>JAHRHZ010000070.1:4286148-4386639 GCA_024137785.1 Ginglymostoma cirratum
TCCTCTGATGCTGCTTGGCCTGCTGTGTTCATCCAGCTCTACACCTTGTTATCTCAGATTCTCCAGCATCTGCAGTTCCTACTATCTCTGAAACACTTATCTGATTTGTTTTTTCTGTGACTCCAGTCCCTCAGCCATTATGGTTGAATCTTAATGGCCTTTCAGTTGCCTGGAAAATACCAAGTCCTCAGGGCAGCTAGGAGTGGACAACAACCTTGTCAGTGCCAACCACATCTGAAGAATAAATTTTAAAACATTTGTTCATTGTAATTTAATGGGATATTTAAAGGTGAGATCCGGATAGCTTCCTCGCTGATGTGTGTGACTGACGTCCTGGGTTTGAACTGTGGTCTGCACTGTTGTCTCCCACTCTATTTTAGGGAAGAATAACCCAGGGTTTCTCTGCTAACCAGGAGGTCTCCTGTGAAATTGCACATGAATGGATGCCAACCACAGTATAGTCAAGTCTCACAACCAAGTAATATGGCAGTACACACCATGTAATCTTCTGTTTGAGGGGAATAAAGATACTAAATAGTATCAAAAGCTCTGGAGCTATGTACAGAAATAGCCAGAAAAAATAAGAGGGGAAAAGAATTTGATAAACGAAAGACGTTTTCTGTATATAAGCTATAAATGCAACACCTTGCGTGTATAGTCCTTTTCCTGTAGACAAAGATCCCAAACGCTAAGGGCCAAGTCGGCTGAGGGCATGATTGCCCAATGATGGATTGATTAAAACTAGTGATCCACAAGATGAGAATCTTAAAATTCGGTCATTGTTTAACTAGGATTCAAAGTAGGCCAGTAAACACGGGGTTGATGGCAGAACAAGGTGTAGTGAGAGTTTAGATATGGGCTGCAGAGTTTTGGATGAGCGTGACTTTATGTAGTGTGTGCACACCCAACATAGATGCATACACATGTGGTATTAAAGAAACAAACAAGGCAGGCAAGGAGATTTAATTCGGCGACAACCAAAGTCTTGTTTTCCCAACATCATTTCAGTGTTGGGGGCATGGCCCTCCACATTGTCCAGTGGTGGGAACCTATTTATCAAGATTAAGACAGCACCACACAGAAATTAGTGCCTCCTGAAAGCTTAAAGATGGTATCCACCAGGCAAGGTTGGTTAAACCTCAGATCTAATGAAGGTTTGCCTCAGTGACACAGGAGGAGAGGAGAGAGGCAGCAAGGTCTAGCAAGGTACAGTGAAGTGGGGGTTGGGTGGGGGGGAGTTGGCAGAAGGTGGGTAGTAGTTGGGGCCTCAAATGGCACAACAGTTGTGCTGACCAGAAGGTGATGGTTATGGGGTCCAAGATGACAAAGGTGTAGATGAAAAGTGGCTGTGATGGAGGACACATGATGGAAGGTTTCAAGAGGGTTCAAAACTGCAAGTAACATAAAATTGCATTGTAAATTTGTGTATTAAGGCTCCTGACACCCGAGTGGAATTAGGCACCAACGCAAATCTCCATTTCCTGATGGTTGAGTGTGAGAAATTCAGTCAGGAGTGGAGTGACCCCTGTGTTGCCCGCTTTCTGTCCTGCCAAGGTATAGTGTGAGTTTAGATAAGGGTAGGGAACTACATTCTTTTCATTAAAATACACCCGTATGCAGAGACCCACATGTATGCAAGCAAACAGACATCGACACAAACATACAAAAATATAGGTACATATAAACACCAACACTGACCCACACAAACACATAGGCATAGACCCAAGGTTCACTGTGAACATTTGCAAATGATGGCTAACTGCACAATACAGACACCTCACTGAAACTCCCAAATATTTAAGCTACAAAATATAAAAGTAGCATTCTGAAATAGCAGACAGTTCAGGTGATGGTCAGCCATCAATGTACCAAGATCTATTATGGTATTTTAGACCTTAAAAAAGGACATGCCCCATGTAAAGCTTTTCACAACTTATGTCACCAGTGTCTAATTACAGGGAGCAATGGCAGTTACGTCTAAAGGATTATGAAATACTTTCAATTCCAGGAAAGCTACAGAAAATAATTGTTAGTAAAGAATTTTCTTTTTATAAGATAGTAAAATGTCTGCATGTATTTGTGCATTGTGTGGTGTGTGTGTGTATAAAAATACTTTTTATAACTTACCAATGAATAAAAGCTTTTAGTAGCCATCTCATGGGCCATTTTAGGGAAGAGTAGTTCTCGCAGTGGCGTGTAATGTTATCTCCAGGCCAATGTTGACTATTTAACAGAACTAAAATGACGTACTGAACAATGAATGTTTGCAAAAAAAAAAGACCTTGATTGTCAGTTCCCTAGGCGCCCATAATTCACAGATTTCACTTGACATCGGCCATTGAGTTAGCCTCTTTTTAATATAAACCATCTGGCCTAATCCCGTTCCTTCCTTGCTTCCAATACTCTTCAACATTCCTTTATTCAATACTTATTTCTTTCAAAGAAAATTTATGAAGTCTGACTCTCATTGCTGTCTTCTACTCATTGTGTTTTTTATCCCTCTCTTTCTTGGCCTAGCGTGCTGAATATTACTCAGGAACGGGCTTTTATCACCTCAGATATCTTCGTTGTTAAGGTGAGAAAGAATTAAAGGTTAAGGTCAAATGAGTCTGTTATTTTATTGTCAAACATTCCTTTATTCACAGATTGTACATTGTCCCCACTTAGCTCTGACTTTGAATGCTCAATGGGCACAGGGCGATGTGCAGATGTAAACTTAAGAAATTTCGATTGGGTAAAGACTGAGGAAGTTAAATTTCATTGGGGATTGAGGGACACAAGAGAGTTGAAATGTCAGTAAACTTTAATTTATTTTGTACAGAACAATGAGTAAGGCCAGAAGTATTTGTGTATTATAATATGCAGGAAATTGTTTAGTGTTTGTTAGGTCAGAGTATTGAGGAATGTAGAGCTTTGGCAAGGAGAATGAGCTGAAACACAGATGATCTCATAGACTGGCAAGGCTGGATCAAGGAGCCGAATAGCCTAGTATACTCCTGATGTGTTAAGAGTAGCACAAGAGAATAGAAAAATTTGAAAATTCTGCCAACGTAAATCTCACGCAGTTAGGCAACGAATATTGTATGGAGTTTGTTACAATGAAGAACTGAGGCAGATTATGACCAGTTCTGGATACGCACTCACAGGCTGAGAGCACACATCAGCATTCAGAACATTTTGGGAAGCAGATTGTGTCACATCTGTGGAAAGGAAATGTTGTGCCTGGTTAACAGGGGTTGTTTTTGGTAGACAGTGAGGCTGAGTATGGTAAGAAGAATTGAAATATCCACTTGTACATCTATCCATCCTTTATCCCAATATCGAAAGCCCTGCCTTCAACTACCTGGATTTTGCATTCTGGGATTCCCTATTTTAACCTTTCTGCCTCTCTATTTGCCTCTCCTCCTCTGAAACCCTCTTAGCCTTGAAACTAAACTCTTTGACCAAACATTCAGTCACCCCATCCAGGCATTTCCTTCAACTCAGTGTCCTTTGTGTTTTTTTGTTGCACCTCTATGTTTAATGTAGGAAATGTTTTCTACATCAAAGGTTTTGCATAAAGGTAAAATGTTGTTACTGTGTGAGGATGTTTTACTCTGTTTCATGCTGTACCTCACCTGGGAAGAGTTGAATCCACGATAGAGGGAACTTTAGCCCAAGTTGAGCCCATCTTGCAGATGAACTAAAATTGTGTATGCTGGAAATGCAGACCTGGCACTAGACGTGCTAGAGACAAAGCAGAGTTCATTGCCTAATCCTACATTGCAAAGCCAACCTTAGTTCTCAGCAATAGCATTTCTTCAGTGCCATTCAAAGCACACCTTTCAGGGTAATTTCTGGTCATTTCAGTAGGCCTCTTGTGAGCATTGACCACTGACATGAAGTCCATAGTGACTAAATCTCACACTGTCCACACTGACAAGCCTGCACACTCTGATCAATCTACACAGTGTCCACACTGACCAATCCATATATATTGGTCACCTTGCTGTCTCCAGTCTTTGATGAACTGTTGTTTAAAATTGTTGCCTCATTGCTATATCAAATTCCTAGTCTGGTCATTAAAAAAAATTTTTCCATCAATGAATTAATGAGAACAAGGGTTTAAACTTTACAATCGACCCTTGATGCTCTGAGGTTTACACCAACAGAGACAATGCTGCTGTTTTAGGTATCCCAGGACTTTGTAGCCAATCAGTGATCATGCTGTGCTCAGCCAGCTTCCATTTATAAATATTGTATAACATTGGTTTTGCGTGAGGAAAGGGAATTATTTTACTCTGTTTATAGTTCCCAAAAGAAAAATGAATATATTCATTTCAGACCGGGGAACGATCATAAACAGGATGAAGTAATTTCAAAGGTTTAAAAGCAATTTTTCTGGGCAGATCCAATAGACTCAGTATTGCTGGTCAGCCTAGCTGAATGAAGCCAGCTGGGAGTGTTATGAGAGGGCCAACAAGCTATGAATTGACTCACTGTTTGAGGAACAAGCAGAGCTGACATTTAAAGTAAAAGCTGAACTGTAAAACCCAATCGAGGGTTGATGAACAAACACGTATACCTGACCTCATAGAATCTTAGGGGCAAAATCTCCCAGATCAGTCTGGGATTGATACAGTCTGGTCTCTTCTGTGTGGTTCCTTGCAAAAATGTTAAGCTCACCATTTACTTGTCTGCTGAATTTGTATATAGTTTGATGTTGTATTCTGGTAAGTGGACACTCTAAATTTGCTTTCTAGCTCTCAGGTGAGTCATGTGATTTCATTAAATATGAGGAGGCCTAATTAAGCCAAAGCAAACATTCCATCTCTCCCAAGAGCTCCAAACAGAACTTTGGGGCAAGCCTTTCTGCTCAAGCTGAAAGTTTGGAATCTCTGTGTCATAAAATCAAAGGAAAATGAAATTTCAATGGCCTCATCAGAAACCCACAGTTCCTGAAACGAGCTAATCTCAGTTATGTTTTGGTTGTGAATCTTCAAATGAGGCTCAGCAAAATCTGTGGAGCAGATAGGTGGAGAGAAGACAGGTCAAGGAGGCGGGGATGAAGCTAGTAAAGGTGAGTGTAGGTAGGAAGTTGGGATGGGGGTTGGTCAGTGAGGAGAGAGGGGCAGGTAGGTGGGAGGGAAGATGGACAGGTCAAAGAAGCTAGTAGAGGTGAGTGTAAGTACCCACCCCCACTTCCTGCCTACACAACCCCCACCCCAACTTCCTACCTGCACTCACCCCTACTAGCTTCATCCCCACCTCCTTGACCTGTCCATCTTCTCTCTACCTATCTGCTCCACTATTCACCTTCTATCATCACCGCGCCCTCTCTATTTATTTCAGAGCCCCCTTCCCCTCCCCCATTTCTGAAGAAGGGTCCAGACCCGAAACGTCAGCTTTCCTGCCCCTCTGATGCTGCCTGGCCTACTACTCTCCTCTAGCTCCACACATTGTTAGCTCAGACTCCAACGTCGGCAGTTCCTGCTATCTCTCAGCGAAATCCGTGTTCTGTCACTTTTGTTATTCGGGCCTTCTTCTCACCTGGGATTGACACAAACTTAATACAACATCTGCAGTGTATTCCATACACAAGATACACTACAGGAACTCACAAAAGCACCTTTGAGAGCACCTACCAAACTCACAACATCTACAACCTAGAAAGACAAATGCAGCAAATGCATGGGAAGTCCACCACCACCGGTAGGTTCCCCCTGAGGCCACACATTGTCCTGACTTGGAAATATATCACCATTCTTTCCCTGTCACTGGGGAAAAATCCTGGTACTTCCTTCCTAACTGCACTGTGGGTATCCTTATGCCTTGAGGATTGCAACAATTCAAGAATGCAGCTCACCATCACCTTCTCAAGGGACACTGAGGGGTGAACATGAATGCTGGCCTAGCCACCAAAACCCATATACCACGATCAAATTAAGAAAAAAAATTGGAGCCAAACTGTTAGGAGATCATATCATGAATAGCTCTACTTCCAGTAAAAATGGTAATTGTTTTCCTACCATCTGCAGGATTTGGGATCTTTTGAATTCCATCCCACATGGACAGCGGGATCACAGCAGATGGATAGAAATAATGGGTAACAGGTGATGTCCACATGGTTGCCAAAGCAACGGTTAAATAATGAAAATAGGGGCTTACTGTGACCGAGGAGCCATTTTGCTCAAAGCATTGCAAAGCCAATAGATTAGACCCAAATACTGGACTAGTGCAATGTGTGACTAACTATCATTCACAGACTGACACAGGCACAGAGTTAGGCATTAACACACCCACTGAGCTACTCTCAGGGCCAGTCCTCACTGAGACATTTGAATATTAACACACACGTTCTTGTTGTCTTAGGAATAATGTGACAGTAAGTCAGTCAAATCTTGAAGGCTAAATTTTCTACCTGTTTTGCTGAACATCACAGAGTAGAATCCCACAATTTTGTAGTTCTTGTAAAATTCCCATGGTGAAACACAATTGAAAAAGTGCAGGCAGAGATGTCTCCCAGAGGAATCTCACATCGATTCACTTGTGGAGCCTGCAGTGATGGTCTTGCTCTTGGTTCTTTGACATTCTCAGCAGCTGAATTTTTATTTTGTTTGTTGCACTCTGGATACTGCAGTTTTGCAATACTCAGAGGATTTAATGTGGAGTAAATCCAGCTGGTGTTTTCCCATCCAGCTGACACAAATTTGGTTGCACTTAGTTGCTGTGTAACAACATATATCACTGGTGCGTTCTCACACTGATTAGCTACAGATGGGATTACACTGTTAGCATCTGGAGTCTGAATATTCCACAGCTTCAGGGCTAATCTTCCGCCTGTAGCTGTGGCCACCATTTTATAAAACTTTCTTGAAAATTTAATTATTGAGTTCCCCATAGGTTAATTGAGGTGACATTTACTTTAACCAAACTGTTCGGAGGAGATTGTGACAGCACAGTCAACCTAGTGTCATACCTGCTGAGGAAATGATCAACCTGTGTCACGTCCATTGAGAATCACAGCAGCGTTACAGTACTGAAGGATGCCACACGGCTGTTCCAACAAAAGCATCATTAGCCATGACTAGTAGAATGTGTGCTGTGGCAGGTTCACTATGTAACATATGCTGCTGGTGTGGCTAAGAGCCTCTTGATAATTAACTTAATAAGAATATTGGAAATGCAAACGTAATCCACTTTGAACTTTTCAGAGAGAGGTCAGAAATGGTGACAAGCTTGGAATTGTGATGAAGGAATCCATATGCAGAAATCATTAAAAACTAATGTCCAGTTGCAAAGTTTAGCTAAGCAGACTGGGGAAAGTTATTCTGCAAATGATAAGAGGTCTATTTATACCCACTTGCAGTACTAGTTCCTGTGAAGTAAAGGGTTAACTGTATCTTTACTCTAAGAATAGCTACTGAGCATATGTGTAAGTAGCTGTAACACAATGATGTCAGATCACAGGAAACTGGGCTCAAATTAGTAGGTTTCAGAGATATTCTCTCTTCCCATCCCCTCTGTATAGTTTTACTCAATAAAGCCTGTTAATGTACATTTGGCTGAGTGTAGGCATTGCACCTCAGGAAGAGCGAACTGGTCTTGGAGGGTTTGCAATACAGGACTATGAGGTGAGTCCACGTAGACCAAGTTTATGTTTACCTAAATGTTGAAGATTAGGGAGTGATCATGCTTAAGATGATTGTTGCTTTATGTCCCACCCTTTTGGGTGGTTACTGTTAGGGAGCCTTTACACCACTCCATAAGTGACTTATTTTATTTATAATTTCTCCTTTCTAAACAAAACAATTTCCACATCTTTTCTGAATTGAGGTCATCCCCTTTTGTTGTGCTCAAACTGTCATTAACTAACAGAATCACACCTCCACCTTTTCTTGCTTCCATGTTATCCCCAAATGTCCTATCTTTCAAGATTCAGATCCCAGTCCGTTTAACCACACAGCCGTGTCTTTATAATGGCTACCCAAGCATACGTATTCATTTCTATTTGCACTTTAGTTCATCTATTTTCTTGCATGTTACATGCATTCAGATACAGAGCCTTTAGTTTTATCCTTTTACTCTGTTTGTAAGTTCTAGTCTTACCTATTGGTTGACTATTAGTTTCATGTTCCCTCACTCTGCCTGTCTTGGTCATTTCCATTATTAATGGCCTTTTTGCCTTGACTCTACACTTTTGATTTACCATGTCTTCCCAAATTTGATCTGTTTCCCCAGTATTCAGTTTAAAATACACTCTACTTCTCTAAGCATGGTTCAGCTGGAGGCTGTCATGTCAGTACTGATCCCACTTGCCCCAATACTGGTACCAGTAACTGGAACACACTCTGCCACACCAGTCATTGAGTCATGCACTTGTCTCTCTAATATGATTTTCTCTGTGAAAAGTTACACATGTCTCTGTGCTCTGGAAAAATGCAGCGGTTATGACCTTGGAGATTCTGTTTCTTAATTTGGTGCCCAGCTCCTCATATTAACTATGCACAACCTCCTCCTTTGTCCTGCCTATGTTGTTGGTACCTACAGCAACCATGGGATCTTCCCCCTCCCACTCTTAACTTCCTGTGCACTCTGAGCAGATGTCCCAAACCCAAACACAACCGTCTAGACTCATGCTCTTTGCCATAGAGAACAGCGTCAATCCTTTTCACCATACTGTCCCCTACTGTCACTACATTCCTTCTAAATCACCTTCCTTCCCTTGAGTGGTTTCCTGTATCATGGTGCCATGGTGCATTATTCACCCCCCTGCATCCTCATTCTTATCCCGACACGCTGAAACAATCTCAAACCTATCGGACAATAGTAAAGGCCAAGACGCCTGTGCTCTGGGCTCCTTCGCTGCATTACTCACAAACACATTTGCATGTTCTTGAGCACTGACCAAATCAGACGATCCAATCTTAAGAGCTGTGACTGTTTCCTGGTACAAAGTTTCTGGGTGACTTGCCCCAATGCTAAGCTGCAGTGAGTTGACTGGGTTTAAATGCTGCTGTCACAAAAGGTCTAGCTGACTCATATAATGAGGTAACAAGGTGCAGAGCTGGATGAACACAGCATGCCAAGCAGCATCAGAGGAGCAGGAAGGCTGACGTTTCGGGCCTAGACCCTTCTTCAGAAGGCCCGAAACGTCAGGCTTCCTGCACCTCTGATGCTGCTTGGCCTGCTGTGTTCATCCAGCTCTACACCTTGTTATCTCAGATTCTCCAGCATCTGCAGTTCCTGCTATCTCATATAATGAGGATCCAGTTTCAGCTGGTTCTTAACAAAGCTGCTCTTTTACTGGGACCCTTGAATGAAACTCAAGTTCACACCTTCGTAATTTAAACTAATAGACATTCTAAATTTTGCATTTGATATTTCTCTTGGTCAAATTCAAACCAAAAAGTGAAATCAATCAACATCTCAAAATCAAAGTGACTGGCTATTGATCTTGTTGGTGTTTGTGAGTGCGTGTTGTGCAGAAGCAGGCTGCTGCATTTTTTTATTTACAACTGCAAAAGTGCTTATTTTGTTGAAGCTTTTAGTTTGGCTCTCAACAGGACAATTTACGAGAATATCAATTCAAGGGGAAAACCAATATTTAAACTGCATGAGAGTGCTGATTGGTTGGCAAGTGGACTCTGATTGTTCAAGTTGTTGCAATGGAAAATGCACCCATTGACATTGATTGACAATTGACTGCCAGGCTTGCTTAAATTTTAAACATGGCTGTATGAGTCTGATTAAGACATTGCCCTGAGAAATGAACCAGCAAATGGCACTCATGTATTTTGTAGAGTTGAAACAGGTGTAGTGTGCGTACATGTTCTTTCTTTCCGCAAATATCACTATGTCGTGTGTTAATATACGGAACTTCCAGCAGACACTTCCAGTGCACCACTTCAAGCCCAAATAACAACCCTATGTTGGTTGTCAGTATAATTATTTGTGAGCTCAATATTATCTAGCAAATGCTGTCCAATCTTCAATTACTGTTCAATTTTTAAAAATCTGGAATTAAAAGCTGGTCTCATGATGAACATCACAATTATCATCAATTGTTGTAAAAATCCATCTAGATCACTCTCGGCCTTTAGGGAAGGAATTCAGTTATTCTTATCTAATGTGGCCTTAAATATGAGTCCAGACCCACAACAATATGGTTGACTCTTAACCTTCCCTCATTCAAGGCCAGTTAGGGATGAGCAGCAAATGCTGGGCCCGCCGTGGTGCTCACATCCCATGAAAGCAAAATAATTTAAAACTATCAAGTTACAAAGGAGTTTGTCATTCCAACCTAACAATTCAAAGTAATAAAGTGAATCAATTTTTTTAACCATATCTCTACAATTAAAATTAAACTAGAGTTTTTTTAAAAAATTTTGTATTAAGTAAATGGCTTATAATTGACACCAATTTCTACATCGATGAAATACAGTGCTACATTTCCAACTAGTTAGTAATAATTTCTGAATGAATGTAAATGAAATTTCAGCTGTCTGTATAAACATTGCTGCAATGGTGGATCAGGAGGCAATTGTCATATTCTAGAATGTTCTGAATCAAAGGAAGTAGAAAACAAATGCAAATGTAATTGCAGAATTATGTCACACTTCATATTGATTGGTTTTTCAGGTTACCTGTGTTATTGAGGTCCGAGATAGGATACAAGGTGCACAGTTGCAGAGAACCCTGAATGATCGCTATGCCACATTTACATGGCTGGATCAATAAGAAGACTTGAACATATAAAGAAAAATGTGTTTCACTGGAAGCACACAGTGGGAAAAAATATAATGGAGCACATGAAACATTTTCAAGTAGTTTAGCAAGTATGTAGCTGTCATGCTGCCTGATACAGAAGACTTTTCAAGATGGTGCCATCAAAACCAGCAATCACTCCATTAGGGCCAACTCTAACTTTAAACTAAAATTCAGTCACACCCACTGACGAATACTCAACTGTTGGATGTGCCATCTTATAGAATCCCTCCAGTGTGGAAACAGGCCCTTTGGCCCAACAAGTCCACACCAACCCTCAGAGCATCCCACCAGACCCATGCACCTATAACCCACCTAATCTACATATCGCTGAACACTATGGGCAATTTAGCATGGCCAATCCACCTAGCCTGCACATCTTTGGATTGTGGGAGGAAACTGGAGCACCCAGAGGAAACCCACGCAGACACGGGGAGAATGTGCAAACTCCACATAGACAGTCACCCGAGGGTGGAATTGAACCCGGGTCCCTGGCGTTGTGAGGCAGCAGTGCTGACCACTGAGCCAGCTTTTGCTATGCAACTTTAAATCATGGCTCTTTCTGGTCTCACAGTTAGATGTCAAGAAGTCAACGGTCACAGTTTGGAAGAGCAGGATATTTCTGCCCTGCATCCTGACTAATATTTATGCTATGATCAAATTTCTATTTTTAGACTCTCAAACTGGAGCTTATATGGGAATATTGGAGACAAGAATCACATATTCAGCACATGTATCATAAGACTGGGTCCAGGAATGGGCTGTGGACACCACAGCATAGGAGTAATACATTGGTCCTGGAGAGTGCAGCATTGGTTTGCCAGAATGTTAACAGGTGCAAATGGTTGCTGGAATATTCCCAACCCTTCGATTGCCTGGGATGGGAAATCTTTATACACATGCATTGGAGCAACTCCCTGTCATTTTCCTGTCTCTGGTTGCTTTTCTGAGGGGTGGAATGCTTTCCAAATTACAAATCAACCAGCAGAAATCGGGGAGCCAATTAAGGCTATTAAAGCATTAATTAATTGGTATTTTTCAGGGGCAATGGCATCCATCTTGATAGTTGCAAATGGGATCCCTGGTTTGAGGGCACGGCAGGAAGGCAGAATACCATGAGTTGATCCACCTGATATTTCTGCCTATCGGCCAAAATTACAGTTGTTCCCAATAGCTTTCCCTAGATAATAGCCACATGGAGGAGGGCAGAATGCAAGACACCCACAGCATGATACACACAAAACAATCAACAAGTTTCTAAACAAAAACAAAGTTGCTGGAAAAGCTCAGCAGGTCTGGCAGCATCTGTGAAGGGAAAAACAGAGTTAACGTTTCAGGTCCGCTGACCGAAATATTTCACCTGAAAGACAGAGGCAGTGCAGCCCTTCGTCAATTGTATCTGGAGTATTAGTTTAGATTAATTGGAGGAATGGGATGTGAACCCATGACCTTCTTACTCAGAGAAGCCAATGAGCCAGGGCCAACATCTAAAATATGCTCAGAGGTTCTATTGAGAAGTTACTCCTGAAATGTTGCTAGTTTTCCTTTCTTTACAGAGGCTGCCAGACTTGCTGAGTCTTCGTAGCATTTTCACTTTCTCTTTTGTGGCCTGTCACTATAAGACTCCAGGCAGGCAGACTCTCGAGTCACACATCCTAAGTTCCAGGATCATGTTGTGTACTATAGTGGTTGGAGCTGTCCTTCTCCCCAGTCCTGTTAACAACTAGCTACGCTGATGACTTTACTAGCATTTTCTGTTTAAAGAAATATTCAACAGACTAATGGAAAAATAAAATTAAAAACAGACTTTCCGAACTGTGATGGGTGTAAACCATTGGCCAAGTGGGCAGTGTGAAGCCAAATTGTCTCCCGATCCCAGGATTGCTTTCAGCCTGTAGAGGTTACAGGTGATTCTTTTGTTCAGATGCTTACAAAATAAGCCGCTAAGTCCATGTATATTAAAAGTCAAGGGTAAATATTTAGTCAGTCTGCATTTGTGCATGGGAAGTCATGTCTGACAAATCTTTTAGAGTTGTTCAAAGAGGATAGATGAGGGTGGGGCAATGGATGTTGTCTATACGGACTTTATTAAGGCCTTTGACAAAGTACCGCACAGCGGGCTAGTCATGAAGGTTAGGTCGCATTGGGATCCAGGGAAAGCTAGCTAACTGGATTCGAAATTGACTCAATGGCAGGAAGCAAAGTGTGACGGTTGAAGGTTGTCTCTTGGACTGGAGGCCTGTGAATAGTGATGTGCCACAGGGGTCGGTGCTGGGACCTTTGTTATTTGTTATTTACATAAATGATCTGGATGTGAATGTCCAAGGCTTGATTAGTAAGTTTGCGGATGATACAAAATTAGGAAATATTGTTGGTAGCGAGGAAGGTTATCAAAGATTACAGAGAAATCTTGATCAGATGGGGATGTGGGCTAAGGATTGGCAAATACAATTCAATACAGATAAGTGTGAGGTGTTGCACTTTGGAAGATTAAACCAAGGTAGGACTTATACAATAAATGGTAAGGTCCTGAGGAGTGTTGTGGAACAGAGGGACCTAGGAGTACAAGTACATAGTTCGTTGAAAGCAACCTCACAGGTAGACAGAATGGTGAAGAAGGCATTTAGCATTGCTGGCTTTCATCGGTCGAGACATTGAGTAAAGGAGTTGGAATGTTATGTTACAGTTGCATATGTCATTGGTGAGACTACACTTGGAGTATTATGTACAGTTTTGGTCACCCTGTTATAGGAAAAACATAGTTAAACTGGAAAATGTACAAGGATTTATGAAGATGTTTCCAGGACTAGTAATCCTGAGTTATAGGGAGAGGTTGGCCAGGGTAGGACTTTTTTCCTTGGAACATAGGAGAATAAGGGGTGACTTTACTGAGGTATGTAAAATCATGGGGGGCATAGATAGGATGAATGTATATAGTCTTTTTCCAGGGATGAGGAATTGAAAAGTGGAGGTCATAGGTTTGAGGTGAAAAGGGAAAGATTTAAGCAGGACCTGAGGGGCAACTTCTTCACGCAGAGAGTGATGCATATATGGAATGGGCTGCTGGAGAAAGTGGTTGAGGCAGGTACAATAGCAACATTTAAGAAACATTTGGATAGGTTCATGGATGGGAAGAGTTTAGAAGGATATAGACCAAATGTGAGCAATTAGAACTAGCTGAGTAAACACCATGGTCAGCATGGACCAGTTTGGGCTGAAGGGCCTGTTTCCATGCTGTATTACTCCAGTACTCTGTGTTTAGAAATGAGGGTGAGTTAGAAAAAGCAGGAAGAACTTACATTAGGTACTCATGTGATCTGCAAAGATTGGGGTGCATTATCACTCCCAGCAGTGACATTTTGATTTAATTTTGTTAAGTTTCCATTGTAAGTTTCTGTTAACATTGCAATTTTTTTGTTACACTGCCCCAACTGAGGCTGTCTAATCTGGTTGATGTATATTTACTTTTAAAGATAAACAGCTTGTCATTGGCAGGGCATCACATCGAACTGGAAGGCTTCAATCTGGACCTGTGCTGAGTTGGCTGATTGCTCAACATAGGACAGCACAGTCAACCTCAGAGCCCCTGGGTAGAGATGGAAAACTTATCAAAGACTCATGATTGCTATCCAGTGCCCCACATAAGTCGGCACATGGATATGTGGTATTGGATGGGCACCAGAATGATTGTTGGATAAAGACAACCCTTTTCTCGCAAGTGAGAGACATTGAATTCCTTTAAACACAGCATGATTTTCTGGAGTGAAGTACTCTACAACTATGTCTTCATAATAAAGCTTAAGTCCGGATTCAAATTTGTTCGTACAGACAACACAAAGTCCTGATATGAACAAAACCTGGATTCTGATATATAGGGTTTTCAAATAATGATGAAAGCAGTACATGGAACAACCATTCCAAACCTTCAAAGACACAAAAATGAAAGAAAATAATAAAATCACAAAGGAGTGAGTTATCTGGCCTTAAAAGAGCTGGATCAGGTTCAGAAGCAGTGCATAGGTCCAATGCCTCTGCTGTAAAGCACTTTTTATTAGAAGTCAATTATCGTCTGTATGAAGATAGCTAGTTTACATTCTAAAGGATTATCTTATGCAAAGGCAATTTGTATGTTTCTTTTTGTGTTATGTAACTTTAATTCATATTATATTAGATAATAAATGTTCACACTGAATGCATATCAGTGTATCCTCATATTTCTTGTAGTCTAAATTCATGTATAGCTTGGCAATCTGTGTGTCTTCATGTTGGGCCTTGGAGACCCTGCGTGGGAAGGTTTTCAGCATTGTTGATATGCTTGCTCAGGCCATGAACCCACAGACCATGGACGCCCATTGTTAATATTGCATGAACTGAACTCTTAACCTGCCTCTTTCAAGGTATAGTTCTCACATCTACCAAAATACTTCCACTGGCATTTGATTTCATCTCCTACTTTTTTAAAACCATTTCATTATCTTATCAATGACCCTCTGGAGTTTCCTTTGGTTTGCTGAATTAATTACTATGTCTCGTACCAGTTTCAGCTTTAGTGCCATTCTTCCATGGCATCTAACCCAAGATGCATGTCATTGTGATGAAAATACAATACGCGGAGGTAGTCCCAAAACAAAAGACAACAGAGGAATAGTCGTATAGTAGCAGTGTCACTGGATGACTAGTTCAAATGCCAAAGCTAATACTCTGAGGATGTGGTTTAGGATCCCACCACAGCAGTGGAATTTTAACTCAACTAATTAAAAAAAAACCTGAGCTATTAAGCCATTAATGGTGATTATGAAACTATAATCAATTTCAGTAAAAACCTGACTGGCTCACTAGTGCCTTTTAATTCTGGTTAGGGAAGGAAATCTGTTGTCCTTACTTGGTCAGGCCTGTTTGTGACTCCAGACCCATAGCAATGTGGCGGACTCTTAACTACCCATACAACGGCCTAGCAAGCCACTCAGTTCAACATCAATTAGGGCTTGGCAACCAATGCTGACCCAGCTGACAATGCTGACATCCCATGAAAGAAAACAAAAACATCTGTACCTATCGCTAATCATTTTGGGGACCCATACTTGAGATTGCAATAGTCTTTGGTGTGGAGTCTTGTAATAAGCTTCTGAAAGTCCCTTTTCACCACATCCACCGCATTCTCCCTTTTAACATACCTGTCACCTCACTAAGTTCCATCAAGTTTTGACAGGAATGTTCCTACTCTCTAAAATCCACATTGGCTACTTCTGATTACATGTATGATGAAGAAAGCTACTCACGTCAATGGAAAAATATCAGAATTTGACAGACAATCCCTAATATGTACATCCATAAATTTTGAAAATCTAGACAATCCCCAAGCTATCAAGGCCAACACACACCTCATATCTTCATAGTTTCCTTTATTAAGAGTCAGCACCCTAGTCTCCAGATAGAAGATGGATAACGGAGAAGATGGGTGGAGAGGAGACAGACAGGTCAAGGAGGCGGGGATGGAGCCAGTAAAGGTGAGTGTAGGTGGGGAGTTAGGGAAGGGATAGGTCAGTCCAGGGAAGACAGACAGGTCAAGGAGGTGGATGAGGCTAGTAGGTAGGAGATGGGGGTGGGACTTGAGGTGGGAGGAGCGGATAGGTGGGAGGACAGGTTAGGGAGGTGGGTACGAGCTGGGCTGGTATTGGGATGTGGTTGGGGGAGGGGAGATTTTGAAGCTTGTGAAGTCTACCCCACCTACACTCACCTATACTGGCTCCACCCCCGCCTCTTTGACCTGTCTGTCTCCTCTCCACCTATCTTCTCCTTTATCCATCTTCTACCCGCCTCTCCCTTTCTCCCTATTTATTTCAGAATCCTCTTCCCCTCCCCCATTTCTGAAGAAGGGTCTAGACCCAAAACGTCAGCTTTCCTGCTCCTCTCTTGCTGCTTGGCCTGCTGTGTTCATCCAGCTCTACACCTTGTTATCTCAGATTCTCCAGCATCGGAAGTTCCTACTATCTCTGTAACAATCCTTAATTGACGTCTGAATACCCAGATGAGTTCTGTCAGTTTGAATTTGGCTGTAACATTGGCATTTCTGGTTTCCCAGCAACACGTTCACTGACTTCTAGATCAGTTAAAATCCACTGAGTTTGTTCCCATATAAATCTTGTTAGTTTGTCATCCTTAACCCTAACTTCCCAATACATTAATTTATTATGAAAGCACTCATCGGGCCTACAACTAATTTAGCATTTACCCAGTACCTTCTCTTTTGTGAATTTTGGTTTTAAAAAAAACAAATTTAATGATTGGAATTTATAACACGGTCTGGTGGACTGTAGAAAAATAGTATCTTATGTTCTGATACACCCAGGGTGGTAAGCAATTCTCCTTATCAGATGAGACCGTGATTAGTCTTTCAGATCATGACTGTAACACTGAAAACTAATGCTCAAATCGGAATCTTTTATTTTGCTTGTAAATGCAGCTCCTGATGCAAACTGACCTTCACATTCTCTTAACTCTGCAGAAAACCGGTAGTAAAACTTTATTTACTGTATCTTCCTGGAAGAACACTTACCTCACACACTCACTCCTCCTGAAAGGCACATGACCATACATTTCATTTTTGTATAAAAGATATAATTATGAGGAACTTGAGTTGGTTTGACTCATCTGTTTTCTGAGGTGGCATTACCTCCAGCAAAGTCTTGATAGAGTGACAGGCTTTGAGTGAGAATTTCATCAGATTTAGAGTCATAGAGCTGCACAGCATGGAAACAGACTCTTCATTCCAAATCATAGAAACATAGAAGATAGGAGCAGGAGGAGGCCATTCGGCCCTTCAAGCCTGTTCCGCCATTCATCAAGATCATGGCTGATTATCCAACTCAATAGCCTAATCCTGCTTTCTCCCCATAACCTCTGATCCCATTCGCCCCAAGTGCTATATCTAGTCACCTCTTGAATACATTCAATGTTTTGGCATCAACTACTTCCTGTCATAATGAATTCCACAGGCTCACCACTCTTTGGGTGAAGAAATGTCTCCTCATCTCTGTCCTAAATGGTGTACCCTGAATCCTCAGACAGTGACCCGTGGTTCTGGACACACCCACCATCCTCCCTGCATCTACCCTGTCTAGTCTTGTTAGAATTTTATGTCTCTATGAGATCCCCCTCATTCATCTGAACTCCAATGAAAACAATCCTAACCTAGTCAATCTCTCCTCATACATCAGTCCTGCCATCCCTAGAATCAGTTTGGTAAACCTTCGCTGCACTCCCTTGAGAGCAAGAGCACCTTTCCTCAGAAAAGGAGACCAAAACTAGACACAATATTCTAGATGTGGCCTTACCAAGGCCTTTTTTTAACTGCAACAACACACCTCTGTTTCTGTACTCGAAACCTCTCCCAATAAAGGCCAACATACCATTTGCCTTCTTTACCACCTGCTGTACCTGCATGCACACAGCAACTGGTGCACAAGGACACCTAGGTCTCACCGCACATTCCCCTCTCCCAATTCACAGCCATTCAGGTAGTAATCTGCCTTCTTGTTTTTGCTTCCAAAGTGAATAACCTCACATTTATCCAAATTATACTGCATCTGCCATGACTTGCCCACTCACCCAACCTGTCGAGATCATGCTGAAGGATCCCTGCATCCTCGTCACAGTTCACCCTCCCACCCAACTTGGTATCATCTACAAAATTTGAGATGTTACATTTTATTCCCTCATCCAAGTTATTAATATATATCGTGAATAGCTGAGGTCCCAGCACCAATCCCTGTGGTACCCCACTAGTTATTGCCTGCCAATCTGAAAAGGACCCATTAATTCCTACTCTTTGTTTCCTCTCAGCCAACCAGTTTTCTAACCATCTCAATACACTTCTTCAGTCACATGCTCTTCAATTTTACACAATAATCTCTTTTTCAGGACTTTGTCAAATGCTTTCTGAAAGTCCAAATATCCAACATTGACTGGCTCCCCCTTGTCAACGCTACTAGTTACATCCTCATGGAATGCCAACAGATTTGTCAAGCATGATTTCCCCTTCATAAATCCATGCTGACTCTGTCTGATCCTGCCACTGCTTTCTAAATGCTCCGCTATAATGTCCTTGATAATTGATTTGAGAATTTTCCCCACTACCGATATTAGGCTTACTGGTCTATAATTCCCTGTTTTCTCTGAACATCCCTTTTTGAATATTGGAGTGACATTAACTACCCTCCAATCTGCAGAGACTGTTCCAGAGTCTATAGAATCCTGGAAGATGACCACCAAATGCATCCACTATTTCTAGAGTCACTTCCTTAAGTACTCTGGGATTTAGATTATCAGGCCCTGGGGATTTATCCACCTTCAATCCCATCAATTTTCCCAGCACCATTTCTCTACTAATATTGATTTCCCTCAATTCTTCCCTCTCACTAAATCTTGCATTCTCCAACATTTCTGATATTTGATTTCTGTCCTCTTTCGTAAAGACAGAATCAGAGGATGGATTCAGTTGCTCAGTTATTTCTCTGTCCCCTATTATACATTCCTCTGTTTCTGCCTGTGGGGGACCGACATTTGTCTTCACCAATCTCTTTCTCTTCACATATCTATAAAAACTCTTAGTGTTAGTCTTTATGTTCCCTGCAAGCTTACTTTCGTACTGTATTTTCCCCTTCTTAATCAATCTCTGGTCCTTCTTTGCTGAATTCTAAACTGCTGCCAATCCTCAGACATATTATTTTTCTTGGCCAATCTGTGTGCTTCTTACTTGGATCAGATACTATCTCTAATTTTCTTTGTAAGCCATGGATTGGCTCTCGTACCCATTTTGCTTTTGTGCCAGACAGGAATAAACAGTTGTTGCAGTCACCCTGTGCATTCCTTGAATGTTTGTCATTGCCTAACCACTGTCACCCCTTTAAGTAACTCTTCCCAATCTATCAAGGCCAATGCATGCCTCATATCTTCATAGTTTCCTTTATTAAGAGTCAGCACCCTAGTCTCTGAATTAACTACCTCCTTCTCCATCGCAATAAAAATTTCTATCATGTTATGGTCACTCATTCCCAAGGGGTCTCGCACAGCTAGATTGGCGATGATTCCCTTCTCATTACACAGTACCTAGTCTAAGATGGCTAGTCTAGTTGGTTTCTCCACATATAGCCCAAGAAAACCATCTTGTATACACTCCAGGAATTCCTCCTCTATGGCATTGTGGCTAATTTGATTTACCCAATCTATGAGAAGATTAAAATCACCCATGATCACTGATGTTCCCTTATCATATGCATCTCTAATGTCCTGTTTAATGTCATTCCCAACATCACCACTGCAGTTTGGGGTCTATATATGACACCCACAAATGTTTTTTGCCTCTTGGTATTTCTCAACTCTACCCATACAGACTCCACATTGTCAGAGCGAATATCCTTTCTCTCTATTGTGTTAATTTTGTCTTTAACCAGCAGTGCCACTCCACATCTTTTCCTTTTTGTCTGTCTTTCCCAAATACTGAATGCCCTAGCCACCCTGCAGCCACATCTCCATAATCCCAATTATATCACACCCATTTACATCTACCTGTGCAATTAGTTCACACTTAAAGCTTGTTTGTCTCACTCTTATTTTTCTCAATAGCCCTGTTTGAATTTTGTCCTTGGTTTCTCTGCCTATCACTGTTCTTATTCCCTTTTCTACCTTTTGTTTTTGTCCATGCTTATTCCTTCTCTGGCTCCTTACATAGGTTTCCATCCCCCTGGCATATTAGTTTAAACCCTCCCCAACTGCTCTAGCAAGCACTCCTCCAGGACATCAGTCCAACTCCTGCCCAGGTGTAACCCGTCCAATTGTACAGGTCCCACTTCCCCGAGAACTGGTCCCAATGCACCAGGAATCTGAAACCCTTCCCCGACACCATCTTTTCAGCTACATATTCATCCGATATAGCTTGTGATTTCTACTTTGACTAGCACGTGGCACTGTACTGCCCTCCCAATGATATGGGTCACAATGCACATGACCATTTTGCAATCCACTCTGAACATAATTCCCTGCTGTACACTTAATTTGAATGCGATTTTCTTTTTGGTTGATTAGTTTAACATCAAAGACAAGATATTCTGATTGACGGGGATAGTAGGAACTGCAGATGCTGGAGAATCTGAGATAACAAGGTGTAGAGCTGGATGAACACAGTAGGCCAAGCAGCATCATAGGAGCAGGAGAGCTTGACGTTTCGGGCCTAGACCGTCAAGCTCTCCAGCTCCTATGATGCTGCTTGGCCTGCTGTGTTCATCCAGCTCTACACCTTGTTATATTCTGATTGATGTTATTTTAATCCACATTCCCATCAGTATTAAGATAACACCAGTTGGAAATCTAGACCTTGATGTTTGGGCTAATCAAGGAATAATTCCCAATTGGTGAAGATTCCAGACAATGTATGTGAGCATGTGGCCCAGCTTTAATAGCACCTCCAGGAATAAAAGTGGATTGTTGGTTTCTGACCAAAACATTATAGAAATATCTCATGTAAAATTTGATTATGGGGAGCTCTAAAAGCAATATATGATGAAGATAACACAAAATTAAATCATCGTCAAGTTGAGGGAAAATTCAGTATATTCTTATCGGGGTAAAGTATTAATGCAAAAGGCAGGTACTGACCCAAAGGAGAGATCTTATAAGGTCACTGCCATTGTCAGATAGGCCATTTCAACAACATGTCCCGAAAATCCAAACAATCATATTCTTTATATGAATAAATCCTGAATATCCAAGCAACTCCTAATTTGCACACTATCATTACCCAGTTTCCCAAAAATCTATACAATCCCTAATCTTCACACAAGCAAATGCATAAAAGTAGACGATGCATAATCTTCACATGAACCAATAAATCTTGAAAACCCAGACAATCCTTAATTTTCACATCAATACATTAAAATGCGAACAAAGCCTAACATTCACACCAATATATCTTGAAAGTGGGGACCATCACTTATCTCCACATCATTATAATCCCAGAAACACTGTCACTAATTTTCACTCCAACCCATCCAATAAACCCAAACACTCCTTAATAATCACATTAGCACAACCTAAAAGCACGTCATCTCCTAACTGCACACAACGCATAATCACCGTCACCTTTTGTTGTTTTGTACTGTCAGCCCTTAAGTAAGGATTCTCATAATTTAATATCAACTCTCGAACCAGCAAAAATGTGTTTTCTTAATCACATTATCAAAACATCTGTCAGCCAAAAGTTCCAATATCACTATAAATATTGATTTTATCAACAATGTAGAAGTGTCCAGGAATGTGCATAATATCTGTCTCATTATGTTGTTTAATGTTCCTTTTAGCAGACTAGATGTATTAACATAACCTTCACATGAACAAATGTTTCTGAATTGACTGGGGTGGCAGCAGGAATGTGTAATCACCGTCTGATCTGTTTGTGGATATAGAAAATCATTCAGGGTTGCCTGTTCTGATGTCTTTGCAGTGATCTTTTAATCCTAGTGTGCTTGAGTGGACATAAAGACTTACCTAGATGCTGTACTGCTCTTCCAATGATATGGTTCACAATGCACCATGATAGTTTTGCAGTCCACTCTGAACATAATTCCCCGCAGTACACTGTGTTATTCTTTGTAGTATTGTCAGTTGTTCACATTAACATCAATACTTTTTAGAAAGGCCAATAGATAGGATACTAGGAGTGTTAGAGTGCTATTATTTGAAAAGAAGACAATGTTTGATGTAATAAAGTAGCCTTGTAGATGTTGGACAGGCAAGAAGAGTCAAGAGTCAGAGTTACTCACTTCAAAATTTCCAGCCTCTGACCTGTTACTAGATTGGAAGAGAAGTAAACCAGGCTTTGAGTACTGTATGCAGTTTTTAATATTTTTTAAAGACAGTGCAGATTCATATCAATCATACCATAATTAAGAGTTTATAACTATCAGGAAAGTTTGGGAATCTTCTCTCGAAAATAAGAGACTATGGGCTGATATAATATAGATCTTTGAAAGTATGGAAGAATTTGAGATGGTGTTTCCATGGTGAGGAAGTCCAAGTCTAATTGGGAATTTAATAGAAATGTCTTATCCAGAGAGTGGTGAAAATGTGAAACTCATAGCCACAGAGAATTGTTCAGTGAATAACAATTTGGGGAAGCTAGATAAACATATAAGGGAACAGGAACTGTAAGACGCACTAAGACCGCGTGGTCAGTGCGAGGGAGGCTTCACCTGAAACAGACGCTGAGTGAGAGTAGATGGGGATTTGATTCCATGAGGTATTTTAGTGCACAGGTAAAAAGGTGCTTTAAGGAAGATTAACTGCAAGAGGTAAAGTATGCTGAATGGAGAGTTGGGTGATGGTAGGGACATGTTTCTTTATCCTACTCTTTCAGGGACTGCCTTTAAATTGCTATCAATTAGAAAAGTGTATTACTTTTAAAGAAGTAGTTCAACTTGGATTTAATTGACAAACACAATTAAGAGAAAGTCAGAGCTAATATAATAAAGTAATGTAAGAATCCAAACGAGAATGAAGTTAACATAAAGGAAGTAAAGTTAAGAAATGGCAGCACAGCTTGGTGTGTTGCAAAGTGTTACCTGTAAATGTCAGAAGTCATGGTCCCTACTGGTGTCATTTACGTGTGCAGGTAGAGCTGTGAGCTGCAGGAATCTGAGCAACAACTGGAGTCACTGTGAAACATCTGCAAGACTAATAGTTACGTGGATAGCATGTTCAGAGAGGTGACCACACCCACAGTTTAAAGGCCTGGAAGCAGGAAGTGAATGGGCGACTGCAAGGCAGGACAAGAGAAACAGGCAGGTAGTGTAAGAACTCCCGGGGTCCTCCTCAGATATCAATTTTCCGTTTTAGAAACTCCTTTCATTTCAACGTTAGTTAGCAGTTGGGACACTTGTGTGAATAGAGAGAATTCCAGGTCAAAATTCCCTTTGTTGCAAGAAATGGTTAATACTGGATTTACAGGGAGCTGAAACTGGAATTCCGTAGACACTGGGCCAAAACAAGTTTGAAAGCATCAACACAACCAAATATCCAGGGCAACTTTACAGCGTTTGTTTCTAGGCAGTTGCATAAATGATGCACGCCAACTCCATCTGCCAGCTGTTTAACAGGCCAGTCTTGCACATGCACCAGTAACTGTTGGCTTTTTGAATGGGCCAGCATTTCAGAAGATCAGCTTTTTCCTCAGTGATTGGTGACTAATTCAAACCATTCTGATCAGTTGGGAGAAAAATGGTTATAACCCCCACCTCTTTCATTAAACATTTGGTTGTCCCTCCTACTGTTTTGATAGGAAACCCTTTAGTTTGATAGGAAGTTGTTCTCAGATGCCCCCTATGAAGCATTTTGGAATGCTTTTGTTTGCTCCAAATGTGCTATGTTAAGCTGCTTGTGTAATGTGTTTAAGCAGTCTCATAGAAACATAAAAGATAGGAGTAGATGTAGGCATTTGACTCCTCGAGCCTGCACTGTCATTCAATAGAATATCCTTTCTTGTCACTCGTCATGGTTTTGGAAAGTGCTGTCTAAAGATCATTGAATTTCTGCAGTACATCTTGTAGATAGTACAGACTGATGCTACCAAGCGTTGGTGGTGGAGGGAGTGGATGCTTGTGGATGTGGTGCCAATCAAGCAGGCTGCTTTGTCCTAGATGGTGTCAAGCTGCTTGAGTGTTATTGGAGCTGCACCCATCCGGGCAAGTGAAGAGTATTCCATCACACTTCTGACTTGTGCTTTGTAGATGGTGGACAGGCTTTATGAAGTCAAGAGGTGACTTACTTACCATAGTATTCCTAGCCTCTGATTTGCTCTGGTAGCCATTGTATTTATGAGTCAGGTCCAGTTGAGTTTCTGGTCAATAGTAATGCCCAGGATGCCAATAGTGGGGGATTCATTGATGGTAACACCATTGACTTTCAAGGGGCAGTGGTTAGAATGTCTTTTATTGGAAATGTTGAATGGCTTGCATTTGTGTTTTGTGAATGTAACTTGCCATTTACGAATCCAAGCCTGGATATTGTCCAGATCTTGTTGGATCTGAACATGGACTGCTTCAGTTCAATATCTGAGGAGTTGAGAATTGTGCTGAACATCATGCAATCACTGGTGAACATTCCTACTTCTGAACCTCATTGACGAAGCAGCTGAAGATGGTTGGGCATAGGACACTGCAGAAATGTCCAGGAGCTGATATGACTGACCTCCAACAATAACCATCTTCCTATCTGCCAGGTATGGCTCCAACTAGTAGAGAGTTTGCCCCCCGAAGCCCATTGATTCCAGTTTCATTAGGACTCCTTGATGCTGGGACTCAACAGATTGACCAAGACCTTTGATCTAGACCTTTAGAGTATCCTATGCACCCTCATCCTGCATACTTCTCACATGGCAGACTTCTACTGCCTTCTGAAGATATACAAAGCCAACACACCTGGATGGCCAATCATATCAACAGGATCCTGTGTGAGCACCTCTCTGGCTATGTCGAGGGCATTTCGAAACTCATTGTACAAGGAAACCCCAACTTCAGTTGCAACATTACAGATTTCTTACAGAAATTCAGCACCCACTGACCAGTTGAACCAGGAGCATTCCTTGTCACAATGGACATTTCAGCACTCTATACCAGCATCCCCCACAATGAGGGCATTGCTGCAGCAGTCTCAGTACTCAATACCAACAACCGCCAATTTCCAGATGTCATTCTACAATTCATCCATTTCATCCTCGACCACAACGTCTTCACCTTCGACAAGTGGCTCTTCATCCAGGCGCACAGAACAGCCATGCAGTGTCCAAATTTGCACGCCAATATGCCAACATTTTCATGCACAAGTTCGAACAAGACTTCTTTGCTGCACAGGACCTCCAACCAACACTGTACACCAGATACATCGACATTTTCTTCCTTTGACCTCATGGTGAGGAATCACTGAAACAACTACATAGCAATATCAACAAGTTTCATCCCACTATCACTTACATGGACCACTCTTCAGAATCAGACTCATTCTTAGACACACCCATCTCCATCATGGACAGACACCTCAGTACCTCACTCTATCACAAGCCCATGGATAACCTCACAATGCTGCAGTTCTCCAGCTTCTGCGCGAAACATGTTAAAGAAGCCATCCCCTATAGACATGCCCTGTGCATACACAGGATCTTCTCAGATGAGGAGGAACACAACGGAGACCCAAAGATTTTGAAGAATGCCCTAATAAGAATGGGATACGATGTTGAACACATTGATCGCCATTTCTGACGTGCCACAGTGAAAAACCGCAATGACTTCCTCAGAAGACAGACACAGGATATGACTGGTAGAGTACCCTTCATCGTCCAGTACTTCTCCGGAGTGGAGAAACTACACTTTGTTCTTCGCAGACTTTAACATGTCATTGATGACGACAAACATCTCGCCAAGATCATCCCAATGCCTCCACTTTTCGCCTTCAAACAACTGTCAAACTTTCAACAGACCATCATTCGCAGCAAACTACCCAGCTTTCAGGACAACACCGACCAAGATGCTGCCACAGCAACCTCTGCGAGACATGTCAGATCATCGACATGGATTCTATCTCGCACGTGGGAACACGACCCACCACGTACACAGCAGATATTCATGTGACTCGGCCAGTGTTGTCTATCTCATACGCTGTAGCAAGGATGCCCCAAGGCATGGTATATTGGCGAGACTGTACAGATGCTACAACAACGGATGAATGGATACCACATAACAATGTCAGATAGGAATGTTCCCTCCCAGTCGGGGAAAACTTTAGCGGTCAAGGACATTCAGCCTCTGACCTTTGGGTAAGTGTCTTCCAAAGTGGCCTTCCAGCTACACAACAACGCAGAATCGCCGAGCAGAAACTGATAGCCGAGATCCATACCCATGAAGACAGCATCAACCATGATCTTAGGTTCACGTCGCGCTACTTGTGACCCCACACACTGTTCGCTATCTGTAAAATCTTCCTTACTGTCCTGTTTTGACACCATCGCCTTGATAAATTCTTATGATTTCTCTACCTTAATTAGTTTGTACATTTTTGGAATACTTATTACTCTGGTTAGACCCTATCATGTTATTTCAGTCATTTGGTTTGTCTCCAGCACCATCTTATTTTTAATTTTTTTGTAATTATCTCTCTACCTCATTTAATCAGATTATAGGTCATCCCTTCACTTGTTATTCAGCTGTTGACACTTTACTCACAAAATCTGACACTCTTGATCACCTGCAGAGATCTATTATTCAGCCTATCGACAGTCCACTCACACTAGTTGTATAATCTTTTTGTCTCTCTGCCTGTAAATTCTGTGCCCATGTGCTTCTCTCTCACTTCACCTGATGAAGGGACAATGCTTTGAAAGCTTGTGATTTCAAATAAACCTGTTGGACTATAACCTGGTGTCATCTGACTTCTGACCTTGTCCACCCCAGTCCAAAATCAGCACCTCCACATCATAATCTTCAGTTGCTAGATCTGTTCGATGTCTGTCTGATTTAACACAGTGATACTGCCACATAACACGACGGAGGATATTCTCAATGAGAAAGCGGGACTTCATCTCCACAAGGACTGTGTGGTGGTCACTCTCATTTATACCGTAATGGATAAATGCATTTGCAGCAGCAGATTAATAAAGAGGAGTTCAAGTATGCTTTTCCCTCTTGTTGGTTCCTTCACCACTAGCTGCAGACCCAGTCTAGCAGCTATGTCTTTTAGGACCCAACCAGCCTGATCAGTGGCTGTTGGTGGTGGACATCAAATTCCCCCACTCAGTGTAGATTTTGCACTCTTGCCACCTTCAGTGCTTCCTCATGTGTTGTTCAACATGGAGTAGTACCGACTCATCAGCTGAGGGAGGACAGTATGTGGTAATCAGCAGGAGGTTTCTTTGCTCATTAATCTGAAGCCTTGAGACTTCCTGGGATCCAGAGTCAATGCTAAGGACTCCCAGGGCATTTCCCTCCTGACTGTATACCACTATGCCTCCACCTCTCCTGGGTCTGTCCTGCTGTAGGACAGGAGACATCCAGGGATGGTGATGGTGGTGTCTGGGGCATTGTCTGTATAGAATGATTCTGTGAGTATGACAATGTCAGGCTGTTGCTTAAGCAATCTGTGAGACCGCTCTGCCAATTTTGGCACGAGCTTGCAGATGTTATGAAGCAGGACTTTATAAGGTCAACAGAGTTGTTTCTGCCATTTTCTTTTCCTAGGTCGATACTAGGTGATCTGTTTAGTTTCATTTTTTTTGTTGAGGCTTTGTAACGATTGAAACAACTGATATTAAATTGAGATGTCCCGTTTAGTTCCCTCATCTAAACCAGTAACATACATTATAAATAGCTGGGATCCTAGTACTGATCCCTGTGGCTATCCCTAGTCACTGCCTGCCATTCAGAAAAAGACTCATTTTTATTCCTACTTTTTGTTTCCTGTCTGCTAACCAATTTTCTATTGATTTCAACACACAATCCCCAACAAAAACAGAAATTGCTGGAGAAATTCAGCAGGTCCAGCAACCAGGCTCTAAACATTAACTCTGCTTTCTTCCTACAGATGCTGCCAGACCTGCTGAGTTTTTCCAACAACTTGTTTTTGTTTCAGCTCTCCAGCATCTGCAATCCTTTGTTTTATTACACTACCCCAATGCCATGCACTTTAATTTTACACATTGATCTCATGTGGGCCTATGTTGAAAGCTTTCTGAAAGTCCAAATAAGTCACATCAACTGGCTCCCCCGATCAGCTCTACTGGTTATATACTCAAATTCCAGATTTGTCAAGCATAATTTCCCTTTTCCATGCTGTGTCTGATTCTACTGCTGTTTTCCACGTACTCTGCCATGAAATGCTTGAAAACAAACTCTAACATCTTTCCTACTATTGATGTCAGACTCACCGAACTAAAATTCCACATTTTTCTCTCTCCTTTCCTTTTTAAAAAGTAGGGTTACATTAGCTACCCTCCAATATGTGAGAGCTGTTACAGAGTCTAAAAAATCTTCAAAGATGACCACCAATGCATCCACTATTTCTACAGCCAATTTCTTAAGTATTCTGGGATGTAGATTATCAGGCTCTGGGATTTATCAGCCTTCAATCCCATCAATTTCTTCATCATCACTTCTCTACTATCTCTCAATCCGATTTCTATTGTATATTTTTATTTAGGGTAAGTGGTGGTGCAATAGTAATGTCACTGGACCAATAATCCAGAACAAAAACAAAGTTGCTGGAAAAGCTCAGCAGGTCTGGCAGCATCTGTGGAGGAGAAAACAGAGTTAACGTTTCGGGTCTGGAGACCCTTCCTCAGAACTAATAATCCAGAGCCACATGTTAATGTTCTATTCTAGGGACAAGGGTTCAAACTCCGCCATGGCAGACGGTGAAATTTAAGTTCAATAAAAATCTGGAAGTAAAAGCAAGCCGAATGAAGAAAGATGATTTATTGTCACTTGTACTCCACAATGAACAACAGAGTAAAATATAGTGAAAAGCTTCCGTTATTGCCGACGCTACTTTCAATAGTTTAAGAATAAAAAGATATAGCTGAAAAAGAGATCATCTTCATTCTGCCATCTCTACTGTAAGTCCTGAGCCAGCTGATCAACCTGTGCCATCACCCTTCACCATCTGCACCAGACCCACTAATGTCAGAGTCGCCCCTCTTCATCAATGGGCCCACCTTGCTAATGGATCACCGGTGCCAGGTCCCTTGCTGGACTCACACTTGCCCCACAACTAGGAGCCCCCAGTTCTGCTACCGCCACCGCATCAATAACCAGGAGTCCTCAGCTTGGGGACTACCACAACCAGGAGCTGCTGCCACCACCTCACTAATTACCAGGAGTTCCTGCTGTGGGTGTACTGCAACCAAGAGTCCCTGGCTCCACTACTGCCACCACCTCAATGACACCTGGAGTCCCTGCTCCTGGCAATGGCAAGTATGTAACTATTGTAAAAATCTATCTGGTACATTAATGTCCTCGAGGTAAGGAAATCTGCCATCATTACCTGGTCTGGGCGACATAGGACTCTAGACCCACAGCAATTTGGATGACTCTTAACTACCCTCTGGACAATTAGGAGTCAGACCTATATACTGGTCTAGTCAGCACTGCCCAGATGAATAAGAAAACATTCTGCTAGACAATGTGTTATGACCACATGAGGCAAGGTCATAGCTCCCCTCGTTTTTATTTTAGACACCTCTTGGTCAGTTACAACAATTTTTTTTTCCCTTATTTTGCACATAGTTAACCAGACCAAAAATGGAGCGCCAATTCCAAAGCTTTCTGGAGTGAAAGAGAGGGCAGTTTTATTACCTACTACTACCACCACAAAAATAAACACATAGCAACAAACAGATACAAATACAGTTTATAAAGAAGGAAGGGGTATGGAGAGGTGTTCGGCAGGAAATTAGAGAGGTTGTGCTGTTTTTCATTGCTCATCTCATGAATGAGCATCACTGGCCAAACTATGCCACTGTCCACCCTTCTAGGTGATTAAGAGTCAACCACATTGATATATTATCATGACATTATTGCTTCTCTTCACTTAATCCATCCCCTAATCAAATAGTCTGACTGGGTTCCTGTTGCTACTGTCACACCAGCAGCAGACCATTATTTTAAATGGGTGACTATCTGCCTAATCATCTGAAAACCATGAGTGGCAAGTGTGGGTCCAGCATGGGACCTGGCATCGGTGATCCGTCAGCAAGGTAGGCCCAGTGACGAAGAGTTGGCACCTGAAGAGTGGGGACTCTGACATTGGTGGGTGTGGTGCACATGGTGAAGGCATGATGGCACAGGTGCCGTGGAGGCAGCAAAGTGATCTATGAGAAGTTTTTGCAGATAGCCATGGGAGGTTTGGTGATTGAAAAATAAAAATTAGTTGTGTGCAAGATTTTTTTAAGTAGAAAAAAGGTTTACATATGTAACCCATCTAGAACGCCAGTCAGTCCGCCAGGCTTCTTATATAGCAAAACAATAACATGAACTATTTTATTAAATGCAATGATCAGGTTACAAGAAACTAAAATTTTGCAATGGCAATTTTTAAAAAGATTGACTTGATTACCAGCCATACATTACTGAAAAACAGTAAACATTGGGTTGTTTCCATAATCCTGCTGTTGACATCATACAGTCAAACATCACTGTTTCAAAACCAAACTTTCCAAGATTTTGCTGACAATCCCTTAATAGGAGGATCTTCTATCCCATGATGCTGAAACTGCGCCATCTCTTTAAAACTGCGGAAGGTGTTTCTGTTGAGTTTTCACTTGTCCTTCTGCTCTGGTTCAAAGGACCACAGATGCCAGAGTGAGGGGAAGCCAAATAAAAAAGTCTGACATGCCCACTTGAACTGGACATTTACATTTGTAATCCCTTTGTCACTGTGAGAGCAGAGAGAGTGAAAAGGCAAAATTAGTGTAGATCAGTGCAGCAACAGAACTTAATACTATAAAGATTCTGTTTAAAGAAACACATTTCCGAAGCCTAAAACAGGGGCCTACAACAGCTATTCATTCAGCAATCATCTCTACTGCTGCTTTTAAATTTGCCTGCTGCAGGACTTCTGTGCTTGGAAAGGGAGATCTCGCATTTGCTGGCCAAATGTCCACCCTGCATGACCAACGATCAGCTACGAGTCTGTGGGAACAACCTTTGCCTCTGAGGCAGGTGGATGAGGGTCAAAGTCCCACATTCAGTGATTGGTGTACATAATCCAGACTGACACATCCAGTGCAGGAGAGGGACTGCTGCCTGGTCAAAAGTACGGTCTTCCAGATGAGGTGTTAAACTCAGTAAAGGATATAAACATGATAGAGGCGGTGGGGAGAAAGTTCTGATTCAAGGGATGAGGGGTTTATCTTATGAACAAAAGTTGAACAGGTTTGGGTGGAAATCCATTGGAACGCAGAAGAATGTAAGGTCATCTAGTTCTAACATAGAAGATTCTGAGGGACTAGATAGGATGAAATGATGAAAGGATGTTTTCCCTTGTTGGGGAGACTAGAACTAAAGGATATGGTTTAAAAATAAATAGTCTTCAATTTAAGATGGAAGTGGGGCAGATTTTTTTCCTCTCAGAAGTCACAGGAAAATACAAATTAGTAGCACGAATAGGTCACCTTAGGAGTAGGATCATCAGTCTTTGGGGCTGTCTTCCCCAGAAAGCTGTGAAGGTGAGATAATGGAATATATTTCAGCTAGCTGTAGATAAAACTTGACTCATAAGGGAGTCAAAAGGTTCAGGGGAGGCAGCCATGATCTGACTAAAATGACAGATCAGGTGCAAGGGGCCAAACAACCTACCCCACTCCTAAATCTTATGGTCACATAACCCCTTGTTGCAAATGTGAAATATCAATGGCATATGAAAGGTCAACAGCAAGGGGACAAACTTTAAAGTGAAAGGCAGGAGGTTGAAAAGGGGATGTGAGTAAAGTCTTTTTCACCCAGGGGCTGGTATGGGTCTTGAGTGGTCTGCCTGGGTGGGTAGTTGAGATGGGAAACCTCAACCATTAAAACGTACTTGGATGAGCACTTGAAGTTTAATAACAGTCAATGCTCTGGGCCTAGTGCAGGAAAATGGGACTGTGTTGTAGGTAGTAGCATATTTTTGGCGGTACAGGCTTGCGGGGCCAAACAGCCTGTCCTGTATTATATAATTCTATAATTCACTCTATTGAAGAAAGAGGGACTTCTCCTCTGAAATAAAAAACACAAAAGGGCTGAAGAAATTCAACAGGTTAACTGTATCCGTGAAGAGAAAATTAATGTTTTGAACTGAAAGCAGTCAGGAGATGATGGCATTTATGCTGATGACTGTGGGTGGGTAAAAGGAAAAGTTGAATAGATGGAGACAGTGCCCAGAGCAAGAGAGAAAAGGAGAAGCAGACAGAGGGATTGAAGATAATGTGCCAAGAGTGATAAATGCTGAATGGATGTTAACAGGGAAGTGTGAGTTGTTGAAAATAGGCTGGATGTGCTCAGACGAACCTACACAGTACAGGATCTGGAGTATGAACATGGGGGAAGGTTTCATGCCCTGAAATTGCTAAACTCAATGTCATGTCCTGAGGGTTGTAAGGTACCCCAGCAGAAGAATAGGTATTGTTCCTCCAGCTTGCTTTGAGTTTTGCTGGAGCACTGCAGCAGGCTTCCTCTATGCTTTGGTCAACATCTGCCCCTTAGTAAATCCCACTTAAAAATCAATTATCTGCTAATTTATCTAATTGCAGTTTTATGGAAGTTTGTTGTGCACGTATCAGTACCACATTTCCTACATGTAGAGACCACACTTTAGAAATATTTCAGGGTCCGTGAGGTGCTTTGGCATGTCATATTGACTTGAAGGTCACCAAATAAATGAGATCTTTCCTTAGACTGAGAGTTATGTGAAGCGCACGTTATCACACTGACCATTACTGCTACTGAAATCCTACTGACCACATTGTGCTCATCTCAGCTATGGCCCTGTTCTTGGAAGGCAGGATGCTGGTAATTATGGTCAGGATTTAAAGGACTAGGCTCAGCAGAGTATTTTAAAGGCCTGAGAAGAGACCTTTGTAATGACAAGACCTTCAAATATTTGCTTTAATACAATTTACACTGGGAGCACTGCCATTGAATTACAATCCAGCAAGGATTTATTTCTCTTTCCAAAAACTGAGGTTTCAGAACTAGGACTATTTGGGATAATCATTAAACATAATGGTCAACAGAGTGTTTTCTTGGAAAAGACTTCTGGCTGGCAGTTCACCCATGCGTTATATTAACCCCATGGGGGCAGATTTGGCTGTTTGCTTTAAAGGAATTGATGTCATAACACTGGCCTCAGCTTAAGTGAATCCCTTTCATTGGAAAACTAACTAACTAGCTCAGTTATGCTCATGTATCAAACTCTCCACCCTTAGCCCAGACACACCAAGCACTCACTTGCTTCCTCCTCCAAAGTGCAGACACAAATTTCAATAGAAGAATTGAAGAGCAAACAAACAGAGTGCTTTTCACATCAGAATTTCTTCATGTGAAAGGGATAAAATGCATATTTCTGCACAGGGGTGGCATCTCTACCAGGCTGTTGTCGATCTTAAGGGGGAGGAATGGCAAAAACTGGCTTTTTATAAAGAAAGGAATTGAGAGCCAGCTGTATTTGTATTGTTAAAAATTGCAAATTTGTTTCCACTTTCCAGTAGATTACGTTATTCATTCTGAAAGGAAGGGTGTATTTCCATTACTCCAGCTGTGTAATCCTTTTTATGAATAGGGATATTTTATCTTCATCTCTATTTCAACAGCATTTTTGAAGGAATTGTGGCGCCATCTACCATGATCACTGTGAGAATGCACCAGTGTAGATACTTTAAAATCAAACTGTTCAGATATGTTGCTACGCACCTCTGGAGCAAGCAGGGCTTGAACCCAAATTTCCTTGCACAGGCTTATGGACACTAACATTGTGTCAGAGTCCTAAGTACCCTGGTGTATCCACATTCTTTAATTTGATACAAACTGTGGCATCTTTTAGTTCCAGTCATTGTTCACTGAGAAGAAGTTAATATAAAGTTGATTCTACACAATACTCTGATAAATATTTAAACTATCTGATGTTGGCTTTTCAATTCGTCCCTGCTGTTAAACCAAAATCGCGCATTTGTGTTTTATTTCTGTTCCAAAATCTATTGTATGGGAGGGTGGGAAGAATTTGATAAGTTGGTACAATAGAGGCAAATGCTGCTGGATTTAGTAACAGAGAGAAATGAAAAAAACATTTTTAAAACTATTCTTTTGGACAAGAAATCTATAAAAAAGGTAATATTTTAAAAATATAACATTAATGATAGTTTTACATTTTCAAGGGCTCACTGTCTTAGTGCAGTGCTGATGAAGCTTGGCAAGTCTTTGAGGACTTCTATTAGATGGCTGGTGGTCCACGTAGGTACCAAAGACACAGGTAGAAAGAGGAAAGGGGTTCTGCTGATTAGCCCAGGGCTAAATTAAAAAGCAGAACTAAAAAAAAGGTAAAAGATTACAACCTGTCCAGATTACAACCTGAGGCACAAGGCTAGCCAAGAGAAAGAGTGACGGGACACTCAGCAGAAATTATTAAAAGTTTCCAGAACAAGTAACCTAACAAGGAATTTAATTTCCGAGACAAGAAAGAGAAGAGAGGGCAGTCGACGCAGGGCTGCGAGTGTTGTACTTAGATGCATGCAGTATACGAAACAAAGTGAGCGAGCCTGTGGCAAAGTTTGAAAATGGCAGATACAATGTTTTGGGTATCAGAGATGTGGCTGCAAGGAGATTAGGTCTGGGAACTAAGTATCTAAGGATACACATCTTATCAAAAGGACAGGGAGATATGCAAAGGGGCGGGGTTGCGTTATTAGTATGAAATTAATCTAAATCGATAGCAAGAAGAGACATACAGTCAGAAGGAGTAGAATCTGTATAGATTTAGTTGAGGAACCCCAAAGGAAAAAAGGACCCTGATGGGAGTTGTATACAGACCTCCTAGCAGTAGTTAGGAATAGGGAAAGAAAATCAGGAGATAGAAAAGGCATGCAAGAAATGCATTATTAAAATAATCATGGGGGGCTCAGTACTCCTGGGAAAAATCAGGTTAGCAGAAGACCCCAACAAAAGGAAATCATGGAATGTCTACTAGATGCTTTTTTGGAGCAGCTTGTGGTACAGCCCACTAGGGAACACACAATTCTGGATTTGACGATGTGTAAGGAGGCGGCAAACTTGGTTAGCGAGCTTAAGGTGAAGGAATCCTCGGGGACAGTGACCATTATACAATAGAATTCACCTGGCCGCTTGAGAAAGAAGCTGGAATCAGATCTAACACTACTACACTTGGTTAGAGACAAAAAAGAAAAACTGCAGATGTTGGAATCCAAGGTAGACAGATAGGAGGCAGGAAGAATACAAATAGCCAGGCAGCATCTGGAGGAAAGGAGAAGTCAACGTTTTGGGTATTACCCTTCTTCAGTCACAAAAGTGGATGTTGGACCACCGGAAAAAGTGACTAGAGAAGTAGTAATGGGGAACAAAGAAATGACAGAGGAACTGAATAGCACACCCTCTATAGGCTAAATGAGAAGGCCAATGTTTTGCTTTGGGAATTTACACTCAATACTGGTTACTGATGTCATATCTCCAAACAGAGAAGCATTTCCACTACAGAACTTACTGAGCTCCACATGTACCAAATTTAATAGTAAAGTTAGGTCAAACAGAAGATATTGTTAAGAGTTGTAGGTGGACGATGGACATTCACTGGAGCTCCTGTAAATGGATGCAGGTTAAAGCTACAGGAATGGAATTAGGACATGTACGTTTGTACACATGTAATCCTGTAAATAATTACTGTGGTGTGTAATATTAGCTCTAGTGTTTCCCTTTACCAACTGACATTTTGAAATAGGACAGATGTGAAGCAGACTTACCTGCAGAGCTTGATGCTGTACAGTGCTTCAGCAAGATGGAGGCCCCAGGCCAACCAGTACCTGCAAAAGATTGGAAATAAACATGCATGTACACACACACTAACTTGGTCTGAAATGGTGACAACGGTCCAATTAGATGCAGTTCAGCATTTTCAGTCATGTTCTCCAGTTTTCTGAAGGACAAGCCAACAATGAGACAATTCACCATGATGCTGAACTTCAGAATGACTTTTGACTGCCAGAGTATATACAACATCTACTGTTCCCTATTAATTAAACATGAAAGAGTGAATTTGCCTTCAACATACATTCCCTCTTGCACTGGTGAACCATCTATAAGAAGCACTGCATCAACTTCAACAAATAGTAACTCCCAAAAACACAATCTTCTTGACCTAGAAGAACAAAAGCAGCAGGCACACCATAATAATACCACTAAACAGCACTAGAGGTTAACCCTGAATACCCAGTACAACGGTTCAAGAAGGCAGCTCACCACTACCTTCTTGAAGGTTAGGGTTAGGGTAGCAATTAAGAACCTATAACAGATGCTGGCCAGCTTGCCCACATCCAGAGAATAATGCTTTTGGAAATAGACAACAGCTTGCTCACAGTTGTGCAAGGTCACTTGATCAAGTTTCCAGGCAATGTTGTCACTAGCTTCAAACCTTCCTGAAGGTGCATAATTCTTTGGACTTCCCGCTTTACAGAGTTTGCGTTTGGAACTAGCTAGGGAACCTTCTGGCCCTTGGAGGATTCCAGGGCTAAGGAAAAAAAAAAAAGACATCTGACTGATTTTTCTCACTTTTACATGTTGCATAGGATCTGTGTGGCCTGGATAGGGCTACCATGGCAATTAAATTTCAATCCTTATTCCTGGTAACTCCCATATAGTTCATGTTACAGATCCTGATAGATCTCTTGGAGATCTACCCGCCCTACAAGATGATAGCTACAAAAGCAGTCCCTGTCCCAACCTCTACTTCAATACATTCACTCAGGAAAGATGATAAGGGCAAGATATGAACACATAGAATTTAGGGACTTTGACTTCAAAAGCCAGAGTTCACAGTTTATGGTGGGAAGGGGAAAGACAGTGTTGGGTAAGCGGAGATGGTTGCAGGATCAAGATAGGGGGTGCAGTGCACACCAGGGACTTACCCAACGTACAAGTGGGAGTAATAGTTGTCCACCAGATACTTGGAGAAGTTGCCCAAGGGTCCCAGACTCTTGTAAGGTACACTCTGCGGCCAAAACATCAGCAACTACAAAGAGAATGATGCGTGATTTGCAGAGGAATAAACAAACCAAACAACAAAAAGGAGGAATTTATGAGAACTGTCTCTAACCAGGTAGTGCTAACGTGACACTCACTATCACAAAGAATAGTTGAAGCGAATAGCACAGATGCATTTAAGGGTGTGCTGGATAAGCGCAAGAGAATATAGGTACAGAAGGATATGCAAATAGGAGTAAGCTGATGAAGGGTGGGAGGGGCATCGGGTGTCAGTTAGGAATAAAAACAATTTACTGTGATATAAATCTTATGTAAGGTCATTTCTTATTTTTTGGCAATTACGGGGCACCTTTGAATTCAAAGTGGTTCTTGGGCAGTCAACTCCCTGGTGCACTCTCCACTGTGCATGTGTTTGTGACATAGGGCAAAGGATAACTGCACAAGTTTCCCTCTAAATCTTGGTTTCTCTGGATTCTAAGCAGGCAAAGTTGGAGCATTTTAGCCCATCCTCAAAAGCTAACTAACTACCGAACTAAAGACCCACTCCCCACCATGGACAGGATCAATGTCATCTACAAGGTCCCCTGCAGAGACTGCGAGAAACACTACATCGGACAAACAGGAAGGAAACTAACAACAAGAGTACATGAACACCAACTGGCTACAAAAAGACACGACCGATACTCACTCATCTCAATCCACGTGGACAAGGAGAACCACGACTTCGACTGGGACAACACCAAGATCCTGGGACAGGCTAGGCAGAGACAAGCATGCGAATTCCTGGAAGCATGGCACTCCACGAAGCATGCTATTAATAAATGCATTGAATTCGACCCCATATACATTCCACTACGGAGGAAACCCGGAAGTGAGGCAATCCATCGCAACGGACCCCAGAGTTTAAAAACCAGGCGGGAAAACACACCGACGCTTCAGAGGCTGCACTGAGGATGTTACCAAGCACGATAACGAAACATCTGCGGAACAAACCAGCTCGATGAGCCAACCAACCTCAACATCCACAACTCGAGCTACAGATCTACTCCAAAACTTTAGTAACTAACTACCAGTTTAAACAGCCCCTGTCTTTTACCTCCATTCCCCATTCCTTACCTTGTGAGACCAGAGAAAAATCAGGAGGATACCTGGACATCTATATGCTCTCAAATCTGGCTTCAAATTCCTGGGCTTGATAACTGGTTAACTGAGCAACAAGAGGAGATCTGAAACAAAATAAACTCAGCTCCTTCCCTCCTCTGCTATAACTACTAACTATTCCAGGAACATCCCAGAATGCAAGGAACAAAAAAAAAAGCACTTGGATTGACAGCAAATTGTCCTTTCAAGCTTCTCTCCTGCTCCAGATGAGCCAAAAAATTCCTCTGAACTATTATTGGAAACGCCAATGGCATTGCCTCCATCTTAAACTCCCCAATTTTATTTTATTCTGCAAAGACCTTTAGCAAAGCTGGGAGTGAATGCGTAGGCGCACTAATCCACATATGCAGACCCTTAGAGTGGCACAGCTTAGAGGTAACATCACTTCCAACCCTTCAGCAAGTTCCACTGATACCATCCCTCTCCTTGGCAAATGTCTAAAGTTGAACCAATCATCCTTGTGTTACATAATGACACTGCCTTCTGGTCAAGTAACTCTCTCATGGTTTTAAAATTCTCATCCTCCTTTTCAAATCTTTCTATGTCCTTATCTCTCTGTTTCTGTAATTTCCTTCATCTCTTAAGCCGCTCCCAGATATCTGTACCCCTCTAACTTGGCCTCACATCTCTGCCCCATTAATTGAGGAAGGGGGCAGGTGAGTAGTCAGGAAATTGTAAATTCTGCCCTCCGATCCCCTTCCACACTGCCCAAACCCAGCTATATTTCCAGGTCACTTAACCAAGAGATGCTGTGCAGTCTGTCAGACCCAGCTATTTGGAATCCCACTCCCCTCAAAGAAATCTGAAGAATGTTGCCAGTATAGTACTGCCTCATTGAACAGCATAAAAGATTATTACAAATTATTTTCTAATTGAAGGTCATACGGTTCCCATTTTAGCAACTCGACGATGATAAGGGTCCATGCTTGCAAAGGGCCTTATACAACTTTTACCCCATCCCTCTTGACTTCAGGACCAAACATGCTGTCCCACAAAGACAGCAAAGGTTGTAAAGCAGAGACATAGCCAGGGAGATGTATTCCACACACAAGACCAGAAATTGCTGGGGAATCTGAGCAGGTCTGGCAGCTTCTGTGGAGAGAAAGTAGATTCAACATTCCAGATCCGATAACCCTTTCAGCAGAACTAGGAGTAGCTAGAAAAAGATGGTATAAATGTTGAAGACAAAGTGGAGTAAATGAGTGAGAGGATAGACTCCAGGGAGAAAGAAAGACACTTGGGCAAACAAAAGGATGGATAATGATAAGTCATAGAAGGAGAAAAGCTGATGACTGGGACTATTAGTGGGTGAAAACAGGTTGACTGTGCTGAAAGGGTCTTTTTTTCACTGGAGTGTAGGTGGTTGAGAGGAGATCTTATAGATGTTTATAAAATCATGAGGAGTATAGATAGGGTTAATGGTAGGTGTCTTTTCTCTATGATGGGGGATTTCAAGACTAGGGGGCATATTTCTCTTTAAGGTGAGAGGAGAAGAGGTTTAAGAAAAAGACATGAGAGGCAAATTTTTACGGAGAGGATAGTTCACATGTGGAATGAACTTCCTGAGGAAGTGACAGATGTGGCACAGTTACATTTAAAAGACACGCAGTACAAGGAATAAGGTAGATGAGCTTGTGGCGCAGATCAAAACTGGCAGGTATGATGTTGTAGGCATCACAGAGACGTGGCTGCAAGGGGATCAGGATTGGGAACTGAATATCCAAAGAACATATCAACATCCTATCGAAAAGAGAGGCAGGTGGGCCGAGGGGGTGGGGTTGCCTTATTAGTGAAAAATGAAATTAAATCAATAGGAAGAAACAAAGTACGGTCGGATGGTGTAGAATCTACGTGAGTAGAATTGACGAACCGCAAAGTTGAAACAACTATCGTTGGGGTTGTGTACAGGCCTCCAAACAATAGTCAGGAGCTGGGACGCTGGATGCAACAGGAGATAGAAAAAAGGTGTGTAAGAAAGACAAAGTCACAGTGATCATGGGGGATTTCAATATGCAGATGAACTGGGAAAATCATGTTGGTAGTGGATTGCAAGAAAAGGAGTTTGTAGAATGTCTACGAGATGGCTTTTTGAAGCAGCTCGTGGTGGAGCCCACAAGGGAACAGGCAATACCGGATTTGGTATTGTGCAATAAGGCAGACTTGATAAGGGAGCTTAAGGTAAAGGAACCCTTAGGAGGCAGTGATCATAAGATGATAGAATTTACTCTGCAATTTGAGAGAGAGTAGATAGAATCAGAGGTAATGGTATTACAGCTGAGTAAAGGAGACTACAGAGGTATGAGGGAGGAGCCTAGCAGGAAAGACAGTGGAACAGCAATGGCAGGAGTTTCTGGGAGTAATTCAGGAGACGCAGCAAAAATTCATCTCTAGGAAAAAGAAGCATGGTACAGGGAGGATGAGGCAACCATGGCTTACTAAGGAAGTCAGGGATAGTATAAAAGCAAAAGAGAAAGCATATAATGTAGCAAAGGGCAGTGGGAAACCAGAGGATTGGGAAGCTTACAAAGACCAACAGAGGGCAACAAGAAAAAAAAAATAAGGAGGGAGAAGATTAAATATGAGAGTAAGCTAGCCAGTAATATAAATGAAGGCTGTAAGAGTTTCTTTAGATATATAAAGGGCAAAAGTGGACATTGGACCACTGGAAAAATGACAGTGGAGAGATTGCCGTGGGGCTTAGGAACTGAATAATTACTTCACGTCAGTCTTCACGTGGAAGACACGAGCAATCTCCCAAAATTTCAAGACAGTCAGGGGGCAGAGCCGAGTATGGTGGCCATCACCAAGGAAAAGGTGCTAGTAAAATTGATTGACCTGAAGGTGGACTAATCACCTGGACCAGATGGACTACACCCCAGAGTTCTAAAGGAGATAGCTGAAGAGATAGTGGAAGCATTAGTGGTGATTTTTCAGGAATCACTAGATTCAGGGAGAGTCCCAGAGGACTGGAAAATAGCTAACGTGACACCCCTGTTTAAAAAGGGAATAAGGCAAAAGACAGAAAATTACAGGCCGATTAGCTTAACCTCAGTCGTGGGTAAGATTTGAGTCTATTGTAAACGATGAGATTATTGAATATTTGGAAGTGTACACAGTCAAATAGGGCAAAGTCAGCATTGTTTCATCAAGGGGAGGTCATGCCTGTCAAATCTGCTAGAATTCTTTGAGGAAGTAACGAGCAGGGTAGACCAAAGAGAGCCAATGGATGTTATCTACCTGGACTTCAAGAAGGCCTTTGATAAGGTGTCACACAGGAGGCTGCTGAGTAAGGGCCCATGGTGTTAGAGGCAAGGTGCTAGCATGGATAGAAGATTGGCTGTCTGGCAGAAAGCAGAGAGTGGGGATAAAGGGGTCTTTCTCAGGATGGCAGCTGGTGACAAGTGGTGTTCCGCAAGGGTCACTGCTGGGACCACAACTTTTCACTTTATACATTAATGATCCAGATGAAGGAACTGTGGGCATTCTGGCTAAGTTTACAGACGATACAAAGATAGGTGGTGGGGCAGGTAGTATTGAGGAGGTGGTGAGGCTGCAGAAGGACTTGGACATGTTAGGAGAGTGGGCAAAGAAGTGGCAGATGGGAGTACAACATGGGAAAGTGTGAGGTCTTGCACTTTGGTAAGAAGAATAAAAGCATGGACTATTTTCTAAATGGGGAGAAGTTTGAAGTGCAAAGAGACTTGGGAGTTCTAGTGCAGGATTCTCTCAAGCTAAACTTGCAGGTTGAGTCAGTAGTCAGGAAGGCAAATGCAATATTGGCAGTTATTTTCAGAGGACTTAAATATAAAAGCAGGGATGTACTACTGAGGCTTTATAAGGCTCTGGTCAGGCCACATTTGGAGTATTGTGTGCAGTTTTGGGCCCCATATCTCAGGAAGGATGTCCTGGCCCTGGAGCAGGTTCAGAGGAGGTTTACGAGAATGGTCCCAGGAATGGAAAGCTTAACATAGGAGGAATGTTTGAGGACTCTGGAACTATACTCATTGGAGCTTAGAAGGATGAGGGGGAATCCAGTTGAACCTTTCAGAATACTGAATGGCCTGGACAAAGTTGATGTTGGGAAGATGCTTCCATTGGTAGGAGTGTCTAGGACCCAGGTGCACAGCCTTAGAGTAAAGGGGCCTTTTAGAACGGAGATAAGGAGAAACGTCTTCAGCCAGAGAGTGATGAATCTATGAAATTCACTGCCACAGAAGGCTGTTGAGGCCAGATCATGGAGTACATTTAAGACAGAGGTAGATAGGTCCTTGATTATCAAGGGTTATGGGGAGAAAGCAAGAGAATGGGGTTGAGGAACTTATCAGCCGTCATTGAATGGCAGAGCAGACTTGGTGGGCCAAGTAGTCTAATTTCTGCTCCTATGTCTTATGGTCTTAGGTAAGCACATGAATAGTAAAGGTTTGGAGCAATATGGGCCAGGAGCAGGCAGGTGGGACTAGTTTAATTTGGGATTACGTGCAGCATGGACTGGTTGGACTGAAGGGTCTGTTTCTACGCTGTACAGTTCTATGGCTTAATAATGGTAAGTATCTCCAGGAGGCAGGGTCTGTATAATAATTCTTTTCCATGCCTGCCACTGCAGAATACTGCATCTAACAGGTCGGGAGTGTAGAATTACCACTAAGGAGGTGGCGTTGAATACCAATTGAATCTGAATGGGAGACCAATAATGCAACAGGATTGTTTTCAGTGGCTCTTTGTTGATCCGCACTTAAGGAAATAACTCAAAACATGTCTATATTATATATAAGGCACAGAAACAAGCTTAACTAATCACGCCAGCGCTTATACCACTCTCAAGTATTCCATACACATACGTACAGTGTAATACCCCAAAGACCCAATGACGAAGGTTATCCAGAAGAAGCTGGTCCTCCTGAAATAAGTACTGGAGACTTTATTTACGAACATCTTCGCACAGAATTCTTACCAGCAACTCTCCTTGCAAACAGCTCCGGAATAAATTACTGATTAGGGAGGGTCAAAGGATACTCGTTCAAATTTCATTTCCTGTTTAACTCAGCGGGAGCCTCTTAAAGGTAAGCCAATCCACAGAACATTATGATCCACAGACTCAAATGGATGTGGTAATAAAATCTTTCAATACAGCTCTCCTGGACCTTTGAGTTAGCCCTCATTTTGAAGGGCAAGGGTGGCTGCCGCATTCCTATTCCAGGCAGTGAAGAAATGAGACTTGTAGGTCTCACTAAACAAGGTACGTTTACTGTGGTTTTGACGTTATGATTGTGTGGCATCAACTGGTGCGGTGAGTGCCATTATTTTGGCGCACTCTCCCAACTCCTTGCTCCAATTTATATACAGTACAAATTCACCACAAAATGAGCAGTAGTACATCATTTTTAATCAGTTTTTGCCATAATTACCATTTTAATTTGAAACTTACATCATTTTCCTTCCTTTAAAAAGGATGTTTTTATTTAGTATCTCCAAGGAACATGCATTAAAGTATATTATAATCAATAAAGTGCTTTTTGAGATAACAAGCATGGGGCTGGATGAACACAGCAGGTCAAGCAGCACCATAGGAGCAGGAAAACTTGACGTTTTGGGCCTAGACCCTTCATCAGAAATGGGGGAGGGGAAGAGGGTTCTGAAATAAATAGGGAGAGAGGGGGAGGCGGATAGAGGAGAGGAGGCAGACAAGTTGAAGAGGCGGGGATGGAGCCAGTAAAGGTGAGTGTAGGTAGGTCAGTCCAGGGAGGACGGACAGGTCAAGGGGGCGGGATGATGTTAGTAGATAGGAGATGGGAGTGGGGCTTGAGGTGGGAGGAGGGGATAGGTGAGAGGAAAAACAGGTTAGGGAGCTGGAGATGAGCTGGGCTGGTTTTGGGATGCGGTTGGGGGAGGGGAGATTTTGAAGCTTGTGAAATCCACATTGATACCATTGGGTTGCAGGGTTCCCAGGCTGAATATGACTTGCTGTTCCTGCAGCCTTCGGGTGGCATCACTGTGGCATTGCAGGAGGCCGAGGATGGACATGTCATCTGAGGAATGGGAGGGGGAGTTGAAATGGTTCGTGACTGGGAGGTGCAGTTGTTTGTTCCCTCCCCACCCTTATCTGCCTTCCGGAGGGACCACTCCCTCCGCAACTCCCTCGTCCGCTCCACACTCCCCTCCAGCCCCACCTGAAACGTCAAGTTTTCCTGCTCCTATGATGCTGCTTGACCTGCTGTGTTCATCCAGCCCCATGCTTGTTATTTCAGGTCTGGACCCTTCTTCAGAAATGGGGGAGGGGAAGGGGTCTCTGAAATAAATAGAGAGGGGGAGGTGATGATGGAAGGTGGATAGAGGAGCAGATAGGTGGAGAGAAGACGGACAGGTCAAGGAGGCGGGGATGGAGCTGGTAAAGGTGAGTGTAGGTAGGAAGTTGGGATGGGAGTTCACCTGGGAATCCTGCAGCCCGATGATCTCAATGTGGACCTAACCAGCTTCAGAATTTCCCCACCCCCGACCTCATCCCAAGACCAGCCCTGCTAGTTCTTGCCTCCTTGACCTGTCTGTCTTTCACCCACCTATCCACTCCTCCCACCTCACTGACCAACCCTCACCCACACTTCCTACCTACTAGCCTCATCCCCGCCTCCTTGACCTGTCTGTCTTCCCTCCCATCTACCCGCCCCTCCCTCCTCACTGACCAAACCCCATCCCAACTCCTTACCTACGCTCACCTTTGCTGGCTTCATCCCCACCTCCTTGAACTGTCTGTCTTCTTTTCACCTATCTGCTCCTCTATCCACCTTATATCATCGCCTCCCCCTCTTTATATTTATTTCAGAGACCCCTTCTCCTCCCCCATTTCTGATGAAGGGTCCAGACCCAAAATGTCAGCTTTCCTGCTCCTCTGATGCTGCCTGGCCTGCTGTGTTCATCCAGCTCCACACCTTGTTATCTGAGACTCCAGCATCGGCCGTTCCTACTCTCTCAAAGTGCTTTTTGATGTGTTTTGTAGCAATGCAGTCACTTTATATACTACACAGCAAGATCCCCAAGCAATTAATGAGATAAGTGACCAGATAATGTTTTTATCCTTTAATTGTCAAGCCCATGGAGTTCTAACTTTGCAAATATCTAAGAGAAAATGTTAAATTAATATTTCTGCTTTAAAATCTGTACCTTAAAAAACCTCTAAACCTAGTTTCAAAAACGCTTTAGGGATGGAAGCCACATCAGATAGCCATCTGTTCCATTAGGAGAATCAAAGGCTATTGAACTGTGTTATCTCAGCATCAAACAAAGGAAGATATTTAGAATTCAACTGGACAACACAACTTCTAAAGTTGTGAGGATTCAGAGCTTTTGAGAAAATAGGAGACTGAAAGGTCATACAAAGAATTCCAATATAATTGACTTCTTGCCTGGTGAAACAATGGCTCATTTGAAACTAAGCAGCCGTTTTTCCTTTGTTGTGATATGTCAGGCTGTAAGCCACCATTTTAAGTTGAACTTTAAGAAAAACTCTGAGAGACATAAGCAGAGTGAGAGAGATGGTTAACAGGAAGATGAAGTGAGGCAAACGAGCTAAAGGACTGCTATACAAAACTGGGCTATCAAGGGGCACAATCTGCAGTGTTGTAAGTGAAATAAAGGATCCCTCGCAGAACCTGCTGTGCTGAAACAAAACAAAGAATTGTGGATACTGGAAATCTGAAAGAAAAACAGAAAAGCTCAGCAGGTCTGACAGCATCTGTGGAGAGAAAGTATAGTTCTGAAGAAAGATCACTGGATTCAAAATGTTAACCCTGCTTTCTTCCCAAAGTTGTTGCTCTGTTGAGTTTCTCCATCAATTTCTGTTTTTGCTGCTGAATCCACTTCTGGGAGAAGCTTCCAACTATTCACCTACTGAAGCTATCAAAGCCGCTTAATTCTGACTTCAACCCTTTCACCTCAGAGTGAAGAAGGCTTTCAGTGATAAGAGAACAATCTTATTTTCATGTGTATGCCTTTTATTCACATCTACTTTTAATCACGATCTGTAAAATAGCTAATAATTTGAGCACTTTTTACTTTCCTGATAACTTTCAGCAATAGTGGTGTAATAAACTAAATGTTCTTCCTGTTTAAAACATAAAGCTGGTACTGGTGATTATTTTAAATTGAAACTCTCAAAAACTAGAAGAAGTCTAAACACACTGAGCAAAATTCATAATTCAATTATTACTCAGAAAACATGCCTGGTTCAGCTTTTACAAGAATGAAGTCACAAAAAAGACCAGCTGGTTCGCTGAACCTGCTTGTAATATCTGGAGCTACATGATTAACTACCTCCTATCCCTTCTTCGGTGTGTGATCTCTTGGGAGAGGGAACGATGTATCCCAGGTCAATGGAGAAATAAATTCTGGAAAATCACTTTCTGGCCCAATAAAGCAATCAAAACTAGTCCAGGAGTTCAATGAATATCTGTACTTTGTTTGTTACACCACATTTCTTTTACATGATCCAGTCTCTGCCCAAGATTACTGGAGTTCCCACTTTTACGGAAGACACACTGCATCAACTGGCAATGTATACTGTATTCCAGAGGCTCTGTAATACCAGGCGGAAAAGGAAATGCCCAACATCCAATTTATTCCAACTTCTGTGCAGTTGACGTCCCTCCTAGTCTTTCAAATCTATTTTTCAAATCAATTGTCACACAGTCCTGGTTTTTCATTATTTAATAGAACTTTGTAGATCATCTCTAAGTCTCTGCTGGTCTATAGTAAATAGACCCAGATCTCTAAACTAATCTGAGTAACTAATTTTGAAAAACAATCAGAGGTACAGTCATGGAGCCTCCACGTCCAGGTAAGAACATCATTCAACAGGAGGGCAGAGTGGAGAATCCGAGAGATCACTTCACAGACTCTGTATTCTATATTTTCAGTGACTAATTTCTATGCTGGAATATTAGGAATTCTGTGAATGTCAATCTTGAATTCTCCAAATTGCACCATTGTCAAGGGAGGTATAGTGCTGGGAGCAAAACCTAGCAACAATTCTGAATTACTAAATAAGCAAAAATAGAAAATCCAGTTTTCAAACCACTGAACGACTCTTTTATGAATCCTGAATAACTTTGTTGGAAACCCGAATATTTTTAGATCACTGCCCTACCGTCTTGTCAACAGAAAGATTCTTGGCAACAGCCCACTGACATATTTTCCTAACAGACATATCTTCAGTCTATGCACCAGATAATGTTAGCCTTAATGTACAGAAATAATTAAGAAAAAATGCCATTCAGATTCTCAGGATTATTTCTGTGGGAAGCAAAATGCCTAAAGGCATAAGCACAAACAAGGGAACACAGAGATTTTGAGTGGGAGATATCCAAAACTTTGCATTTTGCTCTGCCTAAAGACTCTTATAGTTGCACATTGCTGGCATCTCTCTACTTTCATATAAGTGGCAATCTTACATGTTGAAAAAAGCTTACTTTTTTTGTTATTCGGTCATGGGATGTGGGTGTCACAGGCTGGGCAAGCATTTATTGCCCATTCCTACTTGCTGTAGAATTAAGTGGCTTGCTAGATCATTTCAGAGGGCAGTTAGGAGTCAATCTCATTCATGTGGGTCTGAAGTCACAACTAGGCTTGCAGCTTCCTCCCGTAATGGACATTAGTTAACCAGATGGATTTGTGTTTTACAATCGACAATGGTTTCATGGTCACCATTAGACTTTTAACTCCAGATTTTTAAAAATTGAATTCAAATTTCAACATCTGCTGTGGTGTGATTTTGAACCCAGGTCCCCAGAATATTGTGCAGGTCTTTAAAAACCTTCAGTAAGTTAGTTAAACATAATTTCCCCTCAAAAATCCATACTGACTCTTTCTACTCAACCTGCGTTTTTCCACGTAACTACTAATTTTACCCCAAGTAATTGCTTCTAGAAGGTTCTCCACCAGTGAGGTTGTCAATACTGGTCTATATTTTCTGGGCTTATCCTTACAACCTTTATTGAATAAAGCTGTAATATTTGCATTTTCCTGTCTTCTGGCACCTATCCCAACTCTTGGTAAGAGTGAAAGATTATGGCCAGTGCCTTGTAATTTCCACTCTCATTTCCTGCAAAATTTTTGGATGCATCTTATCCAGTTTCAGTGCCTTGTCAACTTTTAAGTACATACCATCTGTCCAAGACTTCTTCCTTAGTAATTTGGACACTTCTAGCAATAGAGTGTCAACACTGCCTGGGTAGTATCTCCATCTTTGGTAAAAATTTAAGCAAAGTATTCAGTTATCTCCTCAGCCATGTCTTCTGCTTCCATGTCTAAAACCCCTTTCCCCCTAACCGATCCTACTTCTCCTTAAACCACAATTTTACTATTTGTATGCCTTTGGAAGACTGAATGCACAATGTTCTGAATCAGAAGCAAAAGTGCAGCAGTCTGAGATAACACTGATCTGTGTGCCAATGTGGTGGAATATGCCAAATGATTTGAATTGTTTTGGCTAAGTGAGGGTATAAAAGTTGATGCTCTTATCAGGCAATCACCTGTGGTACATCTGGCATAATTTTCTTAACTAATGAAATTAAAAATCAGAAAATATTCAACTCGAATTTAGAAGGTATTGGTGACCAGTGTGCAGATCACATCAAGTGCCACTAGTGTTGCAGAGTTAATATGACCCCACCTCCAATCACAGCTCGCACCCAAAACGTTAATTGCTTCTCCCTCCATAGATGCTGAGCTTTTCCAGCACTTTCTGTTTGATCATAGATCATAGAAACCCTTCAGTTTTGGAAACAGGCCCTACGGCCCAACAAGTCCACACCGACCCTCAGAGCATCCCACCCAGACCCATCCCCCTATAACCCACCTAATCTACACATCCCTGAACACTATGGGCAATTTAGCATGGCCAATCCACCTAACCTGCACATCTTTGGACTGTGGGAGGAAACCGGAGCACACCCACGCAGACACGGGGGGACTGTGCAAACTCCACAGAGTTTGAATCTCAGGGAAAGGCAGAACTGTAGTTGAAAAGTAAGGTACGAACCAAAAGCTAGAACATATAATTACAAATAGATCTTCCACAGCCAAATAGCTTAATTCTGTGCCATAAGTTTCCATTTTTTAAATTTCTATTATCTATACGCTTGTTACGAATACGGTCTAAACGCCTCTTCAATATTATCATTCCCTGCAGCTCCAGGTTTTTTTGGAGGAGAGTGGTCCTCCTTCCCTTGGTCTGAGAAAGTGCTTTTCCTGATGTTATTGCATAAGGGCTCACGTCTAAGTGACAAATACTTCTATTTATGGATACTGAGAGACCTGGTGTCTATTTTCAGCATTTTGCACGATTCTGTTATTGCAATGCTTTAACGGCGACGACTCAAACCGTCAAAGACGTTTCCAGAACGTCAGAGATAGTAGGAACTGCCGATGCTGGAGAATCTGAGATAACAAGGTGTAGAGCTGGATGAACACAGCAGGCCGAGCAGCATCAGAGGAGCCGGAAGGCTGACATTTCGGGGTCCAGAACGTCACCTCGGCGGTGGTGGGCGGAGTCTGAGCTCGTGGTCGTGGGGGGAGGGTGACAGCTTGAGGGCGGAGTCTTTTCGGGGCGGGGTCAGTGCCCGGGGGCGGGGTCAGAGCTCGAGGTTCGAAGACGGCGCGCGGGGGGGGTGTGGCCAGAGTTCGGCGGGCACCTCGCAGCCGCGGGCTCCGGTAACGGTCGGAAATTGGATGGTTGGTGTAAGTGAGAAAGGGGAGCTTGAGGCTGTAAGCGATGAAAGTGGGTTTTCCGTTCTGTGTTCGCGGGAGGGGGAGTGTTGGTTTCTCTGATTGGGCGGCTGTGTGTATCCTCCAGAATGACCCTGCACCTCTACCAGCTATTGTTTTAAAGGTAGACTTGCATTTCTGTAGCGCCTTTGACATCCACAGGGTGAGCCGTAGCTCTTCGCAGCCAATGAATTGCTTTAGAAGCGTAGAAATTGTTGTGTTGTAGGAAAGATCCCACCAACAATAATAATGTGATGTTGGGTGAGGGACTAATATGAGTCCAGGACCCCAGTGAGAGTTTTAGTTCTCTGCTTTAGGGTAGAGCAGCTCTACCTGAGAGGGCAGAGCGGGCTCGGCTTTATCTGAAAGATGGTACCCCTGAAAACACAGTGCGCCCTCAGCGCTGAAGTGTAGTCTGAATTCTCTTCAGAACCTCATTTTGTTTCGTTTGGGCTTGAGCTTACATGTGTCTCAAAATGGAGAGGGTCTTTCGTATTTGGGGGGGTGAGAGAGAGGATTAAGGTTTTCAGGGCCTGCTTTCGTTCAACATCGGAATTGGGTGCGGATGCCCCATGTGAGAAGCCCGAGGGGTAATGGCGATGGTGTGGAAGGAGAATGGCAGGCAATGTTCTGTACAAGAGAACATATTTGGAATACTAGTGATCACCTACTTGATGCACAATCGCCTATAACAAGGAAACTTCTCAACATCGGCGACAATCTGCATTCTCCCAGCAGGTTGGTTGTTTTTAAAAAATGAGTCAGTAGGGGAAATGAAGAGAAATGTTAAATGTTAAGAGTTGTGGTGGAAAGCACTGCTTGAAAGTTAGATAAAGGGATCTTTCTCTGGATGGCAGCCAATGACGAGTGTTCTGCAAGGGCCAGTGCTAGGGCCACAACTTTTCACTTTATACATTAATGATCCAGATGAAGAAACTGTGGACATTCTGGCTAAGTTTGCGGATGATACAAAGATAGGTGGAAGGACAGGTAATATTGAGGAGGTGGTGAGGCTGCAGAAGGACTTGGACATGTTAGGAGAGTGGGCAAAGAAGTGGCAGATGGGAGTACAACATGGGAAAGTATGAGGTCGTGCACTTTGGTGTGGAAAATAAGAGCATGGACTATTTTCTAAATGGGGGAAAATTCAGAAGTCTGAAGTGCAAAGAGACTTGGGAGTTCCAGTGCAGGATTCGCTCAAGGTAAACTTGCAGGTTGAGTCAGTAGTCAGGAAGGCAAATGCAATATTGGCAGTTATTTTCAGAGGACTTAAATATAAAAGCAGGGATGTACTACTGAGGCCTTATAAGGCTCTGGTCAGGCCACATTTGGAGTATTGTGTGCAGTTTTGGGCCCTATATCTCAGGAAGGATGTCCTGGCCCTGGAGCAGGTTCAGAGGAGGTTTACGAGAATGGTCCCAGGAATGGAAAGCTTAACATAGGAGGAATGTTTGAGGACTCTGGAACTATACTCGTTGGAGCTTAGAAGGATGAGGGGGAATCCAGTTGAACCTTTCAGAATACTGAATGGCCTGGACAAAGTTGATGTTGGGAAGATGCTTCCATTGGTAGGAGTGTCTAGGACCCAGGTGCACAGCCTTCGAGTAAAGGGGCCTTTTAGAACGGAGATAAGGAGAAACGTCTTCAGCCAGAGAGTGATGAATCTATGAAATTCACTGCCACAGAAGGCTGTGGAGGCCAGATCATTGAGTACGTTTAAGACTGAGATAGGTTGGACCTTGATTATCAAGGGGATCAAGGGTTACAGGGAGAAAGCAGAAGAATGGGGCTGAGGGACTTATCAGCCATGATTGAATGGTGGAGCAGACTCGATGGGCCAAATGGCCTAATTTCTGCTCCAATGTCTTATGGTTTATAAGTTACTTAAAAAGGAAATATTTGTTGGGCCAGGGAATTGGAATAGTTGGACAACACTTAAGGTACAATGGGTATAATGATCTTATTCTGGTGAGGGTAATTTTGTAAAATTAATAAGCTATATTTTACTTTGTAGAGTTGAATGTGCAAACAAAATTCATAAGTACAGTGTGGGGCTGGACATGTCTGTTATTAAGAGGCAGTGTTTAACACAACTGATATTCTTCCTCTAATCGTGGAACGTTGCTGTATGGGCTGTCAAGGTGTGATTTTAGTATCCTGTTCATCACCAAAAAAAAAGCAAAACTGATCCTTCATCCTGTGTCCCATTACATAGAAAATCTAGCGGAGAATTCTCAGGAGAAATTTTATGTAAAGCCAAAGAAAGACTTATGTTTATATGTCTCAAAGTACCTTATAGCCAATCAAATATGTAAGAACTTGGCAGCCAATTTCCACACAGCAAGCTCTCATGAATAATGTTCGGATAATCTGTTAATTTTTGTGATATTGATTTGAAGGATAAATGTTGGTCTGGGATATTACTGTCCCACTCTTCTTTGAAACATTACGAAGGGAGCTGTTACATCCACTCAAGCAAGTAGGTTGAGCTTTGATTTAACATCACAGCCACAGATGACAGCTCTAGCAGTGCAACACTTCCTCAGTTCTGCAAAACTTCATCAGTTCAGCACTGGAGTGACAGCATTAATTTTTGTTCTCAAGCCCTAGTGTGCAATTTGTACCCTGAACATTGTGATTCAGCGACAAGGGCGCTACTAACTGAGCCACAGTTGATCCAACAAATTGAAATCTTAGAGACAATGGGTGAGAGAGCCACATATTCTGCATTGAGTGGACAAAGCCTCAAATAGATGAGCGGGATTGCAGTGACATGGAATTATTTTTAATTGTAGTTATGATTTATAAAAGGAAACTTGGGTCTTTATATGTGTAATTCCAACAATCTGTTTGGTGGGGCAGGTAACGAATGACCCCAGTAAGTGGTTACTGGGGACCAACCAGATACATGAATACTCTCCCGGCCTCTTAATTTTCTTGTGAAAAGTCCAATGCAATGAATGAATCTGGAACAGAATAGAATCTATGCATTGAGTGTCTGGTTTAAGGTTTTAATCCAATTAATTTGATTCATTGAGAAAATCAAAGTTCTGCATTTGAGAAAAAAAATTTTCAACCACAAATCAACACTTAAAATTAACTCTCTTTGATTTCTCCTGGTATCTTGGTCCCTTTTAAGCCTCAGTTCTCCACCCTCCTATACTTGTGCCTCCTTCTCAGGCTTACCCTCACGCCCTCATTTTCCTCCGAGCTGCAGATTGAATGAAAATGGGGTGTTCCTTTTAGTTGCCAGCTGACCATGTTGCAGGAGCAGCTGTTGGGTGAGACAGACAGTAGAGAGAGAGAAGCCCAGTTCTTTCCTCCTGGTTTCCATCACCCTTGAGTATCATTGCACTGGCTTCCAGCTGGTCATCCAAGGAGTAATGATCTAACATTTTGTACAAAAGAGCAGCCAGGAGAAAAAGCAAAAATTTGGAAACAACTGATGAGAAAAATATGGGAATTATTTAGGAATGGAGAAGTCTGAGAATGAAGCAATAGTAGAAAATCAGCTTTATTTATCACAGAAAAGGCTTGAGAGAACAGTTAGTACCACTTAACCTCATATATGGCAGTTTAGTGATGCAGTGGTGAGCATCCTTGCATCTGAGCCAGAATCTGACATCAGGCCTCAATGGCCATGGAAGATGAGTTCATAATGTGGCCAAAGAGATTGATTACCAACTTGCAATTCTTTCCAACATATGCCAGTGACAGGTGGTAAGAACAGGGTAGCGATCTGGATGACCATGTTGATAGTTCCATTACAACATTTGGAATACAACATGCATGTAAAAGTATACTTTGCCACAGTATTTTGGACTTTTTAGGGAATTCAGTTGGTTGGAGGGTGGTGTGGATCAGGTTGGTGCCAATTGCAAGGTGTTTGATCCCTGTTCTGTCAGAGGTGAATTCAGGACCTGCCTCCTTGCCCACCCAATGGTGGGAGTCATGGAACCATTGTTTCTGAAGAATTTTCTGACGAAGGGTCTAGGCCCGAAACGTCAGCCTTCCTGCTGCTCTGCTGCTTGGCCTGCTGTGTTCATCCAGCTCTACACCTTGTTATTCTCCAGCATCTGCAGTTCCTACTATCTCTGAGCCATTGTTTGGACTTGCTTTCAGGCAGAGAATTGAAGAAGCAAAACTTTAATTCACCCCAAACTCTTGGATGGACAGCCCGGGATCTGTTCACCCGTGGCAACACAATGTCTTTAGTGAAATGCGTGCAACAGCTCTGCTCTCCCTCCCATTCTTACCTGGACCTGCAAACTCTTCAGGGCTCTTCCATCTTGAGATCCCAGCCCTCTGGCATTTTCTATCATAACGATGATTGGCAAACCCCTATCCCAAAATAAATTCCCTCCTTCTAATGATATTTGGATGTGGAACTTCAAAGCAGTTCAGAAGTTAGATTAGATGAGGGCTGACCCTAAGTTTGACTTCTTTTAAATGTGCATTATGGGTGTTTAGAGTGATTTGACAACAACAACAACTGCAGAGATTGGGTTGTGGGGAGGGTCAATGTCATGGTGGGATTTGAAAACAAGACTGAGAATTTTAAAATTAAGACTTCGCTTAACTTGGAATTAATGCGGTGTTAAACGTTCGGATACTGGTTTGACGGAAGTCAACATAAGGTAGGATTAGGGACAGCAGAGTTTTATTTGACCCCTGGATTATAGAGGGCAAATTGGGTTGGCTTACCAGGCAGCCCTGAATAAACTACAGATAAGGGTTCCAGCCGGTTCAGCTGAAGGATGGAATCTGGCAATGTTACAAAGGCCTTAGTGATTCTCTGTTCCAGCTGTTTCTTTCTCGCAGCAACCCCCTTCCCCACCCCAAAAATTAAACAGATTGGAATCTAATCCTTCTCTAAATTAACCATATGCAGGGTGCCATCCATTTGGGCCAGCAGTGAATGGCAGAGTCAGGAGAAGAAAATGACTTTTGAGATGAGAACAAACATTAAAATTGGAAATCCACTATAAGATGAAACAAAGGCTGTCTTTACCATTGTGGTGTAAAATCATTCAAATGCTTTTTGTCTACAGGTGGGACCTTGTTATTGATGAAGTGTTGCTACCATGGCATTGGAGAAAATTATCCAGGATGCATTGACCCAGTTTATTCAACTGCACATCCCGGATGCTGATCTCAGGTGGGTGGAAAAGGAAACATCTTGCACTCACATAGCACCTTTCACTGCTTTAGGTACCAAAACAACTTGGCAGCCAGTGAAGTACTCTGAAATAGAGTTACTGTTTAGATGCACACAACAATCAAATTGCACACAGTAAGATCACAGAAACATCAAGGAGGTTGACCAGATGATCTGTTTTTTAAATCGTGTTGGCCAGGGCATCAAGGTTACTCCCCTGCTCTTCAAAATATGCTAAGCCTTTTTATTTTACATTCATTTAATAGGACCCATTGCACAGTAATGACCACACCCTTGGCGATCATCAATACTCCACTAAAATGCCAACTTGATGTATGTGCGTAAACCTTCCTCTCTAGGCTGAAACTGGTGATGTTTTGACCCGGGTCAGAGTGTGAACTCTGAATCAAAACTTAACACCCTGGTGCACTGAGCTTTACATAGCCGAGGCCAAGTGCCAACTCTCTGACACCTCCTACCACCCCCTCGATCATGACCCCACCCCTGACCACCGAAACATCATCTCTCAAACCATTTACAACCTCAGGTGATCTCCCGCCCACAACCTCCAACTTCATCATTCCCCAACCCTGCACTCCCCATTTCTATCTCCTTCCCAAAATCCATAAACCTGACTGTTCCGGCCAACGTGTCTTTGCCTGCTTCTGCCCCACTGAACTCATTTCTGCTTACCTTGACTCTGTTTTCTCCTCCCTGGTCCAGGAACTCCCTATCTACGTCCAGGACACCACCCACGCCCTCCACCTCCTCCGAGACTTCCAATTCCCCAGCCCTCAACACCTCATTCACTATAGACATCCAATTCCTATATACTTGCATTCTCCACGCAGATGGCCTAAAAGCCCTCTGCTTTAACTCCTCCCACTTCCTACAGACAAGAGGGTGACCACGGGAACTCACATGGGCCCAGGCTATGCCTGCCTCTTCATAGGATACGTGGAACAGTCCCTCTTCCGCTGCTACACTGGCACTTTCCCCTACCTCTTCCTCCACTGCACTGATGACTCAGATATCGGCGCTGCCTTGTGCTCCCACGAGGAGCTTGAACAGTTCGTTAACTTTACTAACACCTTTCACCCAACCTCAGTTTCACATGGATCATCTCTGATACCTCCCTCTTCTTCCAGGACCTCTCTGACTCCGTTTCTGGTGACTGCCTTGAAACCGACACTTATTTCAAGCCCATCAACTCCTACAGCTATCTAGAATACACCTTTTCTCATCCACCTTCCTGCAAGAATGCGATCCCCTACTCCCAATTCCTCCGCCTTCGCCGCATCTGCTCCCAAGATGGGGTGTTATTTCGAGGACTGCGCCCCCGCCCCCGTGGTCGTAAATGCTCTCGGCTGCATCTCTTGCATTTCCCGCACCTCTGCCCTCATATCCCCTCCCCCCCCCAACAAAAATAAAGACCGAATTCCCCTTGTCCTCACATATCACCTCACTAACCTCAGTATCCAACGTAACATTCTCTGTCACTTCTGCCACCTACAATCCAACCCCACAACCAAAGATATACTTCTCTCCCACCTCTACCTGCCTTTCATAGGGACTGCCCTCTCCGTGACTCGTGTCTGCTGCACACTCCCCACTAACCCCATCAACACTGGCACTTTTCCCTGCAACTGCAGGAAGTGCTACACCTGCCCCCCCCCCCCCTTCCCCATTCAAGGCAGCAAACAAACCTTTCACATCAGACAGAGGTTCACCTACACATCCGTCGTTGTGGTCCATTGCATCTGCTGCTCCCAACATGGCCTCCTCTACATCAGTGAGACCAAGCGGAGGCTTGGAGAGCGCTTTGTAGAGCACCTGTGCTCTGTTTGCACAAATGACAACACGTTCCAGTCACAATCTGTTTCAACTCCCCCCTCCCACTCCCTGGGTGACATGTCCCATCCTGGGCCTCCTCCATTGTCACAATGACGCCACCCGGAAACTGGAGGAGCAGCACCCATATTCCACCTCAGGACCCTACAGCCCAATGGCCTAAAGGTGGATTTTACCAGTTTCAAGATCTCCCCACCCCTGGCCTCATCCCATGATCAACCCTCCCTCTCATCCCCACCTCCTTGATCTGACACAACCTGTCCAATTTCTCTCCCACCTCACTGACCAATCCCCACCACTCCCTACCCGCACTCGCCTATCACCATCCCACCTACCTTCCTCAGCCCCACCCCTCCTCCCTATTTATTTCTGAGCTCCCTTCCCCCTCCCCCATTTCTGAAGAAGGATCCTGACCCGAAATGTCAACTTTCCTTCTCCTCTGCTGCCTGGCCTGCTGTGTTCCTCCAGCTCCGCAATGTGTTATCCCTGACTCCAGCATTGGCAGTTCTAACTAACCCGGGTGAAAAGTTGTCTGCTTCAACTGTGTGACCTGTTGAAGGTTAGTATCTGTTCATCTAGCTAATTGCTTTAGTTAAACAGTAAATGGTGTGGCAGTGTGTTACAGTTCCCTTGGAGTCTGAGTTGCTGTGACATATATTTTCTCCGTGTTAGTCTGGGGATATAGTTAGTAGAAGTGAGGTTCCAACATTTTCTCCATAAAACATGGCTGACCTGGAATCTCTCTGTCTCTCTCTCTCTCTCTCTCTCTCTCTCTTACCACCTACTATTGGCATGTTTTAAAGGATTTGTGGATTGTTACTTAACCTACTTAGCTATGTTATGAATGCACCTTTGGCCATCATGTTCTGGACTGACACGTGAACCCGTAGCTTTTGGCTTAGAGGCAGGGATGCTCCCTACTGTGTCACAGTGACCTTGGGATTAGCATGCAGAGTTGTTTTTAAAATGGACTGTGGGTGAGGTCAGGATAAATCTCTGCTGAGATGTTCTCTGATTTTTGAATGGATTGTCAGAAATTGACATCTGGGATACAACAATAGAATGCACTTAAATACAGTACAAAACAGCTCCAAGGAGAATGATTGTGACCTGGGCGTAGTCTTCGGGAAGGTGCTGAAAAATGGGAGATTTGGACCACATGGAGCATCAGAAAAATCTCCAGCAAGGAAAGGAAGACACAGGCACCTCACAGGAAGGGAGCAGAGGAACTAGAGACACAGCCTTCAGGTTAAGACACAGGGATCACAGACATCCCTAGGCAAAGAACAGGGGCAGTAACTCTGGGAAGAGAATACAAATCTCGATAAGTCATTGGGAGCTCAGAAACATCTCCGAAGGGAGCGAGTGTTCATAGACCCAAGTGGAAAATGAAATAGGGCACAACAAACGTGTTGCCTATAGAAGTGGTTTCGACCAAATGAACCCTCTGTGCAGTCACCAGGAACAAGCAGAACAACTGGATGGACATGCCTCAAAGAGGAAGACAGCAAAAGGGTGTCTTGAAGAAAACTTGACTATCACTATAGAATCTGTATGGTGTGGAAATAGGCCCTTCAGCCCAACAAGTCCACACCAATCTGCCAAAGAGCACCCACCCAGATAGTTCCCCTACCCTCTTCCCTGTAACCCACCTAATCTGCACATCCCTGACAGTATGGGCAATTTAGCAGAGCCAATCCACCTAACTTGCATATCTTTGGACTGGGAGGAAACTGGAGCACCTAGAAGAGACCGACACAGACACGAGGAGAATGTGCAAACTCGACATAGTCATTCGAGGCAGGAATCAAAACTGGGTCCCTGGTACTGTGCGACAGCAGGGCTAACCACTGAGCCACTGTGCTGCTAACTGAAAATATTGATTCCGTTTCTCTTCCCAATCTGATGAGTGCTTTCAGGCATGTTTTGATATTGCCTAATTTGTGACCCAAAAATTTTAGAGCAAATTAAGTAGCTCTGAAGTGTTCTAATGTTAGAAATGTGACAACAATTTCCATAAATCAAAGTTCCACACATCAACATAACTAACCAGGTTATTTGTTTTGGGTAAAAGCAAAATACTGTGGATACCAGAATTCTGAAGTACAGAGTGGTGGAGAAACTCAGGGGTCTGGCTGCATCTGTGGAGAGGGAAACAAAGTTAATATTTTGCACCCAGTGACTTTTTTTTTAAACTCTACATTTAAGCAGAATCAAGTTGGCATCTAATACACATACAATCATACAGTTGTACTTTGTTTTGCAATTGTTTTACTGAAATAATCAAGCCAAAAGTGTTTCAACAGCCTGGTAGAAAGGGAATTGTGAAACAATACAGTAAGGCTGCTAGAAACTCATTTGCACGTTCAATGATTGACGCTGTGTATTGAAACTGTGTCTGTGTTGAGATGGGACAGTCACATTGATGATTTTGTTCTCCCTGTAGTGTGATGGATGAGGTGATTCTCTCCTATATCACCAGTGTACTGGAGGAACTTGGATCTCCAGACTCGTCTGAAGAGAACTTTGATGTGGAAATATTTGTGGAAATGATGGCGGCTTATGTCCCAGGCTTCGCAGAGATAAGCAGGTGGGCAATTTTTTGCACTTACAGGTAGTTTGATAATGTACTGAATCACTGGAGTTTGGGAGGAATCCTGAAGAAGCTTCACTATTGTTAATAATGGCGTACAAAATTGTGTAGTCTAACAATTGAAAACTTGAGGAAATACACATTTACAATTTATGTTAATATTTTGACATGGAATATTCTGCTTTGTTCCAGTTAGCGCTCTTCTCTTGAACATGCAGACTCTCGCTCATTACAGTTCAGCAGTTATTGTGGCTGAGTGACTAGTGCTGTCACTTCTGAATCAGAAGGTTGTGGGTTCAAGCTCCTCACTAGAGACTTGGAAACATAAATCCCGGCTGACACTCCAGCTGTGTTATCACAGGTGCTATCTTTCAGATGAGAGCTTAATCTGAGGCTCCATTGTCGCCCACAGGAAGACAAACGTTCCACAGTTTCATTTCATTTTTTAAAAAAAGTAGGGGCTTTCTCCTTGGTGTCATGTTTAATACTTAACCCATACCACCATTGGATGTAAAATGCTTTGAAATGTAATGAAAAGCAATGTATATTGATCTTCCTGTCTTTCTGGGCAGTACAGTTCAGTAAGTGGCCATTCTTCATGTTGCCGCTATGAGTTGGCGACTTATTCTGTTCTAATGTGCAGTTTCTGATGGCCACTATATAGTATTGAAGAGAGTTGCACATTTATTTTTGCCCTCCATTGTTGTTGGGTGAGAACAATTTAAATAGGGATTATACCTTTTGGTCTTCTGGTACATTTGCCTCAGCACCAGAAGGCACAGTGCCTTTATCCACTGAGCAATCAGGGAAGCATTAAGAAGGTGCTGTACTCTTGCCTGACTTGGGGTACTATTAGACACAGCATTGAAGACAAGCAGCAAGTAATTTTTATTAGCATGAGAGCCTTGGATACGATAAAACCACAATGGTCAGGTGAGATTTGATGGAGGAATAGACTTTTTTTAAAATTTCGACTTTATTGTCACACGTCTTCAAGTACAAAAAGTACAGTGACAAGTCTTCAATGTTGCCACACAGTGCCATCTTAGGTACAAGTACTTAGGTACAAGGTAGAAAGAAATGAGGAACAATGTTAAATATTACTGTCACTCTTAGTAATCATAAAAATGAAGTTAAATGTTGAACATTACAGTCGTCCTTAGTACTTAATTGAAAATAAAGAAATAAAGCTAAAAGTTCAACCAATGCAGTCTTACTTAAGTGCTTAGTCGTGCTGGGACTGGACTTCCTACAAGGGCTCAATCTCCTCCTCTTTGGCACACTTTTTCCGAGCTGGCTCAATCTCTCCTGCTCTCATCATTGCTACAGATGTCGGGGGAGCCTCCATTGCTGTATTGGGGCTCACTGCTGGGATCTCAGACCACCAAAGTCCCAATCCAGGCTTCAGCCAATGCCACACACCGGAGCGTCAAAGCTCTGACCCAGACACCATCTGCCCGGGCCTCTGTCTGCACACCAGGCATCAGGATCTCGGCGAGAGTCCCAGGTCAGGCCTCTAGCCACAGCCTTGCACTAGACATCTAACCAAATTCAACGAGCCCGATGCTGCTGCCTGTCTCAGAAGGTAGGTTAGTAGAAAACAAACTTAAAAACAGCTAAAACTAAAGAGAAGAAAAGAAAAAGAGGAGTGGATGAGCCTACTCCACCGCCATCTTGCAGAAATGTGAGATAAGTAGTAAAGTGAGCTAAGTGAGATGATGCAAATAAGTGGTTTCACAACCAGTGGATGAGATCTAAGCTCTGTAGTCCTGCTACATTCAATTGCTAATGGTGGTGGACAATTAAACAACACACTAGAGAAGAAGGCTCCACAAATACCCTATCCTGTATGATGGGAGAACCCAGCACATCAGTGAAAAAGATAAGGCTGAAGCATTTGTAACCGTCTTTGCCACGCATGCCAAGTGGATGACCCATATAGATCTCCTCCGGAGGTCCCCAGCTTCACAGATGTCAGTCTTCAGCCAATTCAATTCACTCCATCAAGTGTGTCACAAGGATTGGTACTGGGTTCACTGCTTTTGATCGTTTATATGAACACAAGAAGTTAGTAAGTTTTAAGATGACACCAAAATTAGAGGTGTAGCAGACAGCGAAGAAGGTAATCTCAGAGTACAATGGGATCTTGATCAGCTGGGCCATTGGGCCAAGGAGTGGCAGATGGAGGTTAATTTAGATAAATGTGAGAAGCTGCATTTTTGGAAAGGCAAATCAGGGCAGGATTTAAACACATAATGGTAAAGTTTTGGGATGTGTTGCTGAACAAAGAGACCTTAGAGTGCAGGTTCATAGTTCCTTGGAAGTGCAGTCCCAGGTAGACAGGATAATGAAGAAGGTGTTTGGTATGCTTGCCTTTATTGACCAGTGCATTGAGTATAGGAGTTGGGAGGTTATGTTGTGGCTGTACAGGACATTGGTTAGACGACTTTTGGAATACTGCCTGCAATTCTGGTCTCGCTGCATTAGGAAGGACGTTGTGAAACTTGAAAGGGTGTAGAAGAGACTTACAAGGATGTTGCCAGGGTTGGAGCTGTAGTGAAAGGCTGAATAGGCTGGGGCTAATTTCCCTCAGTTTTCTCAGTTGGAGACTGAGGGTGACCTTTATAGATATTTATAAAATCAAGAGGGGTGTGGATAGGGTGATTGGCAAGGTCTTTTCCCCAGGGTGGGTAGTCCAATACTAGAGGGCATAGGTTTAAGGTGAGAGGGGAAAGATATAAAAGGGACTGAAGGGGCCACTTTTTCACACAGAGGGAGGGATGTGTATGGACCGAGCTGCCGGTGGAAGTGTTGGAGACTGGTACAATCACTACATTTAAAAGGCATCTGGATGGGTATATAAATAGGAAGGGATTATAGGGATATGGGTCAAATGCTGACAAATGGGACTAGATTAATTTAGGCTATCTAGTAACCATGGACCAGTTAGACTAAAGGGTCTGTGTCTGTACTGTACAGCTCTCTGACTGTAGATGGCTGAAGTCACTATGGATGCCCCGGGCCTTGACCTCATTCTGGCAATAGTACTAAAGACTTGTGTTCCAAATGAGCCATGTTCCAAGACAAATTGTTCCAGTACAACAACACCTACAGCTTCCTAGCAATGTAGAAAATTGCTCAGCTAGGTCCTGTATGCACAAAGCAGCACAAATACAACCCAGCCAATTATCACCAATCCATTCTCGACTATCAACGAAGTGATGGAAGATGTCATCAATTGTGCTAACAAGCAATACTTACTTAGCAATAACCTGTGCGTTGATGCCCAGTTTGGGTTTTGCCAGGACTGCTCAGCCGCTATCCTTATTTCCAGCCTTGGTTAGAACATGGACAAAAGAGCTGAAAGTCAAAGGTGAGGTAATAGTAGGTGCCCTTGACGTCAAACCGTATGGCATCGTGCAGCCCTAGGAAACCTGGAGTCAGTGGGAATTCTATGTTGATTTGAATCATACCTGGCACAGAGAAAGATGGCCCTGATTGTTGGAGATCAGTCATCTCAGCTCCATGGCATCTGTGCAGGAGTTCCTCAGGGTAGTGTCTTAGGGAAAATCATCTTCGGCCACTCATTAATGACCTTGCCTTCATCATAAGGTCAGAAATGGAGATATTCACTGATGATTGCACAATGTTCAGCGCCATTTGCAACTCAAAGACTGAAGCAGTCCATGACCAAAGGAGCAAGAACTGGACGATATCCAGGTTTGAGATGACAATTGACAAGTAACATTTCACACCAATGTGCAAGACAGTACCTTCTTTGACAGAAAGAACCTAACCATCATCCCTTAACATTCAATGGCATTAACATTCCTGTATCCCCAGTATTCTTGGGGTTACTACTGACCAGAAACTGAACTGGAATAGATATGAATACTGAGGCTATAAGCGCAGGTCAGAGGCTAGGAATCCTGTAGTGAGTAACTCTCACCACCTGACGACTCAAGCCGTCCAACATCTACAAAGCACAAGTCAGGAGTGTGATGGAATGTTCCCCACTTGTCTGGATGAATGCAGTTCCAGCAACACGCGACAAGCCTTCATTCCACCCAGGAGAAAGCAGCCCACCTGATTAATTCCACATCCACAAACGTTCATTTTCTTAGTGTCCGGCACTCAGTTGCAGCAATGTGTACCATCTACAAGATGCACTGCAGAAATTCACCAAGGTTCCTGAGGCAGTGTCTTCAGAACACATGACCACTACAATCTAGAAGAATAAGGGCAGCAGATGCATAGGAATGTCACCAGCTGCAAGATCCAAACAAGCCACACACCACCATCCTGACGTGGAAATATATCACTATTTGTTCAGTGTTGCTAGGTCAAAATCCTGGAAATCCGTTGCTAACAGCATGGTGTGTCCCTATACCACTGCAGAGGTCCAAGAATGAGGCTCACCATACCCCTCGAGGGCAATAAAATGCTGACAATGTCCACATCCCATGGATGCATAACAAATTAATGTTTTCCGATCTGACATGGATGAATGGTAACATTTTTTTTTGCACACATGGACACCATCACTCCCTCTGAGTTTCTTACTGCCTTTGCAGGCCTCTGAGTCCAGTGCGCAGTGCTGACTTCTGGAGTAGTGCCACATGCAGAACTGTGGAGCGGTTGCATGTATGCACAGCTTCCAGAGAATATTGATGGGCACCATATTTTTCTTTTTTAATTAATTTACAGGATGTGGGCATTGCTGGCTAGGCTAACATTTATTGCCCATTCCCTAACTGCCCAAGAGTTAACCACATTGTTGTGGGTCTGGAGTCACAGGCCAGATCAGATAAGGATGTTCCTTTCCCAAAGGGCATTAGTGAACCAGATGAGCGTTTTCTGACAATCTATAATAGAATCTTAATTGCAGATTCATTTTTAAAATTAAATTCAAATTCCACTGTATGTTGTGGCGGGATTTGAATCCAGTCCCCACGACATTGTATGAGTTTTTGGATTGTAGTCTAGTGATAATATCACTAGGCCATTGCCTCCTCTGATTTAAATCAGAGTGGGGTTCTGGGAGTTCGAGGACTATATTGGTTCACAGAATGTAGGTAGTGCTGGCAAGGTGGCATTTAATGCCCATCCCTTTATTGCCATGCACAAGGTGGTAGTGAATTGTGGGTGGGGTGGGGGGTGTGCAGGTGTTGTATTTGTACACACTGTTGTTAGGAAGAGAGTTACAGGATTTTAATCCAGCTACAAGTCAGAATAGTGTGTGGTCAGAGGGTGTCAGAGTACGTGAAGCTTCAGATTTGCAACTAGTGCTTTGAACCTTGTAAAAGTAAATAGTGTAAATTGGTTTGTGATACCAGAGTTATTCTGTATTGAATGAAAAACATTCATCATCCTTTGTAAAAGATGTTGTTTAGTCTTCATCTGGAAAATGGCAGCCAGTTTGAGTCCCTGTGCCAGCTGGCCGATAAAGAGAAACCAGTATTGTCTGCTTGGAACGCTGGAAGCTTTTCAATTATTGTTTCCCCGCCTCACCCTTCCTTGCAGCACAGATCATTTGGGCTACGCATTGGTTCCAAATTGCTCTGTGAGGAGAGTTGATAACCCACCAGAAATGGAGAACTGGTTCCCCCTCTGAACCTCTATGTACTGTTTATTCTGTGACATTAGTCAGTTGTCTGAGAATCAGTTGCTCTTATAGTGATCAAACTTGGAACCTCACTGCTCTGTAGCCTGTATGTTCAGGTAGTAGACGGGGAGAATCTTTCACAAAGAATTTGTACGGAATGCATTGAGAGAAACTGTTCCCATTCCTGAAAGGTTCAGAATGAGAAGGCAGGGATTTATTGCTATTGGTAAAAGAATCAATGATTTCGTGTAAAATCTTTTTCAAGCAAGAGTGGTTAAGGTCTGGAATGTACTACATGAGTGTGTGGTGGAGGCAGGTTTAATTAAAGAATTCAAAAGGGAGCATAATTGTCTGAAAAGAGAGAATGGCACCAATTCAATTGTTAATTTGGAAAATCGATGCAGACACAACGGACCAAATGGCCGTCTCCTCTGTTGTGACAATTCTGTGATAAGCTTTAGTGATTGTTTGGCAGTTTTAAAATGGCCTGTTTATTTTTCAGTGTCACTATCTGCGAGATGATGTTTGATTTGGCTGCACGTTTGGTAGAAGCTCGTAACAAAGGTAAGACCCGAGGACTTTGTCAACTGGGACTGCTATTGAGACAAGATGGTATGTGTTAAGCTTAGCATCCATACCTCTGCCAGAGAATGGGAGAAATTATATTCTGCATCCCATTCCTGTGAGACCAGGTGTCTATATGCAGAGAGGGTGAATGAGAAAGGCAGACAGAGAGACTGTGGTAAATGTCAGTGGTTTATTTGCAGGGGTGTAAACACGAGCAGTAATTATTCAAAGCTGCAATTTTTCCCAACAATCATGTTTATGGTCTCTTTTATCACTTGAATGCATTCCTATGGAATTGAGAATATGGTGACATTTAAAATGAATGGGTTCCCAGTGTCAACAGAAATGAAAGGAATGTTTATGAAGCCAAATGTGGGTGTAGTCAAAATGGCTGCATTTTTCAAAAATAAAATCTCCATTAGTCATAATTTGACCATCTTGTAGGTCATTAGTTAAATTCTGCAAAATACTTTGACTAGCTTTACATCAAAATGTGATTAATATACCAAATTGACTAAAGGGATTTTTGTATATAATGGGTATCATTTTGCTTTGGACAGTTGACACCACACCAGTTTTTCTGTTTTTTTTTGGCAAACCTGTGAGGAACCTACAACAGTAAACATGACTGGCCCTTTTTCTCATTATTGTTCATGGGACTCTCTGGTCACACTGGCGGACAAAACAGCAGCAACACTTAGCTTCACATCTCAGGATGTTGCAAAGTGAAAATCAGTTGCCTTTTTAGCCACTCTTTTTCTAATTCTCACCTAGTTTGTAATATCATCTTGGCTGTTCTGTCACCAGATTTTGTGGTGGGGGAATGTGTTGAATGTGATAAATGGATAATGGAAGAGATGATGACCCACTTCTCCCTGGTGAGCAGTAGAGAAGTGTTATTGTATGTTGAAAATGGTGGCATATATTAATTGTCTTTGAGCATATGTAAATAGAAAGAAACTGTAATACTGGATGTGGGATTAGAGGGGTAAGACTGAGCAAGTCAATAAACTTTCTTTGCAAAGAAAAGATGTGATCCTTGATTTATATCTCCCCAACCAGCTTGGAATCTATTAACAGAAGTGGTAACTCATTTCACCCTCCTCTTTGCTTTTATGTGCAAACCCCCCGAACAAACCTCACCCTCCTACCTCAAGCTATAACAGAATGGAGAAGAGCCAGAAATACCAATTGAAACCCAGTACTCCACCCCAGCAGCAGAGCAGGCACTGTCATTTTCATTTTATTTTAAATTATTACCTGATAAACAGGTCTTCAGTGTTTTTGCTTACATTGCTGTTGGTTTGATAAGAAAGCGAGTGAAAGGGTTTCTGGGTTCGGCAGGTGTTGACTAATCAGATCAGCCATGAACTTAGTGAATGGCAGAGCAAGCTCAAGAGGCTGAGTTGCCTATTCCTGCCTGATCTGCTGTGATCACCAGCATTTGTTGTTTTTAGTACAGATTCCAGCATCTGCAGTAATTTCCTCCTAAGTTATATGTTTGTAGTTTGAACATTATATTTCAACCATAAGTCTTGGGAGCAGAAGTTGACCATTCAGCCCATCATGACTGCTTTGCCTTTCAATGAGATCTTGGCTGATCCAATCATTCTTAACTCCACTTTCTTGCCTTTTTCCCCATAACCCTTAAGTCTTTTACTAATTAAAAATGTGTCTATCTCAGCCTGGAATATATAGCAAACTTTTTAGTTAACCAGCATCTATGAGACCAGGAATGTGCATGTTGACCAAATATTACAGATAATCAAGAAGTAGGCATAACATCAGTAAACCCTGACTAACCAAAGCTTTGAGACATCAACATATCTAAGAATCAATGATTTTAGGAGGCATGTTGATGGTTTTACAATGTAAAAACACATGGTAAGTAATAGAAGCTTATGTTGGGGGGATACACATCACTGTTATACTGTATTTACAGCATAAATACTCGGATATCAAGGTAGATTGTGGTATTTGAGGTATGTAATTTTTGCTGGCTTACAAAGAGTACTGATTGACAAGGTGTCAGTTAAAACAAAGTTTGCTGTATGTAATGTTCCATCTTTTTGGTGGCCCTTTGCAGTAAGAAAGTTCCACAGGTTCATTAACCTCCAAGATAAGAAATTGCTTCTCATCTCTGTCTTAAATGTGCAACTGCTCATCCTGAAATTATACCCTTTGGTTCTACACTACAACTTTTCCATGTCTACTCTGTCAAATCCCCTAAGAATCCTCTGCGTTTCAATAAGGTTGTTTCTCATTCATCTACATTTCAATGAGTACAAGCCCAAACTGCTCAACTGCTCCTCATAAGACATTCCCTCCATACCTGGAATTAGCCTAGTGAGCCTTCTTTGGAATGCCCCAATGCTCGTATGTCTTTCTTTAAATAAAGGGCTCAAAATTGTTCATAGTATTCTATTTGTGGTATGACTAGTACCTTGTATAGTTTCAGCAAAATCTCCCTAGTTTTATACTCCATTCCCTTTGAAATAAAGGTCAACATATCCATTTCCTTTCCCTTTAATTGTTGAACTTGGATTCTGGCTTTTTGTGATTCATGGATGAGGACTCCCAAACCCCTCTCTTCTGCAGCTTTTTGCAATCATTCTCCATTTAAATAGTATTCAACTCCTCTGTTCTCTGTCAAAGTGTATAACCTCACATTACCCCACACTATATTGCATCTGCCAAGTTTTTGCCCACTAGCTTAACTTATCTATATCCCCTTGCAGACTTCATGTCATTGTGACCACTTACCTTCCCATTTATTTTTGCATCAAGTTCAAAATTGTCTATAATATGTTCACTTTCCTCATCCAAGTCATTATATATATTGGAAAATAGTAGCTCCAGCACTGATCTCTGTGGCACACCATTAGTTACAAGTTACCATGCTGAAAATGTCTCCCTTATTCCAACACACTATCTTCTGTTATTTAATCAATCCTTATCCATTTTAATGTATTACGTACAAACTATGAGCTTTTGTCTTATTAAGTAGCCTAATGTGTGGTACCTTATCAAATGCCTTCTGAAAATACAAATATAGCACGTCCACTGTTTCCCCTTTTATCTATCCTTCTTGTTACCTCCTCAAAGAATTCTAGTAAATTTGTCAGACATGCTGACTCTGCTTTATCGTATTATGTATTATTAAATGCATTGCTGTTACATCCTTTATTATAGGTTCAACATTTTCCCAATAACAGACGTTAAGCTAACTGGTCTATAATTACCTGTTCTTTGTCTCCTCTTTTTAGATAAAAGTGTTATATTGGCAGCTTTTCAATCCTCTGGGACTCTTCTAGTATCTAAGGATTCCTGGAAGATTACCACTGGTGCATCCAGTATCTTTAGCTATTTAATATCCCAGGATGCATCCCAATAGGTTCAGGGGACTTGTAGGTCTTCAGCCCCATTAGCTTCCCTAGCACTTCTGTCTAATGATAAGTTCTTGTTTTTATTTCCACCTCTTCTTTTGCCTGTTGATCATTTAGTAATTTTGCAATGCTATTGGTGTCTTCTGTGGTGATGACTGACTGCTGCAAGGCATTTATTCAACTCAGCTATTTCCAGTCTCCCCATTATTATCCCCTCAGCCTCCTTCTCTAAGGGGTCTGTGTTCACTTTGGCTTCTCTCTTCTTTTTATGTATTGAAAGGAGCTTTTGCTGTCCATCTTGATATTACTTGCAAGATTACCCTCAAAGTTTATTCTTTCCATCGTTATTTTTGTTTTGGTCATCTGTTGGTTTTTAAAACTTTCCCAATCTTAGGCTTACCACTTATCTTTGTCACATTGTATGTTTGTTTTTCTTTCAATTTGCTATCCTTCACAATGGTTGTATTATCCCGTTCCTAGAATCCGTTTCCTCACTGGATATTGTTCTTAAATGTCTGCCTGGAGAAGACATTGGAAAGGCTACTTTTGGACTACTGCGTACATTTCTGGTCACCTTGCTATAGGAAATATGTTATTAAACTGGAAAAGATGCAAAAAACATTCACAAAGAGGTTACTGGAACTGGACGGTTTGAGACATTCTTCTCCCTCCCCCCAAACTTCTGGAGTGTAGGAGGCTGAGGGGTAACCTTATAGGGATTTATAAAATCATGAGGGACATAGATAAGGTGTGTAGTCAAGGCCTTTATCCCCAGGGAAGGGGAGTCCAAAACTAGAGGGCATGGGTTTAAGGTGAGAGGGGAAAGATTTAAAAGAGACCTGAGGGGCAACTTTTTCACACAGAGGGTGGTGTGTATGTGGAACAAGCTGCGAGAGGAAGTGGTAGAGGTAAGTACAATAGAACATATAAAAGACATTTGGACAGGTACATGGATAGGAAATGTTTAGAGGGATATGGGCCATATGCAGGCAAATGGGACTAGTTCAGTTTTGGAAACCCGGTCGGCATGGACAGATTGGACCAAAGGGCCTGTTTCTGTGCTGAACGCTGTATAACTATCTGACAGTTGTTTCTGACCTGAGTTCTTCTCATTTTGCTGTTGAGCCTTTTGTTTTCTTGTTGCTTTAATATGTCTGTGTGAGTTAAATGTAATTCTTTCCTGTGCGGGTGAGGAGTTAAAGAAATTTGTAAATTCTGAAAGGCTGCCCTTGGTATTATCAATGCCAAGATATTCTTTTTTTAAAAAAGAAATGTTCTAGCAATTTTATTGGTTGGCTTTGCAATGTTTGCTGCTCAACAATTGGTAATTTTCCTGCCTGTTTGATTAAGGCATTCAGTGTAGCTATTAAGATGCAGGGGAAAAGGACTGTATGGGGCAACCAGTTGGAGTTCAAACTCTTACGTACATGTGTAAAAGAAAAGGCTTGAATATCTTGATGGCTCATTGGGATTCTCCCATCTGATTGCACTTTCTTTATTTTCACAGAAAATGTTTGTCCCCTGACTGGTTCTCAAGATCATGAGTCCTTTTCAAAGGAACTGGCAAATAGCAGAGAAGACAAGAAATCAGCAGACCCAGAAAGCAACCCAGTGGCAGGAGAGGGAGCCAGTGCAAAGGTTAGGCTACCTCCAGATTATTAAAGGAACTGGTTGTGTTGATCCAGGACAATTCCTCCTCCTGCTTCAGATACCAGGGAGAGCCCACTTTTGGTGTTGGTAAAATGGGAGGATACGGGGTAGTCCAGTAGAGTTTTTGTATCCAAAGGCTTCAACATAAGGAGGCCACAGAAGCTGACAGTATGAAGATGTAGCAGAATGGTGACCTGGAGTGTCTGGGTACAGGCATGTCTGTGTCCAGCTGTATAGAGTGGTAGCAGTGAGGACTGGACTGAAAGGTTGGCCCGGCAGAGTTTTTGGGGACAGGGAAAGGTGATTAGTCAAGAGCGCATCCTGGAAATGTCTGACACCATAGTTGTTTGCTGTAGATTTTTTAAAAATACATTCACTGTATTACCTAGTGGGCCTGTATTTATTGCCCATCTATAATTGCCTTTGAGAAAGTGGTGTTAAGGTGGTTGTTGCAGTCTGTGATGTGGCATCCACAGTGCTGTTAGGAAGTTAGTTTTAGGGTTTTGATTATGTCCATGCTGGAACAACAATTTAGTTCTAAATCCGGATGGTGCGTTTCTTACAGGAGAAGTTACAAATGGTGTTTCCTTGTAATTGCAGTCCTTGTCCTTCTGGAGGATAGAAGTTGAGAATTTAGAGGATGCTGTCAGAGGGAGCGAATGTGATAAGCACCCAAATCAGGAATGACAATAAATGCACAGTTTTGGGAGCTGACGAGTTGAATTGAACAAGCAATAGTTTCAGTCTGGCTTTTGAAGGTGAACGTGAGCCTGTGACACCTTGGTGACCCTGCAGCTTTAAAAATATCCTGGTTTTTGCGTGACATCAACATACTCCTGACTTATAAATAGCCTATGGAAATCATCCCAGTCCAACCAATCTGTTTCTGTCCATTACATAACTTGAATAATACAACGCTTAGAGAAGAGGCTTTTATGACAAGATATGCTTAATAAGTAACTGTAAATAGTTCAAGAATGATACAGATCTTGAGGCTGTCAGCAAAGACAGACGATGTAAATTTTTCCTGAAAGCTGTTAAAGGGGCAGACATTTTCAACCCCAGAAAGCACTTAAAAGGCCACATATTTCTGATTTTTTCCATACTGTGTGACTTGTCTTCTATTTTTTTTGGCGAGTTAGAGACACTTCTGGTTGTGGCATTTCTGTCATTAAAGGCAGAGTGGGCCTGACTCCCTTTGTGACATGATTAAAGCCAACATTTAGACAACGCAAATGAGCCTGTAACTGAAAAATAAGCTTCTCCTTTCGGAGGAAGTTCCATAAGCTATTTAAATGCATTTTGGGTGCGACTTTACCAGCATCTATTAGCATCCTGTTCACCTGTCAGGGTTATGGTAGCTGAAAACAAACCTCCCTTTATGTTCACACGCCCACACTTCAACTCAAGTGAGGAATTGGAAATAAAAACAGGAAAATACTGGGAAGTTCAGCAGTCTGGCACCATCAATGGAAAGAGGAAACCAAAGTTAACATTTTCAGGTTGATGCAAATTCACAAGCCCTGAAACATTAACACTGTTTTTCTCTCTTCGCAGATACTTCCTTGTTCGCTATGTGTCTTTGAGCCCTTTCAGTTTTCATTTCAGACTTCCAGCTTCTGCAGTATTCTGGTTGCTGCATTTTCTTTTTAAAAATCCCTGAATATGTTTTTTCAGTAGGTAAAATGTATCTTTTGGCACAATCTGAACAGTTGCAGTGGGTGATGAGCTACTTTTGTGGTGAAATAGCTCCATCTGCTGGTATGTAATGGCGTTTTAGTAAAAAGCAACAACTATTGCATTTTCATAGCACCTTTTAACGTGGTACAATAACTTGAATTGCTGCACAGGAGTGTTATTAAACAAAATTTGACACCCAGCCACACCTGGAGATATTGTCCAGGTCACCAAAATCTCACTGAAATTTAAGAAGCCTCTGAACAAGAGTAGAGAATTATGGAGAGAATTCCAGGGCTTTGGGCCTGGTCAGTTAAAGTTTAGCCACCAGTTGTGGAGTACAGTAAATTGGATGGAGAGTAGACAAGTGTTTGAGGACTGGCAGAGATTACTGAGATTGGGGGGGGAGGGGCAGGACAGGGAAGAGATCAGAGAACCACAATGAGAATTTTTAAATTAGGCCATTGCTTCACTGGAAACCAGTGTGGGTCAGCAAGCACAGACGTGAAGGGAACTTAGGAGATGGGCAGCAGAGTTTTGGATGAGGGATGGGAGGCTGGCATGAAAAGTCCTTAATAGTCAAGGCATCAAGGGCATGGATGATGGTTTCAGCAACAGGTGAGCTGAGGCAGTGATAGAGTCCTGCATTCTTACATGTGGAAATAGGCAGTCTTCCTGATTACCTGGACAGGGTTAGAAGCTCATCTTGGGGTCACATATGATACCATCGTTGCAAACAATCAGTGGTGAGGAGTGAAGGCAATGCTTTTTGATCCTCCCAGTAATCTATCCTTATTCAGAAATGGATGAACAAGACTGATTACAACTGTACGTGATTCCAGGTCATCAAGAAGACCGTCTTATTTCCACATATAAGAATGCTGGACTCTTATCACTGCCTCAACTCATTTGTTGCTGAAACCTTCATCCATTCCCTTGATGCCTTGACAGTTTCCAGGCCAGCCTCCCATCCATTATAAGCCAAGTAGTCTGACAGAAGAATTTTTTTTTAACCTTCTGCCCAAATAAAGCAAGCAAAAATTTCAAAGATCTGTGTTTTCTTGTCCCTAGTAACAACTGTAGAATGCCTTGCTATGAAGAAAGCTCAAGTGCAGAAATATTGGGAGAAAATGGTAGAGATGTTGTTTGTACTCTAGAATTGAATCCCTCGGCGCCAAATATTGAGTTTTGAGTTGAGTAGCAGCTGAGCTATTTTTGGAAGCTCATATATCGACATTGGGATTTGGAATAGCAGGGATTAAAATTTTAAATGGAATTGAATACTGTAAACAATGGAAAACTTTGTGTTGATCCTGAAAAAAAGCTCTTTAATCCTTTTTCCCTTTTTCATTTATCCAGTCAGTTATTTTGACATGGGCATTTGATTGAACCTAAACCCTAACCTGTGATATTCAGGATATCTTCTTAGCTGCAAATTTCCCAGACTCCAGGCTTCACCTCTCACTGCTTTTGCTGATTAGAAGTTTAAGAGTTCCACGCTCTTGATCTTTTACATTCACCCCTACAGGGGGAGAAAGCTTTGATTTAATTATTAAGAGCTTCACCAGGGATTAGGTACTAGGGATGGGCAGTAAATTCTGGCTTAGCCAGTGATTCCCTTCAGTCAATAAGAGAAAAGAGAAAGGTAGCACCTGCCTCAAGTGGCAGTCTCAATTAGCTGCTCTGTTCTTGCAGTGGTGTTTGACCCTATCACCGTCCTGTCTGCTTGACTGCATCCTTTAGGTAATCAAACTTCTCTAAGAAGTGCGCTGTGAAAGAAAAAGCCAGTTTATCAAGACAGCTGCTGTCTCATCAAGATTCCTTACTTGGAAACCGTTCTTTGTCGGCACATAATGAACCCTCACGTGATTCCTTGCCTAAAATTCTAGAGCTACAGGTTGAGGTCTCTGCTCTGGGTCTAACTATTCAATGTTTTGCTGTTTTTTTAATTTTTAGGAAGGTTGTGCCAAGGTAGATGATGGCATCCAGCTGCTGGTAGAGATGTTTCCATCCTGCAGTCTGTCAGTCATGCACAAAGCTCTGTCTGTGGCTAAAGGCAACTTGGATTATGCTGTGCAGTTAATAATGGATGGTGCGGTGAAGCAACCCAACACTGCGACTATGGAGGTAAGTCCATTAGGCATTTAAGTGAGAGAGCAAAACGTTAAATTGTCTGCATTGGTGTTATTGTAACTGTAATGTTAAGCTAATAGTTCAATGGTTATTCCTAATGTTTTTACCGTGCTTTAAACTGGAAGTGATCTCACCAATATACACATTTAATTACTGCACTGGGGATGTGTCACTCAGTGCCAGAAATGGAATATTGAGGGAACCCTCTGCTTTCAGCAGATCACTACTGAGGGGGCGCCGCACTGCGGGAAGGAGCAATGATGATACGTTTGCGTCTAATTTAAGCCATAATGACCAGTGTGCTATTAGTATCACCACTACTATTATCTCAGCCCTCTTCCTCCGTGGAGATGCTTGTATACTGTCTGATCCCTTGAGCATTTCCATTGAGAGCACCTTCCTCTTGGTAGGGGGACCCATGGCAGCAAGGCTGAGGCTTCCAGTCTCAGGAAAAGGCAGGCCACTTAGGACCGGGATTAGAAGAATTTTCATCTCTCATAAGGTAGTGAACTTGCAGAATTCTCTACCACATAAGACAATGGAGGCCAAGTCTCTGAATATATTTAGGGAAGGATGTAGATTTCTAAACAGTGAAGGTATCAAGTGGCATAAGAAGACAGCAGAATTATTGAATCTTTGAGATAGAGAATCAGCCATGATTATGTTGAATGGCAGAGTAGACTGAATGGCCTACTCTTGCCCCTATTTCTTCTGACCACATGCTAAGTCCTGTGGTGATGGGGAATTAGTGATAGGGTCAAAACTGTGAACTTGGAAATCCTTTGAATTTGCGCACAAGCAAAAGATACTGAACATTGTTGGACATCTGCGTTTGGACGGAGCTATCTTTGGTCACAGCATTTGTCTATTGAACAGATCTCTTCACGATCTCCTTCGCTAATCCCAAATTGGCCAGGGCCCAGAAAAAGTACAGCGAAAATAGGTCGTTGTCGCTACCAAATCCAGGAAGTATGATAAGGAAATCCTTCCAGAGAAACCTCTAACATGGAAGTCTTTGCTACGAGAAAAATCCAAGCAAAGTATGGAGAAACACACCAGAAACTCTTCATTGCTTTCATCAGTCTGACTGAGGGATTCGACTCTGTAAATTGCAAGGTTGTGTGGATTGTGTTCCAAAGGTTTGGATGTCCGTGAAACTTTACCTCATCTGCTTCATGGCTTGACAACAACTGTCTTGAGTGGGAGATCTGAAACAAATACAACAGCAGGACCAGGCTGTTTCTTAGTCCTCATACTATTTCATTTCAAAGAGCAACTGCCAGCACTATCAATATTAAATACTGCCTCAGTGGAAAACTCTTTAACCTCAGTTGCTTCCATCCCAAGACTAAACTCACCATGACGAACATACAGTTTATGGATGACTGTACTGTCATTACTCACTTTGTCCCAGGGTTGCAATTTTCTAAGTCAGTTCAGTTCTGTACACAAGAGACTGGAACAGTCCTAGATATTTCTCATTTATTCTGCATCATTGGCAAGGCTGTCATTTTATTGCCTGTCTCTTACCAAGTGTTTGGCTAGGGCACTTTCACAGGGCAGGTTAAAGTCAACCATGTTGCTGCAGATCTGAAATCATACATAGGCAAGACCAGGTAATGATGGCATATCTCATTCCATATTGGTGAACTAGCTGTTTTTTTTTCAAACAGTCAGTAATGATTCATGGTCACCATTGTTGAGACTAGTTTTTTTTTTAAATTCCTGATTTGACCAGTTGAATTAAATTCCACCAGTTACTGTGATGGGCTTTGAACCTCTGTCTCCAGAGCATTAACCTGGGATTTCCTGATTATTTGTTCCGTCACATAACAACTTTGCAACTGTCACTGCCATAAAACTCCCATATAAGTTGAGACCAGTTAAATATTCCACCTCTCATACAGGTTTAAGGAGAGACTCTGGAATATGTTAAGCCATTCCAGACCTTGGAATGCACAGTCATCGAGTCTTGCAGCACGAAAAAAGACCCTTCGGTTCACCCAGTCTGTACCAATTCCAATTTAAACTAGCCCCACCTGCCTGTTCCTGGACCATATCCCTCCAAACCTTTCCTATTCATGTCTTTTAAATGCTGTAATTGTCCTCAAGAAGTTCATTCCACAAGTGATCCACCGTCAGTGTGGGGAAAAAAATTGCCTTTTTATGTCTTTTTTTTAAAATCTCTCTAGTTTCACCTTAACAATGTGCCCCCTTGTTTTGAAATACCCCATCCTAGGGAAAAGACAACTATCATTAACTCTATACCCCTCATTATTTTATAAACTTCTATCAGGTCACCTGTCAACCTCCTACGCTCCAATCATAGAATCCCTACAGTGTGGAAACAGGCCCTTTGGCCCAATACGTCCACACTTGACCCTTGGAGCATCTCACCCAGACCCATACTCCTATAACCCACCTAATCTACACATCTCTTAACATTACAGGCAATTTAGCATGGCCAATCCACCTAACCTGCACATCTTTGGGCTGTGGGAGGAAACTGGAGCACCCAGAGGAAACCCACGCAGACACGGGGAGAACATGTGAACTCCACACAGACAGTTGCCCGAGGTTGGAATCGAACTCGGGTTCCTGGTGCTGTGAGGCAACAGTGCTAACCACTGAGCCACCGTGCCGCTCCAGTGAAAAGAGTCCCAGCCTCTCTGGCCTTTCTTTATAACTTGAACCTTCCATACCCAGCAACATCTTGGTAAATCTCTTCTCAACCCTCTCCACCTTAAAATATCTTTCCTATAACTGGGTGACCAGAACGGGACACAACATATCAGAAGACCTCACCAAGGTCCTGGACAACCTCAACATGACTTCCCAATTCATATACTCCAAGGAATGAGCAACGAAGGCAAGTGTGCCAAATGCCTTTTTAACCACTTGTCTATATGTGACACAACCTTCAACGAATTATGTACCTGTGCCCCAAGGCCCTACCATTAATTGTATAAGCCCTACCCTTATTTGTTGTACCAAAATGCAATACCTCGCATTTATCCAGATTGAGCTCCATCTGCCATTTTTCAGTCCATCGACCTAGTTGATCAAGATCCCTTTGTGATCTTAGAAAACCTTCTTCACTGTCTCCTATGCCACTAATTTTGGTGTTGTCCACAAACTTACTAACCATGCCTTCTATAGTCTCATCCAAATCACTTATATAAATGACAAACGAAAGAGGACCCAGAACCAATCCCTGTGGAACACGACTGGTCACGGGCCTCCAGTCTGAAAAGCAACCCTTCACCATTACTCTCTGTCTCCTGCTGTTAAGCCAATTATGTATCCAATTGGCAAGGTCACCCTGAATCCCATGTGACCTAACTTTAGTTTACCATGCAGAACCTTGTCAAAAGCTTTACAAAAATCCAAATAAACAACGTCTACTGCTCTGCCATCATAACTTCCTCAAAAAAACTCAGTCAAGTTTTTGAAACCTATTTCCCTCGCACAAAACCATGCTGACTATCTCTAATCAATTTTTGCCTCTCTAAATGTCCATGAATCCTGTCTTTTATAGTCACCTCCATCAACTTACCCCACAACCAAAATTAGACCGTCAGGTCTGTAGTTCCCTGGTTTCTCTTTACAACCTTTCTTAAACCCATGTACAACATTAGCCACCCTCCAGTCATCAGGCACCGCTCCCACGATGAAAGATGATGCAAATATTTCTGCATAGGGTCTCTCCATTTCCTCCCTTACTTCGCACAATGTTCTGAGGTACATGAGATCAGGTTTTGGAGATTTATCCACCTTTATATTCTCTAACACCTCCCTAATGACCTCTTCTGTAGTGTGAACTGTTTTTAAAACATCTCCCAAAAGGGCACCATTGACAGAGATCCAGCGCTGAATAAGCTGCCCAGTATGGCCTTCAACAAACTATGGCGGAGTTTTTCACAACAAAGACTTCCACACGTCCAACAGAAGTGTTACTGTACAGTGCAGCTGTCATCACACTCCTGTACTATTGTGAGACCACTATAGGTATGAGTGATACATAAAGGAGCTAGAGAAATTTAACCAGCAATGCCTCCACCACATCCTCCAGATACAACAGAGGATTATTGAACAATTCCTGGTTTCCTCTTTGAAGCCAGTTTCACAAGCATTCAAGCAAAATACTTGAGATCAACTTTGGACTTGACTTTGCACCTGGATGGCTGAAAAGTGTCTTCCCTCACACCAGGTCCTCAAAAGGCCAGTGTTTCCGGGGAGGATAAAGGAAGCACTACAATGACACTATAACTCCCCTTGAAGCTTGGCAGCATTGCACTTCATTTGTCATTTATAAAAATGATCTGGATGAGACTATAGAAGGCACGGTTAGTATGTTTGTGGATGACACTAAATTTGGCAGTGTAGTGGACAGTGAAGGTTAACTGAGATTATAGAGATCTTGATTAATTGGTTCAATGGGCTGAGGAGTGAACTGATGGAGTTTAATTTGGATAAATGTGAGTACTGCATTGTGGTAAGACAAACAAGGGCAGGACTTATCAAATTAATGGCAGGGCCCTGGGTAGGGTTGTGAAACAGAGATCTAGGGGTTCAGGTAAACAATTATTTGACATTTGCGTCACAGATAGATAGGGTGGTTTAAGGCATTTAGCACGCTTGACTTCATTGCTCAGACTTTTTGAGAATAGGAGTTGGGATGTCATGTTGAGGTTATACAGGATGGGTGAGGCCTCTTCTGGAGTCTGTGTCCAGTACTGGTTTCCCAGTGAAAAACTCCGCCATAGTTTGTTGAAGGCCATACTGGGCAGCTTATTCAGCGCTGGATCTCTGTTATAGGAATGATGATATTATTAAGCTGGAGAAGGTTCAGAAGTGGTTTACTAGGATGTTGCCAGCAATGGAGGGTTTGAGTTATAAGGAGAGACTGGATAGGTTCTTTCTTTCACTGGAGCATAGGAGGTTGAGGGGTGACCTTTTATAGAGGTTTGTAAAATCATGAGGGACATAGATAAGGTGAATAGCAAAGGTCTTTTCACTAAATTGAGGGAGTTCAAAACAAGGGGGCATATTTTTAAAGTAAGAGAAAAATTTAAAAAGGACACTCGGGGCAACTTCTTTCACAGAGTGATTAATGTGTGGAATGAGCTACCAGAGGAAGTGGTAGATGCAGATACTGTTACAATTTTTAAAAGATATTTGCATAAGTGCATGGAAAGGTTTGGAGGGATATGGGCCAAATGTGGGCCCTGTTTTAGTTTGGGAATGTGGTCGCCGTGGACTAGTTGGACCAAAGGGCCTGTTTCCATTATGTAGACTCTATTGCATTAATGACTGGGAGGGGCTTGTTACTAATTGTTCAAAATGGTGATGACTGCAGCTTGATGGGTTAGTTTTTGAGTTAGTGTATTGTTGATGAGGCAAAGTGGCAGCGGAGAGGGGAAGAAAGCAAAAACAAATCCCACATTTTGGGTCTCATTACCTCCTGGCATGTCCTGTCCCATGTGCCAAAGCATCTGTGGGTCAAGAATTAGTTTGCTCAGTCATCGTCCCACGACGAAGCCTCGTAATTCTAGGTAGGTATTATCCTTGAATCGAGAAACAGGCCACCACTTGTTATACAATTGTAATGAAATGATATTTCTTCATGACTTCAGATACTGCTTCAATTGTGACAAAATTTTAATTTACCAGAATAATGGCTTACATTTTTTATAGTGCAAATGCATACATTACATTATGTTGTTGTCTATGTAATCCGTGATATGAGTTGGGGATATTAGGCTGTTTTTTCCTTCTGTATTTCTTAATGCACATGAGCTCTGTGATCCAGTATTAAACTGATCCAAAGGGCTGCTCCTGTTTTCTGCACAAGGGAATGCAGCACCTATCATCGTCGTAGTCGTACAGCACAGAAACAGACCCTTCGGGTCCAGCTCTTCCATGCCGACCAGGTATCCTAAACTGATCTAGTGCCATTTTGCCAGCATTTGGCCCATATCTCTCTCAAACCCTTCCTATTCATGTACCCATCTACATGCCTTTTAAATGTAATTGTACCCACCGTCGTCACCACCTCTGGCAGCTCGTTCCACATGCCCTAATCTTGCCCTAACACTCCACCTGATCTTCTGTACTATGTTCCCACTCCAAACCTGAGTGAGATTAATCTCTGTAAGTTGCTAAAATGTAGACTGAATAAGCCAGGTGGCTGGCATCATTGGCATTACTTGCTTCGTTCTGGTTCTGATAAGCCATTGGCTAATGTAAACAGTGGGTGGATAAAGATCGGTACTATGTACTGCAGATTTAGTATGGCATTATTTCCATTCACCTGTGCGAATGTTTTGTTTTTGATTTTCAGGAAACTCATCCCAAAACAGATAAGAAGATCAAAGCGAGCATCTTGGAGAAGTGAGAATTAAGTCTGTGAACAGCATAAGACTTTGATTGGGGCACCAGGACAAAGGGAGCATGTGACCAATCAGTGTTTCCATACATCTCCATGTGTAAACAAAGAACAGCACAGGAATGCAGAATGTGGAGCTGGATGAACACAGCAGGCCAAGCAGCAGCAGAGGAGCAGGGAGGCTGACGTTTCCGGCCTAGACCCTTCAGAAATTTCTGAAGAAGGGTCTAGGCCCGAAACGTCAGCTGTCCTGCTCCTCTGATGCTGCTTGGCCTGCTGTGTTCATCCAGCTCTACACCTTGTTATCTCAGATTCTCCAGCATCTGCAGTTCCTACTATTTCAGGAATGCAGAATAATGGTTTTTCAAAACAATTTATTGGCCGGAGGGGAAAACGTTTACATGAGAAAGAACAAAGTTGGTGGAGTGTGAAACAGACACAGAGAATTTTAGAAGAGAGGTTTTATTTTATAAATGGAGAGGGAGAAGTTGAAAGAATGGCAGAGGATGGGAATAAAGTGGCTGAAAGGTCAACATGGCGAGCAGGAGTAAGCCATTTGGCCCAAGGAACCTGCTCCTCCATTGAGACAGATCATGGCTGATATACCTCAGTGCTATTTTCCCGCAATATTCCTTGATAATTTTAATATTTGGAATTCTAGCACGTATACACTCAATGACTGAGCTTCTGCGGCTCCCCGGGGTAGAGAATTCCAAAGATTCACCTGCTTGAGTGAAGAAATTCCTCCTTATCTCAGTCCTAAATGCTTGGCCCACATCTTATAAGACTATGTTCCTGACTCCCCATGCCTACCGTTGGTGAAGGTGGTGAGGTGCAGGGGGAGATCCACCTGCATCCAGCACTATTACTAGACTGGAGAATGAGCAGTAATCAACTTTGGGAAGGTAGAGTAGGACAGATGATTAGGGAATGGGTTTTAAAAACTCTTCCATGATTTATGAACGATATTGGTAAACCCTGTATTTGCTGACCATTCCCAGTTGCCCTTGTAGGTGTATTTGCAGCAAATTTTAATCTCAGATTTTCTGGTTCATGTGGTTGCAAGAATAAAATGGACATCTCCCATGCTTCTGAACTTGTTTCTAAAGGCAATTTAAAGCAAACTGAGATGTTTCCAAGTGAATTGAGAACTGCAACAAAATTTCAGAACTCTTGCGCACATTAGTATGCAAACTTACAGTTTAGTATCTGAGCCCCTTTTGAGGCTTTAAAATCAAAGAATCTTTGATATTTTTGTCTGTAACAATTTAATCAGACATTTGACGAGAGAAATGTGTTTAGTTAGGAAAATACAGGTTAAATCAAATAAATCCAAAATTTCAAATGCCTTGCCCAGACAGCTACAGAGTAAAGTTTTGTGTCCTTTGGACAGACTCTGATATTCTTCCTGGGTAAAATGTGTCTTCAATATGGTATTCCAGGTATATGATGGTGGATAATGAGGATGATGTCAAAACACACAAGCCAATTGCACCTAAAGAGGTAAGAGATTATCTGGAGTGTAAATCTTGGATTAGGATTTAAGGGGCATGATTGACATTGCTATCCATATTGAACTTATTTGTTGCCTGTCGCCCACCATGTGTATTTTAAAATTCCTCAATGACCCCACTCCATCCCACTTCCGTAATCCTTGCCAGCCCTTCCATTCTGCAATCTCAACCCTCAATAAACCTTCAACCACAACACACCAGTGGTCTGGAATTGTATCAGATATCAATAAAATCTCACAGTACAGATAGAGGCCATGTGGCCCATCATGTTGATGCCAGCTCTTTAAAAGAGCTATCCCATGAGGCCCACTCTCCCTGCCCTTTTATCATGGTCTTGCCTTTACAGATCCTTACTGAGTTTACTTTTGAAAGCTGTGATAGAATGTTTCAGATGCCTTTTCAGGCTGTGTATTCTAGATTGAGGTAATTAAGATAATGAGTGCTAAAGTTCCTTTCTCCCATCGCTAAGCACACGAGGAAGTTGTTTAAAACCAGGCCAGTTGCTGGTCAATATGATGGACACCTGAGCTGTTAATGTTCCAAACCCCCCTCTCTTCAGTGCCAAGGGGAAAAGAGTAGAGATTGGGATTAATTTAGACAGTTCTTCCAAAGAAATGTCATGGGCAAGATAGGTTGATAGCTTTCTCCTTCAATGCTATAAGATTGTTTTCTGTTTACAGTTTATGAACTGTGCTGTGTTGGTCTCACTGGCTTGTTTCTTTTATTTTTCTGTTGCTGATTTCCAGTAGATACATTTATTTTAATTGGCCCCTCCTATTCAATCTGAATGAAACACAAGACTTGCCATTTCTTCATGACTACTGCAGGAGTAACTCCCTGCTAAACAGTGAAAAAACAGCATTTGGCCCTCCAGGGTGTGTCAGTACAAGCACCTATGGTATTCTGATCTTGACCTACTCTGATACAAAGTCAACCAAGTGCCTCTTGATGTAAACATTATCATTTGAGTATAGATTAGTAAAATTGAAAATATCACCTGATAATTTTAACAAAAAAAGTTGAGGAAAGTTTAAAATGGGATGTTATGCATTTGCACGTTAAGTCTGTGTTGCTAATAAATGGACCCTGGACAATGAAGAACACAAGGCACAGGAAATTCTGGGCTATAAGCTGTTAATGTAATGGTTGGCCTTTGAATGAGGAGGTGCAGAAATGAATTGCATAGCTGAATAAACAATTAGCTGTGTTTATCATTTTGGAAAGCTTTCCTTTATAATTCAAGAACTAGATGAAATCACCTGCAAAAATGTTTTGAATAATTTGATAGGTCTTGCCCAGGAAGTTTTTGCAAAATGATCTTTATACCAGCTTGTGACTTGCTTATAAATACGTGTCTGCCTATACAGTTATGATTTCTTGCTTTAATTCAACTGTGTTAAATCAGGTGCACATCTGTTAGAAATTTGTAAGTAGCATGATGCCCAAAATCTCAAACCATAGATCTTGAGCACAAATTGATCTTATTCGTTTGGTACACTCACTCATGTTTCAAGTACAATAGTAAGTGTCAAATCCAAGGGAACATTCAGATTTCCTCAGAACAGGGGTTTTCTGATGAAGGGTTTAGGCCCGAAACGTCGAGTTTTCCTGCTCCTATGATGCTGCTTGACCTGCTGTGTTCATCCAGCCCCATGCTTGTTATCTCGGATTCTCCAGCATCTGCAGTACCTTTTATCTCTCTACTAGAATATCTGTTTTTAGAAGTAGGTACCCCTGAATCCAAGGAAGTCTAATTAATCTTGACAAACATTCTATTTACTGAGTCCAGTTCTGGGTACCACAACTTTAACAAGAATGTCAAGGCCTGGGGACAATGCGGAGAACAGTTACCCTGAGGTGAAGGACTTCAGTTACAGAAATTTTGAGAAGCTGAGACAATGGACACAGGCTTAAACAGTCCAAATAATAGAGGGTGAGGTGAGCAAGAGGGTATAAGGAGAAGCTCCTTCAAAAGGATTCTCTTCTGCCATCCAATTTGGTTCAATATATTGTTTCTCACCAAATCGGCAGTAAATACTGATTGAGCTATCCAGCAGAACAGGGACAGCCGTATAGCTATCAGGAAGTAATTTTGACCCAGTGACAGCAAAAGAATTGCAATAGTTCCATGTTTGGATGATATGAGCTCGGGGCAGCTTGATGTTGGTGGTGATGGCACACACTGTAGTCACACCAGCTTTGTTTGAAGGCAAAGTACACCTGCTCTAGCCCACTGCTTCTCACAAGTTTTCCTAATACGACCCTACTTTGAGGCTTGCAAAGATGTCATGGTTAGTGGTAGGAGGTGAAGTGGCACAGGGAGAGGGATTCAGCCATTGTTGCCTCAGCTCACAACCCCATGTGGTCCTGACCCCCACTTTGGGATGCCCTGCTCTAGCTTTAACCATGTGTCAAAACATCCCATGTCCACCTGAGCAAATTTTCTGTTGCCTACAATTGGCAAGTATTCAATGGGAGTAAAATGGGCACCACTAGACTGATTTTTGACTGATAGAGCTGTCTCCTCTGCTTCCTATCAGGCTCCCAAGAAGCTTATCCGATACATAGACAACCAGGTGGTGAGCACCAAGGGGGAACGATACACTGAAGTCAAGAAAACTGAAAGTGAGGAAATGAAGAAAACCTACATCAACCTTAAACCTGCCAGGAAATATAAATTCCACTGAGATGTCAATTAAGTGCTTCCTGCTAAATCCTCAGTCCCAGCATGGGCTAACTTCATTCCCTTGTTTCCTGTATCCAATACAGCTCAAAGATAAAATCCTTTTCCTTTCAGAACTGGACAATGGGTGGGGTAAGAGTGCAAAGCATACATTTTCTCTTTCTTACAAAGGTGTCTATGTCACTCAACTACTAAGAATGCTGATTTCCTTGTTAAGACCCCAGCAATATTCTTTTTTTCCACTGTACATCAATAGGGTGAGCACTGCACCTGTTGCAGCCTTGGGCTCTGCATCTGGTGGTATACAAATGCAATAACATTGTACAGCTGAATTCTGACACTGCTTCAGAACAGCATTATCTAAACATAGCCTTGATGTCAATACTTAAGTAGTTTTTCTTTAACTCGCCTCCCATAAGATGTAAAGATTTGTGGGTTTGAATGGAGTATTTTTAAAAAATTGTCCCTCTCTGTCAATTGATTGGTCAAGCATGGGACACGTCACCAATCCATTGGTAATCTGAAACTGTTTTATTACTGTTTGTGCTCGCTTCAGAGGCTACTATGACCAACAGAGCACCTTAAAAGAAAAGTCATTTCATTCAGATACCTCTAGCCGAAACTATAGAGATGATCATTGAGCTTCCTTTGATGAATTGGTCCAGATGGGATTCACTACTTGTTAGAGGAGCTAAAGACTGTATTTTTAATCAGGAAAGCTGCTTCCCTTTAAAGAATTTATTGAGTGGAGTAGCCTAGTTGTCTTAAATAATTTTAGTTCTATTAATATAAAATAAGGTTTGTTAGCAGGCTTACAATGGTTCATTAAAGAATAGGAGCAAGAAAGTTTGAACACGTTACAGATACACAGTGATCAGGATGAAAATTTTTCAGTAAATGTGGTCACGTTGTGTCCAGAGCTATACCTCACCAGCTGGAATTTGGTAAACATATAACATTAGTATAGCACTTTAAAAATGAGGTGATTTTGTACATAATGATTAGGCTTGAGATAGTTTTGTTTTAATCACTGTACCTGTCTTTGAAAGAATATAGCAATCTGTAAAGAATTTGTACTGCTTTTATTATAATCTGTTCCCTTATGTTTACAGTGTGTATGATGTTCTGTGGCACTACTGTTCACACCCAGTAAATTTGCTGTGTTGATTCTCAGTAATAAAATGGGTTTTAATAATAGTTTTGCTATCAGCATACTGCCTGATATTTTTCATGTCCTTCAAGGAAAGGGACCTTCCTCGTTGAACTAGTCTGAGCCAACACATCACTTCAGGTACACACTGTTGGCTCTGATAGCCTAGTAGCAAACTGCACTAGTGTACAAACCATCATTAGGAAGACACCTCATGGCATTGACAATGTCGTTTTATCAGAACAATAATTGGTTTAAATCAGCATCCTTAAATTAAAAATGTTGTTGGCAAGTACTGTGGTTCTTGAGCTCAATTATTCAGGTGAGAAAATAAACTTTAACAACGTTTTCTCAGGATGTTCCCAAGCAATTCATAACCACAACACCTTTCTTTTGCATTAGCTATTCGTTGGCAAACAAAGGCAGCCAATTTGTGCACCGTGTTCATAGACAGCAGTGACCAGGACTGAAAGTTGGTCAGGATATCAGAGAGAACATCTGTAATCTTTCATGGCCCATCTGAAAACCATATAACTAACCGTTTAGCTTGCCTTCAATGCTGCATTGTAGTTTCAGCTTTGATTATGTCTCAAAGTACTGGAATGGAGCATAGATCCACAGCCTTCTGACGATATGCTTTTTTTAAAAAAAGCATATATTTGTGCATTTCGGTTCTAAAATAGTTTTACAATAAGTTCCTTACACTAAAAATATTCATGTCAAGATCATTGAATGTACATCTATCAGGCAGGGAGGGGACCTGTCTTCTCAGATGAGGCAAAGGAACAGTATCAGAAATGATACTGACTACTGAACTCGAGACTAGAGAAGCTGACATTCACCAGACAGATAAGATATGGGGAAATTTACAGGATATTTAAGGTTGAGAGGGTTTCAAAGAGTAAAAACCTGTTTCTACTGGCAGGATCATTAGTAATGAGAGTATACTGACTTAAATACAAATACAGAAAATGCTAGAGAAATTCAGGTCGAGCAGTATCTCTGGCTACTGAGTCTAGCATGACTCTTCCTGAATAGTAATACTAGACTCAAAACATTAACTGTTTTTCTCTGTCCACAGACAGTACTAAACCTCTTGAGTTTCCCCAGCATTCACAGTACCTTGCCTTTAACTGATTTAAGGTAATTAGCCAAAAGAAACAGAGGAGATATCGAGAAATTTCTTTTCTTCTTACACGAGTTATGATCTGGAATGTGCTGCCTGAAAGGGTGCTGGAAGCAGATTCAATCACAACATTCAAAAGTATAATATTTACTTACTCAAAGGGCAGCTTTGCCAGGTTTCGGGGAAGGCGCACAGGAAGTGGGCTAGGTTACATCTTGTGTTAGTGTGTTTTATGTCTCCCTTTAAGAGGTAAATCACACGGACTAGCATGTGTGCAATGCATCAAATAGCAGCCCCCTCCTTAGTCTGATCCTGGGGATGCCTTTTAGAGCTGACATCAAAAATGGTTACAAATGGCTGCAAAGAATAAGAATTACCTGGAGCTCACCGAGTTGCTTGGTGCTTTATTTGGGCCACTCTGGAACTCTGGCCAATGTTGGAAATGCTGTGGGTGGTTCTGTGCCACCTATTATGGAATCAGTGTTAACTGATCAGCCATGACCAAATTGAAAGGCCTACTCCCAACAGGAAGCATCATGTAAATCCAACAGGCTACTATTAGGGATCAGTTATTACAGACTTAAACTAGGGTGGGGTAAGTTGATTGCCTTTCCAAATTTTAAAAGTGTAGACAGTGAAATAGTTCCTGAAGAAGGTGAATTTAGGACCCAAATTCACAGTATAAACGTGGGGATCAAGATAACTTTGTGAAAAGGTAGCTAGAACAGAATCCCTACAGTGCAGAAACAGCCCCTTCGGCCCGACAAGTCCACACTGACCCTTGGAGCATCCCACCCAGACCCATATCCCTCTAACCCATCTATTTTACACATCCCTGAACAATGTGGGCAATTTAGCACAGCCAATCAACCTAACCTACACATCTTTGAACTGTAGGAGGAAACCCACACAGACACGGGGAGTTTGCACAAACTTCACATAGACAGTTGCCTGAGGCTTGAATTGAACCCAGGTCTTTGGTGCTGTGAGGCAGCAGTGCTAACCATTGAACCACTGTGCTGGTAGATGGGGCATTGCTACAAGTGGGTCTTGAAGCTCATCTGTCTGTTCCAAGAAAATCAGTGAGACCAACTCTATGACCATAACTTCACTACCAAATTATTTCCCAAGCTATTAACAGTAGGGAATTTTCTGGCTTAAATGTGAGTTCTAAAGCCAGGCACAGCTCCTTTCTACCTTCACTCCAAGATACAAAAAATAATCTTGTCTCAATTGTTCCAGGATGCTCCTATCCCCCTGATAAATTCTCTGGTGTCTCAACTCTTGCATCCTCTATTGTGCAGGGTTTAAACATCTGTGTGTGTCTCTCCTCTGCCGCCTGCATGATTTCAAAGTCTCCATCTCCATCAACTTTTCACTGTGGATATCTAGTCCCTCTCCAAACCGTCTTCACAAGGGTAGCCTGTGGTTCTTCCTTGAACGTGTCCAACCATTTGCCACCACCATTTTTATCCCAGCCAAAAATCCAACCTTAAATGATTTTGAACGCATGCTGCAGGTGTAACGTGTTAATATGTAAACCTGTCTTTTTGCAGGATGTAATAAATGCACTTGGTCCTGGGTTTACTCAGGCCCCCTTTCTAACCTTACCCGTTGCATTAGTAATTTTGTTTAATTAAATTTATTAACTCTGCTTCAAATTAACACAGTCACCTTCACATGCCTCTGTTGCTATGCCTTACATTGACTATTATTACTAGTCATCAGCTATATTATACTATCTATAAATACTCCACCTGCTACCTTGCAGACCACATAACCTCTTTTAAGAATAACCTCTTAAATAGAATAAATATGTGGACCTATTTAGATGAGTCAGATAGACAGGACCATTGATTCACTGTTAATGTTCAAGCTAATGCAGTACAGTCTGTAAACAGAAGTAATACCGTCGCAGTCCACATAGCCACTCTCAATATACAGTACCAAAAATCATTTACAAAGGAATGTAGTCTCAATGACTGCACCACAGCAACCCACACGTGAACAGGGTGTCAGTAACTGGTGTCGATTCCATCCACTATCACACTGAGTGATGAGTTATTGCAATGGTGATACTGCAACATTTGACAAAGGATTAGCAGTTCACTGCTGAAATATTATACCATCTACTTTAATCTAAGTTTACGTAACCACCATGAGTTTTGAGTGCATGTATGTGTTTGTGGGGAGGGGGTGGGGGAACCAGTTCAGCTGAATAGTTTAGATCTGAAGGTTGATAAATGGAGCAACACCCACAACATCCTGCAGAAGGACAAGTGCTCGCTGGAGCGGTGGCTGTACGTCAATGTCCACTCCTCTCTTGCGCAAAACTTCTAAACTCCCTTCAGTGATGTTATGACAATGGTTCACTTTCAGTGAGTGGAGTTTCGTGCAATATTCTGCAACTGTCCTGGAAAACACAAGGAGTTGGAAGTCTTTTCTAGTACAGATCACAGGTACAGCATGTCACAAAACCATTGACTATGAAGGAGGGGAACAAAGAACTAGCATTTGTTAAACAACGCTTTTTCCATACAACAGCAGCTGCACTTCAAATCAAAGGAAAAGCACAATCTTTATCAAAATGCTATTGGTTTACAAACACTTCTTGTTTTTTGTTGGATTGTGAAAGCTCAGAATAAACTTCAGGTGGAAATTTTGACCATATCTTAAGCAAGAACTACATCAGGAGGACTCCCATCTATTTCCCATGCGATGATTTGTTGGTGTAATATAATTCCCTAAATCCTGGAATCCTGAAGACAAGCAGCACTGTGATCTGGTCTGTACCTGCTCAGGACCCATTTCCATGAGAAGTTACTGATTAACCTGTAGCAACACTGGGTGTTTTTGTTTTCCCTCTCCAGACCCTGGGGACAATTATTTATTGCTATTGATCTTGTCACACCTATTATAAGCTGATTCTCACACCCCAATACCACCCTCAATGGTACTGTCAGACCCTACCCATCCTCAGTGCTGTAATACCATTCTGAACCTAATGTACAACCTGAGCTTCATTTTTATTTTTAGTACATTTACTTAAAGAAAACAAAGTGTGCAGATTTCAGACTAGTTGTACTGGGAAGGTAATGGATCTGATACAAACCAGTGGTTTGCATGGCCACTTCAGAGAGCAGTTGGCTGGAATCACATGATACCAGAGCAGCTAAGGATGGCAGATTTCCCTCCTTAAAAGGCATTAATGAATGAACAGTTTCAATGAACAGGGTCACTTTTTATTGACTCATATTTTTCCAAATGCTTTTAAACTCCATCAAGATGGACAGATTGAGAACTTGCTTCTGATCATTTTCTTTATTCTTTCATATGATGTGGGCATTGCTGACAGGGGCAACATTTGTTATCTATTCTTAATTGCCCTTGAAAATAGTGACTTGCTCAGCCATTTCAGAAGGCAGTTAAGAATCAGTCACATGTAGACCAAACTGAGTAAAGAGCAAATTTCCTTCCAAGAGTGTTAGGGAAGCAGATGGGTTTTCATAACAATAGTAAATTAGTTACCAATACTGAGGCTACCTTTCAGTTCCAGATTCATTACCTGAATTCACTTGAAATACTAGTTTCTGCGGCAGGATTTGACCCAATGTCCCCACAGCATTTGTCTGGGCCTCTGGAATACTAGGCCAGTGACACTACCATTATGCCATTATGCCATCTTCTCCCAACTGTGAATCCAAAATTGTAAATAACTTATCCATTGTACATATTTATAACAATTGGTTTGCACACCCTAATCTATTTATGGAGGGACACTTTACCGAAGTCCAGAAGATTTAAAGTTCAGACCTTTGATCTTTACCTCATGCACTCATTCCTAAGGCGGAGACAGCCAGTCAGATCAAGGTGTTCTAGCTCTCTGCACTGTTTCGCCACCTCCTGCACCGAGATATCACTGAGATTTGCGTTGACTGCTAGAGACAGCGACCTGATCTTTCGACACTTCCGGACAAGGTAACAGACGGCTTCGTCGTTCAGCTGCTTGCAGGCGGTCAGGTCAACTGACAGAAGCTGGCAGCAGCGATCAGCCAGGCTCCGCAGAGAGAGGGGATCCACCCAGTCGCACTGCCTGAGGGAAAGGTGCTGCAGGTTGGGGCAGCTCAGGGACAAGGCGACCAGAGACCGTCGGCTCAGACCTCGGCAGCCTGTGATGTCAACCTTCTCCAAGTGATGATTTTGACCAATCACTGGCAAGAGCTCACTATCCGTCAGCCAATCAGAGCAGCTCCCTACCATCAGGTGGTGAAGTACCGTGTTGTCTTTCAGTATTTTGCAGAAAGCATGTTGAGGGATGGCAGTCCCGACCTGAACTCAAATGAGAGGAAGAAAAGGAGTAAATATTTCTAACCGTCTCGTTTTGCCCCTCAAAAACTCCACCAATCATTCTGTACTGGCCCAAATTCCTCCTGTTACTTGCTGGTTACCCAAGGTGATGTAAATGCTAGTGTTCTATTCACCACACAAACCTCCTCCCTCTTCATTGGGATATCCCTCTATTGCCTTCATTTGTTTATGCAGCTTCCCAGTAAATGGCTAAAGATCCTGCTATTCCCCATTCACATCAGGAAGGTGCAGTACAGGTGAAATCTAGGACCTACCACTTTGATGCAATGCGAAGTCCAGAGTTGGCAGCCTTTTTATATATCCCCAGCGCCCTCCATCAGCTCCTGTTTGTGATAAACTGTGTAAAGCTAAGTCTCAATCAGTTAACAAAGGTGAGTGGCATCAAATTCCCAAAACATTCAGTATTCACAAGGGTTACTGCACTCCATATTGTCTCAATAACAGCAGGCTGCCTTGCTAAGGCCACAATCCCACTGTGAAATAAATAAGTGAAAGATAGCTTCTCTGTTTTTTCTTTCATGTTGGTTATTTTTAATAATTCTCCAATTCTTTCAGCCACTGCACTGGCCACTTCCATTTAGAAGTACCCTGTTCTTGAACTGGATCGCAAAATTCTCTGGATACCAAGACTCATCATTTAGCTTGTCCTGCAGTTTGGAACAAAGCAATTCTATCAATCTCTTCGTTAAAACCGATGTGGTGTTGTATGGTAATCACCAATGCCTGGCAAAACATCTCTCTCCCTGCAGTATACATAACAACAGAGCCATACCCAAGGCCTAATCAGAAGCAAACTTTCATGTGGTGAACTCTTAACCTCTTGATCCCCTAACTCCAAAGAGCTGATGACTGGGGACAAGAGACAAAAGTAGAATATTCCACCTTTCCCATGTGGCACATTATAAAGTCAGAGAATCTAATAGCACATAGGGAAACCATTCATCCCATTACACTATTGCCAGTTCTTTGGAACAGCAATCAAATCAATCTCGCCCCGGTGTTCTCTCACCATTTTCTGTGACTGTTCTCTTTTTCAAGTTTAGATCCAATTTTTTTTCTGAAAACCACAACTTATTTTGCCTTCCTGCCCCCATAACCCCTCCTCACTTTCAGACAGTGAATTTCAAATCAACAATATGACCCTGGCCAGTGGTAAGCTTCCCAACGCCCTGTTCATTCCCCTGCTGAAGAACTATTCACAGGAGCTCGCAGGTAGGCGCTGTGTCCCCAGCAAGTTACCTGCGAGGTGTCCAGAGTGTGGTAGTTTGCCAAGTAAAGCTGGATCAAGGTGTGGAACTGTTTGCTAACCCGTTGCAGGCAGACCAGCTGGCACAGCGGGAGGTGACACAGGACATGGGGAACCAGCACATCCTCCCAGGGCAGCTCCAGAAGCTGGCACCTAGATTGAAAGAAAGACCGTGTGAAGCAGGAACGAGATACAGTGGTTGCCCAATTGGAATCCAGCAGAGAACAACCTTATTACATATCCTAATGATGTTCCAGAGCGCTGAATGCCAATGGATTACTTCTTCAAAGATTCCAGTCACTGCAGCCAAATTGATAGAGGATCCCACAAACAACGATGAGACAAGTGCCTGGTTAACTTGCTTTTTGAATATGTTGGTGGAGGGAAAAGCATCATGCGATGTCTCAGCATGCAGCAACAACATGTGAAGCACATCAGAAGATTTATACAAAAGGCTATGGATGTCTGGGTTGATGCAAAGGCTGAAATCTAAGCACCAGATTTAGACATTCTTTCCCCAATTTTAACTGCTATATATATATTATTCTGTCCACAAACCCAGAGGACTCTCATAGCCTCCCCTAAATGTCAATGTACATGCCATTGTACCATAGGATTATATCACAACTTTGGTGTCAGGACATTGGGTGGGTGAAGGCAGCATATTTCTTAAATGTGAGAGATTGGAAAGTATTGATGTACTCAGGCTCGGAATCCTTCAGTGACTAACTCACCTCCTGACTCCCCAGGGCCTATCCACCATCTACAAGGCATAAGTCAGGAGTGTGATGGAATACTCCTAACTTGCTTAGATGAGTGCAGCTCCAACAACATTCAAGTAACTTGACACCATCCAGGACAAAGCAGCCTGCTTGATTTGCACCACATCAACAAGCATCCATACCATCAACACCAATGCTTCAGGAGCAGCAGTGTGTATAATCTACAAGATGCACTGCAGATTTTCACCAAAAATCCTTAGACAGCACCTTCCAAACGCACAACCACTTCCATCCAGAAGGACAAGGGCACGAGAACACCACCAATTCCAAGTTCCCCTCCAAGCCTCTCACCATCCCAACTTGGAAATATATTGCTGCTATTTCTTCACTGTTGCTGGGCCAAAATCCTGGAATTCTCTTTCATTGTGGGTCATCCTTCAACACATGGATAGCAGTTCAAGAAGACAGCTCACCACCTTCTTGAGGCCAACTAGGGACAGGCAATAAATGTTGGCCAGCCAGTGACGGCACATCCCACAAGTGTATAAAACAAAAACAAAGGGCCTTGGGGGTCCTTATTCACTGTCCATCACTGAAAGCTAGGGCAGCACTTTGGCTCAGTGGTTAGCACTGCTGCCTCACAGTGCCAGAGGCCCACATTCGATTCCAGGCTCGGGCAACTGCCTGTGTGGAGTTTGCACATTCTCCGTGTCTGCGTGGGTTTCCTCTGGATGCTCTGGTTTCCTCCCACAGTCCAAAGATGTGCAAGTTAGCTGGATTGGCCATGCTAAATTGCTTATGGTGGCTAGGAACGTGCAGGTTAGGTAGATTAGCCATGGGAAATGGAGAGTTACAGGGATTGTGTTGGAGGGGGAGGTGTCTGGGTGGGATGCTCTTTGGAAGGTCAGCGTGGACTTGATGGACTGAATGGCCTGTTCCCACACTGTACGGATCCTATATTGCAGATGGAGGAAGACAAACGGTACTGGAGCATAGTGTACATTTTTGGTCCCCTTATCTATGGGAGGATATATTGGTCATAAACAGCAGAGATTAATGAGATTAATCCCTGGGATGGCAGAATTATTCTTTTGAGGAGAGATTGAGAAAACCACCTGTATTCTTTAGAGTTTTGAAAAGCTTTACAGAATTGCTACAGGATTCAACAGGGTAGATATAAACAGGATGTTGCCCTGGCCATTTAGGACTGAGGTGAGGAGGAATTTCCTCTCAGAGAATGCTAAATCTTTGAAGATCTCTATCCTAAAGGGCTGTGATAATCAATCATTCGCAGGTTCAAGCCACAAAATCTCAAGATTTTTGGATACAATTGCCATCAAGGGATATGGAGATAGTGCAAGGTAGTGCATTGCGGGAGGCACTCAGCCATGAACTACCTAAATGGTGGAACAGGATCAATGGGCTGAATGGCCTACTTGTGTTTCTTTGTGGCCACCCCTGATAACTACCCAGGAGGAAACATGGCCCCTTGCAGGAAAGGACGTCAAATTGAACAGTGTGCCTGCACTCACTCACTAAGCTGTTTCTCAGCCAGCTCAGTGACACAGATATCACACCCTCCAGCTCATGGAGGCTGGCATTTGTGTGACAGCCTTCAAGTCCCCTCAGCGCTTTCCTGTTACATCTGTGGCTCAGTCTGCTCTCTCCTATGTCCTTCCCAAACAGTTTCACTCACTCTGCCAAATAAAAAACGAAAGAACTGCGGATGCTGTAAATCAGGAACAAAAACAGAAGTTGCTGGAAAAGCTCAGCAGGTCTGGTAACATCTGTGAAGGAAAAAGCAGAGTTAACGTTTCCGGTCCAGTGACCGGTTCCGAAATGTTAACTCTGTTATCACAGATGCTGCCAGACCTGCTGAGCTTTTCCAGCAACTTCTGTTTTTGTCACTCACTCTGCCTCCTGGCTGCTGAATGCCTTTGCCAGGAGAAAAGATCCTGCTCCTGGAAAAATCACTGCAGGAATTCTTATCATAGCCACCAATGCCACTCTCAGGCCTGTAGAAACAGGAAGATATTGGGAGTGGCAAGGAACTGGTTTGAGCCACAACAGGCAGGGGGATGCTCTGAAGAACAGAGCTGGTAACCAAGCTAGTGAACACACAGAGTCATTCGGTAGTACAGAGGATTGCTGAAAAAGGGTGTTCTGTCAAAGCTTTTTGTTTTGCACTCATCAAGACATCTGCAGTACCTTTTACCCCTTTACCCCTCACCCTCCGATGCTCCAGGGAAAACAGCCCCAGCATATTCAGCCTCTCCCAATGGCTCAAACTCTCCAACTCTGACAACATCCCTGTAAATCTTTTCTGAACACTTTCTAGTTTCACTACATCCTTCCTATAGCAGGGAGACCAGAATTACATGCAATATTCCCAAAGTGATCTAACCAATGCCCTGTACAGCCGCAATATGACCTCCCAACTCCTTTACTCAATGCATTGACCAATAAAGGCAAAAATAACCAAATGGCTTCTTCACCATCCTGTCGACCTGCAACTACAGTTTCAAAGAACTATGAACCTGCACTCCAAGGTCTCTTTGTTCAGCAACACTCCCCAGGATCTTACTATTAAGTTTATAAGTCCTGCCCTGATTTGCCCTTCGAAAATGCAGCATCTCACATTTATCTAAATTATATTCCATCTGCCACTCCTCGACCCATTGGCCCATCTGATCAAGATCCTATTGTACTCTGAGGTAACCTTCTTTGCTGTCCACTACACCTCCAATTTTGGTGTCATCTGCAAACTTAGTAACCATATGTTCTATGTTCATATCCAAATCAACCACCTGTGAATTCCCCCGCAAAATCTCACACCACACTGACTTGGAAATATATCATTCCTTCACAAGTCAAAATTCTGGAATTCTACTCCTACACCACATGGACTACAGCAATCCAAGGCGGCAGCTCACCACCATCTTCTCAAAGACAATTAGGAATGAGCAACAAATACTGACCTAGCCAGCAACACCCATATCCCATGAAAGAAGCCTAAGAGAAAGAAAAACTTTTTCCACTGGTCAGTGAGTAGCTAAAGGACTTGAGTTTAAAGTCAATGCCGAAAGAACAGAGAGCTTCAAAGTGACAGCGGTTGTTGATATGGGCAGTAACAATAAAGGAGAATCCAGAATGGCTCTTAGTTAAGGAAAACATACAGATTAGGAACGGAAGGCCATTCTCCCCTCAAGCCTTCTCCACCAAGTGATAAAATCATGGATGATCTGATCATGGCCTTAACCCATATACCCACCTACATTCCCTTGTCAATCAAGAATCTTGAAAATATTTTTAAAATTCTTGAATTTAAAAAGATGTTCAACAACACTGCCTCCATCACTTTCAAGGGAGAATTCCACAGACACAACCCTCAAGAGAAAAAGATTCCTATCTTCATTTTAAGTGGAAAACCCTTTATTTTTACAATTCCTTGCTGGGAGAACCGTTTCATAAACTAAGATTTAAAAGCTGACAGGGAATAGCAGAAAGGAGAAATTGTTCTTTTAGCTCTTGCGTGCTATGTAACACCAGGTATAATCGGGTACCATCACATCATTCTCATTGTGGGACAAACAGGATGTTCTACTGTAAAATGCCCTTTACCTGGTGGAGTTCACTTGACAGCAAGTGCTTAATCCCATCAGACATACATGTACACACATACATAAGGCCCATTTCAAATATCATCTAAGGTCACCACCTGGTTACGCACTACATCATGCATTTTTGAGCAGACTGTCTGGAATTTCTAAAATACAGATCAGATACCAAAAGTTCAATTTTCTTCCCATGATTTGCACACATTTTTTATTCATACATTTAGACCATTTTCATCAGTGATAAACTCAGTCCCCAGCCTGACCACTGAACCATAGTGACCTGAAGTCAGTATCACACTTTCTATCTTCCTACAAGCTGTGTTGGTGCATTCAGTCCTAGTATGCATAGGCAGTCTGCTTACACACATCTTCACTTTTAATATCAACCAAACTTGACACCTTTGCCACAAAAACCCAATCCCACCTGTTGGGTGCTGACTGTGTGTGACCTCAAAAGAGAGCTGAACTGGTTCAAGGCTAAGACAGAATTTGTACCATAAAGCAGAGACACAGATAACGGCTTGAGGAATATCATCACTTGTGCTGGTCAATCACCAATGGGTGTTGTAGGGGAATTTTAAAGGTTGTTTCCCACCAGAGAGCCCTCCCAACCAACCAATTAGTTTCAAATGCTTTTGTCTCTCCCATTTAGCCAGCTGCAAGAAGGGCGGAGAGGGACAAGGCAGGAAGTGTCTGGTTATGACACACTGACTCCATGAGTGTCGGCAACTAAATCAATCATCTAAAGCCATTCCCTAGCCAATCTTCTCACACTGGTGATAGAAAAGGAAGGCAGATATGCACATGACCATAGCACTGGGACTGACTCCTGGCTCATGATAATCAGTGAATGAAGATAAAGTTCTGGAATTGCAAAACAGGGCATGGTGCCCATGATGATGAAAAATATGAAGTGCCTGCGTGAACTTAGTCCTATAACTACAACATTGCCCATCCTTACTTAGATATTGCCATGTCTCAAGTGTCTTCCAGCATTTGCCGTTTGGATTTCAGATGTGTTTGACACCCACACTTCACCTGCGTCAGTTAGATATGGTGGAGGGTAGAACCTACATAAAGGTCTCATTATCAGTGCAATTTTTTTGAATTTCCAGAAAACACAGAAAAGGGGCTGAAATCTCTTAGCAGGCAGAAAAGATGGACATGCAGAACATTCCCAGCCCAGGGCTGGGAAACACATCTCATCCTGGGGAAAAGGTCAGAGGTGATAAAGGTGGTACACACCTCTAGTTTGGGAGACAGGGAATAAGACATCTCCTGCCACTGGCAGAATGGTAGAGATGCAGGAGACATCACCCCCAGAGGAAGGGTTACCTGGTGGGACACATCCTCCTCTCTCCCCACACCACCTCGCCGACGAGTTAGATGGTGGGACACATCCCTTCCCAGAGAAAGGTTAGAGGGTGAGACCTCCATCTCCCCCGGCAGGGGAAACAATGTGGGACATCTGTCCTTCCCTCGGGGAACAGTTATAGCGTAGGACATGAATCCACGGGAACGGTTACAATGATGGACAGACTCCCCCCTGAGAAAGGCTACCATGTGGGGTAGATTCCTCTCTCCCTCCCCGGGCCGTATGACCCCGCTGTCGCTCGGTCTGACCCACTCGGAAGCTGTAAACACCCGTGACTCCTCACCTGCTGCTCTCACCTGTCTCCATGACACTCACCGCAGCACTTCCGGCCGGTGTCACCGCCTCTCGGCTCCGCCCAGGAGCCGCGGCTGTCACCGCCGTCAGCTTCCCCCAATCCCGTTGCTGAGTCCGCCCTCTGGCGGCCCCTGATCTCAACAGCAGCTTGTGGTCCTTTACCTGTAACGCAGCCGGTAAGAAGGTCACATCCCTGTGTAATGGGTACATCCTCCAGCTCAAAGTTTCTCAGATTTAAGGATTATATATATGTACATATATAAATACAGATAAATGAATCAAAACTGTCGTATGTTTGGGTGGCGGAATATGAGCATTTATGCACATTATTGCAGAATTTAAATACAAGCAAAATATTGCGGATGCTGGAAGTCTGAATTAAAAACAGAAGGTGCTGGAGAAACTCAGCAAGTCTGACAGCATTTGTGGCGGGAGGAGTGAAGTTAATATTTCAAGCTGGACAGGACTCTTGTTCGGAACCCTGTATTTATATTTTTAGATTAGTTTCAAAAGTTGATTCGAGATCTTTTTGTTCCATGGGTTGTGGATATTACTGACAAGACTGACCCTTATTGCCGTGATGTCATTTTTTGGGGATGTGGTTGTTGCCATTCCTAATTGCCCTTAAACTGAGTGGCTTCCTTGACTATTGCAGAGGGCTGTCAAGAGACAACCACATTGCTGTGGGTCAGACCAGGAAAGGATGGCAGATTTCATTCCATAAAGGACACTAGTGAACCAGATGGGTTTTACAGCAGTTAATGATAATTGTTATGGTCATCCTTAGACCAGCTTAATGTTCAAAATTGATGAACTGAATACAAATTCCACTAGTTGCCATGGTGCGATTTGAACCAAACTCTCAGGATGAACATGCTAGATCTTAAACAAGAAAAAGTGTCTCCCCCATATCTCTGAGATAACAAGCATGGGGCTGGATGAACACAGCAGGTCAA
>JAHRHZ010000070.1:4387039-4414365 GCA_024137785.1 Ginglymostoma cirratum
AGGATGGACATGTCATCTGAGGAATGGGAGGGGGAGTTGAAATGGTTCGCGACTGGGAGGTGCAGTTGTTTGTTGCGAACTGAGCGCAGGTGTTCTGCAAAGCGGTCCCCAAGCCTCCGCTTGGTTTCCCCGATGTAGAGGAAGCCACAACGGGTACAGCGGATGCAGTATACCACATTGGCAGATGTGCAGGTGAACCTCTGCCTGATGTGGAATGTCTTCTTGGGGCCTGGGATTGGGGTGAGGGAGGAGGTGTGGGGGCAGGTGTAGCACTTCCTGCGGTTACAAGGAAAAGTGCCGGGTGTGGTGGGGCTGGAGGGGAGTGTGGCGCGGACAAGGGAGTCGCGGAGGGAGTGGTCCCTCCGGAAGGCAGATAAGGGTGGGGAGGGAAAGATGTCTTTGGTGGTGGGGTCTGACTGTAGATGGCGGAAGTGTCGGAGGATGATGCGTTGGATCCGTCTGAAATAAATAGGGAGAGCTAGCTGCTTGACCTGCTGTGTTCATCCAGCCCCATGCTTGTTATCTCGGAATCTCCAGCATCTGCAGTACCTTTTATCTCCCCCATATCTCTATTGTGTCATTTAACAATGTTTTAAAATCTGTGCCTTCTAATTCTCCATCCTTCCACCATTTAGAACAGTTTTCCCTACCTACTCGGTTAGGACTGTTCAAGCTTTTGAATGCCTCTACCAAACTTTCCCTTAGCCTCTCTTCTCCAAGATAAACAGTTCCTAATTCTCCAATCTCCAAATAACTGAGGTTCCTCATCTCCTCAACTATTAACATTAATTTTACCTGCAACCTTTTTCAATGCCTTCATATACTTCCTGTTTATCTCAGTTGCCTGGTTTGTAATGCAGTGTGATGCTAACAGCATGGGTTCAATACCTGCACTGCCTGAGGTCACCGTGAAGAACTCTCCTGTTCAACCTCTCCCCTCACCTGAGGCATGGTGACCCTCAGATTAAACCACCACCAGTTGCCTTTCTCTCTCTCTAGTGAGAGAGCAGCCTTAAAGCAGGTGACTTTACCCTTTATTTATATCATATGTTTATACAAAACAATATATAATCAGATAGTGTATATGTATTTCATTATATGATTCCTAAAGTGTGGCCCAAAACTGGAAGCAATTCTCCAATTGAGGATTGGAGTGGTTTGCACCATTTTAACTTCTTTGCTCTTGGATGGAATCAACACCTATCCTTCGACCAGCATCACCAAAGTTAGCTCTGTGTTTGTGGGATCTTGCTGTGTTCAAATTATTCTATGTCCTTCACTTGGACGTTGACTACACTTCAAAAGTGCCTCATTGACTGCAGTCCAAAAACAAAAGCTGCAGTTGAGTGCTCCACTGTCCCCCTATGGGGCCATGAGAGCACTTACACCCAGACAGGGTCTCAGTTTAATATCTGATCCAAACATCAGCACCTTTAATAAAGCTGCATTGCCTCAGTACGGCACAAGCACCTGAAATAGGATTTAGACACACAACAATGTAATCCAGAATTAGCTGGGTTGCGTAGTGACTGCTAAGAGGTCAAGGTTTGATTAAGTGCTGGATTAATTAACATTGAGAGAGGAGGTAAGCACTGTGAATGAGTAAAATAAATGTCAGCTGAAAGCTGCTGAGTGGGCACTGCAGAAAGCCCAATGCAGCACTTCCTATGAACAAAAAGCTGGAATACTCTGGGATTCACTGTGTGTATTGACACTAAAGGTTCATTCCAGAAACACTGGCGTGTACTATAGGCTCCAGAGTCAGCAATAAAAACTGAGTGAGCATCACAAACCAGCAAATTTGAAGCACATTGCCTCAAATTTGCCTGAAAGTCTTGAGCATAGCAACATGAACAGCCTCAATCAGCTGAAACAGGGCTCCAGGCAAACTTGTTTATAAAATGATGAATTGCTTCTAAAACACATCAGCAACTTGTCGGTGTGTTACCATGGAGAAGACAATAGTTTGGCATTTTTCTCGTCGAGTGAAGAGGCTCGAGAAGGCAGTGGGCTGTCGTACATTTACGTTTCCTCATTTTAATGGTTGCCTCTGTTTGTAAAAAAAAACTCTAAGTCACTCAGTTTGGAGAATTCCAAAATCGTCCTGAGACAACTGGCTTTGTTTATTTAAAATGGCGGAGCAAATTGCTGCTGATGCAGAAATCTGTACTGAAAGCAAATAATGCTGGAAATCACAGTGGGTCAGGTGGTATCTGTGGAGAGAGAGCAAGCTAATGTTTCAAGTCTAAATGACTCTTCATCACAGCGTAATCAACATTCTGATGAAGAGTCATCTAGACTCAAAACATTAGTTTGTCTAAAGTTTATTCTTCCAATAGTTGTGGGCCTCACTGGAAAAGGCCAAATTTGTTGCCCATCCCTAATTGCTCTTGAACTGAGCAGCTTGCTTGGCCTATTCAGAGTCAACCAGATTGCAATGAATCTGAAGTCACATGGAGGCCAAATCAGAAAAGGACAATAGATTTCCTTCCCTAAAGGACATTAATGAACGAGGTGGCTTTTTAATGATAATTGATGATAGTTTCATGGTCACCATTACTGCAAGTCAAGCTTTAAATTCCAGATATTTTTTATTTTATCCAAATTTCACCAGCTGCTGTGGTCGGTTTTGAACTCCTATCTCCTCGATTATCAGTCCAGCCACACTACCACTACATCATCATCATCATCTCCTCCACTGCAGGCCATCATTCTTGGCAACTCTCTGCTACTTCAGTTCTTACTTATGACGAGCAAGAGAATTTCCACAGGCTATTTATAGAATCATAGAATCCCTACAGATTGGAAGCAGTCCATTCAGCCCATCAGGTCCATACCAACCCTCTCAAGTGTATTCCACGCAGAACCACCCACTACCCTATCCCTGTAACCCTGTATTTCCTAAGGCTTAACCACCTAACCTGCACATCCCTGGACACTACAGGCAATTTAGTATGGCCAATCCACCTAACTTGCACATCTTTGGACTGTGGGAGAAAGCCCACACAGACCCAGGGAGAACGTGCAATCTCCACACAGACAGTCACCCAAGGATAGAATAGGTCCCTAGCGTTGTGAGACAGCAGTGCTAACCACTGGGCCATCATGTCACCCTGAACAGAATTCACATCTGCCTGCCAGCGTATCTTCACATCAATGCAGCTGACTAAAAAGGGCAGGCACCAGATGAATGGGAACCCTAACCTTCACGTGCGCCCTCCAAGAATGCCGTGTTGCTGGATTTGCCTTTATTTGAGGTGTGTCAATATTACAATGTGATCCAGTGTTACAAATGGATGTTAGAGATGCCATGAGACTATTTTAGGAAGTGCTGAGGAGGCCTGGCCAATTCTTTCCCCTCAAACAACATCAGCTACATCAAACTGGCTACTCATTGATGTCCTTGCAGATGGCAGAATGCCTACAATGTCTGCAATTCAAGGTAATTCATTATAAATGAAGGGTTTTGACCATATCCAAAATGTTGCTGTAGAAATGCCAATCTCTCTCTCTATCCTAGACTCTTTGTCTCTTTCATTAATCTTTCTCTTCCCCATTCACACAGCTAAAACTGGACTGCAGCAGTTAAAGAAAGCAGCTCACCACACCTTCTCAATGGCCGCTAGGAATAGACAATAAATGATGGCCCAGCCCACCTGTGCCATGCATATATATAAGGTTTATACAATATCCAAAGATTATCCAATGAAATGTACATATCAGGACAGAGTGCTGAGTGCGGGAAACTCAGACAATTGTGGTACAATAACAGATCTCTGTTGGTGCTGAGGCAGAATAATCAGTTGTCACAGGATGCTGGGGAAGCTGGGGGATGGTGCACTAGGCGTGAAAGACAGTGAGTGACAGAAACATCTAACGAGTTATTCTTACTGCTCATGATGTCTCTGCCAGTCTGTTCTCTGTCACTTTCTGCCCAGAAGATGCCAGTTGCTTCTCTGTATGAGTTTACAATTCAGACACTGGATGGAGCTCCTGTGTCTCTGCGACAGTATCAAGGGAAGATCCTGTTGGTTACCAACTTGGCCACGTTTTGAGGGTCAACGATACCACAGGTAAAGAGCAGCTCTGTTGTTCAGTGTCAAGGATGATTGTGTGCCTCAATGGAATGTATTACTAGACCGTGCATAGTGTAGTGGTTATGTTACACTAGAAATCTAGAGGCCTAGTAATGTATGCTCAAATCCTGCACTTAAATTCTATTGATTTTGTTTTAAAAAGTCAGGAATTTAAAGCTAGTCTGTGAGATGGTGATCATGATACTATATGTCATAAAAACTGATCTGATTCACTAATTTCCTGTCAGGGAAGGCAATCTGTTGTCCTTACTTGGTCTGGCCTACATGTGACTCTGGATCCAGGTTAATGGCTGCAGTCCTGGTTCAGATAGGAGATACATTGGGCTCAATGTGCTTGACTCTGAACTGCCCTCTGAAACAGTTGAGCAAGCCACTCAGTTGTAAGGCCATTAGGGATGAACAGGTAATGCTGGCCTTGTCACTAATGTCCACAACCAAATGACATTCGGATTAAGACAGAAAATAAACTTTGAGGTTTTGATCACTTCTCAAATTCTGCATCAATATAAATTTTTATTCAACCTATTTTTCCTAATCAACATGTTCGGAAATGTTATTAAATGTCTCTGATGTAGGTGGGACTTGAACATAGGCCTCCTGGTCCAGGGGTAGGGATGCTACCATGGCACCACAGAGCCCTTTCTGGTTCAATATATCCAGCACAAAAATAAGATTTTCGCCTGTAAATCAATCTCTGGATAGTGGATAGCTAGATTTAGGCTCATTTGGCAATCATTTTGGTTTATTTCACCTAGATGAGGTTGATGCTAGTCAGGTTAGTTAGTTTAATTAAGTGGTTATTTTTGACCAATGTAGACACAAAGGGCTGAAGGGCCTTTTTCTGTGCTGTAGACCTCTATGACTCTCAGCTGCAATTGCCATCCCCTCATAATTGTCCTCTTGCTTTCTATTCAACAGTTTCACAAACTAAACGCCCTGATGGATAATCTTTCCCAATCGCCATTCACTGTTTTGGGTTTTCCGTGTAACCAGTTTGGACAAGAGGATCCAGGTGAGAAGGTTACATCAGTTTCCCAATTGTAGGGTGACCTGACAGTATAAATCTTGTGTATTTGTTGGTAAACTGTCAATGACTTTACCACTATTCAGTTGGTGAATCCCAGTCATTTACAATTTCAAGGTGGTGACAGAGCTGTCAGAAAGGTTTCTGCAACTTGTGCCAAAAAGTATTGCCAAAGTGGCCAGTGCCTGCGGCCATATTGTGACCGTTGACATGGGAAAATTGACTGGTAAATGTTGTCATAAAAAACACAACAAACAATCATAAGAACAAGCAGTGAAAGTTCAGAACAGGGATATACATTGTTAGTGCAGTGGTAATAAATTATGACATTCTAGTGCGGTACTGTGGGAGTGCTGCACTGTAAAGATGAGGTTCAGATGAGACATTAAACTGAGGCCCCATCAGCTTTCTCAGGTGAATGTGACAGGTCCACTAAGAAGAGCAGAGAGTCACCTGTGATATCCTGGTCAATATTTATCATCCAATCAACATCTTGAGATTACCTGGTCATCATTACATCATGGTTTGTGGAATCTTCCTGTGCATAAATGGCAGCCACATTTTTCAAATTTACAATAATGACTGCCCTTCAAAACTACTTCATGGTGTAAAGTGCTTTGAGACATCTAGTAAAAATTGCTACATAAATGCAAGTCTTTCTCCTTTTTCCTCTATATTTCTGAACTAACAACCCATTGAATGAGAGTCTTGGAAAAATTGAGAAATTTAATGGAGCTTTAACCTAAACTGTTATCAATAACAGTGACCATGAAGCATTCTGATTGTGGTAGAAATCCACATGGCTGACTAAATGTATATTGCCCTCACACAGGTTGACCTTTTTTGCAACCCCAGTCCTGTATCCACGGTGTTGACTCATTGCAACCCTCTGAAATGGCTTAAACAGCCATTGAGTTGTGTTAAAGCCACTTGCTGGTAAGAGGACGTGACCCAACATCTTCCCAGGGCATCTAGGAGCACCTAGAATAAATATCACCCTTGTCAGTGATGGCCTCATCCAACAATGAATTAATAAACAACTGCGTGTTCTGCACAGCATTTTCACATAATAATTACTTACCAGTATTGTGAACGTATTTAGCAAATACATTGCACTCCTTTGCTGGCTGCTTCTTGACTGACAGCCTGAAACTGCCAACAGCAGCCTAATCTGCAATGTTTCTTAACCAACCAGCAAGCAGCCTGAGCTCACTTAACAGTACACCTCCCGGTCTTAAAGAAATATATCTCCATCTTAGCAGAATAATGCATTGTGTACAACATCATTGGCTTTACAATGAGCAGACCCATTGGTAGGAATGACTCTAAGCACTTGAAGTAAATACTGTAGTGCCCAGCCTGACATCCAATATCAACCCTGAACTGGAATTACAATTCAGCTGGTGGCTCAATCTTGTACTTTTAACAAGTACTGTTAACACATTACCTGATCCAATCATTAAAAGCTTTTTGAGATGAGATGTTGTTCTGTCTGTCTTAGATTCCGGGCTTAACTTTGTGCTCAGATCTATGTTAAAACATGCCTTTTTAGAGAAAGACCACGAAACACTGAATGTTCTCAAGTTTGTCCGTCCAGGAGGGGGCTTTGTTCCTAAATTTCCCATATTTGGCAAGATTGAGGTGAATGGTGAGAAAGAACATCCTCTCTACACATTTCTGAAGGTCAGTGTCATTGAGAATTCACCCGTTACTTTATTAACAGTCAGTATCGTTGACCTTTCCACCTATATGTCATTCACGCTCAGTGTCTTGTTGATACTCAGTGACTGTTATTGATGGTCAGCCTCAGTGAATTTGCTCTCTCCATGTTAAAACATACAATAGCGATGGGGAGGATGTGACTAGTTAGTCCATCAAGCATGCCCCATGTTCATGTTGCCTGAAGAATCACAAGGAGACACTTCCTTCATCCCTGGCAACCCCGCCACACCACACCACCACCCCCCCCAAACCGTCCAACTCCCTAAACTTAGTACCCTTGTGACAGAGAAAGAGGTAGGAGGCAATAAATCAGAAACAGAAACCAAAGTCCCATCCAGAGTCTTATTTACCTGTTGCCCTGTGACTGCTGACATTGGCTCTTGGTTAAGCAATGCCCCCGATTTAAAATTCTCCTCCTTGTTTGCAAACAGCTCCATTGCCTTTCCACTCACAATCTCTGTAAACTTCTGCCCCCACAACCCACCTCAATATCTGAACTCCTCTAATTCTAAGACTGAGTATCCTCGATTTTAATCACTGCACCATTGGTAGCCATACTTTCAGCTGCCCATGTCCAATGTTCCAGAATTCCCTCTCTAAACCTCTTCCCCCTCACTTTCCTCTTTGAAGATGCTTCTTAAAATCTACTTCCTGGACTATACTGTCAGTCATCTGCCCTAATATTGCCTCATGGTTCAGTTTGCTCCATAATATTTTTGTGAATGACCCTTAGGGTACTAAAAGCTCCTTATGGTCTTACTGATAAGTTTGTGGCCACTATCTCTGCATTGTGTCTGAATGTCACTCGGATTGTGTATCTACTCAGTCTCCATAAGACCATTAGAAATAGGAAAGGAGTAGGCCATTCAGCCCACTGAGCCTCCTCTGCCATTCAATAGGATCATGGCTGATCTGACATTCCTCATGTCCACTTTCCTGCCCTTTCCCCATGACCTTTACTCCCTAACTGATCAAGAATTTATCATCTCAGCCTTAAGTATACACAAGGACTCTGTCCCACATCTGCTCCCCTCTACCACAGTTCTCTGTAGCAAGGAGTTCCAAAGACTCCCGACCCTTTTAGAGAAGTTCTTCCTCATCTCAGTCTTAAATTTGTGACTCTTTATTTTGAGGCTATGCCCTCTGGTCTTAGACTTTCCCATGAGGGGAAATATCCTCTCAGCATTTACCCTGTCAAGCCCCTGAAGAATCCTATATGTTGCAATGAGATCACCTCTCATTCTTCTAAACTCCAGTGATTAGAATTCCAACCTGTTTAATGTTTGCTCATGTGGATGTCATGCATATTATTGAGGAAGAGTGGGAATAAGGAGGTAAGTCAGTCTCTAAACTTGCTCCATTAATGGACAGTCTATATGGACTGTCATTATCATTACCCAGTGTCTGAATCAGGTATACTAGTGCCACTGTCACCCTATAACAGTGGTGTAAGGTACATGAAAAAGCATAATGTTCAATGGTTTAATTATTCTGTGTTTGCTTGGTTAGTCTGGTGGCTGTGTTTATTATCAATGCCACCACTGGACAATGCAGTAACTGCACATGTACAGAAACACAGGTTTTTCGTAGAATCATAGAATCCCTACGGTGTGGAAACAGGCCCATCGGCCCAACAAGTCCACAACGAACCTCAGAGCATCCCACCCAGACCCATCCCCCTATAACCCACCTAATCTGCACCTCCCTGAACACTATGGGCAATTTAGCATGGCCAATCCACCTAACCTGCACATCTTTGGACAGTGGGAGGAAACTGGAGCACCCGGTTTTCAGTGCCATGTCACCGCAAAGCAAAAGAATGGTAGCTGCCAAGAACAAATTTTCATGTAAATGATGAATGACAGCCTTCCTAGCAATGTTCCCTGTTGAACACCATTTCCCATCATTACAAGTTGTATTAATTCCTTTGAATGTGCAGTGAGGAGAGTGATGGTGGGGTGGGGTCAGTAGAGTGGTGGGGCGGTATTGGAAGCCGAAATCTGTTCTTGTGTTTTATCTCCAGTTTGCCATTCAGTCCAGTCGGCCTGATCCAGAAGGGGAACCAGGTCAGGATGTGGGGTTGCTAGGCATGAATTGGTTTATCTACATTATAGCAGAGGCTCCAGTTCAAAAAAATTGGTTGTCAGGCATTTGGGGGAAGGTTGTGAAAGGTGCTATATAAATCCAAGCTGTCCTTTCTGTCGTGATTGTAACGAGGTCAGTCAACTCATAGAATATGAGTTCCCTTAGAGGAGCAGGAAAGTCGACATTTAGGTTTACACCCTTCCTGATGAAGGGTGTAAATCTGCAATGTTGACTTTCCTGCTCCTCTGATGCTGCCCTTCCTGCTGTGTTCCTCCAACTCCACACTGTATTGACTCTGACTCCAGCGTCTGCAGTTCCTGCTATCTCTCTAAATGAGTTCCCTGATTGGGACTGTTAATCCTGTCCAATCAGGAAGACCGGGCTGACATAAATGGCTGAATGCCAGGGGCATTGGGACCCCTGAATGCCTGACTGAGTGAGAGGCAGTGCTGTTGTCAAAGCCTACGCATTTGTGATTAAAGGATGATTGGTGATGGGATGCCAGCCTCTGAAGAGTTATTTCACTTTCTCCCCTAGGTTTCATGTCCCTTTGTGAACCCTGTCATTGGTGACCAAACAAGGTTGCACTGGTCACCACTGAAAGTGAGTGACGTTCGCTGGAATTTTGAGAAGTTCTTAATTGACTTGGATGGACGACCACTCAAAAGGTAAAGCGCACACTAGTGTGAATGGGAAACAGGTATTTTCCACCAATTCCACACCAGCTGAATCCACAGGGATAAACCAGGTTACTCTGCAAACTCCATTCTAACTCTTCAATGGAAAGAAAAGTCCTGATTGAGAATTTATCAATAACCATAAGAACCTAAGAAATAGGAGCAGGACTATACCATTTGGTCCATTGTTCAGTGTGAGCATAGCAGATCTCTGCCCCAACTTCACTTTCCCCACTATCTCCATATTCTTTATTTCCCTTTAAGGCCTAAAAATGTGCTAATCCAATTTACTAAAGATTGGATGTGCATCTTCCAAACCACAACCACTACCATCTAGAAGGACAAGGGCAATAGATTAATGGGAGTACCACCATCTGCAAATTTCCCTAACCATCCTGACCTGGAAATATATCTATACTTTTGGTAACAATTCTTTCCTCTGAAACAGCAATCCCTTTGCAATGAAGGCTAACATGCCATTTGCCTCCCTAATGAAATGCTGTCCCTGCACCTCAACTTTCAAAGATTCATGGTCACTCAGGTCCCTTTGAATATCAAATTTCCCAGCTTGTCACATAGAAAAAGTCTTCTTTCTGTTTTTCCACCCAAAATGGACAATGTCATATTACTCCACATCGTATTGTCTCTGTCATGCTCTTGACCACTCCCTTCATCCCTTCACACCCAGTTTGTGTCCTCCCCACAGCTTCCTTTTTTCCCCCACCTACCTTTGTATTGTCAGCTCACTTGACCACATGATGCTATATGTCTCCTCATTTCAGCCATTGCAGCTGGGTGTAAAATCAGTATTCTGCAGCATGGAATGGTCACACATTTGATTCCTGAGTTGTGCTGAGACAAAGTCATAAACTAGCCCCATGTTCCTAGAACAACAGAGGGTCATGATGCAGACTTCACTGCTAGAGGTTGCACCAAGATAGGGCGGTACTGAGGGAGTGCTCCACTGGAGAAAATGCTGTGCTGTGAGCCCCCCATTTTCCCTCTCATTTCTCCCTCTGATGCCACAATTTTGAAGAGCAGCAGAGTTCATCCTGGCGCCCTGACCAATAGTATTTTTATTTTCGATATTCTTTCATGGGATGTGGGCATAGCTGGCAAGGCCAGAATTTGTTATCCATCCATAAATGCCTTTGAACTGACCTATTGTTCCTCTATTTCTGAGGAAATCCACATTAATAAAAATATCACATTACAGTATGTGCTGTGCACAAATTGACTGGCTTGTTTTCTACATTATACCTGTGATAGCACTTCAGAGGGATTTAATCGGCTTGAAAATGCTCTAAGATCATGAAAGGCACCATGTAAATGCAAAATATTTCTCCTTGTATGTTATTTGGGAGTGAGTGTTCAGTCTTACCTCTTGAATATTTTGCGTCTACTCACAGTCCAGACTGATAACTAGACAGTAGCCACTAGGTGTAGTCAATTACCACAGGGACACATAAAAGACATTTCCATTGTAGGCAATTTGTATGAAATAGGCCAGTCTCACTATTGTTATTGATAGTCTCATTTCCCTGTCCTTCATTATTTAGGGAGAGAAGGTAACATTACTGGAAGTGATCTGGAGGCCCCAGGCTAATTGTCTGATAGAAGTTTAAAACCATGCAGCTATTTAATGAATAAATCGGCTTTGAAATGATAATTGATTTTTGTTGAATATCAATGTTCTTTCTTTAACTGTCCCCTGAAAAATGTTGCTTACTTCTGATTATGTCATGATGCATCTCACAGAAGAAGGCTATTCAGCTCCTTGAGCTCATGCCACCAGTCAAGTACATCACAGATAACAAGGTGTAGAGCTGGATGAATACAGCAGGCCAAGCAGCATTGGAGGAGCAGGAAAGCTGACGTTTCGGGCTTAGACCCTTCTTCAGCAAAGTGGATCACAGCTAGTTTGTACTTTACCACCATTTTGTTTGCTTGCCCGTTGCTATCCTTATCCCAGAATAATCTGTTTAGAATTTTTCGTTCACCATTGAGGCCTCAACCCATTTATTTTTGTGGGGAGGGGAGTTCTGAATTTCCAAAATCTTTTGTGAGAGAAAATGTGTCTTTACATCACCCTAAGTGGCCTAGTTCAGAATTTAAATTTCTATCCTTTTGTTCTGGACTCCCAGTCACCAATCACCTGTCTGGTCTGTGTTTTTAGGTACGACCTTGCTACACCATTCGACATCATTGAAGACGATATTTTGACGCTGCAGCATCTGAAGGGTTAAGTTTAGATTATACAAAAGATAGAATCCTTCATCAAAAGGACCTGTTCAAGAGATGAAGTCTAGAAAAAGATGGAGACTAGATGAAGAACGTTGAGGAAGCGACTGAATCAGTGGGCTCAACTGTTTTGATTAAGGTGGGGAGGAGGGGAGGTTTGGTGGAAGAGGATTTGAAACATTCAAGTTAGACCATCCAGCCACAAAGTGCTCCCTCCACTGGTTTCCAGAAAGTTTTTGACACAATAAAAAGCATTTTAAAAATGATCAAGTCTGTCATTTGAGTGAATACATGTGAAATTACAATTATTCTGAATTTCGAGTATCAAGAATGGTGTATATCCATCCATTGCCGACTGGCCCTGAATGAGGGAGGGAGCAAGTCAAGTTTCTAAGTTTCCCTTTCCTCACAGTTATCCAGTGACTGTCCAGTGTAAAGTAGATCTTGGAATGAAGACATGGTAAGGTTTCATTTGCTTACAATTGCACTTTGAATTAATTGGACATTTATGTGAGGACCTAGAGTTGTGAAACTGTATCCAATTGACAGAGGAAATATTTAAATTTAATCATTGCCTGCACTTTACCTCTTTGAAGTGCTTTCTTTGTCCTCTCCTAGAACAGTGGTTATTTGAGGGTTGAGTAAACAAGATCTGGGAGGGAGGCACTATTTGAGTGTCTAGTTAATTGAAGTTGATTCTGCAGGAGTTTTGCCCAAATACTTGTAGAGCTGTCTTCAAAATCAGAGTAGCATTTGTTTTCTGGTTCTCCCACTGAATCTGGAGACATCCCTACCATAATTCCTCTAGTGTTCATATATGTCACTGATACATATTCCAGGTCACTCTGGAACTCCTCTTGAAGCATGTCAGCTTTGACATTAATGACTGGGAGGAGCCTGTTACTAATTGTCCTGAATGGCGACAACCCATCCATCAGGCTGCATTGAGCTTGGATTTCAACCGTCTTAATGATGAGGCCGAGAGGGAAAGGAATCAAACCTGCCCTCTGGATTCCAATGCTTCGTGGGGCATCCTGCTCACATTCAGCTGAGTTGTTGTGACCTGTGGGCCCTTGATCAATACTGTCAACATTCCTTCTGACGCCTCATTCCTTTAACCTGCTCACTTTTTATCGTAGAAGCCTGTTGATTGCAAATAGTTGTTTCAAACTCTGGCCTTGCCATCCATTGGGCTCACTGTCCATTTCCCATTAAGGGAATTTCTTTATAAAAAGGCAAATTGAAAAGTGGAATTCCATGGATTAGAGTCCCCTGTTTGACCTGAATCACTGGCTGGTGATGATAGGGGCGTTTAAGGGACTTTTAGACGAGCACATGAATACGCAAGGGATGAAGGAATATGGATAAAGGGCAGGCAGAAGGGATTAGTTTGATGTGGCGTCATGTTCAGCACAACATCATGGGCCAAACGGCCAGTTCCTGTTCTGTGTTGTTCTATGTTTTACGAATGCACAATGTCTCAGCTGAGTTAACAAACTTAGCAAGAGCTGGGATTCAGACAATCTGAATGGTTATGCATTATACCACTGGATTTTAACTATTAAATCATTCACTCAAAACACACTAACAGCAATATTGATCTTCAATAGTTTATGTCTTGGACAATTTACACACATATCATTAACAGAATTACTGCAAAACAGTGGGGTTTTAAAAAAATGAATTGGAACATGTTATACAGGAATTTAAATTATACATGTCAGGCATATACCAGACATTAATTATTATTGTTAGGCTTATGAAATATATTTGTAGGTGGGTTGGTGTGTGTGTGCACATGTGGGAGTGTGTGTGCGCGTGTGGGAGTGCGTGTGTGCGCGTGTGGGAGTGCGTGTGTGTGTGTTGGGGGCGTGATGGGAATAGATGGAAACAAAACAATTTAGCTAGAAATTTTCCCACACACATTTAGAATCACTGATCAAGGTCAATCTTCGTGCTTGTGAATCCAATACTTTCTCTAGGAAATGCTTAAAACAAAAATTCCAGGAAAGATAAATGGGATGGTATGTATATTTTGACCTCCCAATTCACCTGTGTTAATTTCAGAAATTGAGCACTGTCCTTTTCACAAAGGGATAGTAATTTTAAGGATAGTAATTGTGGATACTATCTAATGAGGGAATACTGAGGGTGCATCAGAATTGAAGTGTGTCTGATATAGGATGTTTCAGAGTCTTAGAATGAAGGGTTTGTCACTCAGTGAATTTCTTTACATAGCTCAGTGATGGAGTACACCAGATAGCTTCTGAAGTTAGAGGCCAACGTATAACAGTCACAGTTTTGAAAAATAAATCTTTTGATAAATTGCTCATTTTGTGTTCTTGTCTGAAACTATAACCATAATGTTTAAAAAAATTGTTTTGTTCACAATCACGAAAATCATCAAGGCCAAAATACAGTCCCAAGTTTGTCACTTAACAGGGCAAAAAAAAAGTCAGCAGCCATGCACAAAATCAGGGACTGTCAAACTTCACCCAAAGAAAACATAATAAAAAGCTTTCAATTGAAAAGCTAACTAACCACAGTTCACACCTGCTTCAGCATCAAGACATTTGCATTATGTGAGACAGTGAGAGATATTCTCTTGTGCATGCTCTCTGTCTCTCCACCAGCACTATTAGCCTCTTTCACAAGGCAGGACCAACAGTAATTTCCTGGTGTGAAGGCAGTTAAAGTAAAAACGCTGTTGGTTTCTGATGAGATTTTCCATCTGCCATCTCAAAGTGCTTTTGTTCGAAGTCAGAAAAGGAATTGTGTAAGGCCACACATTAGTTTAAAATAAGAAAAGCCTTTCCATTTTGTTGCTTTCAAGAGATGTCCAATTACAGAAGTGTTCAGCCACCAGAACGATTCAACCAGCAGTGTTTATATCCGCCCCCGCAAGTCAATCTGACAGGATTGCGGTGAGGAAGAAACTTATTCCTGATAGGTCTGATTAAGGAGCCCTCTGTGGCCCATCAATGCTGAGTCAGTAACATCACAAACATACAAATGTCACAGGATGAGGGGCTCCACTTCCTTGCTTGGTGGGTTCCTGATTGCAGGAGCTTTCCCCCATCTCAGCTGATCTTTTTGCCACTTTCTCTCTCTCAGATATTTTAAATTCCCTCAAAATCATCACATGCTTGCAAGTTCAACAGTCTCAAACACTTGGGGCAAGTAGGTTTTATTGGTTAATACATGACTATCTTATGTTTATGACTCCCTAGTTTTGCTCTCCCATACATTGGAAACATCTTCTCTGGGTCTACCTTAGAAAACTTCTTGGCAATTATAGATATCAAGTCACTTCTCACTTTTATTTCCTCCAGAGAGAGAAAAACTCCAGCTTGTTAAACCCTTCTCGATATATACAAGTTCACAATTCTGATATCAACCTCATGGATAACAAAGAGAAGGACGGAGGCATCAAAAGAAGAGTCGACTCTACTCCAGTAGCTGATCCTCAGCAATGACACTTTCAGAAAGGAGAGAGATGGAGTGGGGAAGTGGGGCAGGGTCTGACTTTCCTCCATCAGGGACAGACCAAACTGAACCATAAGAAGCAAACTTAAAAAACACTTAAATTTTATATTTAAGAAACAGTGGATGAATGGTCTCAGCTGCACCCACGTGTTTACTTGGTTTCTGAGTACGCAGTGGCTGAAAAAAGAAACACGAGGGCCGCGCTTAGTCTCCCTCCTAATGTGCCATCTAAAGAGGGAATTCCACACTCTGGATTCTGACCATCTTTCAAAGAGGTAGCATTCAGATTGTAGGTACGTTTAACTTAGCAGAAGGTGATGAAGAAGTGATCATTAATATTCTTATTACACCACCAATGTACATTCTTTCATTGGCAATGACAGAAACAAACTTTAGTTCTCCCCACTTCCTTGACCAAAAGGCATATATGCAGTTAATGAGAAAAAAAATTGATTTTAGAAAGCCTCTTATTAATTCTATCATAACTAAGAGCATGACTGCTTCAACACACTGAGTCACCTGTTGGGACAGACTCAGTAGTAAGTGATGTGATGCCCTCTATCAAGGCAGTTGGATGGAACTTGATGGGTTATCCCTAGGCAAAGATAATTATATGTGAAGTGAAGATTACCTCACATTAAATAAAACAACACAAGAGGCATTTTTGGTATTGAAACATTTGGTCTGTTTGCTCCACAGATGCTCTGAGCTGCTGAATGCAGTGTTCTCTGTGTTTTGTTCAGATTTCCAACTCCTACAGTATTTTGTTTTTTTCTTTGATTTTAAGGTTGTTCAGGTGGGAAGTAAAGCAGGCTAGATTTAGGTTTTGCAGTCTACAGCCAGATTGTTTCTTGATTTGAAGCTGACATTGTGATGTAGAATATGATATTAAACCTCCACCAAGCACTGTCATTGTCAGGTTTTGTATAAAATCTCTGTTTAAAACTGAAAATATACACGTACAAAGTGTGGTTTGGGATCAGATACTAGTGTGCCGAGATAGTATGGTGAGAAGAGGATAGGGAGAGACTGAGGGAGAGATAGAGAGAGAGAGGAAAAAAAATACAGACAGACAGACAGAGGGTGAAAGGAACAGAGACAGAGGGAGAGTCAAAGAGACAGACAGATGGAGAGAGAGAGAGAGAAGAGTAAGAGACAGAAAAACATTAAACATGTCAGAATGCTCCAAAACTAAATTATAGAAGTGCAACCAGAGATTCCAAAAATGATGGTTTCATTATCCTGTTCCTCAAAATAGCACTAAGATTTGTTTGGCTAACAGAATAATAATCAAAACTGCGGCATTACATCACTAGGACACAGACGTGTACTCTGCTCTGGATCACAAACACTTGCTGAATGTTGTGCAGAACATAAGAGTCGACATTCATCCCGAGATGTGAAACATGTATCCCCGACTTGCTGACAGCATTTTAGTTTGGGTGCTGTATGCCTCCGCCACCTTTTAATATTTCAAACCAAGTATTCTAAGACATGAGTGTAAGTCACAGGAATTGATCATAAATTATGAGCTATTAAAATCAGAAGTAGCTAATTTATGAGCTCAACTATGGAGGAGCCTTCTCTTGTTTCAGAGTCATGCAAAGAAACCAACAGCATTTAGCCCAATACCACCATTCCAACAGAATCGGCACAAAGTGCTCAGTTTTGTTTCTGTTTCAAAATGAAACTTAAAACCATATAAATTGGTGGAATGTGGTCTACATACACACTCAGTGCTATAACGTATCTAGGGCAATGTGCCAATCAATTCATATCAGACTTCAGTTGGCAGAATCTTCTGTCTGACAGGCACACAGATGGTGGATATAAAAATTCATTTCAACAATCAATGGCAGCCAACTTTGAACAAGAGGAAGAATTTCCTGCATCTGCATTCAGTCCAGGCGTGTAATGCTTGTATACAATATGCTCAGTCCGGTGCCATTTCCTCCAAGAAAGTGTTGCTGAACAGTTGACAGGATGATAGTTAATCATATCGGCCTTTTATCATCATGTTTAATAATGGCCCAACCTATCCAGGAAGAAAATAAATAGGAATTAGGATACCACCCAAATAAATGGGAACCTGTGGATTATGCTAGGGTGCTTGTACAATGTATGTTTCTAAGCACATCTGCACAATAACTTCAGAAGTTATGTACTCTGCACTGCTGATAGTCTGTTTTCCAATTCTTATTATGACAGTAATGGGGATGCATATTTCTTGTTCTGTCACTGATTTATGTAGTACTGTTCTACACTTGTTTGAGTGTCTTTTTCACTCAGTTGGGAACATTGTCACCCAGGTCAGAAAATCAGGGCTCAAGCTCCACTCCAGCATTTCAGAACATACTAAGCCTGAAACTCTACATAGTACTGAGGGAGTGATGCTGTCAAGGAAACTAACTTAATCACACATTACACGTTCAGACTTCGAGGCAAAGAGGCTTTATTCGTGATATCACGGGAAGCCAATGCTGACAGAAGGTCAGATCTGAGGTCTCCGAAGAGGACAAAAACAAGGCAATACTTATACACACCATTATAGATTGTGACACAGGCACTGCATGTGAACAAGCACGTAACGATTTACGACATCTCCATAAGACAGGTCATATATCACGATTTCACAACTTGTGGTTGTTGATTCGTTATTTTTCAGCAGAATGTGTCTTAAACTTCTGGTCAACATTGCACAACAAGATCTAAGCTTTCTGCAGTCTTGCAACAATTTGTCATATATATCTTACTTGACCTATTTTCACATCATTCCAACCTCTAATTCTAAGCATTAGCTACATTCTACATCTAATCTCTCTTTACGCTTTAATTGTTCTTCCACAGGTCACAGGTGCTATTTTTTAGATGAAAATGTTGAATCAAGGCCCTGTTTGAGAGTATGCTTAAAAATATCATTCAGAAGTTGTCACTTTTTCTACGTATTTCAGTAAACACAAGTTTCTTTTTGCTTTGCTCACCAAGCAGGTAAAGGTTACTGCAGCTGTTTTATGTAGAGAATTTTCAGCAAATGGCTAAGACCAATACCACATGATACCTCTGGAGTTAAAAATTGTAATAGACAAAATAAATCAGAAAGACCAATTATGTGAGATCATTTGATCTAATATCACATGTAACTTGGTGTCACTTTTCTTTTTGTAATGGGCCCATGAAGCAGCTTGGGGTGTTTAATTGCATTAATCATAAATGGGTGTTGTAGTCCAGAGGATTGGATTAACAAGACTTCAAATCCTACAACATTAACTGGGAAATTGAAATTTAGCTTAGAAAATAAGTCTGGAATTTAAAAAGATATCTGTAATGGTAACAGTGAACTACTGGATCGATGGAAAAATCTATCTAGTTCACCAATGTCTTTTAGGTAAGGAAATCTGTTGTCTTTAGTTTGTGAGGTCTATATATTTTGGCTTCAGTTGACTTTTACCTGCTCTCTGAAATGCCCTACTCAAGGAGACTGCTCAATCACTATACCTTCAAGGAAAATTAGATATGGACAATAATGCTGGCCTTGCCAGTGACTCCCACATCCTGAGGATGAATAAAACCAATAAATGGTTTCTGTTAAAGAAGAATTTTGTTACTAAAGGCTATAAACCAGGTAGGTCTGCATGGTTGCATTGTATTCCTACGTTAACCGTGTTTCATGCTGCCTGCTGCTAGTTTGCGTTGATTTATTAAGGATAAACATGGAGCAGCTGAATGTTTACCTCTTGTGGCTCTCCTAGAGCTTCTCCCAGCATTTTTTCTATATTCCTCATAATTGCAACCTTCTGATGGGATTTCAATGGATACTCAATCCTCTTTGGAGTTGGTGCACCCTTAAAATAAACAGAAACATTAGTAGCAGCTTTGCTCCACTGCACTGTTGCTTGAAAATCGATTTAACCTGTCAACATCGGAAGTCCATCAAAGTTCAAATATTACACGTACACTGCATTTGTGTGGATTTAACAGCATGACATGTTAGAAGAACCTGACTCATACCTTACCTCCTAATGAAAATAATTTTTTTCACTGATACATTATGTTTACAAACAGAACATTTGAATGGCTTACACCATTCAATGCCCAACAGTTGTTGGTTTCAGTTGTCGGACAATAGAGACTACTGCTCTTCTACATTGCATTAAAAAAAACATGATGTGGCAGTTTTAAAATGGTATTTCTGTTTGAACAGTACAGTGTATATTTATACAGTCTCTTCAATGCAATTGGTCCAGCTGACAGCATTCCCAACAAGCTGGACAACAACAGGGAGGCATTGGGAGAAGAATGGTGTGGTCGTCCTTATCAAAGGCTGCAGCCAGACTGAGAAAGATGAGGAGGGCACAGGGACTTTGATATGAGCTAATTTGGCATGGAATAGAACCTGACTGAAGGAATTCCTGGAAATGTCGGCAAAGATTTGGAACAGGACAACATATTCAAGAACTTGACTTGAAATAGCTGAATATAAGAATGTAAATTTGTCTCTTGCCACACTTACCTTGTACCAGAAGTTGACAGTAATAGTGATTCCTCCATTAAGCAATGATTCAATATGATGCCACCTGTAATTAATTTAAATTATTACAATGGTGGCACTGATCTAGAACAATATTAAGGATTACTAGCAACAACATGTTGTTAGAATTTAATAAATCATTGTTATTAGCTGCCCATTCATCCTCATCCAGTGTTGCATAAAACCACGTCTGGAAGGCGTCATTGTGATCTATTTTTGGAGGTCAAGTTGCCAGGTAGTAACACGATCACAGCTGGACTCCAGACTGAGTCTGATTCATTATCTTGTCTGATATGCAGAAGTGCTGGAGATTTCACCAATCTCCATAGGCTGGGGAAGGGGCAGGGATACAAGGGGGAGTTCCCACTCTTTAGGCAGCCACTGCGGGGTAGAATTTTACTCTCCTCTTGTGATCGCTGCCAAATCTGTCTAGGCAGATCCTTGGCTTAGTGTGTTCCTCACTTCCATAGTAGGCACATTATAAATTTGAGAGAAATTACTCTTTAAAAAATTCTAGATGTGAATGCATCTTTAATACAGCAAAGTCACACAACCAAAATTCTTGGGTACAGAGCATCTGTTGAAGATCTTGCAAGGGACCTTAAGGAAGCAAGGGGATTATGGAAACTGACATCATCACTACAGGTATATAATTCGCCAGAAATTGAAGCAAAAAGGTTTTTATTGTACAAGAGTATATCACTCCTGCCATAATATGTGTTTCAGCTCTGATGCCATCAGCAGTAGTAGCTGTGGCAGTACCAGTTACGGAATCAGTCTTTCATCCTGGTACACTGCAGACCACAATGCTCTATCTAGTCCCAGTCCATGTTTGAGGGGCAGAAATCTATCACTGCTCACTGTTACTTAAAGAGTTCAAATGGCATATATTAAAAAAAAACAAAATTCCTGTAACAGCCTGGAAGTAGAAGAGCAAATTAAATTAACAGAACAATAGCAATCATCAGAAAGCTGAGTAATGTTTTCAAATCCGATCTGAGCCTCTTCCAGAAGTTCAGAACATGATTTGAAGCTTCACTGCCTGAAGTACAGTCATTGAGACAAGACTTTCATCTGATGCCCCACCCAGTTTTTTTAGGATGCAAGGGTCCCTATGGAAACATGTGAACAAAAGCAGGGAGTTTCTCCTGGTACACTGGTTATCTCTTGACCAACACCAATAAATCAGATTAACTATTTACCTCATTTAAATCTTGCCATGCACTAATTGGTTACCATATTGTAAGACAGTAGGCAGATTGATGTTTTATGATTTGTTTAGTTCATTTATAGTCACATAATCAAACTATATTCATTGATTAATCTAATAAATTATTCCGATTAACTATAACCGGTGTAGATTTTATACTTTAAAATCACGTGATTCTGCTTAGATTCACTTGATGAAGAAGTTCACCACAGGATTGCAAACAGAATGAAAATGACACACTTTTTCCTTAAATTTCAGGTCAAATGCCAAAGGCCCCTGTGTACCTGATTTCCATTTCACAGGGTTTCCTTACTGCGCCTACCACCATTGTTTGAGGAAAATGTAAAGTCTTCCATATCAAATACAGCTTAACCAATGCATGGAGCAAATTTTTGATTCGATTTGATTCAGTATGGGCTGTTTCTGCTTCCCATTTATGCCTGAACACATTGCTATTTGTATATTGCTTTAATTTCCGATAACTTAACCTACCATCCAATAATGAATTTCTTTTTGAGTGAAAATTTGCTCCAATAGTTTGTAAGTATGTTAAGTTTAATGCTTACTTACCAGTACATAGGGATGTACAATACATCTCCAGGTCCAACCACTGTTTCATATCCTACAACGTTCCTAAAATTAGGAAACCTTTCATAATCTGGATTTTCAAAATCCACCTAAATGGAGAATAAAGGAGGAAATCCAATTCAATCACCAAGGTTAAAAAGACAGTTCCATGTGCATGCGTGAATATTTGTATTCTATTTGCATTAAAATAAAAAACTAGGGGACAATTTTTTAAGATGAGAGGAGAAAGATTTAAATGGGACTTGAAGGGCAACTTTTTCACATAGAGAGTGGTTTCTGTATAGGATGAACTATCAAAGGAAGTGGTAGATGCAGATACAGTTAGAACATTCAAAAGGCATTTCGATGGGTACATGAGTAGGAAAGGTTTAGAAGGATATGGACCAAAGACAGGCAAGTGGATTACTTTAATTTGGGAAACTTGGACAACATGAACTAGTTGGACCGAAGGGTCTGTTTCTGTGCTGTATGGCTCTAGGCATGAATGTAATTACCTACCATCAGTCATAGTGACAAGCAACACATTTGAATGTTGCACTAGACTTTAATTGGTCTCGCCCAAATAAAATAGCTTTGTTTCTTTTCTTGATATCTCCTTGTTCAGGAAACATTCCAATGTGATCGGATATACCATCTGACTTCGGCCATTCTATGAAACATTAGTCTCTCAAAGAGTGGTGTGAAGTGCAGATCAGCTAAACTTTCCACCTCACTGTTGCTGCTGAGGAAAGCACAGGGGGTAGGAATACTAAGAGCTCCCTGGCCATTCTCATGATCAAACAGGTTACATCAAAGTAAATCAGCACTGTTTGTAGCCTAGAAGTAGGTTATCTGCATTTAGAGAGCAAACAGGGGATCTGATTGAAAATCTTTAGAAAAAAAATATGGGATAGCCATGATATGCTGCTTAGTGCAAGGAGTTCAGATTGTCCTCTTCCTATCAACTTATATTTATACGCTGTCTTTAACATAATCAAATTCCTGAAGGAACGGCACAGAAGTGTTGTCAAACAAAATTTGAATTAGAATGGTCACAGCACAACAAGAAGCTATTTGGCCCATCATGTCTATGGTTGCTCCTGTATCACAGGAACATTCAGCAAGCCCCACTTCTGGAATTTCTCTGTGAAAGGCTGCAAATTTCTTCCCTTTGGGTGCTTATCTAATTCCTTTCCAAAATCTATGAATAATAGGATGATATTAAGGTAGATAACCAAAAACTTGGCCAAAGAGGTGGATCTTAAAGATTATTTTAAAGGAAGAAAGAGAATTACAGAGATATGGACTTGGGCAATGGCAGGGACACCCCCTAATGTTAAAACTGGTGATGTTCAACAGTCCAGAGTTGGAGGATTGCAGATATTTTGGAGTTTTGTAGAGCTGGGGCAGATTACAGCAATAGGGAGGGTACATACCATGGAGGAATTTATAGACAACTATGAGAATAGTAAAATTGAAGAACTGGTTAACCAGTGATCAGCGAGCATTGGTGATGGGTGAATAGAACTTAATGTGAGTTAATACATAAGAAACAGAGATTTGAATGATCTCAATATTACATGGATGGAACATTTGAGCTGGCCCAGACTGTGTTGAAGTAATCAAGTTTAGAATTCACAAATGCCTGGAATTTGGTTTCAGCAGCAAATGAAGTTTTTGGCGGTGGGGGGGTGCAATTTGGGTAATGTTGTGCAGGTGGAAATAGGCCGTCTTGGTGATGGTACAGCTATGTTATGAAAAGTCATCTCACAGACAGATATGACACTAAGGTTGTGAAGAATCAGTTCACTCTCAGGCAGCTGCCAGGAAGAGGGATGGTATGGTGGCTAGGAAACGGATTTTGTGACAAAATAAAGGTAATGTCGTCATTGTCCCAGTGGTGAGATTTTTTTTCTATTCATTTGTGGGATGTGGGCCTCGCTGGCTAGGCCAGCATTTCTTGTCCATCCTTAGTTGCCCTTGAGAAGGTGGTGGTGAGCTGCCCTCTTGAACTACTGCTGTCCATCTGCTGTGGGTTGACCCTCAATGCCATTAGGGAAGGAATTCCAGGATTTTGGCCCAGCGGCAGCGAGGGAATGGCAATATATTTCCAAGTCAGGATGGTGGGTGGCTTGGAGGGGAACTTGAAGGTGGTGGTGTTCCTACATGTCTGCTGCCGTTGCCCTTATAAATGGAAGTGGTCGTGGGTTTGGAAGGTGCTGTCTGAGGAGCTTTGGTGAATTCTTGTCATGCATCTTGTAGATAGTACACACTGCTGCTACTGAGCATCGGTAGTGGAGGGAATGGACACTTGTGGATGTTATGCCAATCAAGGGGTCTGCTTTGTCCTGGATGGTGGCAAGCTTCTTCAGTGATGTTGGGGCTGCAACCATCCAGACAAGTGGGGAGTATTCCATCACAGTCCTGACTGGTGCCTTGTAGATGGTGGACAGGCTTTGACGAGTCAGCCACCATGCCTCAGGTGAGGGCTGAGATTAAGTAGGTGGGATCTTCATGAAAACAAGGCTTTGATTTACTCAAGGTGTAGAGCTGACGAACACAGCAGGCCAAGCAGCATCAGAGGAGCAGGAAGGCTGACGTTTTGGGCCTGGACCTGCTTCAGAAAGGCTCTTCTTGTTATCACAGATTCTCCAGCATCTGCAGTTCCTACTATCTTTGATTTACTCAGTCCTTATTTGTAGTGAATTTCTGTGCTCTCAGGACTAGTCAAGGAACTTAACAATTTAAAGACAGTTGAGGGGTTGACGAAGATGGTGGTATGATAGAACTAGTGTCTCCTGTGTACTTTTACTGACACAATGTTTCAGAATATATCACTGAGGAGCAGCATGTTTAATGGGCCAAATAGCCTCTTACTCCTTATATTCCCATGTACAAAAGAACAACTTACTTTGGGAAATTTGGTGGCGACTTCATGCAATTACTTCCAATAGAATAATTGATTAAAGGATATCTTACCTGGCTCTGTCTATCACATGGGTGATGGACTGGGTATGGATATAAACAATCAAACTGATCAGGTGGGAACAGAATACAACGTTTGTAACCTTTAATTTGTGCAAAAAAGTTCTGCTGTTCGTCATAGTGTGCTGGTGTGACATTCCCTGGGAGAAAGGAAAAACAAACAATGCAATGGAGTAGCAATCTAAGTAAGTGGTCAGAAGAAATTGCACCAATTTCACCAGGAAGTACTATTGATGGTAACTCTTTTAATTCAAGTAGTTTACTTCAAATGATACTTTTTTGTTTCAAATAAACATCAGCAGCAGACCAAACAACAATGGAACTTTTTTTTTGAAGTCTACTGCTTCTTCAAGTTATGTAAAAGGATTAAAGTTTCCCTTTACTTCGATCATTACATAAATAGTGGTGAGCAAAGGCCATTCAAACTTCAACTTAAAATTATCATTCTAGAAAGACCCCCACAGTTGTCTCATTGCAGCATCAAATTGAGTAGTTTGAGAGTTTTCACCTCTACAGCTCTGCCCACATGTCCATGTCATGAGCTGATCACATTGTATCAAGAATTTCTGAACTTTATTTCTGCTGTTTAACCTTGTGTCCCTTTATTACATTCACACAATTTAGTTTGTGAAGTCATTCGGCGGATTTATCTTTCCTACCATATTTAAGACCATAAGACCACAAGGCTATAAGACATAGGAGTGGAAGTAAGGTCATTCGGCCCATCGAGTCCACTCTGCCATTTAATCATGGCTGATGGGCATTTCAACTCCACTTACCCGCACTCTCCCCGTAGCCCTTGATTCCTTGCGAGATCAAGAATTTATCAATCTCTGCCTTGAAGACATTCAACGTCCCGGCCTCCACTGCGCTCCGTGGCAATGAATTCCACAGGCTGAATTCCACTCTCTGGCTGAAGAAATGTCTCCTCATTTCCGTTCTAAATTGACTCCCTCTAACTCTAAGGCTGTGCCCACGGGTCCTAGTATCCCCACCTAACGGAAACAACTTCCCAGCGTCCACCCTTTCTAAGCCATGCATTATCTTGTAAGTTTCTATTAGATCTCCCCTCAACCTTCTAAACTCTAATGAATACAATCCCAGGATCCTCAGCCGTTCATCGTATGTTAGGCCTACCATTCCAGGGATCATCTGTGTGAATCTCCGCTGGACACACTCCAGTGCCAGTATGTCCTTCCTGAGGTGTGGGGCCCAAAATTGGACACAGTATTCTAAATGGGGCCTAACTAGAGCTTTATAAAGTCTCAGAAGCACATCGCTGCTTTTATATTCCAACCCTCTTGAGATAAATGACAACATTCCATTCGCTTTCTGTACTAGCACTCCCAGATCCCTTTGTACTTCGGCTTTATGAATTTTCTCACCGTTCAGAAAATAGTCCATGCCTGTATTCTTTTTTCCAAGGTGCTAGACCTCGCATTTGCTCACGTTGAATTTCAGCAACCATTTCCTGGACCACTCTCCTAAACTGTCTAAATCATTCTGCAGCCTCCCCACCTCCTCCGTACTACCTGCCTGTCCACCCAACTTCGTATCATCAGCAAACTTCGCCAGAATGCCCCCAGTCCCTTCATCCAGATCATTCATATATAAGGTGAACAGCTGCGGCCCCAACACCGAACCCTGCGGGACACCACTTGTCACCGGTTGCCATTCTGAAAAAGAGGCTTTTATCCCAACTCTCTGCCTTCTGTCAGACAGCCAATTCTCAATCCATGCCAGTTACTCACCTCGAACACCATGGGCCCTCATCTTACTCAGCAGCCTCCCGTGAGGCACCTTATCAAAGGCCTTTTGGAAGTCTAGGTTTCCCTGGTCTAACCTACTTGTTACCTCCTCAAAGAATTCTAACAGGTTTGTCAGACACAACCTCCCCTTACTAAATCCATGCTGACTTGTTCTAATCCGACCCTGCACTTCCAAGAATTTAGAAATCTCATCCTTAACGATGGATTCTAGAATTTTACCAACAACCGAGGTTAGGCGAATCAGCCTATAATTTTCCATCTTTTGTCTTGATCCTTTCTGAAACAAGGGGGTTACAACAGCGATTTTCCAATCTTTTGGGACTTCCCCTGACTCCAGTGACTTTTGAAAGGTCACAGCCAACGCCTCTGCTATTTCCTCAGCCACCTCCCTCAGAACTCTAGGATGCAGCCCATCGGGGCCAGGAGATTTATCAATTTTTAGACCTTTTAGCTTTTCTAGCACTCCCTCTTTTGTAATGCCTACCATACTCAACTCTGCCCCCCGACTCTCCTTAATTGTTGGGATATTACTCAAGTCTTCCACTGTGAAGACTGACGCAAAATACTTATTAAGTTCTTCAGCTATTTCCTTATCTCCCTTCACTAGCCTTCCAGCATCAGTTTGGAGTGGCCCAATGTCTACTTTTGCCTCTCGTTTGTTTCTTATGTATTGAAAGAAATTTTTACTATCATTTCTAATATTACTGGCTAGCCTACCTTCGTATTTGATCCTCTCCTTCCTTATTTCTCTCTTTGTTATCCTCTGTTTGTTCTTGTACCCTTCCCAATCTTCTGATTTCCCAGTGCTCTTGGCCACTATATAGGCTGGAGATCAAAGGTACTGCAGATGCTGGAGAATCCGAGATAACAAGCATGGGGCTGGATGAACACAGCAGGTCAAGCAGCATCATAGGAGCAGGAAAACTTGACGTTTC
>JAHRHZ010000070.1:4414765-4455952 GCA_024137785.1 Ginglymostoma cirratum
AGGGATGTGTTCCGGGAAATGCGGGAGACACGGTCGAGGGCGTTCTCAACCACTGTGGGGGGGACGTTGCGGTCCTTGAAGAATGAGGACATTTGAGGTGTACGGGAGTGGAATGTCTCATCCTGGGAGCAGATGCGGTGGAGGTGAAGGAATTGGGAATAGGGGATGGCATTTTTGCAGGAGGGTGGGTGGGAGGAGGTGTATTCCAGGTAGCTGTGGGAGTCGGTGGGCTTGAAATGGACATCTGTTTCTAGGTGGTTGCCCGAGATGGAGACAGAGAGGTCCAGGAAGGAGAGGGAAGTGTTGGAGATGGTCCAGGTGAACTTCAGGTTGGGGTGGAAGGTGTTGGTGAAGTGGATGAACTGTTCGAGCTCCTCGTGGGAGCACGAGGCGGCGCCGATGCAGTCATCAATGTAACGGAGGAAGAGGTGGGGTTTAGGGCCAGTGTAGGTACGGAAGAGGGATTTTTCCACGTAACCTACAAAGAGGCAGGCATAGCTTGGGCCCATGCGGGTACCCATGGCCACCCCCTTTGCCTGTAGGAAGTGGGAGGAATTGAAAGAAAAGTTGTTGAGGGTGAGGACGAGTTCGGCTAAGCGGATGAGGGTGTCGGTGGAGGGGGACTGGTCAGTTCTGCGGGACAGGAAGAAGCGGAGGGCCTTTAGGCCGTCAGCATGGGGAATACAGGTGTATAGGGACTGGATGTCCATAGTAAAAATGAGGTGTTGGGGACCGGGGAATTGGAAGTTCTGGAGGAGGTAGAGGGCGTGGGTGATGTCACGGACGTAGGTAGGGAGTTCCTGGACCAAGGGGGTGAAAATGGAGTCTAGGTCGGTGGAGATGAGTTTGGTGGGGCAGGAGCAGGTGGAGACAATGGGTCGACCAGGGCATTCAGGTTTGGGGATTTTGGGGAGGAGATAGAAGCGGGCGGTGCGGGGTTGGGGAACGATGAGGTTGGAGGCGGTGGGTGGGAGGTCACCTGAGGTGATGAGGTTGTGGATGGTTTGGGAGATGATGGTTTGGCGCTCGGGGGTGGGGTCATGATCTAGGGGGCGGTAGGAGGAGGTGTCAGAGAGTTGGCGCCTGGCCTCAGCAATGTAGAGGTCAGTGCGCCATACTACGACTGCCCCTCCCTTGTCCGCGGGTTTTATGGTGAGGTTGGGATTGGAGCGGAGGGTCGCACGTTCTGCGGGGGAGAGGTTGGAGTGTTTGAGAGGGGTAGAGAGGTTGAGATGATTGATGTCTCGACGGCAGTTGAAGGCTGCAGGAACAGCAAATCATATTCAGCCCGGGAACCCTGCAGCCCAATGGCATCAATGTGGATTTCATAAGCTTCAAAATCTCCCCTCCCCCAACTGCATCCCAAAACCAGCCCAGCTCATCTCCCTAACCTGTTTTTCCTCTCATCTCAATCCACACCCCCATCTCGTATCTACTAACATCATCCCGCCCCCTTGACCTGTCCGTCCTCCCTGGACCGACCTATCTCCTCCCTACCCCCCTACCTACACTCACCTTTACTGGCTCCATCCCCGCCTCTTCGACTTGTCAGCCTCCTCTCCACCTATCCTCTCCTCTATCCACCTCCCCCTCTCTCCCTATTTATTTCAGAACCCTCTTCCCCTCCCCCATTTCTGGTGAAGGGTTTAGGCCCGAAACATCAAGTTTTCCTGCTCCTCTAATGCTGCTTGACCTGCTGTGTTCATCCAGCCCCATGCTTGTTATCTCACTATCTAGGCTGTCTCTTTTTCTTTGATACATTTCTTGACTTCCTTTGTCAGCCATGGCTGTCTAATCCTCCCCTGGATAATCTTTCTTTTCTTTGGGATGAACCTCTGTATTGTGTCCTCAATTACAATTTATCATTTTATTTAATTTGCTAAGAATTAACTACAATTGCCTCTTCCTTGCACAGTGCTTGAATGGCACCCTTGTGTTTTGGGCAATCAGGGATAATACAGTTTTGAAAAAATTGTCTCACTAGATGATTGTGCAGCTTGCATGCGAGTTCCTTCAGTTGTGTTGTAGTGTTATGGACATAAAGAATCGTAGAATTTTACAGCACAGGAGACCACCGATCAGTCCATCACAAATATGTTAGCTCAGCAAAAGCACTATCACCTTCATCCTAACTCCAAATGTTTTTGCATTTTTCTTTACATTACGTTTCTGTTTTACAGAGGAGCTACCATGAAGTAAAATGGTAAAGTTGTAGAAAAGATAAATCCACTGCATGGCTTCACAAACTAAGCCGTGTGAATACAATGAAGGGTCACAAGGTTAAACAGCACAAATAAAGTTCGGAAATTCTTGATACAGTATGATCAGCCTATGGCATGGACATCTGGGCAGATCTGTAGAGGTGAAAACACTCAAACTACTCAATTTGATGCTGCAATGGGGCAACTGTGGGGATCTTTCTAGAACGATAATTTTAAGTCAGTTGAACTTTGAATGGCCTTTGCTCACCACTATTTACCTAACGACCTAAGAAAAGGAATACTTTCGTTCTTTTACATCATTTGAAGAAGCAGTGGTAATCCAAAAAGGTTCTGTTGTTGTTTGGTCTGCTCCTTATGTTTATTTTAAACAAAAAATATCATTTCAAGTAAGCTACTTGAATTAAAAGAGTTAGCATTAATTGTACTTCCTGGTGAAATTGTTATTTCATACTTTCTAGTTTGATGGAAGCTTTCCTGACTCTAGGGAATTTTGGAAAATTATCACCTTTGCATCTACTACCTCATTAGTAACCTCTCTTAAGACTCTAGGATGATGTCCATCTGGCCCAGAAACTTGTCAGTCTGCAGCTTCATCAGTTTCTTTAGTACCATTTTCTTCATGATTAGAATTTCATTAAGTTCCTCTCTCCCTCCCAGTTCCTGATTTACAGGTGTTGCGAGAATGCTTTCTGTCTCTACACCGTAAAGACAGAGGCAAAATATTCTATCATTTCATCTGCTATTTCCTTATTATCTACTATAGACTCCCTATTCTTACTCTCTAGAGGACTAGCACTCACTTCACTTATTGCTCTCTTTAAAAACCTGCAGAAATTCTATTTGTTTTTGCATGTCTAGTTAGCTTTCCCTCGTACTTTAATTTCTTCCCTCAATTAATCTTTTAGTAATTTTCTGCCAATCTTTATGTTCTGATCAATTATCTGGTCTGCTGCTCATCTTTACATAAACATATGCTTTTCACTTGTTGGAAGCTTCCCCTAACTTCTTTTGTTACCTGCAGATGTGACTCCTCCCTTTGGAATTATTCTTGATAGTAAAAATATATTTAGTCAGTGTATTCTGAAATATCTCTTTAAATATGTGCCATTGCATCTCTATTGCTCAATCCCATAGCCTAATATACTAATTCACTTCAGCTAGCTTACTTTGAAGTACTCATGGTTGCACTTATTCAGGTTTAAAATACTAGTCATAGTCTCATTCTTCTCCCCTTCAAACTGGGTGTAAAATTCAATCAATCATTACTGCATTCGCTTTAGGGTTACCTTTACTCTGTGATCAGAGTACCAATTGTGTACCAGAGTACTTACACAATACCAAGTCCAATATAACCTGCTCTCTGGGTGGTTCCAGAATGTGTTACTTTAAGAAACTCTCAAAAGCATTCTATGAACTCTTAATCCAGGTCACTACTGCCAATCTGATTTTATCAGTTTATATGTAATTAAAGTTACCCACGATTATTGTCACCCCCTTATCACAAAGACCAAATATTTATTCTTGTATATCTTGCCCTACATTGTGGATATTGTTCAGGGACCAGTAGACCACTCCCATAATGACTTTTTCTCACTGTTTTCTCACTATTCCTCCCTTCCATCCAAACAGATTCTACATTCTGATTTCTGATCAAGGTCATTTTGAACTACTGCATCAACGTTACCCTTGAGTAACAGTACTGCCTCTTCTTCTTTGGCCTAGCTTTTTATTCTTCTTGCATATCATATACCACTCAATATTCAGAATCCAATCCTCATCATTTTGCAGTCACATCTCTGTAGAGGCTATCATATTTATTTACTTCAATGAGTGTTATCAATTTGTTTATTATGAATACTATACACATTCAAGTACAGGGCTTTTAGTTTTGTCTTGATGAGTTTTGCTCTGATGACTGCAAGAAAAAAATTGTGGACTGCAAATCTTTTCTTCTTCAGCAATACTTAAATAAAGAAGTATTAAACCTCATCATTTTTAAACTGATACATTTTATTATTGTGTAGAAGTTTTATTACTTAGGACAACTGACATGTCAATAAATTGAAGATGTTTTAAGAATCTGAAAAGTTAAAGTGGAGAACACAAGTACGAATGATCCTGGAAAAAAGTGACTACCAACCTTCCATTCCCACAAGCAGCAGATTGGATGTGAGCTGGCCCCAGTTCCGCTTTGTCTGTTGCTTGTTAATCCAGTTCCAGTTAAAACCCAGGAAATCCATGACAATCTTCTTCCCTACTGTGTCATTCAGCGTTTGTTGTAAGTAATACCTGCAATTAAGTGGAGGGGGAAGGTTAGATCATGTGGAATACAGGGAGAGCTAGCCACTTGGATACAAGATCGGCTCTAAAGTAGTAGACAGAGGGTGGTGGTGGACAGTTGCTTTTCGGACTGGAGGCCTGTGACCAGTGGTGTGCCACAAGGATCTGTGCTGGGTCCACTGCTTTTCATCATTTACATTAGTGATTTGGAGGTGAATATAGGAGGTATGGTTAGTAAGCTTGCAGATGACACCAAAATTTGTGGTATAGTGGACAGCAAAGAAGGTTAACTCAGACTACAATGGGACTTTGTTCAGATGGGCAAATGCACAAAAGAATGGCAGATGGTGTTTAATTTAGGTAAGTGTAAGGTGTTCCATTTTGGCAGGACAAGTCAGGACAGGACTTATACACTTAATGATAAGGTCCTGGGGAATGTTGCCAAACAAAGTTACCTTCGGTGCAGGTTCATAGTTCCTTGAAAGTGAAATTGCAGGTAGACAGGGTAGTGAAGCAGGCATGTGAAACGGTTGCCTTTATTGGTCAGTGCACTGAGTGTAGAAGTTGTGAGGTCATGTTGTGACTGTATAGGACATTGGTTAGGCCACCATTGGAATACTGCGATTAAAATTTGATCTTCCTGCTGTCGGAAAGATATTGTGAAACTTGAAAGAGTGCAGAAAAGATTTACAAGGATGTTGCCAGGGTTGGAGAGTTTGAGCTATAGGAGGAGGCTGAATAGGCTGGGGCTATTTTCTCTGGACAGTCAGAGGCTGAGGGGTGACCTTGTAGAAATTTATAAAATCATGAGGGGCATGGATAGGGTGAACAGTCAGGTTTTCATCCCAGGGCAGGGGAATCCAAAACTAGAGAACATAGTTTTAAGTTGGAAGGAGAAAGATTGAAAAGAGACCGAAGGCGTGACTTTTTCATGCAGAGGGTCGTATGCATTTGGAATGAGCTGACAGAGGAGATGGTGGAGACTGGTACAATTACAACATTTATAAGGCATCTGAATGGGTATATAAATAGGAAGGATTTAGTGGGTTATAGGCCAAATGCTGGCAAATGAGACTAGATTAATTTGGAACATCTGGCCAGCATGGATGAGTTGTACTGAAGGGTCTGTTTCCATACTGTACAACTCTATGACTCTACTGTAACCTACAATGTGCTACAAGAGCTCTGAAGGAAAATAAGGCAAGGGAATAAATACACATTTTTTTTCAATCATTCACAGGACATGGAGGTTGCTGGCCAGGCCTGTATTTATTACCCATCCCTAATTTGCCCAGAGGGCAGTTGAGTGTCAACCACATTGCTGTGAGTCTGGAGTCACATGCAGGCCAGACCAGGTAAGGGTGGCAGATTTCCTCCCCTAAACGACACTGGTGAACCAGATGGGTTTTCCGGTAATCGGCAATGGTTCCATGGTTGTCATTAGACTCTTAATCACAGACTTTTATTAAATTCAGATTCCACCAACTGCCATTGCAGGATTTGAACCTGGGTCTCTGGATTAATAGTCTAATGATAATATCACTGGTCAATCACTTCCCCCTAAATCAAAGTGGACACCTGAGACTAAGTTGCAGACTGTACTTTCTCTCTCACTGTCATTTTTGACCCCACCCACTCATGAAGACATGCATCTCATGCACAAAATATTCACATAGATTTACACACTATTTACAGCACAGAAACTGGCCATTCAACCCAACTTGTCTGCAAAGGGTTTTATGGTCCCAGACAAGCTTCCATTTGCATACTTCATCACACGTCAACATAGCTTTCCAATCTTTTCTCTTTCATGTATTCAACTAGATTCCCCTTAAAGGTATTGATGGCATTCACTTCAATTGCTCTTACTTCAATAACATGCAACACTTATAGAGCGCCTTTCAACATCTCCATGCACTTTACAGGAGCAAATTTGATCATAATCAGTCTGTCTAAAACAGCTTCTCCTTAATTCCTTACTGGCTTTACAATGACTATCTTATTTCTATGGCCCAAAGTTTTAGACTCCCCAGTTAGTGAAAAGTCATTCCTACGTCTAGCCTATCAAATCCATTCATGATTTTAAAGACTTCTATCAGGCCACCTCTCAATCTCCTCTTTCCTAAAGAAATAACTCCAGCCTATTTAATTTTTTCCTCCTTTATATCTGGCAAGCATCTGTCCAAGTATCCCTTTTACATGGCGTACTATCAAATTTTGTTCAGTAATGTTTCTGTGAAGCACCTTGGGGCAGTTTACCATGTTAAAGGCACCACATTAATACATTATAGTAAGTTCTAATTAAGGTACAGAAGAAGAAAAGTCAGGCATTACTCTGTGGAGAAGGATTGTATCCAGAAAGTTATTTGACAATTATTGCTTTTTTCTTTCAAGGTAAAGGTTATCTGAATAAGATTCCTGATAGAAATCTGAATTATCAAAGTTGAACTGGTCCAGAAGAAGTTCATAAAAAGACCCAGAAGAGGCATTGTAACTCAGTGTTATGTTCAAGCCAACAGTGTGGGGAAATCACTGTTGCTTTCTGTACTGAGCACAATGAAACGCATCTCTAGGATTAGGCATAAATTGTCAAGCGTTTATGTAAACCATGCCGGTCCTAAGCAACACCAAGGACATTCTGTTCAGTCGGTATCAACTTGTTGCTTGCTTATCCCTAAATTTCATCTCCCTGGTGTGCTGATCAATACTTATCTTTCAATCAACATCATTAGAAAGACATTACCTGGTCATTATCTCATTGTTGTTTGAAGTAACATTAGCTGCTGCATTTCTTATATTACAAAAGTACATTCAACCAAACTTTAATGGATATAAATTGCTTTGCGATTCGCGTTCATAAAAGGAAATGTACGCATGCACTTGTTTCAATTGTCTTTGCTCCTGACTCTTCCTATTGTTTGATATCAGTTTCCCGTCAACCCAACCTGAAATGGTGTCCAAAACTAAGCCAAGCTTCAAATTCCCCAATGCGAGGGTCTTCTTACCTCTGTAATATTGTCCACCTCTGCCTTTATTTTCATCATCACTAGGTTTCTATTTTTGCCAGGCTCCCCAAATTCAATCAACCGCAAAACTCCAGTGCTAGATACAGAGGTGGATTTGCTATGTCACTGAACATAATCCAGCATTATGCAAATAGCATCACTGCAGTTTGAGAACTTGAAATCAGTTTTAAAAATCTGGAAACAAAGTTACTGATTCAGTCCAAATAACTGCAAAGCTGTCAGACTATGGGGGAAAAATCATTAGAGATTGTTTGGTGACTTATTTGTAATTCCAGTCCCACATCATGTGGTGCATTGTTAACTGCCCTCTGAAGTAGCTGAAAAGACCACTAAGTCAGGCAATAAAGTTGGCAAATAATTCTTTGCTTTGCCAGTGACGGACAATCAAATCACAGGAACGTGGGGATGATGAGAGATTACTCACTGTCAAGCACCGAGTGAAACTCTTCACTTGAGAAATGAGGTTCCCTGTATTGCAAGGACTGAACTGGAGCTCTTTCAATGATCCTGGCAGGAAAGATTTTCATATAAGCTGGAGTAGTCCATGTCAGCTGCCGTGGGGTGTCATTTAACATTCTTTGTCTGTGTTGGGTGAGCTGTACTGAGAATCAGAGAATTGCTATCGTGCAGAAGGCCATTCAGCCCATCTTGTCTACACGAGCTCTCCGAATGAGCACTCTGTGTCCTGTAACCCTGCACATACTAGAATGTCCCAACTAAATCTGCCTCCAACACACTTCCAGGCTGTGCATTCCAAATCTTAACAAATTGCTGTATAAACTTTTTTTCTCAGTTTGCATCTGCTTCCTTTGCAAATTTCTTTAAATCTGTGTCCTTTCGCTCTCAATCCTTTTACAAGTATGAAGAGATTTGCCCCCATCTACTATGTGCAAACCACTCATGATTTTGAAAACTTCTATCAAATCTCCTCTTAACTTGGTCATCTTCAAGGAAAACTTATAAGTTCCAACTTATCGTCATAACTGAAGTTCTCATCCCTGTAACTATTCTCATAAATCTACAATTCTCTACATAGTTCTCCCCCAGCCCAAGATCCCCACATTCTTTGTTGTGTGAGATACAGCCAAGGTTGACATTTATTTTTCATCCATAATTGCCTGACTCAGTGGCTTTGTCAGCTGTTTTGGAGGGCAGGTAACAGTTTACTATATTGATGTGGGACTTGAGTTACAATTAAGTCATTAAAAAGACAGATTACTTTTTCACGTGCCTCATAGTCACTTTGAATGGTAGCCTTCTTGTTTCCAGATTTTCAAAAGTTATTTTAAGCTTTCATATTGTGGCATAGGATTTACACTCATGGTCCAGTGACACAAGTCCATGATCATACTCTGCACTGGAGTGCTCCTGGTACTTTGAAGGTGCTCAGACTCTCACTGTTAGCACAGGAGGACCAAGCTATTCCAGAATTTTTTCCAGAATTTCTCCAGAAACAGCATTGCAATTACTCCTGATGAGTTTTCCTAGAGAGGGTGAAACTGCATGTTACAGTAACAGGCATGACTAGTGTTTGCCATTGCTGGAAAGGGATGGCAGGAATGTGGTTTTAAATGCAAAGGACAGCGAGGAAAGGCTGCTTACAGGAGTGCTCACATCATGCTTGAATCACAGAACTCAACAAGGCAAAGACTAATGCTCCAGAAATGTAGAGTCAGCACCAAGAGTGCACAAAGAAACATTTGCGGGGGGAAATCATCCCACAAATTATGTCAACATTCTTAGAAAGGACAATGAGGAAAAAAACTAGATAATGATTAAATGTGATAGCCATGGAAATCAGGCTAGTGCCTGGATAATAATTAGGTTTTAAATATTTTTGCCAGTTAGGAGAGGGAACTAGAATGACCAAACAATGGGAGATAAGTGACAAAAAACTGCAGATGCTGGAATCCAAGGTAGACAAACCAGTGTCAGGAAGAACAGAGCAAGCCAGGCAGCATCTCGAGGAAAGGAGCAGTCAACTTTTCAGGTATTACCCTGCTGTGTTCTTCCAGCCACCTGTTTGTATATATTCAATGGGAGATGCAAAACTACACACGGCAGTCAGGGAGCGGGTTTTCCCAGTTTGAGATGGGAACACTGAGCAGCTTCCAAAACGTGAGTCACCTCAGGTGCTGCCAAAAATGGTAGCTACATACAATAAGAAATAGTTAATAGATGGTATGGCTGATGAAATTTTGTATCAAGTAAGGAAACTGCATCAATTGGACACCTTGTTGTTGGGCACTAATTTTAAGTATTAAGAGTTAAAACTAAACTTCATGCATATTTTTTAATCACATAATCTTCTTTATCCCAGAGACAGTAGGAACTGCCGATGCTGGAGTCTGAGATAACAAGGTGTACAGCTGGACGAATACAGCAGGTCAGGCAGCATCAGAGAAGCAGGAAAGCTGACGTTTCGGGTCGGGACCCTTCTTCAGAAATGGGGGAGGAGAAGGGGGCTCTGAAATAAATAGAAAAAGGGGGAGACAATGGTGGAAGGTGGATAAAGGAGCCGACAGGTGGAGAGAAGACTGACAGGTCGAGGAGGTGGAGATGGAGCCGGTAAAGGTGAGTGTAGGTAGGGAGTTGGGAGGGGGTTGGTCAGTTGTGAGTAGATGGACCGGTCAAGGAGGTGGGGATGAGGCCAGCAGGTAGGAAGTGGGTGGGGGTTGGTCAGTGAGGTGGGAGGATTGGATAGGTGGGAGAAAAGACAGACAGGTCAAGGAGGCGGAGACAAGCTGGGCTGGTCTTGGGATGTGGTCGGGGTGGGGAGATTTTGAAGCTTGTGAAGTCCACATTGAGACCATTGGGCTGCAGGGTTCCCAAGAGAAATATGAGGTGCTGTTCCTTCGGGTGGCATCGTTGTGGCAATGGAAGAGGCTCAGGATGGACATGTCATGCAAGGAGTGAGAGGGGGAGCTGAAGTGGTTTGCTACTGGGAGATGCAGTCATTTGTCACAAACCGGTCATAGGTGTTCCACAAAGCAGTCTCCAAGCTTCCGCTTGGTTTCCCCGATGTAGAGGAGGCCACATCAGGAACAGTGGATACAATACACCACATTAGCAGATGTGCAGGTGAACATCTGTTTAATGTGGAAGGTGTTCTTGGGGTCTGGGATGGGGGTGTGGGGTGAGGTGTAAGGGCAGGTGTAGCACTTCCTGCAGTTGCAGGGAAAAGTGCCAGGGTTGAGGGGCTAGTGGGGAGTGTGGAGCAGATGAGGGAGTCACGGAGAGAGTGGTCCCTCTGGAAAGCAGATAAGAGTGGTGAGGGAAAAATGTCCTTGGTAGTGGGGTCAGATTGCAGGTGGTGGAAGTGGCGGAGGGTGATGCGTTGAATCCAGGCATACTGGGTACTTCAAAAGTCTACTGATCCATGTTTTGTGGATTTAGTTTTGAATGTATTAATTCATTTCACTTGTATTAAAGTTATCTTGACCAAATGAAGCTGCTAATTACAAGATGTGAATGCAAAAATGTGAAATAAAGATCTTGCTTGCAAGTAGCTCAGGATTAACATCGTGTGAGATTAAATTTAAAAAAAACTAAACAAGTTAAATTTGTATTTAGAACACAGAACTGTACAGCACAGGAACAGGCCTTTCAGCCCATAATGTTGTGCCAAAGATGACATCAAATTAAACTAATTCCTTCTATCTGCCATTGGTCCATATCCCTCCATTCCCTACACATACATGTGCTTATCTAAAAGCCCCTTAAACACCCCTATTGTACCTGCTTCCACCACCACCCATGGCAGTGCGTTCCAGACTCCTACTATTCTCTGTGTAAAAAACTGCCCCCACATCTCCTTTGAACTTTCCCCCTAACCTTAAATGCAAGGCCCCTAGTATTTCTTTCAAGGAAATTTGCTGTTCTGAACTACACAGAACACACAGAATAGGGATCGTCCAACTGAGCCAACTGCAATGCTCCACATATATCTCCTCCCATTCTATCTATTGCGTCTCAGCCTTTTACCCTATCTTTTTATTCTCCTACTCTCATGTAGAAGCACAGAACAGTAACTGCACAGCAGGTGGCCATTCAGCTCATCTTATCCATATTGGTTCTTTGCAGCAGTAACTCAGCTATTCCAACTTCTCTCTCATTTTGTACTTATCTAGTTTCTTTTTGAACGCCTCTAATCTAAACTTGTCGAATATTTTCACTTGGCATGCCTCATTTCAATTATGTATGTGCATGTATGTGCGTGCAAGAATAAGCAAATTTCAGAAAGATAAGGTTTGGCATAATGGTAAACATACATTTAAAAAATTACAGTGCAATAAATTAAGTAAATAAGTAATTAATAAAAAATAACCACTAAAGCCGAGTCAAAGAGCTTACTAATAAAACCCTGTTTTCCCTTTTTAGTTAAGAAACACAGCAAGGAAGAAGCGGACTAGATCCCCAGTCTTGATCATTAGAGAAGGGAACTGGGGCTGAGCTAAGGAGTTAGGTTTAAGTAACACTGACCTTGTTTCTCCATTTCAAAGGGTATAGAACATTAAAACAGGGAAGTCTTGGTAAGGCAGTGCAGAAAAGGTTCACTAGACTAATCTCAGTAATGGAGGAACTGTCTTATGACGACAGGGTGAATAGATTGAACTTGTACACATTGGGGTTTGGGAGTCTAAGTTGTGACCTCATTGCAACATACAAGATTCTTAGAGGACTTGACAGGTTAGATGCAAAAAGGCTGTTACCCCTTGTGGGCGAGCCTACGACCTGAAGGCACAATCTCAGAATAAGGGGTCGCCCCTTTTAAGACAGAAATGAGGACTTGTAACGTTAGCTTGCTGTCTCTGCAGTTGCTGTCTGACCTGCTGTGATCTCCAGCATTTGTTGTTTTTAGTACAGATTCCAGCATCTGCAGTAATTTGCTCCTACAAGAATTTCTTCTTTCAGGGGTGATTGAATCTGTGTAATTCTTTATCGCAAAGGGCTTTAGAGGTTGGATCATTGAGTATATTCAAGGTCAAGATAGATAGATTTTTAATCATAACAGGATAAAGGGTTATGGGAAAAAGGGAAGTGTTGAATAAGGCTATAGAATAACAAGAACTGATAAAAAGCTTTACAATGGACTGTTATGTGAATGGAATTACGCTGAATCATTCAGGTCTGCTGAGAGCTAAGATTGCAAGAAATCAGTAACTGCTGTCTCTATCAAATAATGATGAAACATTTGGATTGGTCACATGCACTGATAATTCTAAATGAGGCATGCACTTGGCACGGAGACCTGTGTATAAAGCAGCCCAACAGACCCCGGATTTTCAGCAGGACTTCAAAGAATAACACTGCAAGAGCTAACCTATGTCAGGAGGTATAGTGAAGACATCGAGAAAAGTTCCAGCCTGGCCAGCTGCCAATTCTCCCAGGAAATAACATTCAGGGGTTAGCTACAGAACCTCGAGTGGTAAAAGACAGTGATTGAAATATCCCTAGTAGTTAAAAGCATGTGTTATTCGTTTAAGTATGCAATAAATTAATTGAGTTTTACAGAGCTCTAAGTGTCACTGCTGTATTTTCACCTATGTATATACTGTTGTGTCTCGAAACAGGCAACACAGGAAAGTGGAGCTGAGGATTGTCAGATCAGCACTGAATGGCATAGAAGACTCAATAGGCTGAATGGCCTACTTCTGCTCCTACATCTACCTCTGGTGGCAAACACTCCAAAATGGCCTTGCAGAGGTCAAAATGAAAGTTAGGGCTTTCATTAGTTGACTTTTAGTCTGGATGTTCCTGGAAGTTTTTTTTGTGGGGGGGTGAAGAAGGGAAAGGTGTGTTATGTCTGGCTTACTCAGTTTCAGTGTTCAAATATACATTCAGTTCCCCTCTCACAGCCTCCCTCCTGCACAACTACAACTTCACTCCAATACTCCCTCCTTCTCTCTCTCCCTCATACACATGCTGTACAAACCTGGGAGGCCTGCTTTGGTTTTTTTTAAATTGCAGCTTTTCAGGGCCTGCAAGGTCTTGTCTGACCCCCAACTTACTGCTCAACTCTAAGATACTTTCCTGGCCCAGTTTGACAAACTGGTTGCCGTTCTGCTTGGCAACTCCCAGTCTTGTTGCCTCAACCACCCAGCAGGAATCTTGTCTCTAGCAGAATGCCCCAGTGACTGCAGACTCACTGCCATCTTGCGAGTCTAATGCTTGGGCTGACTGAAGGTAAAGATAAATACAGAAATTGCTGGAAAAACTCAGCAGGTCTGGCACAGTCTGTGGGAAAAAAGCAGAATTAATGTTTTGGATCCAGTGACCCTTCCTCAGAACTGCTGTAGTTCAGAAAAGGTTGATATATATTGAAGATGGAGTGGGGAGAGGGGGATATGTAAACAATAGGTGGAGATGGAGCCCAGACAGACAGAAAAGTGATTGTGTAGGCAAAGGAATTGGTAAAGGTCAGCCTGGCAGAATCAATAGCTGCTAATCGGGAAAATATTCGCTGAGTTTTGCTGAAGCACTGCATTGAGTCAAAGATGTTCACCAGGGAACACAGTGGTGCACTGAAATGGCAGGCAGCAAGACGCTCAGGATCATTTTTGCGGACAGAATGTGGGTGTTCTGCAAATTGGTTGCACATTTTATACAAAGGTAGGAATTTTTGCAGTTTGCAAATTGTTCCAATTAAATGGCCCATCAGCAGCAAAGATGGGACAGAAATGGCCTCTAAATTAAGGAGCAGTGGCTTACAGACTCTTCCACATCCCTCCATTTAGAATCCTGGTCGAAAGTCAGATAGGACTCCTTGGCAGGTTGCATTCTTGCCTTTGGGCCAACTGTTGGACAAGTCTGCTCTAACCTATTTGCCTCAACCACTTCCTGAGGTAGAGAGTACCACATTCCAAACACCAAGTAAATAAATTACTCCTTAGTTCCTGATTATATTTATTACTCACTATCCTGTATTTTCTGACCCCATTAACTCGTTTCTCTCTCTACAGACTTGCTGAGTGGCTCTAGTATTTTCTGTTTATTTCAGAATTGTAACATTCAGAGCAATTTGATTTTCATTACTGTTGAATTAATATCTCCTAGAGGTAAAATGCTTATCTGATTATGCTAACTGCACACTACTATTCACCTGTAATTCTAGATTGTTTGCTCTTGTATCCCATAATTGTCTTACTTTCTAAGTGTCAGGGATTGCCAAGCCTTTTGTTAATGACAGTAGCTCTCATTAAATAAAAATATCACAAGCTATTTGGCTGCTTTCCAGGCTACATGGACCTGCCCTACTAGCCTCTGGATCCTGTTGCTGGTGATAGTTCCACCCTCCCTTCGCTCACCCAGCTTCTTCCTGGCTGGGGTCCTCCTCTTGCCGTCCTTCCTACCACTGGTAGTGCTGGTGGCCAGCCTCCGTTACTGACCTCAATGGTCAAAGTTGGTTGCATGCATCAATAGTGGGCTACTCATTGGCAGATGACATGCGACCAATTGCTCCTGACTGATGTGCTGGCAACTCCTGTTCCAAGGTGTAGGTGACGATGGTACTGGCTATTGCATCAGTTCACATTTATCTATCTCAAAATGCCACTTAACTGCTCAATCTGTTGGTTTTCTAATCTCTTTTTGCACTATGCTGTATTCATCCTCAATATTAGTTATAACATTCCACCATACAGCACTCCTACCCCATCCCTGGTTAGGTGTCATCTGCCAATTTCAACACTGAGTAACTTACTCTTAAGTTCAAATATAAATCGTGGCTGATAGTGTCATACAGAATGGGGATACCATTTTACTTTAACTAAGTTAGTTTGCATGCAACATGGGGATAGGGGCCTTTTATTTAAAAAGGCAAAAACTTATTTCACCATGCACCACTTTCCATTTTGCCCATTTCCACATGTGAACGTTCAGGATGGGGCTGTGCAAGTCAGTAGCATTATTTGGGTTTGCAGCCTGCACCACACCAGGAAGTTTCCAAATGGTTGGCAGTATTACTGTGGTAACTGACAGCAAAAGAAAACATGGAAAACCAAACGTGGAAGATAATGTTTCTTTTTAAGTGTGGAGAGCCCAGAAACTCAACTTCAGTTTGTTAAATCACACATTTTAATGAAGTCATTTTGTGAAGCCTAAAGGAAAGATCAACAGCAATGAATTATCGTTAAAATAAAAACATCCTGAGTACAACATGCTCATAATTTGATTTGGTTCATGGAATGAACTGATCGAGCATCCGAAATAGACTTAAATCAATTCTCTGGTAAACACTTGCAAAAATATTAAAGAATATTTTCCACTATAAAACTCTAACCTATAATATAGAAGAGGCAAATATATCCTTTTCTGATAAGGGCCAATAAACTTTCTACAGTGGGTCAGAAAACTGCATCACCCTGAAATGAGTGGTTATTTATTTGTCTGGCTGGGGAAGCTTGTTTGATAATTCGACTTCAAAGTTAATAATCCATTCAGCTGGTGCAGTGTGAATAGTGACACCACTGGGATTGGATATCTGGACAGGAGGTCAGGATGTGGATGATGGCTTGACTTGGACAGCCACAGTCACAATTTGGACTGTTCCTCATGTTCCATTTGTATAGCAAATGATCACATCTTCCCTAGTGCATCCTCAGCAGGCTGAGGTTGTTAGGATTTTCTGTGGAACTTTGTAACCTTGGATCAGACCACATGGGTCAGTTACCATCTAGCACTGGGTGATGTTTGCTGTCAACCAGGAGCTGCACCATCAAGGGGCAGGGCTGTTGTCAATTTGTCGGGCATGGAGTGTGTTGCAGTAGGGACTATGAGATTTCAGACCAGTGCGGGGATTTTGCTTTGGAGGTCTTGTGATAATGAGAGTGCTACTAAGCTGTCAGCTGGTGATCTTCTATGAGTTGGATGGTTTTGCAGACATCGGGAGCTTCAATGTGTGCTACAGTAAACACAGGAAACTACGCAAGCTGTGTTGGTCTCAATCTCTTATGAGTTCCTAGAGGAGAATATCTACCATGTTAATGTGGTAGCTCCAGAACCATGTAGTGCAGCAATGCTATGCTACTGGTAGACTACAGTGAGTGTTAGTAGACGAGGGTGAGTGAAGCGTTTCCTGATGCATTGGTCCTGCTATCCCAGGTGGCAGTCACTAGTTTCTGAACCAGATTCACACTGGTCTTGACCGTGGCTCCTTAAAGCTGTGGCCAGTAAGTCTTCACTTAGTACTGCGCAGACTCCTAATATTCAGATAATAAAAACCCAGATACAGTAGAAACACTTAGAGGAAGTGCAAAAATAATTTACAAAGATGGTATTAGAATGAAGAAACTACAGTTATAGGAAGAAAATTGAATGGGTCGGGGTTCCTCTCTGTAGAAAATAAAAGACTAAAAGATAACCTAGTAGAGATCTTCGATATTGTGAATGGGTTGGACAGGATTCATTTATGGGAGAAGCCAAAACTAGCAACCTTAAATACAAGACAGTGAGTAATAAATAAAATCGTAAAATAAGTCATAGTTTATTAATCAGCAGTTAGAATGTGATACTTACTATCACAGGAAGTAATTGAGGCAATTGGGTCAGAAGAAATTAGACAGGTACAAAGGATGAGAGAAGTTGTACTAGCTGAATTACTCCTCCAGAGAGCTGCCATGAACATGTTGGATTCTAAAACATCAATTTATGATCAAAAGTGATAGCAAGATATTTTGTCACTGGAGCATGGTTGAGTTATTGGTCACAGAACTAGATGCTATGTTCTTCCCAGAACTTCAAACTGTTCAGATGAAAATATGAAAGCACGGTCTGACCAGCATTTTATGGATGTCACCATTTTCTGATGTGGGATTCCTGATATGGAGAGAGCAGCCTTCAACTAGTCCTCATATTAAAAAAAGTTTTCTAATCCAAAAACCTGCAAATTAATGCTGTCAAGACGGCAACTAAACTCAGAAACTGGGCTCCTCCGCTCAAGCAGTTAAAAACCCACTGGAAGACAATGAGTGATAGATACCGGAGAGGCCCGCTTTAAGTTACTGCTCCAGTGGCATTAAATGATACATTGATCTCAATTACTTGCTCTGGGAAGGTTTGAAAAAGAATGCTTAGTGGTTACCAAGACGCCACCGCACTTTGATATAGGTCAAGACACAGATCTCATGGATCAGTCAGAGCAGCAGTTAGGGGCAATGAGGAATTTACAGGAGCTAGGTGTTGTGATGGATGGCAATTGCAAGGAGGGAGATGAATCGAAGATACAGTCAGGTAGATGGGTTACCTCCAGGAGGCAGGAGTCTCTTGTGCCTATGCCGATCTCAATCAAGTACACTATTTTGGAAAAAGTAGAAGGTGATGCACTCTCAGGAGAATATAGCACTGACAGCCAGATTTGTGGTACGGAGACTGGCTCTAATGTAAAGAGGGGTATGTCAGGTTCCAAGTAATTGATGGTGATAGGGAACTGTCTAATCAGAGGCACAGACAGACATTTCTGTAGCCAACAGTGAAACATTCAAGAATGGTGCATTGCCTGCCTGGTGCCAGGATCAAGGATATCTCGAAGAGGATGCAGAATATTCTCAAAGGGGAGAGGGACCAGCAGGAGGTCGTTGTACACACTGGAACTAACGATATAGAATGAGAAAAGGATGAGATTCTGAGGAGAGAATCTAGCAAGTTAGGCAAGAATTTAAAGAGATGGTCCTCGCAGGTAGTAATATCTGGATTACTCCCGGAGCCACGAGGTACTGAAGGTAGGAACTGGAGATAGAGCAGATGAATGTGTGGCTGAGGAGTTGGTGCAGGTGAGAAGGATTCACATTTCTGGATCATTGGAATGTCTTCTGGCGTAGAAGTGGCCTGTATAAGGACAGATTGCACCTGAATTGCAAGGGGATGAATGTACTGGCCGGGAGATTTGCTGGAATGACATCTTATAAACATGTCCATATTACAGAAGAGGTAGCACTGGACAGCTTAAAGCACATGAAGGTAGATAAATCCCCAGGGCCTGATCAGGTGTCCCCTAGAACTCTATGGGAAGCTAGGGAAATGATTGCTGGGCCCTTTGCTTCATCAATAGCCACAGTTGAGGTGCTGGAAGACTGGAGTTGGCTAACATGGTGCCATTATTTGAGAAAGGTGGTAAGGAAAAGCCAGGGAACTATAGACCAGTGAGCCTGACATCGGTGGTGGGTAAATTGTTGGAGGGAATTCTGAGGGACAGAATTTCCATGTATTTGGAAAGGCAAGGACTGATTAGGGAGTGTCAAAGTGAGCTTTGTGTGTGGGAAATCGTGTCTCACCATCTTAAATGAGTTTTTTGAAGAAGTAGCGAAGACGGTTGATGAGGGCAGAGCGGTGAAGGTGAGCTATATGGACTTAGCAAGGTGTTCAACAAGATTCCTCACAGTAGACAGGTTAGCAAGGTTAGGGCACATGGAATACAGGGAGAACAAGCCATTTGGAGACAGATGTGGCTCGAAGATAGAAGACAGAGGGTGGTGGTGGAGACCTGTGACCAATGGTCTGCCACAAGGATCGGTGCTGGGACAACTACTATTCTTCCTGTATATAAAGGATTTGGATGTGAACATAGCAGGTATGGTTAGTAAGTTTGCAGATAACACCAACATTGGAGGTGTACTCGACAGTGAAGAACCTCAGAGTACAATGGGATCTTAATCACTGGGCTGAGGAGTGGCAGATATAGTTTAATTTAGATAAATATGAGATGCTGCATTTTGGAAAGGCAAATCAGGGCAGGACTTATACGTTTAGTGGTAAGGTCCTCGGGACTGTTGCTGAACAAAGAGACCTTGGAGTGCAGGTTCATAGTTCCTTGAAAGTGAAGTCGCAGGTAGACAGGACAGTGAAGGCAGTGCTTGATACGGTTGCCTTTATTGGTCAGTGCATCGAGTATAGGAGTTGGGAGGTCAGGTTGCGGCTGTACAGGACATTGGTTCGATCACTTTTGGAATACTGCATGCAATTCTGGTCTCTCTGCTATAGGTAGGATGTTGTGAAACTTGAAAGCGTTCCAAAAAGATTTGCAAGGATGTTGCCAGGGTTGGAGGGTTTGAGCTATAGGGAGAGGCTTAATAGGCTGGGGCTATTTTCCCTGGAACATTGGAGGCTGAGGGGGTGACCTAATAGATGTTTATAAAATCATGATGGGCATGGATAGCATAAATAAACAAGGTCTTTTCCCCTGGGAGTCCAAAACTAGAGGGCATATGTTTAAGGTGAGAGGGGAAAGATTTAGAAAGGACCTAAGGGGCAACTTTTTAAAACAAAGGGTGGTATATGATGGAATGAGCTGCCAGAGGAAGTGGTGGAGGCTGGTACAATTACAACATTTAAATGGTACCTGGATGGATAAATGAATAGGAAGGGTTTAGAGGGATATGGGCCAAATGCTGGTAAATGGGACTAGATTTATTTAGGATATCTGGTTGGCATGGACGAGTTGGACCAAAGGGTCTGCTTCTGTGCTGTACATCTCTATGACTCTTATGATTTGTGAAGTTAGGAGATAAACTTTTGTTAAAAATGAACACATGGTATAACAAGGGTCTATTCATATTTCGAGGAGACTTTAAACCAAAGCCATGTCTTCTTTCTCAAGTGGATGTTAAAGATTGTATGATGTTCTTCAAAAAAGAGCAGACTAGTGAACCTCCATGGGCTCTATGTACACTTATCCCACATTACAGATTATCTGTTCATTATCACACTCGCCCTTCTGCCATATCCCTTCTCACCATCCAGGGTCTCAAAGAATCCTCCATGGTGAAACAGTTATTTTCCTGTACACCTTTCAATTGAGTATACTGTTTTTGTTATTTACCATGTGGTCTTCTCTACATTGTGGAAATTTTAAAAGTAAGTTGGGTGACTGCTTTTGCAGTAAATAGCCTTTCAATCCAGAAGCATGATCCTACATTTCCAATTGTGTCTGATTTAAGTTCTCCATTGTGTTCCTAGTCTTCCCTTTCTGTACTTGATGGCCTGCAGTGTGCTAATGAGGATCTAACCAAACTTGAGGAATAGCATACCGTCTTTTAGCTGGGCACTTTAAATCATTCTGGATTCAACAATTCAGTTCAACAATTGCAGATCTTAACACATGCTCACATTTTGTTTCTTTTCTCTTTGCTAGTTTAGTTTTTTTCTCATTTTCCCTTTTATTTGCTTTCCAATGATTCTGTACATCAGAACTCCTTGAGGTACATCATTTTATTTCCTTACTTAGAGTCATAGAGGTCTACAGCATGGAAGCAAGCCCTTCAGCCCAAATTGCCCACGTCACCCAGTTTTCACGAATAAACTAGTCCCATTTGCCTGCATTTGATGCATATCCCTTCATATTATTCCTTGCTCCATTACTACATTCTGTGACCTCAATCCATGAATCCTTTTGTCATTTACTCTTTCCTGTTTTCCATCCTATTCTTTTTTCCACCTTCTCTCCTTTCAGTTTCTTAAAACTTATTACATTTCGGACTTCTCCCAGTTCTGATGAATATCAATTGAGCTGATATATTAACTGTTTTGCTATCTCCATACATATTACCAGTTCGCATTTTTTATTTTTATTGCTGCCAATAGGACCTTACTGTGTGCAAAATGGTTGCCACTTCTCCTTCATTATAACATTACATTTCTACTTTTAATGTGCTTTTGGACCTCCTAAGGTTGTGAAAGGCACTATATCAATGTAAGATCTATATTTCTATTGCCTAGGATCAGAGAGTTTTACATGTAATATTAAACTGTGTATCTTACAAGAATTGCATTGAAGTAATTGCACAATACAAGATTCATGGTTCATGCTTTACCTGTTGTCACTTTGATCGATTGTACGAAGTTTTTCCACAAATTCACTAAATTTCATCTCTTCCCTCCGAGACTTTGGCTTGAAATTCTTGAAGTTAACCATTTTCTTTTCATCGTAGTATAAGAACTTGTGCGTTTTGGCAACATAAACAGAAAAGTCCCCATCTCCAATATTCTCCTGCAAGTATTCCAGGTCCCACTTCAGCGCTGGGTAAACCAGGTTGGTATCTGTCAACACTACCGGCTCCTGGAATGGAAAAAGACCGTCAGCTTAAATATAGATTTCACTGAAGCTTATGTGCATATTATACCGTTATTAAACTCTTTACCCAATTCAGCACCATCTCTGCAAAACAGGTATACTAAAGAAAAGTTTATTGTAACTCGAAGATGTACCAGGATGCTTTATAACGCAAGGTGTTGTTTGTTACAATATGCAACAACGTATTTTCTGAAACACATTACCTTATAATACAGAAATAGCAAGAACTGCAGATGCTGGAGTCAGAGATAACAAAGCGTGGACCTGGAGGAACAGGAAAGCTGATGTTTCGGGTTGGGACCCTTCTTCAGAAATGGGATGGGGGAACTGGAACTCAGAAATAAATAGAGAGAGGAGGGGGAAGGTGGGTGGGATGGTGATAGGTGAGTGCAGGTAGGTAGCGGTCAGGATTGGTCAGAGAGGCGGAAGGGACAGATAGGTGGAAGAGAAGATGGACAGGTTGTGTCAGGTCAAGGTGGCAGGGATGAGAGGGAAGGTTAGTCACGGGATGAGGCCTGTGGTGGAACTGGTAAAATCCACGTTTAGATGTTTGGGCTGTAGGCTCCCGAGGCGGAATATGAGGTGCTGCTCTTCTCTCCCACCTATCCACCACTTCTGAAGAAGGGTCCTGACCTGAAATGTCAGCTTTCCTGTTCCTCTGATGCTGCCTGGCCTGCTGTGTTCCGGCTGCTCCACACTTTGTTATCTCTGACTCCAGTATCTGCAGTTCTTGCTATCTCAGTGATTTATAACCTCACTGTGAAGCCTCTGCCAAGCCTGTTGAAGATGTTCGAAATGATTTGCACCTTTGCAGGTGTGTCTTCTGGAGTTTGGGTGGTTATGGGTTAGAGATTTAAGAGCTTAAGATTGATATTTTACTGCCATGTGTGCTCAAGTGTAGAAGTACAGGAGTAGAGTGATGGGTGTATATAGTCCCCACACATGGTGCCATCTTAGCTACAAAGGTACCTACGTACAAAAATGACAAAGTTACACTGCAGTAGGAGAAACAGAGATGAGAAGTCACGCATTACTGTCATAGAATAAATAGAAAAATAAAGAAATACGGTTACAGTTAAGACTAAAATCTTTCTTAATTTAAACTAGAAAAATAAAGGAATTATGTTGATAGTTAAATTAAATGTTAAGTTAAAAGATTTCCAGCATGGATGGGACATATTGCATCTTTTCAGGAAAGCTTTAAGAACATCTTTGAAGTGTTTTACCCACCCTTCCAGTAACTGCTTGCCATGATGAAGCTCAGAGTAGACAGCTAGTTTTGGAAGTCTTATGACAGGTATATGAGGTATATGGAAGATGCGGTTTGCCCAGCACAGGTGATTGACCATAAAACAGTGCTTTGACACTGGGATGTTGGCCTGATATTCTATCGCTGCTGCCCTGTAAACTATAAGTTTGATATTGGATGAGAGGTTTTTGGCATCACTCTGTTCCTCAGGCAGCTAAATGCTGTCTGCACACTCAAGGCAATGTTGAATTTCATTACTGATGTTTGCACTCACTGAGAGGAAACCCTAAGGTATGGAAACTGATCCACATTATGCAGAGTGCTGTCATGCGTGGTAACAGCAGGCTGGTAGGAGAAACAAAATCAGGAAGTGATAGATAAACTCAGCAGTCTTTTCCAAAGAGGAGTCATATTGGACTCGAAACACTAAGTTTGTTTAAAGTTTTTCAGAAGATTTGTAGCTTGGGTTGTAGATGAGGTTGTAGACTTTCTCACCGAGCCAGTAGGTTTGGTTGCAGATGATTCATCACCCTGCTGGATAATGTCGTCAGTGCGCCTCCGGTGAAGCATCGGTGTTCTGTCCTGCTTATTATTATATGTTATTATAATTATTATTATAATTAGACCATGTGTGCAAACTAATGAGAAATAAAACCATAAGTAATACCAACCACCCCAGCAAACTGAGGCATATAAATAACAAGCTTCACCGGAGGTGCACTGACAATGTTACCTAGCAGGGTGATGAAACATTTGCAACCAAACCTACTGGCTCGGCGAACATGTCTACAACTTCATTAAGTTTGTTTCTGTCTCTGCGGATGCTGCCATACCCGAGTTGCTCCAGCACTTTCTGTTTTCACCCCAGATCTCTTGCTTCCACTTTATTTAGTTAGCAGACAGAAGATCTTTGTCTTCAGGATATTTTGCTTAAGGGTCATTTTCTCAGATACCTCTGGACATGGGGTGGAGTGTTACATCATGGAAAGCTATGAAGAATGTTGATGTGATGACACAGCCTTGCATGGCCTCCATGAAGTTACAGAGTCATAGAGTCATACAGCACGGAAACAGACCCTTTGGTCCAATTCATCAACGCTGAATAATTATCCCAAACCAAACCGGTCCCATTTGCCCGTGTTTAGCACATAACCCTCTAAATCTTTCCTATTCACATAACTGTCCAATTCCTTTTAAAAGTCGTAACTGTACTTGCATCTACGACTTCCGCTGACAGTTCACTCCACATACGAACCATCCTCTGTGTGAAAAGTTGTCTCTGAGATCCCTTTTAAATCTTTCTCCTCTCACCTTAAAATTATGCCATCTAGTTCTGAACTCACCCATCCAGGGAAAAGACCTTTGCTGTTTACTTTATCTGTACCCCTCATGATTTTATAAACTTCTATTAGGTCACCCCTCAACCTCCTATGTTCTAAGTCCCAGCTTAACCGGTCTCTCCTATTACCAATGCTTCCAAACATGGAGGCAGTGCCCACTGTCTTCTGGTTAAGTGTATGATCTGCGGCAGTTGATCACAACGAGATAATCGGCTGTGCAGAGCATCACAACTAAACTCAATCCACAGCTCCAAGTGTATATTTGCGAAGTTACAGACTGCGTGATTGTGGTTGGAGCAGAAAGCTACAATTTAAATGGACAATTAAAGGGAGAAATCGGAACAGGCGACAAAAATTCTGAATGCTTTATACAAAGTTCAAAAGGCATTCCAATCATTGTTAGCCTTTGTTAATGCTGAAATAATAGCGGATTAAGCAGTGACATGTTTTCACTCGAAGTATGTGACCAGTTGTTTCTCTCTAATGAACGGAAGTGCCTATAGTCCTTTGTGGACTGTGGCAAATTACCTTGCCTCATTAATAGTGACGTAAAGCTGAACTTCTGAAGATAACATTGCTTCTCTCCACAGAATACTGCTAACCTACAGAGTATTGTCAATATTTTTGCAGATTTCCAGCATCTGCAATATTTTGCTTTTGTAACCCAAATCAACAATTTGCCTTCTAAATATTCTTCCCACAAAGCCTGGTCACCTCTATGGCTCCAAGTCCTTCTTTTTGCCCTGACCTTTAATGGTCACCACTAGAAATCATATGTATGCCCAGAAACTCTCAAACCAAAATACAGAGCATGACATTGTTGAAAGGCATATAGGAGAAATGAACTTAATCTCCCAACTTCTACCAATCACACAGCCACATGTGAAATCTGTGATTTCTCTTCCAATATAAATACATTTAAGTTTGAAAATGGCATGGTCCAGCGACCTGCTTTAGTTTTCTTCTAGAAAAGGTGTCCATGTTTATATGTTTAAAAAACAATCATTGGATCTGGGCTTGGTGAAAAGCTGTGGCCATGGTTTTCAAATGTGCATTCTATTTTACCTATCACACTGTGAATTTAAACACTCAGTTACCATTTTATTTATTGAATGATAGCTATCAATTGATTTTATTTCAGTAGAAGTGAAGAATGCTGCATAAAACATCCTCTTTTGTTCTCTGAATGCTTGAAGCCGTTAGTCTAGAGTTGTCAACTGCAGCCCTGTGTACTCCAGGAGGTATCACCATTCAACCTCCTGCCTCTAAATCTCCAGCCCCAAAACTGGTCAATTAACATGTCCAGGCAGGATCAGAGGAACAGGAAAGCTGACGTTTCAGGTCGGGACCCTTCTTCTTCCTGACCGAAACGTCAGCTTTCCTGCTCCTCTGAAGGTGCTTGGCCTGCTGTGTTCTTCCAGCTCCACAGTGTGTTACCTCTGACTCCAGCATCGGCAGTTCTTACTATCTCTGAATTGACATGTCCAGCATTGTGTTGCTCTGCCTTCCCAAACCGATCAGAAAATTAATTTCAAAGTAACAAAGTATTGGGAGATGCCAGAAAGGCACAGGTTTCTTTTTGGAGGGACTACGCTTTCATTTTCAGGGGCTTCTTTCTCATTCTCACTAACGCATTTATGAAGTGAAGCAGTCACATCCTAACACTATCTTCTGTACTTGTGTTGACTTGAGGTATTTGGAATCAGAAGAATTCATCAATATCCTTAACAATCATCACCCTTCCATTAAATTTAAAACCATAATGCACAAGGAGGGCATTCATTCACTAGATACCACAGCATTTAAACTGAAGACCAACGAAGACAACACAGCTGGCAACAAAAAATATTTATCAAAATAACTGGCACACTTCTACACACAAAAAGCCATCGCTCTAAATACGCCTTCCACAGACTAGTTAGCTAATGACTTTCCATCATGTGTACACAAACTGGAAGATTTCAACCAGGCAATTACTACTCCTTCTACCGCATCTCAGATCTCAATATCAGATTTAAAACGAACAATTACCACTGTGTTCGTGAGAATAGCATTCATGGCATTTTCTCCAGATATTAATTCCTGAACATATGCAACCAGAAACTACAGATTTATTTGCTAGTAATTCATATTGCAATTTCAAGTTTTCCTGGCTCTGGGTTAGCTGAATATTCCTGCTGTTGACTAATTTAAAACTGTTTTCTCTTCTTTGCAGCCTCCCTTTCTCATCCTCCTTCAGTCTTCCAATACCCCCAACAGAATTCATCCCATTGAGGCCTTTCCCTTTCTACCAAACTCTTGTAGCCTCCTTCATCACAAAGTTCTTGCAGTCTCCTTCTCTCACCAGACCTCCCTTGCAACCATCTTCTCCCCTCAACCATATTGCAGCTTCCTTCTCCCCTCTCACCAACCTCCCTTGCAGGTTTCTTCTCTTCAACTGAACCTGGCAAAAGCCACTCAGTGATGCAGTTCTGTGTTGGCTGCACTTTCTCCTTTATCAGAGGGGCTGTGCCTACAGGACGGAGTGCAGCCAACGCTGGTCTGCATCACCGAGAATGTATCTGGCTGTCCGAGCCAATGGTCCCAGTGGCTTGGGCTCTGGGTCCAGCACAGTTGGTTCTTGTGCATGAAACATTGTCCCTGGGTGGAACAACTTCTGCATACTTATTTGCGAGTACATGGAGACGATTGAGAGAGGGTCAATGGTTTCTGAGCTTGCTTGAAGTTACTGGCCTTGGTGATAACTAGTCTATGTATGTCCCTCTCCTGGTCTCTGATCCGATGATGACGCAAAGTTCCTTAAACCTCCCTTAAGGTTCACTGGCCAAGAACAGCAATTTAAGTGTGACAGCAAAGTAGTGAATTAAAATTTCAAGCAAATAAGGAACCCGGATCATTTTGTAGACTAAAAAGCATTCCACAAAGCAGTTACCCAATCTCTGATATAACAAGCATGGGGCTGGATGAACACAGCAGGTCAAGCAGCATCATAGGAGCAGGAAAACCAATCTCTGGATGATTTCCTCAATGAAGAAGAGACCACAGCATGAACAGTGAATCAGTTAGCACAGCTGGACTGCAATGCAGAATGATGCTAAAACGTTGAGTTCATTTCCTGGACTGGCTGAAGTTATCATGAAGGTCCCACCTTCTCAACCTCATCCCTTTCCTGAGGTATGGTCACCCTCGGGTTAAACTCACCACATCATCTCTCTCTAATGAGAGAGCAGTCCTATGGTATTCTGGATTATGGTGACTTTTCTTTTAAATATTAAATTTATTCTTCCTCTTCCCTGGCCCTTTCAATAGTCATCATCTTTCTGCTTAAGTGCTTAAGAGTGAATTGGACTGGAAACATCAACTGTTTCTCCCTCCACAGATGATGCCAAACCTCCAGCTCTTTCTATCTTTATTTCATATTAAGAACTGAATAAGATTTTCTTTCTTCAATTGGATGATCCTTGTCTGCTGAAGTTCCTGCTCAGTTCTATATTTTCATAATAGAAAGCAAGTAATAGTAATTTTAAAAAAGCACACATCACGATTGCCTCAATGACGCCTCAAGGATGGCAGTAGTTTCCTTCCCTAAAGGACATCAGTGAACCAGACGGGTTTTTCTGACAATTGGCAATAGTTTCACAGTCATCATTAGAATCTTCATTCCAGGTTTTTGTGGAATCCACATTTCACATCTGCCACAGGGGGATTTGAACGTGGGTTCCCAGACATTACCTGAGCCTCTGGGCTAACAGTCAAGCAATAATATTACTAGGCTATCGCCTCCCCGTTGCCACAGTTTCAGTTATGAAGTGAGATTGGATAGGCTAGCATTGTTTTCCTTGGAGCAGAGGAGACTGGGCAGGAGGGAGGAGCATGAAGAGATGTACAAAATTATGAGGGTCATAAACAGGAAGAAACGTTTCCTCTTGGTGGAGGGATCACTGACCATAGAGTTAAGGTAAGTGGCAGGAGGTTTAGTGGGGATGTGAGCAAAATACTTTTCACCCAGAGTGTGTTGAGAATCTGCAACTCACTGCCTGTAGGTGGTAGAGGCAGAAATCCTCATATCATTTAACAAGTGTTTAGATGTACACTTGCAATGCCAAGGCATACAAGGCTATGGACGAAACGCTGTAAAATGGGATTTGAATAGTTGGGTGGTTGTTTTTGACCACTGCAGACTCAATGGGCCAAAAAGCCTTTTTATGTGTTGTAGACCATTACAAATCTCCTCAGCCTTCTCCCTCTCCAAGAAAAACAGTCCCAACTTATCCAATTTATTCTTCTAACTGAAATTTTTCATCCCTGGAACCATTCTTGTAAACTTCCTCTGCACTATCTCCAATGTGCTCATATCCTTCTTGTAATGAACTGTACAGATTACTACAGCTGAAGTCCTACACAAGTTCAGTATAACGTATCTACTCTTGTACTATTTGCCTGTTAATGAAGCTGAGAACGCTCAATGCTTTATTAACTGCTCTCCCTACCTGTCCTGCTATCTATAATGATTTATGCACATACACACTCAGGTCTCTCTGCTCCGCCACACCCTTTGGAACAGCAACCTTTGTTTCATAGTATCTCTCAACACTGTTTGTACCAAAATATATCCTCGCACACTTCTCTGCACCAAACTTCATCGACTTGTCAATATCATTTTAAGTTATACACTGTCCTCCTCACGCTGGGAATGGCTGTGCTGCCTAGATTTTTCAAGAACAAAAGGTGAACTGCAACTTAGTAAATTAGTTGCATCTGTGTGCAGGGACCGGGCTAAGATGAAGCAGGGCAGAGTAAAACCCAACTCAGGTCATATGTATCAGAGATAATAGGAAATGCAGATGCTGGAGAATCAGAGATAACAAGATGTACAGCTGGATGAACACAGCAGGCCAAGCAGCATCAGAGGAGCAGGAAAGCTTGACGTCGTAGAGCTGGATGAACACAGCAGGCCAAGCAGCATCAGAGGAGCAGGAAAGCTGACGTTTCGGGCCATTTCTGATGAAGGGTCTGGGCCCAAAACGTCAAGCTTTCCTACTCCTAGTGATGCTGCTTGGCCTGCTGTGTTCATCTAGCTCTACACCTTGTTATCTCTACACCTTGTTATCTCAGGTTATATGTACATTGGTATCTTTGATAAACAGTATGTACCATTCAAAGTGAACTATCCAGCTCAGCCTTAAGCATAGAAAGATATTCGCTTGGCAGTGTCTAAAAGCGAGTCGGAGATAGCAAGAACTGCAAATACTGGAGTCAGAGTCAATACATTGTGGAGCTGGAGGCACACAGCAAGTCAGGACCCGATGAAGGGTGTAAACCCGTAGCGTCGACTTTTCTGCTCCTCTGATGCTGCCTGTTCATCCAGCTTCACACTGCGTTACCTGCAAAAGCGAGTGACAGCAGCGGATTGCGGGCTGCCACTGTTGCCGCGAGGTGCCGCTATCACAGCTCAGCACTGACATCGAGTAGCGCCCAGAGCCTACGTGACCGGATCAACGTACGCAGGGACACGGGAGGTGGGGGGAGGGAGACAGGCTGTTGCTCAAAAACACCGCAAGTTGGAGGGGGAAGGGAGACAGACAGAGATGCTGCTCACTGTGGCAATATTTCAACGTCAACCCAGAGAAACATTTATGTACCGTTGCTGATAGTTCAGCATCTGCCCTCCTCTCAAAGCTAGGTAGAAACATACTCAATGTAGCACTACTAATAGTTCAGCATCACCTGAATTAGCACCCCATGACCACCTCAAGTATTCACTCCCACCACCACCAATGCACAGAGTGGCAGAAGTCTGCAAATTACATAAAATGTTTGGCAGAAAATCATCAAGCCTCCTTCCACAGCAAATTCCAAACCTTAATGTTTATCACCCAAAAGGGTAAGGGCTGCAGAAGCACGAGGTGCCACCAACTGCAAGCTCCCTTCAAGCTACATGCCACCCTCACTTGGGAACTATATCATTGTTCCTTCTGTATTGATGTGTCAAAGTCTTGGAAATCCCTGCCTAACAGCATTGTCAGGCTACCTACACCACCGCACTGCAGTGGTTCAAAAAGGCAGCTCACTACCACCTTCTCAAGGGGAATCAGGGTTGGATAACAGGTGCTCACCCAGCCAGCGGTGCTCACATTCCAAATAATGATTTTTAAAGTCACTATACGTGTCCCTATGAATACTTAATTTAGCACTGCTAACAGCATGTCATGCAAACAGGCAAACGTACAAATCAGGGGCAATAGGTCATTTGACCTTCAAAAGTGCTCTCCATTTGTGGCCAACTGTGCAATCTTACCACCTTTCTCAACAACCTCTGACTCTCTACCTAAGGAGATATATTCAGAATACTTAGAATACATTTCTACCATAAAGAAAAATTGTAAAGAGGAGGACCCATCAGCTGTAGTTAACTACAGAAGTTAAAGAAAACATCAAACGTAAGGAAAATGCATATAATTGTGCAAGGTGAGTGGGAGACCAGATAGCTGGACAGAATATAGAAACAGAACAGTACAGCACAGGCTCTTCTGCCCAACATGTCTGTGTCAATCATGTCATTCTAAACTAATGTCATTTACCTGCATGTGGTCTGTATCCCTCCCTTCCCTACCTGTTCATGTGTCTGTCTAAATGCCTCTTAAACGTTACTACTGTATCAACTTCTATCACCTCCCTGGCAGTGCATTCCAGGCACTCACCATCTTCTGCATAAAAAAACTTGCCTCGCACATTTCCTTCGAATGTAACCCCCCCACCACACACTCCACTTTAAACCTGTACTCCCTAGTATTTGACATTTCCACCCTGGGAAGAACACTCCAGCTGCAAAGAATGGCAGAAAATGACCACGGAATTAATCAGACGACAGAAATTGCAGCAAGCTAGTGAGATATGTAAGATAATCAGAATGGTCACACAAAATGTATTATGCCTGCTGTGCTACAAAGATATGGGCAGTGATGTCACCTGGCCACAACAGAACAAGCTGCAAGAAGCATCTGTGCATGCACCAATGCCATGACCATGCTCAGTATACTGTGGCATCATCACCGGTGCTGGGAAAGGGAATGTCTGCCCTTTTCAGCCACTGCCCAATCCCCTCCAGTTGCATCATCTCACTGCCCACTCTGAGCGGTAGGAGGGGGCCTGCTTGGAGCTAGGCAGTTTCTCCTCCACTCCACTCCACTCCACTCCACCCCACCCCATTATTTACACTTGGAGCAACATTTCATTCCAACATCTCCATGACGTTGGGTCATGACAGACACTGTGGCCAGGTCAAAATCCTGGATTTCTCGCCTGGACATGTTGTTAATATATAGCAGCAGTTCAAGGAGGCAGCTCACCACCGCCTTCTCAAGGGCAACTGGGTACAGGTAATAAATGCTGGCTTAGCCAGTGACACACACATCCCATGAGCGAATTAAAAAAACTCTTTAGTGCCACCTTGTGATGCCATCCACTATAAATGTGACCACAATGGAGTTTTTTTTAAGAAAGTTAAGAAGGATAAAAATGTGTGCTTATCATCTACAGAGAAAAAAATGGGGAGTAAATAGTTGATGATAAGGATATAGCAGATGAAATTAATAAATATTTTGTTTCTCTCTTCGGTGGAGAGGATTCAAAATCATTCCAGTAATCGTTGTAAATCAGCAGGTGGAAGGGAAAGAGGAACTTGGTGAAATCACAACCATTGGGGAAGCAGAACTGAGTGCTGATGAGTCCCTTGGTCCCAACTGACTTCATCTTAGAGTCTGAGGCAAGGTGCTTAAATCATTTATTAAGCTTATACTTGGACATTTAGACAAACTCAAGGTAACTGGGAAGCGTCAGCATGGTTTCATCAAAGGGAAATCATATTTAATCAATTGTTGACGTCCTTTGAAGGAGCACTGTGGAGAAAAGGGGCCTAAAGGCACACTGTATTCAGATTTACAGGCGGCATTTGATAACGTGCCACACAAAGGTTATTGTGGAATATAAAAGCACAAGGTGTAAAGGGTATCATAGATAGAAGAATGGCTGACAGACAGGACAGAACAATTTTACATAAATGGGTCTTTCATTGGCAAGATGTGACAGGTGGAGTCCCGCAGGAGTCTCTGCCAGGGCCTCAACTTTTTACGAATGATGGCGAGACTGAATCATAGATTGAATATTCTTATACCAAAGGTAGACAGATTCTTGTTAGGCAAGGTAATAAAGTTAAATCAGGAGAATTCAAAATGTGAAATTCAAATTCACATCAATGACTTAGATGAGGGGAGCAAGGGCATGGTTTCTAAATTTGCAGATGACATCAAGGTAGGTAGAAAAGTATGTTGAAGAGGACTTAAGAAAGTTGCAGATGGATATAGATAAGTTGAGTGAATGGGCAAAAATCTGGCAGCATGTAGCATAATGAGGGAAAACAAAGTTGTTCACTTTGGCAGGAAGAATAAAAAAAAACTTCCTAAACAGGGAACGAGGTGCAGATGGATCTGGGTGTTCTCCAGAATGAGTCACAAAAGGTTAGCAGACAGGTGCGAAAAATAATTTGGAAGGCTAATTGAAGAGGATTAAATAAAGAAGTAAGGACATAATGCTTCAGCTATGCAGAACATTTATGAGACCACAACTTGAATATAATGTGCAGTTTTGTTCTCATTACTTAAGAAAGGACGTAAATGCACTGGAGTTCGTTCAGAGAAAGTTGAATAGATTTATGTCTGGCATGAGCAGGTTGTCTTATGAGGAAACAGTGGACACAGATTGGGGCTCGTTTCGAATGGAGTTTTGAAATGAGAGGGCTAACTGGAAAAAAAAAAGAGTATTTCAGGACTAGAGACTCAAACTCAAGACTGAGGTCATTATTAAGCATGTAGCAGTGATCCTTGTGCTTAGATGCTTCAGACACCTGGACAAATAATCAGACACACCAAAGCAATGGAGAAGTAACACCAACAATGACTTCATGAGATCCTTCAAACTCAGTGGCAGAAAAGGCAGATCAATGGCAGGGTCTTCTGCTAAGCCAACATGCTAGGTGCCAATCACTCAAAATCAACTGGCAGGATATCTCAGCTGTGAACCTGACATCGGACTCCTGAAGTGACTGTTCTGCTCTGAACTCAGATGTGGCAGGGGACTTTTAGGAAGTCAATGGAAATACTCTTTGGATGTCCTCAAAGCGTCCCCGAAGAGGGTCAACCTCCCTGTTGATACTTGTGAGATCCTGGCCTGTGACCAACCAACCAATCCAAATGGAGAAGGTTCCTAATGTTTTAACGAATATCTGTCGCTCGGGTTGCAGTTGGAGTTGTTGGTTGGTTCGCCGAGCTGTCTGGTTTTCATGCAAACGTTTTGTCTCCCTTCTAGGTGACATCATGCCTTGCAAATAAATGACACCAAGAAGACACTGTCCGCCCCAACACACTGGCCACCCTACCATATGTGAGGGAAACATCAGAACTGACCAAAAGACTCCTACAACCTCTTGGAATAAGGATAGAACGCTTCGCCAGTTACTGTCAAAAGCGAAATACCCACAATGAGTGGGACAAATGTGATATATAAAATACCATGCAGCAATTATGAGAAACACTACAAAGGACAGATGGGCAGGAAACCCACCACCAGGATACATGAATACCAACTTGCAGTAGAACGGCATGACTAACTCTCCATCGTTTCAATACACTCTGACATAGAAGGACATCAGTTTGACTTGGACAAAGTTACAGTACTAGGACTAGCAAGATAAAGACAAGCACAAGAATTCCTGGAGGCCTGGTTTTCAAACACCGATGCAATTAACAAATATGTTGAAATAGACTCCATCTACATACCATGATGGTACATAAACAGAAACAAGACTGCTCACCAGGGTAGACCAGACCATATAAATTTAGAGTGAGACAGAACAACAACACTTTAACGGAGGCTACACGGCATTGACAATGTTACCTAGATGGGAGATGAAACGTTTGCATGAAAACCAGTCAGCTCAGAGAAGGTTTATTTAGGAAATCATCAAATGCAGTGAGACTGTGATGAGCACATGCAGAGGTAAAGATGAGAAAGTGCCCAAACTTCCAAACAGTTCAAGAACCCAATTCCCCAAGCACAAACTGCCTTGCATGTGGTAGAGTCCATAGAATGGAAATTGGACTCATCAGCCAACTAAGACACACTTCAAACTGGAACGAAAGCATGTCTGCCTCAATCCTGAGGAATGGCCTAAGAAGTAAAACATATTTAAAACCAGTTATCAACCTGAATAATTGTTAACATTATTTTTCTCTTTAAGAGATGCTGCCTGATCTGCTCATGTTTTCAGCATTTATTGTTTTTACTTTGGAATTCTAACATCTTCAGTATTTTGCTTTTACCTACTCAGTGAGGCACTGCTAATAATTCAGCATTAATACTCCATATCTGGAGATATACTCCATGCAGCAAAACGTATGGTTCAGCATCAGCAACCACTCCCAGCCTCAACAGAGTTACAGTAATTGCTTTTAAGTTACTGCTCTAGCATTGCAGAAAACTGGTTTCACTTTTCACCAACACTTCTACAATAATTTACATGCAGCTTAAATTCCCAATCTGACAGTGAACTGAGACTCCCTAGAGGAGGTAGCTACGTTCTGCTTTCCACCAAGGTCAGACTCAGAAGTTCAACGTCTGATCTCAGTGAGCACTCATTAGAAAATCACTGCAAAGTATTTGCACATTATTGCTATACCATCACTCTTGTGAAGAGGAATCTATTGCTAATGGATCCTCTATTTTTTTTTAACCACAGCTGGAGAGATAGAAAACAAACTGGTCTCAACACCAAGCAGAGGATTTCAGTTCCTCCCTATCACTAACCACCATCAGCTCTACAATCCTCCAAAGATCCATCTGTTCACTCGACTCTAGCGTCTTGAACAGTCCTACTTTGCTTCAGTATAAGCAGCTGTGCTTTCAAAGATCTAGGCCCCAAGTCTGTACAAACTCATTTCTCTAAACACCAATGGACTGTCAGCTCCCTTTCATCCCTTTAAGCCCTACCTTTTCACCAAGCTTTTAGTCATCTCTCCGAATATATCCGGAGAGGGGGAGAGATAAACCATGATGGAGGATGGGAGAAAATTGTGGCTGTAAGAACTGCTCTTTTTTTGAGGCATTTTCAGTGTTGGAGCTGATTTCCTCAAATTTTAGGAGCAGTAATTACTGTTTTATAGACTGTTGCATTGTTTTTGAACTTTGGGGAATGATAGATCAAAACAACGGCATTTTAAAAAGGAGGAAGAGAGACAAAGGCAGTGAACACATGGCAAGTGAAGCAAATGGAGAAATAAACCTGCACAGCTAACTGCCTCTGCTGTTTGGTTTCAATTATCTCTGGACATCAGAGTTTGTCTAAGAAAAATTAACAAACAGCAAAATTTACAGCTGAGTTTGAAGAAACCTGTATGGGGAGCTCACAGCAAGGGAGCAGCTAAGTGGCTAGTTTTTAAGTGTAACCTTACTGTTCTTTTTTGTAAATCTACAACAGTGAGTAAAGTGAGTTCTTATTTGATTATATGTTTTTATTCAGATCTGTCTTGTGATTAAACTTTAAAAACATAGAAACATAGGTAGTAACCTAGCCTAGAGCAGTAAGACTATGCTATTTTCTGGGATTGTTGATTGTTAAGGTGCAAGGATGGCCTTTAGTACAGTGATATGCTCTTCTTGTCGGATGTGGAAGATTTGAGAGAGTTGGGACAGCACAGTGGTTCAGTGGTTGGGATGGCACAGTGACTCAGCGGTTAGCACTGCTGCCTCACAGCACCAGAGACCCCAGGTTCGATTCCACCCTTGGGTGACTATCTGTGTGGAGTTTGCACATCCTCCCCGTGTCTCCATCGGTTTTCTCCGGGTGCTCCGGTTTCCTCTGACAGTCTGAAGATGTGCAGGCTACATGGATTGCCAATGCTAAATTGCCCGTAGTGTTCAGGAATGTGTAGAATAGGTGGGTTACGGGGGGGGCGGGTCTGGGTGGGATGCTCTGAGGGTCGGTGTGGGCTTGTTGGGCCGAAGGGCCTGTTTCCACACTGTAGGGATTCTATTATCTCCATGTTACTGATGATTATGTCTACAGGAAGTGTATTTGGTTGTGAATTCTATCAGATTGCATGGATCAGTTGGAGCAACAGTTAGAAGCAATGAGGAATTTACAGGAGCTAGGGGGTGTGATGGATGACAGTTGCAGAGATGGAGACAAACCAAAGATAAAGTCAGGTAGATGGGCGACCTCCATGGAAGAAAGGAGAGGGAGACAGGTAGTGCAGGAGTCTCCTGTGACTATCCCCATCTCAAACAAGTATGCTGTTTTGGAAAATGTAGGGGGTGATGGACTCTCAGGGGATTGTAGCACTGACAGCCAGATTTCTTGTACCGAGACTGGCTCTAATGTAACGAGGGGTACATCAGGTTCCAAGTAATTGATGATGATAGGGGACTCTCCAATCAGAGGCACAGACAGACATTTCCGCGGCCAGCAGCGAGACATACAAATGGTGTGTTATCTCCGTGGAGCCAGGATCAAAGATATCTCAGACAGGACGCAGAATATTTTCAAAGGGAAGACAGATCAACAGGAGGTTGTTGTACACATTAGAACTAACGAAACAGAAAGAGAAAACGATGAGATTCTGAGGAGTGAATATAGGAAATTAGGCAGGAATTTAAAAAGTAGGTCTGCTGCGAGGGTGGTAACATCTGGATTACTCCCAGTACCATGAGGTAGTAAAGTAGGAATAGGAAGATAGAGCAGATGAATGCGTGATTGAGGAGCTGGTGCAGGGGAGAAGGATTTACATTTTTGGATCATTGGAATGTCTTCTGTGGTAGAAATGAACAGTATAAGAAGGACAGATAGCACCTGAATTGGAAGAGGACTAATATACTGGTGGGGAGATTTGTGACAGCTGCTCAGAAGGATTTAAACTAGTGGGGAGTGGTGGGTCCGAGGGAGATAGTGAGGAAAGTGATCAGTCTGAGACTGGTACAGTTGGGAAAAATAATATTTAATAAAAGTAAAACGCTCTACTCTCTATTGTGTAGGGACAGGACTGGCAGCTTAATGTTCCAGGGTATAGATGCCATAGGAAGAATAGAAAGGAGGGGGGCAAGAGAGGAGGGGAAGTGGTGTTTTTGATTGGGGATAACATTATGGCTGTATTTTGTAAGGATATTCCTGGGAATATGTCCGGGGAAGTTATTTGGGTGGAACTGAGAAATAAGAAAAGGATGATCACCTTACTGGGATTGTACTATAGACACCCCTAGTAGTCAGAGGAAATTGAGAAATAAATTTGTAAGGAGATCTCAGTTCTCTATAAGAATAATAGGTTGGTTATGGTAGGGAATTTTAACTTTCCAAACATAGACTGGGACTGCCATAGTTTTAAGGGCTTCGATGGAGAGGAACTTGTTAAGTGTGTACAAGGAAGTGTTTTGGTTCAGTATATGGATGTACCTACTAGAGAAGGCGCAAAACTTAACTGACTCTTGGGAAGTAAGGTAGGGCAGGTGACTGAGGTGTCAGTCGGGGAGCACTTTGGGGCCAGTGACCATAATTCTATTAGTTTTAAAATAGTGATGGAAAAGAATAGACCAGATCTAAAAGTTAAAGTTCTGAATTGGAGGAGGCCAATTTTGACAGTATTAGGCAAGAACCTTCAAAAGTTGATTGGGGACAGATGTTTGCAGGTAAAGGGCCGGAAAATGGGAAGCGTTTAAAAATGAAATAACGAGAGTCCAGAGACACAACGTTCCTGTTAGGGTGAAGGGCAAGACCGGCAGGTGTATAGCATGCTGGATGGCTAGAGAAATTGAGGATTCGGTCATGAATGAGAAGGAAGTGTACAGACGAGAGAAATCAAGTGACTCTGTAGAAAAATATTAAGGCAGTAGGAGTATACTTAAGAGGGGAATCAGGAAGGCAAAAGGAGACATGAGATAGCTTTGGCAAATAGGGCTAAGGAGAATCCAACAGGATTAAACAAGTACATGAGGGACAAAATGGTAACTAGGGAGAGAATAGAGCCCTTTAAAGATCAGCAAGGCTGCCTATTTGTGGAGATGAGGGAGACATTAAACAAGTATTTTGCATCAGTGTTTACTGTGGAGAAGGATATGGAAGATATAGGATGTGGGGAAATAAACAGGGACATCTGGGAAAACGTCCATATTACAGAGGTGGTGGTGCTGGACGTCTCAAAATGCATAAAGGTGGATAAATCCCCAGGATATGATCAGGTGTACCCGAGGCTTCTGTGGGAAGCTAGCGAAGTGATTGCAGGGCTCCTTGCTGATATATCTGTATCATCAATGGCCACAGGTGAGGTGCCGGAAGACTGGAGGTTAGCTAACGTGGTGCCACTATTTAAGAAAAATGGTAAGGAAAAGCCAGAGAGCTATAGACCACTGAGCCTGACATCAGTGGTGGGCAAGCTGTTCGAGTAAATCCTCTCCCTCAGGATTCCCATGTATTTGGAAAGGCAAGGACTGATTAGGGATAGTCAACAGGACTTTGTGCATGGGAAATCATGTCTCATTAAGTTGATCGAGTTTTTTGAAGAAACAACAAAGAGGATTTACCAGGGCAGAGCGGTGTACGTGATCTGTATGGACTTCAGTAAGGCATTCGTCAAGGTTCTTCATGGTTCGCATGGAATATAGGGAGAACTAGCCTTTTGGATACAGAACTGGATCAAAGGTAAAAGATAGAGGATGGTGGTGGAGGTTTGTTTTTCAGACTGGAGACCTGTGACCAGCAGTGTGCCACAAGGATCAGAGCTGGGACCACTGCTTTTCATCACTTATATAAATGATTTGGATGTGAATATAGGAGATATCATTAGTAAACTTGCAGATGGCACCAAAATTGGAGGTGCAGCGGACAGTGAAGAAGGTTATTTCGGAGCACAACGGAACCTTGATCAGATGGGCCACTTGGCTGAGGGGTGGCAGATGGAATTTAATTTAGATAAGTTTGAGGTGCAGCATTTTGGAGAGGCAAATCAGGGTACGACTTATACACTTAATAGTAAGGTCTTGGAGAATGTTGCTGAACAAGGAGAACTTGGAATGCGAGTTCATATTTCCTTGAAAGTGGAGTTGCAGGTAGGTACGATAATGAAGAAGGCATTTGGTAAGTTTGCCTTTATCGGTCAGTGCACTGAGTATAAGAGTTGGGAGGTCATGTTGTGGCTGTACAGATGTGGATTAAGTCACTTTTGGATTACTGTGAGCAACTCTTGTCTCCTTGTTACCAGAAGGATGTTGTGAAACTTGAAAGGGTTCAGAAAAGATTTACAAGGATGTTGCCAGGGTTGGAGAGCTTGAGCTATCGGGAGAGGCTGAATAGGGTGGGGCTACTTTCCCTGGAGCTTCGGAGGCTGAAGGGTGACATTATAGAGGTTTATAAAATCATGAGGGGCGTGGATAGGGGAAACAGACAAAGTCTTTTCCCTGGGATGGGGGAGTCCAAAACTAGAGGGCATAGGTTTAAGGTGAGAAGACAAAGATTTAAAAGGGATCTAAGGGGCAACTTTTTCACGCAGAGGGTGGTGCATGTATGGAACGAGCTGTTAGAGGAAGTGGTGGAAGAGGGTATTATGACAACATTTAAAAGGCATCTGGATGGGTATATGAATCGGAAGTTTTTAGAAGGATATGGGCCAAATGCTGGCAAATGGGACTAGATTAATTTAGGATATCTGCTCGGCATGAATGAGTTGGACCGAAGGGTCTGTTTCCACGCTGTACAACTCTATGACCCCTTCAGCTGGTCATCCATTATTGCCTGGTTAGATCTTTCAAAATATTTTTATATATTAAAGATATACAAGTGAAAATTGTTAAAATTGAGCTCATTACCACAATGAAAGAGACAGGAAGTAATATGATCATAGCAGTACATCAAGGACTTCACAGTAAAATCAAACTCAAGACTGGCAAATGTTTAAAATGTGAATCAAGCTTGTTCCTCAGTGATACTGAAGACCCAAGAGGAAGTTTCAGATACAAATGTAAGTATATTGAGCCATGGTAATAGAAGGCTTATGGCAGTCAACGAGTTTTCACTAGCATTATTTATCTCCCCTTTAACCCCGGAAAGAGTGTATACTCGGTCCATGTTAAGTGTGAGACAGCCAACACCGTTAAAGCTAGTAGATTGTGGGTTCAACTCCCACTCACAGAACTGAGCACATAAGCCAGGTTGACTCTCCATTAGTCAGGAAGTGCTGAGATGTTTGGAGGTGATGTCTTTGGGATGAGACATTAAATGACAGCTTTGTCTGCCCTCTGAGAGGGACGTAATAGATGAAGGGAAGAAAGAACTTATGCAATTTTCCCTTCTTTATTGGCTAGTATTGATTTAGCAGCCAGAACCACTAAAATCTGGTCATCATCACTTTGCTGTTTGTGGAACTTCGCTACATCATAATAGTGACTACATTTTAAAAGTACTTCATTGGCTATAAAGCTCTGGCATATCTTCAGATTGGGAAAGGGACCATATAAATACAGTAATAAAACAGAAAATTTTGGAGAAACTCAACATGTCTGGCAGCATCTGTGGATTTTACTTTTATCCAAGGTTCTTCTCTTTTCTTCATAGGAAATAAAACAAACTAATTGCTGTTTGGTTTATTTTTAGTTTAATATAAATGCTACTTGATGAAACAGCACACTGCAAAAATGAAATTGAATCTTCATTTTAATAATGGTGTAAGGATCTGAAAGGGTTAATACTGAGCAGTGCATGAAACACTGTCAATAGACTACCAAACAGTCTTAACAACAATGTCAATCATACCAAATAAAAACCAAAAGAACTGCGGATGCTATAAATCAGGTACAAAAACAAAGTTGCTGGAAATGCTCAGCAGGTCTGGCAGCATCTGTGAAGGAAAAAACAGAGTTAATGTTTCGGGTTCGGTGACTCTTCCTCAGAACTGTTCTGAGGAAGGGTCAC
>JAHRHZ010000070.1:4460952-4477343 GCA_024137785.1 Ginglymostoma cirratum
GACGTTTCGGGCCTAAACCCTTCATCAGAAATCATTTCTGATGAAGGTTTTAGGCCCGAAACGTCAAGTTTTCCTGCTCCTATGATGCTGCTTGACCTGCTGTGTTCATCCAGCCCCATGCTTGTTATCTCGGATTCTCCAGCATCTGCAGTACCTTTTATCTCACCCCATCAGCGTATCCTTCTACTCCTTTCTCAATCATGTACATATTCAGCTTACCCTTAAAAGTATCTATGCTTTCACCTTAATTACTCCTTCTGGTATTGAGTTCTGGGTAGAGATTTCTCTTGAATTCCTCATTGGGTTTAATAGGAACCAAGAGGTATTTATGGACCTTAGTTTTGATTTCCCCCAAGGGTAGAAACATCTTCATTGTATCTACCTTACTAAATCTTGTGACAATTTAAAAGACTTCTCTCAGGTCACCTTTCAGCCTGTCTTTTCCAGAGAAAAGAGTCTGTTCAGCCTTTCCTAACAGATATAAATTCTCAGTTCTCATTGCGTCATTGTGTCTTTTTTTTTTGCAATTTCTCTAGGTTCTGTTATGGTAAAAGTACAGTACACAGTATTCTAGGTATGTTTTATTTCCATGTCAAACTGGTACATATAGTGTACTGCACTAAAACATTATCTTTTGTTTAACACTCTGCTGTGCTAATATCTTGTTCTTGCATTTCCTCAAATTGATGCTAAGGGAAACTACATCATGTTAAAGTGAAGCATGTTGATAATTGACATTCTATCAAAGAACAGTAAAATACATACTGGGGATGTGGACTGCAACACTGACTTGGCACAAATGCCCCATGTTACTGGGAGAACAGTATAACAATCAAGTCTGATCTAGATATCCATATAAGCACACATGAATTAAGATAGCAAGGAGGCGATAGCCTAGTGGTATTATCGCTGGACTGTTAATCCAGAGACCTATGTAACAGTCTGGGGACCCAGGTTTGAATCCTGCAGCGGCAGATGGTGGAATTTGAATCCAATAAAATATCTGGAATTAAGAATCTACTGATGCCCATTAATCCATTGCCGATTGCCAGAAAAACTCATCTGGTTCACTAATGTCCCTTTAACGGAAGGAAACTGCTATCCTTACCTGGTCTGGACCACAGCAATGTGGTTGACTCTTAATTTCCCTCTGGGTAATTAGGGATGGGCAATAAATGCTGCCTAGCCAGCGATGCCCTCATCCCATTAATGAATAAAGGGAAAAAAAGGATGTCAGGATGGGGAATCCTGGCTGATTTTCCACATGTAGCAAAAGGTCATCTATATTCTTGCAACCACCCAGCCAGCTCAGAATAGATCGATTAATTAAACTAGTCTGCTTAGCTGAATCAATTATGTAGAATAGAATCATTAGCCAGCTGAGAGGTTGAGACAAATACAATGTCCTAGATAATGTCCAGTGTCCTGGATACTTTTACTTTGTTAATAAATCAATGTTTGTCATGCTGAAGGAATTTTAGCTGGTTGAGGTTTTGCTTTTCTGGATAGGGAAAACCTTTTGTGCTGGTAGGAGGGTTGCTTATTGAGGTGGTCATCAACTTATTGGCACAGTGTTAAAATGTGGAATGCTTTGCCTCAGGAAACAGTTGAGGCAGAAATAGTTACATCTAGTAAGAATTTTTGAGTTGAAGAAAACACAAAGCTACAGAATATTGGGAGCAGGACAATGACATTCACTTTGGATTGCCCTGGCAAAGAGTCCACACAGAATGGACAAAATAGCCTTCTTCTATGGTAAATATCCATTGCAACAACTGGAGGTCTGCAATCATTCCACTCCATCTTCTTTCATGTCCAGTGGCACCATGGCATGTACTTTGTGATTACTTTAGTTGTCACAATAACAGCAATCTATTTGCATTAGCCACATTTCAAATAATACCAACTGGAATACTTGGGCCTCTACTTAAGGATTGTTCATATGAATGGCTGGGGTAGTGCTCCTCACATTGATGGTCTTTTTGATGCCATTTCTATTAATGAGAGAGGCAAGTACTACAAAATTGACCCACAGCAGTATTTGTGTTACATATTTACATTGAACCCAAAAAAGTTCTGCTTTGTATTAATGCTAAACCTGCGAAGTATAAATCAGAAGGTAAGCTAAACCTAATTTCACAACAAGTGCTGAAATACTCATTCCCACAGGAACTGTCAACTCAATTTGGTTTGGTTACAGGTCAGGACCTGACTTAAGATTCAAAAAATACTTCAATTTATTGTACTGCTTTACAGACCCTCAGGGGGCTTCACAACCAATGAAGTATTTTTGAAACATAAACTCAGCATCTGATCTGCACACAGCAAAGTCCACAAACAGCAGTGAGATAAATGACCAATAAGTCAGTTTTGTTGGTATTAGCTCGAAGGCAAATATTAGCCAGGACGCTGGGAAAACATAATTTTATTCTGAAAAGTGTCTTGGGATCGTGTCAACCAAAACAAGCAAACACAGCCTCAGTTTCATTTGATCTGAAAAACAATACTACCTCAGTGACTGCCTACTGAGTTCAAACACCACAGAGGGACTCTCCCTGATTCGAAGATGAGTGATATCAGAGAGCTAAGTAAAACTGCCATCCATGAATGCTAAAACTATTATGCAGATGCAACCTGTGTTAACATTAAAACACAAGGACATTGTTATCAGTGAGTATCAAACAACTTCACAGGCTCTGATCATATCAAACCATAAAGAATAAATATTCTCTTGAGGTTCAGTGGAGTGACTGATGTTATTATCAGAAACTATTAAATGAAAATGTAATGTTACGGAAACTGTTTCATTGACTGAAAGTAAATCAATAGAACTTGGAAGTTCAGCCCCTCTGACAGACAAATATCAGAGACTAATGGTAAGTATGTACAGAATATACAGCAAATTATACAGGTTTCAGAAATCCTTTAACTGTGTATGTGCTTTCCACTTTGAGATTCATATGGAATAAGAGAAAAAGTGTGGCAACTGGGTTAATTTTATTCTGTAATAAGACACTGACAGAATCAGATTTGTGCCCTCTTATCTACATAAGTAAATAAGTCATAAATGGATAGGATCAATTGTTAGCATTTTGGAGTCAGCTCCTACATTAGCATTTGATTTATACTGCATAAGTTTAACATAGAAAGAAAGCTGATAAAAGCTGCTCACTGACAATAATTCAGTGGTGTAAACGCAGCCATAAATCAGAACTGTTTCTCTCTTAGGAGCATTGAGAAAGCAAACAATGATAAAATTACTTTCAACACTTGATCAAACAAAGAATTTGGCCAAACATCTCTGGAGAGAACAAAATATTTTGACACTGATATGCTTGAACTAACAGGAAAATGACCAAATTAGGGTATCATGGCCATTGCTTCTGGTATTCGTGTGTCAAATTCAATATCAGAACATGCCATGAGGGGATCTTAACCCGTAACCTCAGGATTGTTAGTCCGAGTATCATGACATTAGTACGGTGAGTTACCAACTTTATTCAAACCGGTTCCTGGAAATTTCATTACTTAACTGCCCACTTTCAAACACTCTATTTTCCTACCTCTATTAATTTCATTGAACATGATTTCATTTTTAAAATAGACCCTAGGATTTTTCTCCCAGGTTGCCCACAGGTGTCATGAAGAATAATCTTTAATTCCCAGAGTCTGCAGGGCAATTCTGCACAGTAGGCAACCCTATCTGTTAGTGGACCTACGTTCACTTTTTTGCTATTTTAGCTTGGTTTTCCAATCAACCTGTTCAGAGATGTTATTACACAACTCTGGAGCAGTTGAGACTTGAACATGGGCGTCCTGGTCCAGGGGTAGGAAAACTACCACTGTACCACAACAGAGCCCGTTCTGACCTAGCAAATTGCAACTTAGCCCAACAGGAAATGCTTTGATAGTAGATTATTGCAGAATTCTGTATAAGTTATTTCTAAGCTTCAACTGTTTTTTCTCATTTAACCTCCCTGACCAGTCTCATTACGGCAGATTGTCATTTTTGGTTCTCCTGTACATCCTAGACTGGTTAGAATATGCATTAAAAAAGCAACTTTCATTTATACAGAGCTATACGTCTCAGGTGACCCCAAATCCATCCACAACTACTTCTGAAGTACAGATGTCGTTGAAATATAGGAAATGCAGTTGCCAAGTTGTGCACCACAAGTTCCCAAAATAGCCTTGAGACAGATTACCAGATGATCTGTGTTGTTCAGTCTTGACTAAGAGATAACTATTGGTCAGGACACTAGGAGAACCCCCTCTTTTTCTTCAAAATTGTTGCTTGGGACCTTTTATGTTCACCTAAGAGAACAGACAGGGCCCTGTTTGAACTAACCTACTCAGAAACAGCACCTGCAACAGAGTACTATTCCCTCAGTGCTGCAAATCCAAACTATGTAGCTAAGTCTCTGGAATGGGGTTTGAACCTAGGATCTTCTGATTCAGAGCTAAAACTGTTACCACTGAGTTGAGGCTGAGGTTGTATTACCAACCCTCATGGTCAAAGCCACTAATGTGCAGTTTTCTTGAAATGTATCCCCTGAAACTCCATCTAATAAAACAAGTAATTCAGCATATTCTAAACAGGATATAATTTCAGAATCTAATTGCTTAATGATGGAATTAACCACATTAAGTCAGTTCAGACAAGTAGCCCTACCCTTGTCCTTCTGGGGTTTCAGTTTAACATCTCATCCAACATCTTTGACAGTGGAGTACTATTTCTGAACTGCACTGGTCGAGATATTTCATCCGGTCTTGGGAGCAGTAACTGACTTCACGGCGACTGACTCAGGGGTGACAGTCCTCCTAATGGGCCAAGATAGAGGGAGATGTGGGTTTTGTGTAGGAGGAACAGGAATCCACCCAATTTTTGTAGCACTATGTGAATATTACAACTGGTGTCAGTTGTGGCTGAGTGGGTAGTGTTCTGAGTCCTGTGTTAGAAATTCATGATTCCAGGACCAACTGAAGAGACTTCAGTACAAAATCTAGGCCAACAAACAGTGGGTCACTGCTCCCTGTGCAGTCACATGATTAGATTTTGGGAACAAGAACTTTGAGACAGCAATGGTTACCATGGAGCCTGAGCTGACTGCTAGCAACTGAGAAGCTTCTTTGAAACTTGTGTTCTTTCCCCTAATTGTGGGTCTGGTCTAATGGACAAATCTTTGAGGCCTGACTGCTGCTGCAAAAATAACCTGTCAGAAGATAGATACTTTATTTAAAAAGCCCTTAAATTTAAACATTTTCCACAATGCTCAACTTCAGCAGCTGAAGCCCACCCACCCAGTAAAAGCTCCCATATTCATCAAATTTTCAGTCTGGGATCATACAAACTCTGGGGAGTTAAAATAGGGGTCACATCTAGCAAAGGTTTTGGAAGCAATGATTAAGGCTAGTACACCAGCACAGTACTGAGAAAGTGCTGCACTATTGCTCGTACCACCTTTCACATGAATCATTAAACTGAGGTTCTTTCTTCTCTATCAAATGAATGCAAATACTGCATGGTCCTATTTAAAGAACAGCAGGGGAGGTTTCCTTGCCAACATTTAGTCCTCAACCAACATCACCGAAACAGATCGCTTTACTGCTGTTTGTGGGTGCTTGTGGTAAACAAGTTGGTTGACACATTTCTGAAATTACAATAGTGACTGCACTTTAAAAGTATTTTGTTGTCTGTAATTTGGGGGCGGAGGAAACACGGGTTGGTGGGGGGGGGAGGAACCTGAGCTAGTGAAAGGCATTTTCCTTTAACTGTAGTTCACAGAAATCTACTTCTGAAGCCAGAGTGTAAACTGATTGGTGTCAAGTCAAGTGATTATGGAGTAAACAGAGGTTAAGGGCATTTGGAGAGCTGGAGATAAACATCAAGTGGCAACTGCTAGAGCTGCATATTCCCTTTCTGCTCTCAGCTCATGGAGGTGCTGAGAGATGAGCAGGATTTTCCAGCATTGTTGCCAACAAGGTTGTTAACAGAGGGCAAGTTTTTTCCAGTGGCACAATGTGAGCCAAATATTTGATCGATCACTTTTGGTATTCAGCATTAAATTACATTTTATCAGTGACTGATCAGAGTTTAGAAGTAACTTTAATCCCTTACATTCACTATGTACCTCATATCTAAGTTTAAAATAACAAGACTGACTAAGTGACATACAGCAAATTCAACCCTACTTAGATCCAGCCTGGGTATTGACCACGTTCCTCTGGCAAACTACGTGCATTTCATCTAGATGCCTCTTCACTTTTTCGGAGCTGATGTCAGCCATAAATAATTCACCGATGTTACAGTCTGTTCTAATGAATTCACTACATTGCCTCTACCAGACACATTTCTGTTTGTGTAGACAGCGCACATATAAGTTCCAATAGTCATTTAATAAATTCCCTGTGTACTCTTTCTCTCAATCCTACATTACCATTTCTCCCAATCTCTTTACATGTACAGTTCCAGTTTCTCCAATGACCTTCTTCTCCCATGTTCCTGTGTTAAGGGATAGTTGACCTTCTGTCCATGCATTCTTGGTCTCTCCAAAATTTTCTTGCATTATCCTTTTGACGGAATGTGTCAGGGAGCCTCAGAAATGTTTCAACATCTTGTACCACTGGGCATTCTTCCTCCAGTGATGTTTAAAAACTATCTGCAATTAAGACAGTCCTTCACATCAGAAATCAATTGAGCCTTTGCCAAATGTAGTGGTGTTTGAGGTGGGGGGTGGTGGTGTTTGATTGCTATTAAGAACGGAAACTTGCATTTTTCTACAATGCCTTAAGTCAGATAACTCAACACAGCTCAAATACACACTGAGCCTAGGGCTTGACTCAATTCCATATGAGACACTGTGTCCTTACAGCTGAGAATCTGGGAAAGGTTATTGAGATAACAAGGTGTAGAGCTGGATGAACACAGCAGGCCAAGCAGTATCAGAGGAGCAGGAAAGCTGATGTTTCAGGCCTAGACCCTTCTTCAGAAATGGCCCGAAACGTCAGCTTTCCTGCTCCTCTGATGCTGCTTGGCCTGCTGTGTTCATCCAGCTCTATACCTTGTTATCTCAGATTCTCCAGCATCTGCAGTTCCTACTATCTCTGGGAAAGGTTATTGTCTATCTTATGAACGAGCCTTTGGAACTGGTCAATTTTTCTCTTCCCATCTCATCATCCTATGACCCTCAAGCCAAATCTTTCTGGAAGAATCTGTATATGGGGAATATCATGACACTAACACTTCAATATATAGCTCCTCCTAAACAATACTGAGGATAACCTGGAATACAAAATCGGATTTCTATCACCTTACATTATAATTTATACTCTAGTATATATAATCAGACCATATCTCTTCACCTCCTTTGCATGCTTATTCCTAATAACATTGCATTTTTTTTTTTTGCAATTTCACAGGGCAGTTAAAAAGTCGAAGTTAAAAAGTTAAAAATTACTGTAGGCTAGAGTCACATCTCAGACAGACCAGGTAAGCACAGTGGAATTCCTTTGCTTCAAGGCATTAGTGACAGATGAGTTTTCGATGGATGTAAGTAGTCATGAGACTGATCCTAGCTTTCAATTTCAAATTTTGTTTATTGATTTTAAATTCCACCACATTGTTGCCACCCCACATTCCCCCCAATCCAAACATTCTATCAATTCATTACATCTAAGCTACAATTCCAATACAATATTAAGTAAGCACTGTGGAAAGTGTTCTAATTTGAATTAACTGCTAAACTGAGGTCCCATCTACCTGTTCTGACAGGTGAACTTAATGCTGAGGATTTAAGGGAACCATTTGAAGATAATCAAGAAGATTTTCAGTACTGTGACCTTCCTCCCTTAATTGTCACCAGAAACAGGATTATTGATGGTTCAACTCTTTGCTGCTTGATCAAACCTATTGAGAGCAAACTGGCCACCACATTCTGTTGTTTCACAAACTGTGTTTTAAATTCACTACAAATGACGTGCTTGGAGCTATTTCAGATTGGGTACATTACAAATGGAACACTTTTAAAATAAAGTTTTGCATTTCTGTAAAGTTGTCCATGACCTCAGGTGGTGACAAAGTGCAAAACAGTTAACTACGTACTTGCAGCATTGTCACAGCTATAACATAAGAAAAAAGCAGCCAATTTTTCACGTAGGAAGGCTTCACAAAAAGCCGCAAGAAAGAAGACTAGATGGCCTGGTGTCAGCTGAGAACTAAATATTCACCAGGACATCAGGTAAGACTTCCTTAAACATTTCCGGTCACCTGAAAGGGCAGACAGGATCTGGCCTTAACTTTCATCTAAGAGATGACGCCTCCAACCGTACAGCTCTCCTTGGTACTGAAAAGTACTTGAACTTAAAAGTACTTAATTATGAGGTGCATCAATCAACACTGAGTCATGCTGATGAAAAGGTAATGTAAGTAAAAACGTCTCACAATTGTGTTATGATTGGATGACATAATGTGAAAACTGTTGAGCAAAATATATCTTAAGCTATGTTATTACTAGTAATGGTCTTAGGTGTATTTAGAATCTACGCAGCATTCTTCACAACTTTAGTGCCATAAATCTGTGAAATGCTCACTTTTCTGCACGTGTTCCATTTCTAAATATAAATTATTGGTGTTTGACATGTTCATTGATCATAGTCCTCTGAATCTGGCAAATATAGACTGTGTTACGTTTCACCTCTGGGACACATTATGCTAGTTCTGCCTCCAGGAATGCCTGCAACAGATCTCCCTTTGGGCCAGAGCATGCCAGACCTAGGTGCAAATGACTGGTTACTGAATTGATGACAACATAATATTGTTGCCAAAATGCAGAAAACTGTGAGAAAGTCAACTCATGTTCACTTTTGGCTTGGACTGTGATCCACAGACTTGGTGCCTTTTTGCCTAAACTTTTTTTACCCACAACATTCCTGAAAAAAAATTTATCTCATTTGCCTTATGTGTGAATAAGTGTCCACGTGTTTGGATTTAAAGGAGGAAAGTTTAAGTTTACATGTTAGTAATTTAAAAACTGTTTGCCAAATATTAAAGAATAAATTTGTTATAATAAATTTTGCTATTTTTGTTTCTTAGTTCATTTACTAACTCTGGTATGGGTTCCTCTTATTTTAGGTAGTTGTCACTGTCAGGCATTAAAACCAACTGAAGGATAAAACTGGTCACATATCTCACTATTGACAAATCATGAAATAGTAGGACTTGAATTCCAGTGCACTAGGGTTGTGACAAGAGTTTGGTGGTTCATCTAGATCTTTGGACATAGGCCGTATGAGATTAAATGTGGAGTAAGATTAGTTGGCAAAGGATAAAAGGGCAGGTTTCTCTAACTGTAAAATAAGATGGCTTTGGATGCAGCTAAAACTATCCTGCAGATAGCCAAAATAAATGTGACTGTTTTACAAGATTTAACAAAGGCCAAGGCCAAGAATTGGCAAATGAGTTACATGTAAACTTTCCTGCAAATGCTAAGAACTGAGATAATTAAAATATTACGGCAACATGTGGGAATGGTTGAAATACAAAAAAGCATCAGAGGTGATGAGTTATGAGTTAACTTTCAGAGAGAGAATTTATGAAGCTGGAAGTTGGATTGCAAAGGGAAAGTGAAAGGGAAAGGAAGAATGAAAAGAATACTGATTTAAAACACTGCAACTTAAAAAACAGATGCTTCAAATGCAGAAGAGCTAAATGATGAGGAAAGACCAAGCCATACTCTAAGGTCCAGAAAAGAAATGTTTAAATTTATATGGGCTCTACAAAAAATCGAAGAAAAGGCTGTTGAGTCATTCTTTATGTTTGAAAAGATAGCAAAACAAATGAAATAGTTGAAGGAAAATGACACTAACTATGTGGAGCAGTTTGACAGGTACAGCACATTAAATATATGCATCACTGTCAACGCAGGTTTCTACAATATGGTACTGTTAAAGGATTTCTTGGTGCATATGAGTTATTTCCTAAAAGATATACGCAAAAGATGTGAACTGCTTGGAAACAACCTGAGCAAACCTACTTTAAATTTGAAAGGGTATTGCAAAGTAATTTTGGCTTGTGGATAAGGGTAAGTAAACACCCTGTACGAAGCTCTTAGAGAGATCATCCTCCTAGAAGAATTTAAAAACTGACAACCTTTTATAATTTGAAACTATGTTGAAGACCTCAGGGTAGCATTTGCAGGACAGGCAGCTGGAGTGGCTGATGATTAAGAGCTGATCCATAAAACTAAACGTTTTTTCCATCACCCCCATATACCTGTAAAAGATAGAAGGTGGGAGAGTGGAAGGTAGTCAAGTAGCCAGCGTAAAGAAAGGACATCTGGCAATACCCTTACCCTATGATCTCCTCCTCAGTCCAGAAAGGATGCTGCTGAGGCTAGAAATAACAGTTGTAGGCCTTCGAGTTTCCATTGTCATAAATACTAGAAGTCGCGAATGAAGACCATGGGACTTATTGGGGTTCGTAAGAGACAGTTCAACAACAGAGCTCAAAAGGAAAATACCTCTGATCAAATTGCAGCTTTAACTACAATAATAAGATCAAAGATAAATGCTGTTGTGAGTGTAAGAGAGGTGAATAAAGTAAATGAGTGAAAAAATGGATTTTTGTCGACTAAGAGAGTCACCCCTCTTTCCTCAAATGATACAGCTTAACTCATTAGAATAATAGATACAGGAGGTACGCAAACTCTTCTGCTGAAGAATGAGCTGGCTTTTCTTTCAGGGAGTGCATTGAAATCCAAAGTTTTAATGGGTTAAGCAATGGTTAAACAAAGTCCATCACTAAATGTCAAAGTAATACCACAAGCAAATATTACAGCAGCCAAAATTTTCTTTAATAAAGGGGATAAATCAACAGAAGGTTTTATCGTGTCTTCTTTACATGAGGCTCAGAAAGTAGATCTGATGTGAAGTCAAAACATTCAGCTCACACTGAAGCTTTTTTTTTTAATTCATTCATGGGATGCGGGCATTGCTGGCTGGCCAGCATTTATTGCCCATCCCTAAAAGCTGAGGCTAAACGGATACTACAGTGTTATACGTTAAAATCGGATTTCTGATGAGGAGATGGAGACATTGTTGCAGACAAGGAATGGACAGTTGTTCATCAGATCGTGGAACTATGCTGATATCATAAAGAGATATGAAATTCCTCAGGCAAGACATTTACAGAAGACTCAAGCATTGATAGCCTTTTTCCATGGTTGAAATTTCAGAAGGACACAGCGCAGTTCTGTAAGATGTGCCATACATGTCGGGTATTGGGGAAACCTCAAAATTTAATCAAAGCAGCGCATTTAATATCTATAGCAGTTTCTGAAAAGCCATTCATTAGAGTGTCAGTAGACTGAGTAGGATTATTACTGAAAATAAAAGTGGGACACCAGTATATCCTTACAGTTATGGATACAACAAGCCAATTTCCAAAAGCCATTCTTTTAAAAACAATTTCAGCAAGAATAGTGGTGGAAAAAGTTAATTTTTTTTACTTGTTATGGACTACCAATAGATATACAGTTAGATCAAGGTTTCAACTTAGTGTCTAAAACTTTTCAGGTCATAATAAGTAACTTGGGTATAAAACAACTGAGGTCCAACTGCCTAGTATCGGCAAATACAGGGAGCTTTGGAGAGATACTATCAGACTCTGAAGTTAACGATTAAGGCATATTCTCATGAATACCCACAAGACTAGAACAAAGGATAGATTTATTTGTTATTAGCTCAAATTATTCATTCAAATTATTATTGCTCCCCAAACGAATCTACTGTGTTTAATCTATCCGAATTGTTCTGTGGTCAGGAGATAAGAGGCCCATCAAAATTGATCCAGGAGAAGTTTTGAAGACAAAAGACAAATCCTCAATGTTGGATTATATATCTATGTTTCAACAGAGACATAAAGGAGCATGCAAAGTAGTGCAGAAGCATTTGTAAACTTCACAAGCAAAGATGAAAGAGTGGACAATCAAACATAAAACATTTCAAACAGGAGAGAAAGTTTCTGTGTTTACAAGGTGAACCTCTCAAAGCGAGAGTCACTTATCCATACAGGATAGTTAGCAGCTTAGTAAAGTGACGTATCTGGTAGACACTCGAGATCACAGGAAGAAGAATCAATTAGGTCACATAAACGTATTAAATCATCACTGCAGAGAGGAAGATAAAAAAGAGCAAGTCTGTCAGGTAATAGGCACAGTGGAGTTGACAGAGGCAGTGAGTGTGAGGCAGAAGGACAGGGAGACAATTAACAAAGTGAAGCTCCTCTCATCCAATTAACCAATACTGAAATACTAAGGCAGTTGGACACCGAATTCTTGTCATTAGGGAAGGACAATGAGATGGTCTAGTCAGATGACTCAGCAACTTCAAAGAAATCTCTAGAAATACAATGTTAACCAGGCATGATGTGGACAATATCCTTATTGTTTAAATACAGAAAACAAGCTCAGGTGGAAACAGAGATTTGATACATGTTACAAAATCTCTTGATTGAACCTAGCCAAAGCAGCTGGAGTTCACCAGTGGCATTAGTTCCTAAACTGGATGAGTCGACTAAATTCTGCACAGACTACAGAACAGTAAAAGCAGTATGAAAAGAGGTCTGTTCCCAATTCCTTAGTTAGAAGAATGTATTGAGAAGGTTATCCATGTCTCATTTCTTTCCAAGATTGATCTGGAAGGGATTTATTTATGCTCTAAAATGTTGAAGAGAATGGTAAATACCATTAACACCTACTGCTAAAGAGATATCAACTTTTGCTACACCAAATGGGTTATATCAATGTTGAGTCATGCCATTTGGGTTTAAAAATGCCCTAGATACATTCCAAAGACTTACAAATCAATGGCTGGACTGAGGGAGGATATTCCTGGGAGTATGTCCAGAGATGTTATTTGGGTAGAACTGAGAAATAAGAAAGGGATGATCACCTTATTGGATTGTACTAGGGACCCCCAAATAGTCTGCCAGAAATTGAGAAGCAAGTTTGTAAGGAGATCCTAGTTAGCTGTAAGAATAATATAGGTTGGTTATGGTAGGGGATTTTTAACTTTCAAAACATGGACTGCGACTGCCATAGCTTGGATGGAGAGGAATTTGCTTAGTATGTACAAGACCATTTTTTGATTCAGTATGTGGGTGTCCTACTCGAGAAGGAGCAAAACTTGACCTACTCTTGGGAAATAAGGCAGGGCAGTTAACTGAGGTGTCAGTGGGGGAGCACTTTGGGACCAATGATTGTAATTCTATTAGTTTTAAAATATTGATGGAAAAGCATAGACAGGACCTGAAAGTTAAAGTTCCAAATTGCAGGAAGACCAATGTTGACAGCATTAGACAAGAACTTTTAGAAGTTAATTGAGGGCAGTCATTTGCAGGTAAAGGGACAGCTGGCAAATGGGAAGCCTTCAAAAATGAGATAACAAGAGTCCATAAACAGTGTTACTGTTAGGGTGAACTCTGTGGAAAACTAGGGAAGTGATTGCTGGGCCCCCTGCTGAGATATTTGTATCATCAGTAGCTGCAGGTGAAGTACCGAAACACTGGAGGTTGCCAAATGTGATACCACTATTTAAGAAAGGTGGTAAGGAAAGCGAGAGGACTACAGACCGTGAGCCTGACATTGGTGGTGGGCAAGTTATTGAAGAGGATCCCGAGGGACAGGATTTACAGAAAATTGGAAAGGCAAGGCCTGATTAGGTTTAGTCAACATGGTTTTATGTGTGGGAAATTGTGTCTCATTAAGTTTTTGATTGAGTTTTTTGAAGAAGTAACGAAGAAGATTGATGAAGGCAGAGTGGCGGACGTGATCCGTACGGACTTAAGTAAGGTGTTTGACAAGGCTCTACATGATAAACTTGTTAGCAAGGCTCAATTACATGGAATACAGGGAGAACTAGCCTAATTGTGAAACTTGAAATGGTTCAGACAAGATTTACAAGGATGTTGCCAGAGTTGGAGGGTTTCAGCTACAGGGAGAGCTATCTTACCTGGAGCGTCAGTAGCTGCGGGGTAACCTTATAGAGTTTATAAAATCATGAGGGGCACAGATAGCATGAATAGACAAGGTCCTTTCCAAGGGGAGTCCAAAACTAGGGGGCATAAGTTTAAGGTGAGAGGGGAATGATTTAAAAGGGATCTAAGGGGCAACTTTTTCCACACAGAGGGTGATGTGTATATGGTATGAGCTACCACAGGAATTGGTGGAAGCTGGTACAATTATAACATTTAAAAGATAGCTGGATGGGTATATGAATAGGAAGGGTTTAGAGGGATATGAGCCAAGTGCTGGCAAATGGGACTGGCTTACATTATGATATCTGGTCAGCATGGACAAGTTGAACCGAAGAGTCTGTTTCCATGCTGTACAGCTCTATGACTCTAGGTGGTAGCTAAAATGCCTAATTGAGTATTTTAGTTAGATTGACATAATATATAATAACACCTGGGAAGAACATGTGAAATAATTTGAAGACTTATTTTAGCAATTACAATTAGCTGGCTCAGTAATAGATTTTGCCAAAAGTGAGTTCACATAAGTATGTCATATGTACCTAGAACACAGCAGAGGGCAGGGATAAGTGTTGCTAAGAAAAGGTGAAGGCTTTGATTGAATTCCCCACTCCCAAAGCTAAACAGGAAATCATACATTTTCAGATTCATTATGAAAATAAGCAAAGGGAATATGGTCAAAAGGGAATATGGTCAAAAGGGAATATGGTCAAAAGAGTGCCAAATAGCTTTCAGAAGTTGAAAGCAATCCTAATGAACGAACAGTGTTGGCTTCCCCTGATTTTACTGAACCTTGTAAAATGGCAATTGATGCTAATGACTTGGATTGGGTAGGGTCTTATGGTAAAATGATGAATTAAGAATAGAGAAACAAATGAGGTATACTTTTCTGAGAAATTAAGCCAGTAACAGAAGAAACACACTGCAGTTAAAAAAGGGCCTCGAGGATTCCGCCTGGCTCTTAAACATTCTGAAATTTGAATCTGTTACAACCACAATGAAACACTAATATACGCTGATAATAATCCCTAGACCTTTGGTGAAAAACATAAAACCCAAAATGCAAGATTATTAAGATGAAGCTTATTAAATTCATCTTATAAAATCAGGATTGTTCACATTGTTGGAAAGGATAATGTAATTACTGACGCACTATCAAGAATATAAAAATACCAGTAAGTTGAAAATTTGAGAAAAGACAACAAGTTGTACAGATCCTGTACAAAGGATGCGTGAGGGTGGATGAATATCATTTACATTTTTTTTGTGTTTATCCTGTGATGAAACGCTTAGAAATAGCATTTCATCTCTTCAAGGGTAGAGGCATATCAAGACCACACATATTTTGTTTGGAAATATAAACCAAAACATTGAATTTTGGCTAATTTAGTTGTTTTATTTTGAACTCAAAGGAAAAGTGGAACTGTGTGGGGTCACTCAGTGGTTACAGAAATGCATATGAATTTTGCAGAAAATGAATTCTGATATATTTGTGATACACACTGCCACAAGGAGTCTTTGAAAAGAAAATGTAACTGCCCAGCAACAGCAGACTGATTGGGTTAAAGCAACAGTTTGATGCAGAACTGTGAAGAAATAAAGCAGTTGCAATACAGATCCTTAAGCGTGCACACAATTGAAGTTGCTCCCTCCATCTCAGTGTGAATGGATGAAATAACACTGGTCAACTTGGAAAAAGAAATCACTGACAATTCAAAGCAAGATCTGGGTCCAACTGACTGGCTACTGAATTGAGGATTGGCAACGTAGTTAACAACAATTTTTTAATTGTTGAAACATGTAGTGACGTCTTTTTATCTTATCCACCACAATCAGGCATTAACCATCCTAGAGATCAAATAGGTCATATTTCACAGCAGTGACTGTGCATTGAATAATGAGGTTTAATTCCAAACATATTTCAACAGTTCGATTTCCAATTGGGACTAACCATGCTAGATGTCCTTTGGAGACAGATAGGTCTTCCTCTGGGATAAATAGTGCCAAATCTCCCTTTGGGACAGACTAGGCTGATTATCCCTCCAGGACAACTTTGGATGGATTTCCCTGTGGAAGAGTTTGGGCTGAATCTCCCTCCCTCTGGGTCAGACTGTGCTGGATCTCTCTCTTTCTCTCTGGGACAGACTGTGCCAGATCTCTCTCTCTGTGGGACAGATGGGCCGGATCTCTCTCTCTTTCTCTTGCACTCTCTCTGGGATAGGCTGTGCCAGATCTCCCTCCCTCTCTCTGGAACACACTGTGCTGGATATCTCTCTGGGACAGACTGCGGAGGATCTCTCTCTCCCTCTCTGGGACCGACTGTGCCGGATCTCTCGGCCTCACTCTGTGGGACCGACTGTGC
>JAHRHZ010000070.1:4478084-4560044 GCA_024137785.1 Ginglymostoma cirratum
GATCTCTCTCTGGAACGTACTGTGCTGGATCTCTCTCTCTGGAACGTTATATGCTGGTTCTCTCTCTCTGGAACGTACTATGCTGGATCTCCCTCTCTGGAACATACTGTGCTGGAACTCTCTCTCTGGAACATACTGTGCTGGATCTCTCCCTCTCTCTGGGGCACCCCGTGCTGGGTTTCCCCCCGTCTCTCTCTGGGGCAGACTGTGCTGTTTACGGTACCTTTGAAGGGAATTTGCTGCCCTCCCCTTCACAGACAGCACAACCGTTTCCATCCGGCCCTGTGCCCCAATTTACCTCATTGTCTATTAGTGCCTCGACCCGCGGATCGCTGTGGGACATCCTGGGGATGTCCTTGGTGGTGAAGGTGTACTTCCTCAGCTGAACTTCGCTCCATTGCCGGTTTGCGTCTGCACTTCGCTCCGCCATATCCCGCCGCCGCTTCCCCAGAAGTCTGGCTCCGTGACCGACACCCACCAACCGACAGCCTCCCTTCACTTCAAATCCGCAAACAAACCGTGAGCGCTCACAAGAACCGCAACGCCGCCGAGCTCGAGAGCCGGGACAGAGCACTGCGGCCTCGACTGAAACCAGTCACCTTCCGCCACACCGCCCCCGCTTGCCCGGAGGACTACATAGCTGACCACAGCTTCATCCCGGCGAGAAGCAAGTGACAGAAACTGAGAGCAGCCCGACCCCTGGAGGCCAGGAAGAATCCGTCCATCACTGAGAGTCCGCTGAACGCAGCGTCAAACGTCGCTCAATACGCATGCGTACGACTGCCCCAAACGCGTCCAGCGCCTGCGCAGTGAATGATTAATGCCAGCCTCCCCGACCATCCCCCTCGCCATCTGCGTCCGATCTTTCTGAGCCTGCGCTATAAAGGGAAGAGAAATGGCGTTGAGTGGTTGTTGGCTTCGCTGTCTGAGTCGGGGTGTAGGGAAAAGCCTGCAATTGGTAGGGAGCTCGGACAGATATGTCCGGGCTGGTGAGTACTGGTCATTAAATCCTTTGTCATAAAAGCCGGCAGTAATGTGGGAGTCAATGAAAGTGCGGTAACCTTGGGACAGTTAGGGGTCGGCTGAGGTACAGGACATTGCTGCAGCAAATAAAAACGAAAAGAGCTGCGGATGCTGTAAATCAGGAACAAAAACAAAGTTGCTGGAAAAGCTCAGCAGGTCTGGCAGCATCTGTGGAGGAGAAAACAGAGTCGACGTTTCGGGTCCGTAACCCTTCCTCAACACATTTCTATAACATCCCTACAATGCGGAAGCAGGCTATTCGGCCCTACTAGTTCACACTGACTCACCCCCCTACCCTTTCCCTGTAACCCCGCATTTCCAGTGGCTAATTCACCCAACGTACACACCCCTGGACACTATGGGCAATTTAGCATGACCAATCCATCTAACTTGCCTACCTTTGGACCGTGGGAGGAAACTGGAGCACCTTACGGAAACTCATGCAGATACAAACAATGTGTAAGCTCCACAACAACAGTCGCCGGATGGTCTGTGGTGCTGGGAGGCAGCAGTGCTACCACTGAGCCACTGTGCCACCCCATTTGAATCAGCCTCAGATGTTCACTGTCCATCAAAGCTGTCAGGTGGATGCAATGGCAGATGTTAGGTTTATTATCAGTAGGAGGTTGCAAAATGATCTAAAACCAGGTCTATATCATCTCATTGATAATCTCAACCTGGCAGAGTAGAGTAGGAGCATTAATGCCTTAGTGAGAAACCCATAGATTAAATTCTTAGTTCACATATTTCCACACCTAAAGAGGGCTAATATTTCAGGTTATCTTTTGGATAAGATGTTAATCTGAGTCATTATCTATCTGTTCAGGTGCCTGTAAAGAGTACAGGTGTCTGTAAACTGTGCTGGTTAACATCCATTCCTCAAAAGAGCACCGGTGGCACCCTTATTTAAAGTGTACTGTGGGTACACTGATAATGAGACTTGAAATTCAAAGAGCAAAATGAATTCTTAAAACGTGACACCATGGAAAGGTAATAGTGGTATGTTTTCCATTTAATCAGAGATATAACAGTACAGATAAATCTATAAGAGAAAAGTAGAGACCAATGGAAAGAGAGGTGTTAGTGTCCAATGTCATCAAATGGTGGTGAGTAACAATTGATGTGAGGATGGGGCAAGACAGATGAACATGGCAAACCATGATAGCAAATCTCATGGCAGAAGTGGCTACAAGTAGAAGTTTGAAATTTAAAACAAAGGCAGAAAGTATTGGACATACTCAGTGGGTCAGGCAGCATCTGCAGAAAGAAACAGTCTTAACATTTCACTTCAATTACTGAGCTGCTGAGTATTTCCAGCATTTTGTACTTTAATATGTCAATATGTCTTTAAATGGTCCCTTCAACATTGCTATGTGATATAAGATGTTTGCCAGAGGTGTTCAAAAGGATGAACTGAAAGGGAGATATTAGGGTAGGTGACCAAAAGATCGATATAGATGCTGCTTTCAGCAAAGTCTTAAAGATGTGTCAAGACAGTGGGGATGAGGAGCAGAATTCCAGATCTATCTATCTTCCCATGTTCCCTGATGAAAGGAAAATCTGACTCAATGGTGCCAAGATCTCCGCTGTGGCTAAGGCAAAGATGCTGGTCCTGAATGTATCCCAGCTGCTACTGGGATCAAACCCAATGTTCTGTGTACCAACCTGGCCATCCGGCCTATTGAGCCAATTACTCCCTATCTCCATTCCCCCAATGAGTTTAATTACTGTGTCAGCATACAACTTTACATCTGTGTTGTATTTTGGAGATATGGATAATGAGGGCACAAGTTCTAGTTTTCTTGTAATCACATAACTGAGGAGCAGTCTCTCTTGCTCCTAACACTCTGCCATTGGTATGTGTTGGGTGGATATGCAGGTTGACACTGAACGGGTTTGGTTGTGTTATGAACGCACCTTCCGTGGTGAAATTCTAGATCATGAAAGCAAATATTTACAGCATAGAAGAAGACTCTCCAACCCACTAGGTCTGTGCTAGCTGACAAAGAATGATTTATGTCCAATCCATTTTCCAGTTCTCAGGTCTATAATCTTGTAGTAACAGCCCGTTTGAGGGTTTCTGCCTTTACCACACTTTCAGGTAGTGAGTGATTATAGACCTAAGTCATTTTTAATCATTGCAAGGATGAGATGAAGAGGTAGGGGGTGTAAATGCAGAAAAGAACAGTAAAAACAAAAAGGTCATGGTAGATGTACAGCTACAAGAGGTTACTGCAATATGGTGGGGTGAGATCATTGAAGGAATTTAAACACAAGAATTATCATCTTAAGTTAGGTAACAAGGTGTAGAGCTGGATGAACACAGCAGGCCAAGCAGCATCAGAGGAGCAGGAAGGCTGACGTTTCGGGCCTAGACCCTTCTTCAGAAAATGTAATTTTTAAGTTAGGTGTTTTGGAACCAGGGTTCAGTGTGGATAGAGGTGATTGCATCAGAATTTGTGTGAAATAGGTTGGAAGCGTTGTTGGATAAACATCAGTTTACAGCGGGTGAAAGAGATATGATGGATGGGTGAGCTTTGGGAAAGTTTAGTCTGAAGGTAAGAAGGGCATAGAAGAGGACTTTAGCAGCAGGTGGAGTAAGATGGATGGGAGAAAGGCAACGTTGTTAGGGGTGTGCTGTAGGTTCACTTCTGAATTCTGTTCTCCAGCAATGTGTATTTTCACATGCATGTTGGACTGTAGACTGGAGCTATAGACACATTTCTTTACATTCTATGGCAGACCAAAATCCCATCTGCTCTTGCTGCCTGTCTTTAGTGTGTGTTGTAAGTTTTCACAGGTTGATAGTGAACCTGTTTGGCTGTATTATGATTGCACCTCCTTTGGGCACCTGAACCCAGAGTTTCTGGACTAGAGGTAGGGACTTTACAAATTGTGCCATGAGACCTCAGGTTATACAGGTTGAGAAAGTGGATTTGGGGTAGGAACTTCACCTCTGAGTCAAATAAGATACTGAGGTTTCAAGCTTCTTGCTGCAGCCTGCGACTGTACTGGGTGATGTAAATAGAATTTTTAAAAATTCCTTCATGGGCTTTGGGTGGCACGGCCACCCGATGTTGCCCAATCCTCATTACCCTTGAGATGGTGGTAGTGAGCCACCTTCTTGAAGCACTGCATTCTTTTTGTTGAGTGTGGAAGGACTTGAATAGATGACAAGGGGAGTTAAAAGTTAATCTCATTGCTGTGGGTCTGAATTGTAATGTGGGCCAGGTGGGGAGAGCAGACTTCCTGCAGGGCAGTAGTGAACCATATGTTTTTATGTAACCAGTGAACATTTCATAGTCACTATCGCTAATAGTCTCACTAGTATCCGTGGTAGGTTTCAGATCTGTCTCTACAGTATCAGGCTGGGTGTTGAGATTACTAGTCTAGATTACTACCATCTCCTGTGAGAAGGGTAGAAACCTTGGCCGCTCACCCAGCATTCTCAACAAAAGAACCTATTTTCACAAGCGAGTTATCTGGGAGTGGGAGCGCTAATAAATGTGGGTAGATAGCTGTTGTCCTCCTGCTCCTGTGTCTCTGTCTGCAGTTATCAAAGTGTGTGCCACTAAATCATGTTCTGCCTCCTAGACAGGAATGGGAGACGCATCTTTGAAAAAGGGCAGGTGAAAGGTTCACTTTATTATTTTTGTTAATGCTTTGTGTTTTTCTTTGCAGCCTCTAGTATTTCTAAGGATATGCTGCCAGGTCCGTATCCCAGAACGCCAGAGGAAAGAGCACAAGCAGCAAAAAAATACAATATGAGGGTGGAAGATTATGAGCCATATCCTGATGATGGAATGGGGTGAGTTTATTTCTGTAAAACAAGTTTCCTATTAGATAAGGAAAATCAGGTGTGTACCAAACTTTCCCACATTGGTAGGAAAATACGTAATCAAATGCTCCTGCAGCAAACTTTTTAAAGTTCACTCATGGGATGTGGGCATTGTTGACATTTATTGCCCATCCTCAGTTGACCTTGAAAAGGTGATAAGGAGCTGCATTCTTAAATACAATTGACTGGGTTCCTATAGATTTCAGTGTCACCCACAATTCTGAGAATCTGCATCAGACATAGGCCAGATTCTCAAATGTGGGTGACACTAAAATTTTCCTTCCTTGGGGGGACATTTTGAGCAATTTGTTCTTTGTGTTTTGGCAAACCAGTAGACTATAAAACATAGGAGCAAAAATCAGCCATTTGACCCACTCGCTGAGATTGTGGTTGATTTGGTAATCCTCAACTCTACTTTCCTGCCTTATGCCTATAATCCTTAATCCGATTAAAAATATGTCTATCTCAGGCTTGAATACACATAACAACCTGGCCTCAATAGCCTTCTGCAATAAAGAATTCCGCAGACTCACTAGCTCCTGAGAGAAGTAATTTCTCCTCATCTCTGTCTTACCCTAACACCTGCAATTATGTCTTCTGGTCCTAGGATTTCCAGCAGGAGAAGCAACCTTTCCACATCTATCCTTTTAAGCCCCCTAGGAATCTTGATGTTTCGATAAGGACTCCTGTCATTCTGTAAAACTGAGTACAAAGCTAATCTATTCAACCTCTCCTTGTAGATAATCCTTCCACATCTGAGATTAGCATAGTGACCTTCTCTGGACTGCCTTCAATGATAGTATATCTTCCATTAGAAATTGGGACAAAAATGTCTATAATATTTTAGCTGTGTCTGACCAGTGCTTGAATAGTTTTAGCAAGAAATCCCTATTTTTATACATTATTCCATTTTGAAATAAAGACTAATATTCTATTTGCTTTCCTTATTACCTGCTGAATTAGATGCTAGCCTTTTGTGATTCCTGCATGAGAAACCCCAAATCCCTCTGTGCTACAGCTTTCTGTAGTTTTCCCCTTTAAATAATATTCAGCTCTTCTATTCTTCCTGCCAAAGTGCACAATTTCACATTTTCCCACTTGTATTCCATCTGCCAAGTTATTGCCTACTTGCTCAACCTGTCTGTATCCTTCTCTCAACTCCATGTCAGCTTTACCACCTGTCTTCCTTTGTGTCATTTGCAAACTTTCAATTTCCTCATCCAAGTCATTAATAAATAACTGTGGCCACAGCACTGATCCTTGTGACACTCCAGTGGTTACAGGTTGTTATCCTGAAAATGCCTCTTTTCCCCAGGTCTCTGTCTTCTATTAGTTAGCCAGTCCTCTGTACATGTTAATTTACTATCCCAAACACCATTGGGTGTTATTATGTATAATTAGCTTATGTCATGACTTTTAAAATTCCAAATGTTACATCTACTGCTTCCCCCTTTTGTTTTTAATTGTGTTTGTGACCTCCTCAAAGAACACTAATAAATTTGTCAGGCATGATTTTCCCTTCATGAAGCCATGTTGATACTGCTTGATTATATTCTGTATTTCTAAATGCTCTATTTTCTCCTATATGATTTATGCTAACATTTTTCCAATGACACATGTTATGCTAATTTGCCAGTAGTTTCATGGGAGATGCACACGGGGAGAATGAGGACATGAAAGAGAGGATTGACAGTGGGAAGGAAGGATTTATTTTGAAAGAGGGTCTGAAACAAACCACTAAAGCAGTGAGAGAAGTGGGTATGAGAAGGAGAGAGAGAATAGATAACCTGGAAAACAAATAGAAAAGTGGTAGAAGATGGAAAAAAGTTATTACAAGTTAAGAGATGCAAAAAGATAGTGAGACAAAGATATTTTATAAGGTATTTTTGTCCATCAACAGCGCTGGAAGATATTAAGTCGGCCTTTTGAAACAAAACGAATTGAGTACATATGTGCAAATTTTGCAGATGTGCTGACTTGCAGAGGATAGATCCTGGGTTCCTGTGAAGTACAGTGTTTATCGAATTGAATAACAACAGCAAAGTCTGCTGGATAAATATCCCATTTAATTGGACTTCAATTTAGTTTCTCTGTACAAGAAAAACTATTGATGTGATAAAGAAAATAAAAAGATAGCAGATTTTCCGATGAATATTTTGTAAGGGTCCAAATACCTGTTCGAAGAAATAATTTCACTGGAAAATTAGCTTTGTGGTTATAGTCTGGTGGACACTGCACCTGGACTATTGTGTTTTTTCATTTTACATTGACCATTGTTCACTTCCCTTCTGTTTTCTGTCCTATGCTGGTCAGATCCAGCATAACTATTTCAGTTTCAGTCAGTTATTTTAGACTAAAGCTACAAGTTTAGTTTTCTCATAACAGATTTGGGGACTATCCAAAACTACCCGACCGGTCGCAACAAGAGCGAGATCCTTGGTACACATGGGATGAGCCCGACCTGCGAAGAAACTGGGGTGAACCGGTAAATGGCAATCCTGAGTATCCGTGTAGTATTCCTGCCCAGTTGGCTCCAAGTTATATATTTCTGTAAAGTATTGAATATTTCTGAAGCCTAGTCCTTTAGTTATTGTAATGTTCCAAGAAAATAAACTTTATATTTGTATCATAGTTCACACCTAATCCCAATTCACTGTGGGCTTGTGAAGTTTAAAGCAAGGATCATTGGACACCAATTATGAGTGAGGGAACATGTTTCGTTTTCTACCTAATTTATTGTGATTGTCCTGGTCATGATCAGTTAATTAGGTGAAAACTGAGAATCAAACATTGACTGTTCCTGGCCGTACGCATGAGTACCTGATATGTTGGCTAAAACAAAAGACAGAAGGTGAGATCTTGCATTTATAAAGCACCTTGATGACCTCAGAGTGTCCAGACGTGCTTCACCATCACTGTCTCCAAATAGTTGACTATTACGTTAGGGAAAGGTTCATGCCTGTTCACAGAGCAAGGCTTCACTAACAGTACCAAGGGGAATGACCAACCAATTTGTTTAGGTGTTGGTTGAGAGATAAATGTTGGCTGGGCCATTGGTGCAACATCTGGAAGAGTTACTATGGAATATTTTGCATCTGCTTGATCAAGCATACAGGATAGCACTTCAGTTTACCATCGCAGCAAAAAGATGGTACCTCTGACGATGCAGCACTCCCTCAGAATGCACTGATTTGGCAGACTGAAATTATAGCCTCAAGTTCCTACAGTTAAATTTGAATTTCCAATATAAGTGTGTTACCAGAAAAACTGCATGTGACTGAAATAATTTTAAATTTTTAATGAAGTTCAGAGTAGTGAATCAATATCAGTTGTTAGCATTTTGTCTCTTATGAAGGAAGTGTTAGTTTTGAGTCCCACAACAAACCTCAAGCATGTGATATGTGTGCTAAGTGCACTGCAGTACTAAGGAAAGCTTGCATTCTGGGAAATACCATTTGACTGCTTCAAACATGAAGGTATTGTAATAAAAGCTGAAGATTTTCTTGTTTTTAGCCAAGATACACTGGCAAGGCAGCCGATTCACTGTTCAGTTTTTCAGTGTCATCAAATGATTTCAATGTGTTACCCATCTAACAATAGTTTTCACGGTCTTCAAGTACCTCTTTTTTTATGTGGGTTACTTTGCTACACTTGGATGATTTGATAAGGTGACATGTAACGTAAGCTTTTAAAATTCTATTTTAAATTTTATTTAATTTTTAAAATTTCTTTTTCCAGATGCACTGGGATTTTGACATGTTCATTAGGAATCGTGTGGACACCTCTCCAGGTCCTGTAGACTGGAGTACTATGGTCAAAACGTTGGGTGGCTTTGTAGGCTTTATGCTGTTCATGTTCTTCCTCGGGGAGTTATTCCCTTCATATCAGCCTGTGGTAAGGGTCTTAGCTGAGTTAACCTCTCATTATTTTATTCTGTCTTATTGATTTACTATGTTCAATGCTGCTGTGAACTTTGTTCTTTTAAAGCTGCAAACACACCACCCTAGATGATTCTCCATTTCACCGTATCCAAACTGTAGATGTTGGTGTGTTTGCCAAGCTGGGAGGTTTGATAACAAACATTTTGTCCCCTTTCTAGGTGACATCCTCAGTGCTGTGGAGCCTCCTGTGAAGCGCTGTTGTCTTGTGCCAGTTCAAGTTTATATGGTCAGGTTTTTGCTGCTTCCAGTAGATGCTGGTCCCAGTTGTGCGTTGTAATGTTCAGTGTATTGGGCCTAATTGTTGATAGAGTCCACGGATGAATGTCAAGTGTCCAAGAATTCCCTGGCTGTCCTCTGTTTGGCTTGTCTCAGGATAGTAGTGTTGTCCCAGTTGAAAGTGTAGTTTTTCTCATCTGTGTATACTGAAACTAAGGACATCTGGTTGTGTCGTTTAGTTGCTAGCTGGTTTTTGTGGATGCGGGTTACTAGTCGTCTGCCTGTTTGTCCCACGTAGTTTTGTGCACTCTCCGCATGGTATCTTGTAAACCATATTCGTCCTGTCCATGGTATCTATTGGGTCTTAAACCCTGGTCGGTTGCTGTCTTAGTGTGGCTGCCGGTTTGTGTGCTGTCATGATTCCTAGCGGTTTGAGTAGTCTGGCTGTCATTTTGGACGTGTTTTTTATATACGGCGAGGTGGTTATTGTTTCAGGTTTTGGTGTGTCCTGGTTGTGTTGTCTGTTGGCTGGGCGTCTGTGGATGAAGCTGCAGGGTTTTCCATTCCTGGTAAAGACTTTGTACAGGTCCAACCCAAGCTCTGGTTCAGATACTTTTGTAATTATGAAAAGAACAGAAATTGAGAACACCCACCGACTCATCAACACCATACTCACAGTGATCTAATTTACAAGACAGGAGGAAAACAACAAACCCCCATTCCTGGACATGATGGTGGAAAGAAAAGAGAACAGTGACTTCACTACAAAAATATACAGGAAATCCACACGTACTGACCAGGTCTTAAACTATCACAGCAACCTCCCCAACTCTCACGAGGAGCTGCATTAGGACCCTGTTCAAAAGGGCTGCTACACACTGCAGCACACGCAGTCTGCAGAAGGAAGAACACCTCTACAGAGTCTTTACCAGGAATGGATACCCCCGCAGCTTCATCCACAGATGCCTAGCCAACAGACAACACAACCAGGACACACCATAACCCGAAACAATAACCACCTTATCATATATAAAAACACCTCAGAACTGACAGCCAGACAAAGATCACAAGGAATGATTACAGCAGCCACACTAAGACAGCAACTGACCAGGGTAAAGACCCAATAGATACTATGGACAGGACAAATGTGGTTTACAAGAAAACATGCAGAGACTGTTTAAAAAAAACACTATGTGAGACAAACAGGCAGACAGCTAGCAACTAAATGACACAACCAGGTGTACTTGGTTTCAATACACACAAACAAGAAAAACCACACTTTCAACTGGGACACACTACTATCATAGGACAAGCCAAATAGAGGACAGCTATGGAATTCTTGGAGGCTGGGCATTCATCCACAGATTCCATGAACAAACACATTGAATTAGAGCCGGTATACTGACCATTACAACGCACTATCGGAAGCAGCAAAAATGTGACCATATAAATTTGAACCGGCACAAGACAACAGCACTCCACAGCAGTGAGGATGTCACCTACAAAGGGGACAAAACATCTGCTATCAAACCTCTCAGCTCAGCGAACACACCAACATCTACAACCAGCACCCAAGCTACAAATCTTCACTCAACCCTGAATATCCAAGCTATACTGAAATTAACACATTCTCAGTCACAGACCAGCAAACTTCTCTGCTGGAAATCTGAAATAGAAAATGCTAGAGATACTGAGGGTTTAAGAGGGATATAAGCCAAATTCTGGCAAATGGGACATAGATTAATTTAGGATATCTTGCTCAGTATCTCTGTCTCTGTAGTAAGAGAAACAGGGTGAATGTTTCAGTTTGATTTTTTAAAGAAGTGAAGAGATATAAACAGTTCTTAAGTGTGTATTGAGATAGGGGAAGGGAGGAAAGAGCACAAGGGAAGGTCTCTGATGGATTTGGAAAGCAGAAGAGGTAAATGACAAAAGGGTACAAGGTACAATGAAAGAAGTAGAGAAACAAATATGGATTGAGAGGACATATAATTGGCAATAACAGAATTATCACTGACATATTTTGCTTGAAAAATTAAAAATGGTTGTGATCTGAAATTAAATTCAAAGTTGAATGGAATGTTAAAGCGTCAAGTTGAAGATGCTGGGCCAGATGCTATTTAGTCATGCAGTTTTACAGCATGGAACTAGACCCTTTGGTTCAACCTGTCCATGCCGACCAGATATCCTAAATTAATCTAGGTCCCATTTGCCAGAATTTGGCTTATATCCCTCTTAAATCCTTAAGTCCAATTTGGTATTGTGCAAGAGATTCTTAGATCTACATATTTTTGCACTGCAAACGTATCTGTGGACGTTGAGTGAGAGTTGGATTGGGAAGTGTATTACCCTGTCTGAGTTGAACACTTTATTGGCACTCACTCTCAAGGCTCATGGACTGCCCCACAAGGAAAAACATCCTTTCCATGTCCACCTAGTCAAGACCATTCAGGGCCCTACACACTTCAACAGAACAGAGAGACCAGGGGGTTCAGGTACATAGTTTATTGAAAATTATGTCACGGGTAGACAGGGGTGTAAAGAAGGCATTTCAAACATTTGCCTTCATTGCTCAGACCACTGAGTTTAGGAGTTGAGATGTCATGTTACAGCTGTGTGAGGCCACTTTTGGAGTACTGTGTACAATGCTGGTTGCCCTGCTATAGGAAGGACAGGGTACAGAAAAGATTTATTAGGATGTTGCCTGGACTGGAGGGCTTGAGTTATAAGGAGAGGCTGGGACTTTTTTTTTCCTGGAATGTAGGAGGATGAGAGGTGACCCCAGAGAAGTTTATAAAATCAGTAGGGGCTTAGATAAGGTGAATAGCAAAGGTCTTTTCCCTAGGGTTGGGTGAGTTCAAAACCAGAGGGCATAATTTTAAGTTGAGAGGAGAAAGATTTAAAAGGGACCTGAGGGGCAAAATTTTCAGACAGAGCAGTTTATGTGTGGAATGAACTAGCAGAGGAAGTGCTAGATGTAGATATAGATAAAACATTTGAAAGATATCTGGACAGGTCATGAATAGAAAAGGTTTAGAAGGGTATGGGCCAAGTGCAGTCAGACTAGTTTATTTTGGGAAACTAGTTCGGCGTGGAGAGTTGGACTGAAGGGTCTGTTTCCATGCTGTATGACTGTATAGTTACATGAGTTAAAAAAACAAATCAGGATAATTATCTTCAGGAAAAGAGGGGAAAGATGTCCAAATGTAATGGATTGGGGTATATTGTCTTGACTAACATTTGACTTTAATTCTCTTTACAGGCTCCTAAACAGTATCCATACAATAACCTGTACCTGGAGAATGGAGGAGCACCTGACAAAGAAATGCCCGAAGTGCCCAATTATAAAATATGACCAGTCTTCTTTGTCTGGTTGTCAGGCAGTATTCATCTTGGAATGGTCTCTTATTCTGTACAGTTAAGAATGTAATAAATATCTAAATATTAATGATTGGCATCTCATTTATGGAAAATAAAAATGCTAATGTTTTAGGGATTATCCCTGCAGTTATGATGGAACAAAGAAATAGACAACATAAAAAAATCTAACCTACCTTCCTTTTTGAAGTCTAAGCTTTCAACCAAAATAGATTTTGTAATCACGATTGATGGCTGCATTCTGTGTTGAGTCATAACTTCTTTTAGCTAGGGACCCAATGTGCCACTGATCTGATTATCTGATTTGATCATGGACAGGATGCCATTGTCTTCGGCTGTGAATCACAACTCAGTCTCAGATTTTAGGTCAAAATGAGAAAATATATGGAAGTGAGAAGTGATCTTATTAAAACATACAAGTTCCTGAGGGGACTTGACAGAGTGGATGCTGAAAAGATGTTTCCATTTTGGGAGAAACTATACCTAGGGAGCTGGCTTAAAAAATGACTTTTTGATATCAAATTGAGATGAGAATTTTTTTCCCTGAGGATAGTTAATCTGAAGTTCTCTTTCTTCAAAAAGAAGTGAAGGTTAAGTCATGGAACATTCTAACACTAAATTAGATGTATCCTTTGGCTCCCACGTCAAACAAATCTAAAAGGAAGAGGGTAGAGTTGAGGCTAAAATTAGATCAGCCTAGACTTTATCAACTGTCAGAGCTCCTGTTCCTAATTCACATGTTTATATGAAAAAAAAATTAGTACATAGCTAAACTGAATGCATATATTCAAAGCAATGAAACTCTTTCAACCGTTGGGAGTTAACAAATTGAAATAGTATGGCACGGACATCAAAATTCTTTGTGCGAGGGGCCATGTTTCAAGTTCTTTTGCACTCTGGCGGGTGAGAGTTTCAGAAAGTAAAGGCAACAGACAATAGAATTAATCACAGCAACTAAAACTGTGCATCTTTATGCACATGTGTGTGCTCGATGAAGTTTCGATAGGTTTTGCAAAGTGTGACAGTATAGTTTGCAGTATATTCCACCTCCCCTACATACAGCCAGGCTCTCTCCCGAGTCCAGCTGTCTCGTCTTAATGGTGGATCTCCTCTTGTACTCTTTCTTAGAAAGGAAAATAATTCTAAGGCTATTCAGCCCTTCAAGTCTGCTCTGCCATTGTGTAAGGTCATTGCTAGTCTGATTGTACTCACAGTTCCATTATGAGTGTGTTATCCCTTGACTCCATTATCCATCAAAAATCTTACTCGCCCTTCACCTTAGACTGTCATAAGCAACTGGATTAAATTCAATGTGCTGTTTCAGTCAACACTGAAGAAAAATATAGATCCTATTCAAGTACAGAACTGTTCACTAGAAGCACACAAATAGTAGATTTGCTACAAAAAGTTTTCCAGAAATGTAGGCAGAGATTCACTTAGAATAAGGACATCATAAATATGTAAACCACCAGGCTATTTGGATACTAATAACTATAGATAGTTTGTTTAAAGGGGACGTAGATACTTCAGTGCAGGTTTTAATAAATGAATTAGATTTCTCTGTTTTCTGTATTTATATTACTGCGCCATCATTAACCAACCTGTTCCTTTGCCCAGAAAATTTGTCTCTTAATTTGTTATAAACATCCTACTATTTTAAATTAACTTGTATCCATTGATCTGTATAGGTTCCAAGTAAAGTCAGATTTACTTAGCATTGTTTTTAAACAAAATAACATCTTTAAGAAGACCAGGCTTTTAGATTGCACAAGATATTAATTTGTTTATATATCAGTATTTTTAAGCAACTAGTAGTCTGTATCGCTGATATTTCAGCAGTGTTTTCACACAGCACTCCATATTGGAGCAGGATACTGCTTGCTGTGAAATAGTGGCCTTCTAGAAAGAAGTGCATTTGTGAATTTTAAATATTGCATTGTATCAATCAACTTAACACTTACAGTGGTGGATTGAGGTTGATTTAGGAGTGATATTAACCTCTGTAAATTGGAATTCTAACCTATCCTTGCTTTGAAGTCCTGACATTTTGCCAAGTTCAGGCCAGTAGCTTGGTTTAAATATGAAAAAGAACAATGCTCAAGTTTAAATTTGTTTACTGAAAGAAAAATGTAAGAGGAAATCTTATTATGTGGGTGTTTCAGTGGAAAAGTTGATCCATTTTCTTGCCCCGGACTTATCAAATCACCCTTCTACTTGGAACCTCAAGTAGGTTGACATCATCCAGGCCAAAGCAACCTGCTTGATTAGCATCCTATCTGATATTGTGGCTACTGGGAATATCATTTCCAATATGCACTACAGCAACTCACCAGAACTGCTTACATGACATCTACTAAACCTTCAAACTCGACCTAAAAGAATAAGGATAGCAGTTACAAAGGGACACCACTACCTGCAAGTTCTCCTCCAAGTCACGTGTCATTCTGACTTGGAAGTCCAACAACAAACATAATTTAACTATTGGAAAACAAACTGATCAAACTACCAGTTTTTCACACAGCTATAAGTGGTAATCTTATAATTTTATGCTGTGGTTGGTTTGCTAGCTGAGCTGGTTCGTTAGTTCGCAGAAGTTTCATTACCCTGCTGGGTAAGATCATCAGTGCAGCCTCCGATGAAGAGCTGTTGTGTTTTCCTGCCTGTTATTTAAACTCTGGGGTCTGTTGGAGTTGATTACCTCATTTCCATTTTTTTCTTTCAGTGGTGTATATAAGAAAAAACAGAAATGAGGTAATCAACTCCAACAGACCCCAGAGTTTAAATAACAGGCAGGAAAACACAACAGCTCTTCGTCGGAGGCTGCACTGATGATCTTACCCAGCAGGGTAATGAAACGTCTGCAAACTAACAAACCAGCTCAGCTAGCAAACCAACCACAGCATCCACAACCTGAGCTACAAATCTACTCAAGAACCTTATAATTTTATAGTCTAAGTGTGTTGAAAGAAATCTGGATAGCCCCAAATTAATAAGCAAATAACAAACCAATAATGTGATGCTTCAACATATCAAAACCTTTTTGTAGGACAGTCAAGACTTGACAATCATTTCTATTGTCACAGTTGATGCACCAGTGGCAACCATATCTTTAACTACCTCAGCCTAAAGCTGTCAAATTAATGTCCCTTAATGTCTCTACCCTCTCATACACTTTTTAAATCCACCTCTGCCCTCATGTTTCATGTGTTCAGTGACAGATTTTTTAACACTTAAGAAAGCATATAAGATACTTGCCTTTATTAGTCAATGCATTGAATACAAGATTAAGGAGGTTGTGATTGATCTGTGTATGATATTAATTAGGCCACAGCTGAAGTATGTGTGCAATTTTGGTCACCACACTGTAGGAAGGATGAGATTATTTTAGAGAGTATACGGAGAGAATTGCCAGGACGTCGCCTAGGCCGGAATAATTCAGCTATGAGACGAGGTAGGCCGGGATTTTTGTTAGAGCAGAGAAGGCTGAGGGGGGGATCTGACTGAGGTGTACAAAATTATGAGGGCTATAGACTTGTTAGATAAGGTGAAACTGTCCCTTGAGTTCCTGTTTCTAGGGGTCACTTTTAACAAAAGACACAGGAGATTTAGAAGGGATTTGAGGATGTTTTTTACCCAGAGGATTGTGGCTCTTTTTTATTCATTCCCAGGATGTGAGTGTCACTGTGTAGGCCAGCATTTATTTCCCAACCCTAATTGGCCAGAGGGCGGTTAAGTATCAGCCACATTGCTGTGGGTCTGGAGTCACGTGTAGGCCAGCTGAGGTAAGGACTGCAATTTTTTCCCTACAGGACACTAATGGACTAGATGGGTTTTTTATTTCATGTAAATTGACAATGATTTCATGGTTATTAATAGACACCTAATTCCAGATATTTATTGAATTCAAATTCCACCTTGCTCCCCAGAACATTACCGGACGATTATTCCACTAGGCTATCACCTCACTAATATCCGGAACTCATTGCTTCAAAGGGTGGTAGAGCCATGAGCCCCTCAAGACATTTAAGAACAATTTAGACAAATTCTTGAATGCAAAGCATACAAGAATACTGGCTAAGTGCTGGAAAATAGGATTGGATTTGATTTGATGGATTTTTGATGACTGGCATGGACTCAGTGTGCTGAAGGGTTTCTTTCTTGGCTGTAAAAACTATGACAGGGAAAATCAGCCATTTGGATACAGAACTGGCTCGAAAGTAGAAGACAGAGGGTGGTGGTGGAAGGTTGTTTTTCAGACTGGAGGCCTGTGACCAGTGGTGTGCCACAAGGATCAGTGCTGGGTCCACTGCTTTTTGTCTTTTATATAAATGATTTGGATGTGAACATAAGAGGTATGGTTAGTAAATTTGCAGATGACACCAACATTCGGGGTATAGTGGACAGCAAAGAAGGTTACCTCAGAGTACAATGGGATCTTGATCAGATGGGCCAATGGGATGAGGAGTGGCAGATGGAGTTTAATTTAAATAAATGTGAGGTGCTGCATTTTGTAAAGGCAAATCAGGGCAGGACTTATACACTTAATGGTAAGGTCCTGGGGAGTGTTACTAAATAAAGAGACCTTGGAGAACAGGTTATAAGTTTGTTGAAAGTGGAGTCGCAGGTACATAGGTTAGTGAAGGCAGCGTTTGGTATGCTTGCCTTTATTGGTCAGTGTATTGAGAATAGGAGGTGGGAGGGATGTTGCAGCTGTACAGGACATTGGTTAGGTCACTTTTGGAATGCTGCATGCAATTGTGGTCTCCCTGCTGGAGGAAGGATGTTGTGAAACTTGAAAGGGTTCAGAAAAAATTTAGAGGATATTACCAGGGTTGCAGGTTTTGAGCTATAGGGACAGACTAAATAGACTGGGGCTGTTTTCCCTGGAGTATTGGAGGTTGAGAGGTGACCATATTGATGCTTGGATATGGTAAATAGGCAAGGTCTTTTCCCCGGGGTGGGGGAGTCCAAAACTAGAGGGCATAGGTTTAAGGTGAGAAGGGAAAGATTTGAAAGGGCCCCAGGGGCAACGTTCTCATGCAGAGAGTGGTGCATGTATGGAATGAGCTGGTAGAGAAAGTGATGGCGGCTGGTACAATTACGATATTTAAAAGGCATCTGGATGGGTATATGAATAGTAAGGATTTAGAGTGATATGAGCCAAATGTTGGGAAATGGGACAAGATTAATTTAGGGTATCTGGTTGGCTTGGACAAGTTGGATCAATGGATCTGTTTCCTTGCTGTCCATCTCTATGGCTATGCTTACATGATGCATCGTGGAACTTTTGATTACCTCTTAGGTTATACATTTACATAAGATGCATGGTCTAATCAGTCTTTGTTCAGTTTATCTTGATCTTCTGGCTATCTTTCCTCATCTATTATTAAAACACAGGGTAACCAACTGTACTAGATTTTAACTTGGCATCCTGAAATTGAAGCAGTTGTTCTGTATGTGGAGAGATAGTAGGCTGGTTTGTTGGTATTTAGGGTGCATGTGTCAAACTTTTTCCAAAGAGACACTTGCAGAAGGCGGGTCTCCCCTTCTGAACAAAATGGTGCTAATCACGCATCTTTATCAATATGGTAGAAGATAACGTTAGCTCACCGACTCTCATAGCGGTGACTTCCTTTGGGAACAAAAATAGAAATAGCTGGAGAAACTCAGAATGTCTGTCAGCATCTGCGGAGAGAAAGCGGAGTTAACATTTCAGATCCAGTGACCCTTCTTCGGAACTGCCTTTAGTAAGATGGCTACTCTCCACGCTTGACAAATTCCTTTAGAAACATGGTGACAGGTCTCACTTCATACTCGACCCTGACTCCTTTACCAAGATGGCATCCAGGACGATCCGGCCTGCCCTCTGATCACGTGTCCCATTCCCAGGGGGTGAATGCCCAGAGTTTTGGCGCCGGCGCAGTTGCCACGTCGCGGTGAGCACTGTGTGAGCGGGGATCGTGGCCGCCGCGGGATTTATAGGCAGCTTCCTCTCACGGTAAGCGGCAATGAGTCAGTGCTGGCTGATGGAGCCGGAGTTTAGGGGTTTCGCCACACAGTTTAGGTGCGGAGGATGGAGTCATCACACTGGTCGCCGCGCCTGAAGCTGTAGGCCCAGGCTCGAGGGAGGCTGCAGTCGAGCACCGTGCTCTGTGACAGCACGGCATTTGGGGGGGGCGGTCAGGGAGGTCTGGCTGGATCCCTCTGTATCACCTCCCACTTCCTCTCTGACTGACCTGAGAGGCTTCAGTTTGCAGCCACCCTTTTGCACGGGGCTCCCTTTGCTTCAATGACTCGGGGCCCGCTTGCTGAAACCCACAACCACCTTTTAAAAACTCGACCAGGACCCATCACCATTCTTTCCTATTCTGCGGTTTAACTTAATCACTTGTTGCCTATGTCCTATCTCACAGCAGGGCCTGCTCACCGGCAACACCCCTTCATTTTGTTGATTCTCTTGGCTTCTAGTAACCCAGTGCTTCAGATTTAAAAGGCTCAACCATTTCTTCATCGGGTCCCCCCCCCCCCCGTGGCCTTGTCCACCCAATCTCTCTTGTTTCTGTGCCCGTCCCTGGCCCCCTTTCCATCTCTTTCTCCATCCCAACCTGCCTTTCTTGTTGACTGTGCCATCAGCTATCTAAGCGCTCTGCCTGTCCACCCCTTTCTCCAATAAGGCTCGTTCAAGATGTCATCTTTTGACTCAGATGGTAGAGCACTTATTCCTGAGTCAGAAGATTGTGCCCTTAAATCTCTCTCCAGACACAATCTAGCATGGGACATCATATAATTCTGTGGTATATGGCATACTTGCAGGTGCCATAATCTCCAATGAGACATTAAATTGAGTTCTTGTTTGCGATCTCAGTTGGAATCCTGGTGATTGGCCAACACGTATCCTTCAACCAGTTCCCAAAACAAGTGAAATAAAAACAGAAATGCTAAAAGAAATTCAGCAGGTCTAGTAGCATCTAGAGAGAAATAAATTAATGTTTTGATTCCAATGACTTTTACATTGTTTCTCTCTCCACAGATGCTGCCAGACCTCCTGAGTTTCTCCATCAATTTGCACTTCAGATCTCTGGCATCCACAATATTTTGCTTTTACGCAGAACAAATGATTTGGTCAGTTATGTTGATGTGTGTGGAACTTTGTGGAAATTGTTGCCATATTTCTAACATTAGAATGCTTCAGAACTATTTAATTTGCTGTAAAATGTTTTGGATCATGAATGAGGTGAAGTCCGAACATGCATGAAAGCACTTATCAGGTTGGGGAGAGAAACAATTCATGTTTCAAATTGGTCATGTTTTCTTCAAGACTTCCATCTTCCTCTTTGGGATGTGTCCACATTCAACTGTTACGCTCATTCCTGGTGATGTACAGAGGGTTCATTTGGTCTAAACTACCTGTACAGACAATGTGTTTGTTGTGGCTCCTTTCGTTTCCTCCTCGAATCTGTGAACACACCTTCCCTTCTGAGATATTTTCTGTGCTCCCAATTGAGATTTGTGTTCTCTTCCCAGGGTCAATGTTTCTGCTCTTTCCCCAGGAATTTGTCTGCAATCCCTGTGTTGACTCTTACCCTGACGATTGTGCCAACCTTCCTGTCAGGTGCCTTGTGATTTCTTTTCCTTGCTAGAGATTTTTCTGATGCTCCTTTAGTCTAAATCTCCTGTTTTTCAGCCTGCCCTCCTGGAGACTGTGCTTGGGTTACAATCATTCTCTGAGCTGTTTTATACTGTATTTAAGTGTACTCCATTGTTGTGCCTCAGATGTGGATTTCTGTTTTGCAAAGTGCCCTTAAGATTTTGTTCATCACTGGATTATGAGGGTGTTTTGGACAGCTGACATAAGAAAGTAAAGTCTCTATTCTAGTTTTGATCTAGCATTGCTTTGTTTGAATTATGTGTTGATTTTGTTTTTAGCAACAATAACTTGTATTTTGTTTAAATTGCTTAATGCAAATGACTGAATTTGATTTTTTTCCAAATTAAAATTATTTCAAATGAATAGCAGTTCACTGCACAATGTATATTGATCACTCCATGATTGCAAGATCTGTTTTGATTAGTTTTTGACTAATGTTTAATGACTAATTTTTGATCCCTTGACACAAAAGTCTTGCTGCTATTCCAGTGCAATGCTAAGAGTGTGTTGTGTTTAGAGGTGCTATCTTTCAGCTGAGATATTAACCTCAGGCCCAATCTGCATCTGTGCTTTCAAACAGAAGTAAAACAGCAGTTCCAAAATGGAATGGGGCTGGTATGTTGAGGTGGTGTTGCGGAGACAATGAATGGTGTCATGAACCCAGCGCTAACACTATGTGCAGCAAGCTTAGCACCTGAGTCATTGATTCTCTTTAGCTGCAATTTATCCTCCCCTTGTTGAATGTTTTTTAAACTGAATCTGACCTTGGCAGCCCAGTCACTGTTTTTCCCTTCCTAAACGCTGCTTAATGTCACATGCAGGACTGCTGCTCCACTCAGGCTTGTGCTGGCTGCCATCAGCTTATTTATTAGTGTTTGCAGGGGACATGAGGGGCTGATCACACTGTCTTTGGTTGGGGGAGAAAAGTGGGTTTGATTGTGTGGGTTCGGAAGGGAAGAGGATTTGATGGTATATGTGGTGCTGGATACGGGGAGAGAGAAGAAGGGCTGATTACAGTGTGTGTTGGAGAGTGGTGAGAGTCCTCGGAAAACCTTCTGTCTCAAGCAAAAATATCAGTGGAATAAACCAACATTTTTACAAAATAATTTAAATCTGCATTCTCATGCAGCATGTCATGTTAATTGTTGATCTATAAAATGTAAACTTTAATTATATTCTGTGTTAATGTGCTGCTTTTTTTTGTTGTCATCTGGGATCACTTTAATTTCTAAGTGTTAAAAAAGGGTCATGTTGAAAAATAATTTGGGAAGACCTGAGGTAAAACCTCTATGGCGCTATTGGAGAAAGAACGCGGGAATTTTCCCTGGGGTGCTGACCAATTTGTTCCCTTCAGTTATCATTACCAAATCAGATTCACTGTCATTATTACATTGCTATGACCCTTTTTGTGTGCAAATTTGTTGACATGTTTTCTCATCTCATGAGTGACTGAACCTTAAAGTACCTCACAGGTTGGAAATTGCTTTTAAGTATTTGGGGTTGTGAAAGGTGCAATATGAATACATTTTTTTCTTTGGTTCTGTGAAAAAAGTTTCCCCATTACAGTTGTAAAAATGCTTCTGGCAACCTCCTAGATCCTCGTTCTGTGGAGGTGATATTTTAGTTGTTCCTTGATGGGACTGTTAGATTGTGCTGTTTAGACTGAAACTCAAGACTGATTTTTATTTTAAATATACCTACTATGTTTCATGTGCATGTGTTTTTTTTTTAATTAATGTTGGCAAATTTCCAGGATAATCTGCTTCCAGGGATATTCAAGTGTTATGGAGCAATCCTATGCTGTAGTTGACGTCTTTACAAAGTTATCGGGAAATACGTTTAGTTGTTCATTATGCAATAGTACATTTAGTGTATCAGTTGGGTTAGCTTAAACGTGGGGTGATTGTAAAATTTGTGCATTGTTTGGATGTTCTTTGCTATTGCCAGGTTGGTTTATTTTTGCAGCGGTGCTCAATTTTATGTAAAGAACTTTAAAAAGCATGTCAGGATCCTGGTATTTTTTGCTCCGTGTTCTTTGTAAGCATCCAGCTTGGAACCAGCAAATGTGGGCACCTCTGCTTAATTTTCTCTTGTGCGAATGGCAAAATTAGCCAGATGTCTTAAACCCTTCAAATACAACACAACTCAACTTTGCAAATTGGTATTAAGTTGTTAAGTACCAATTATTTAGCTGATTTTTCTTGGTCAGCCCCACATGCAGAATAATGCCATGGTCAGCTGGATGTTTTACTGATTTTATTAGAATGGTAGGGACAGGCGGTGGTTAAGATTATGATTGAAGAGTGTGGCAAGATTAACTCCAGCTCAGGAAGATGTTTAGTAGCAAGAAATGGCTTTCTCTCTCGTGTGTTTTTTGGACTTCATTGTTGTTAAATATCTACATGTATTTATTTATAAAAATAAAAATGTTCATCAATGTCCCTTGCAGGACATGTGTCACATTAAGTTTCATGTAGTTTTCTCCCCACCCTAATTAAAACTGGTTTCTTCACGTCCCACTCCTAACTAAAACTGATTTTATTCATCTCTGCTATGTAGGCGCTCCTGTAGCATGTCTTCCGCTGCTGTCAGATCTTTTGCCCCATCCTTAAGCTCTTAGCTCCTCTAGTGCCCTTCTACCCGTCCTCCCCACGTCAACCTTTTGACAAGATCCAGCTTACTTGAAACTCAAACTGGAGTCCTGCAGTCTCAGTGCCGATATGCTTTAGTGTGTCCATCTCAAAATTCGGGGTTTTCAAATATCTGGATGGCTTTTTCCCATTGTATTTTAATAACTGTAGCCTTGTACTACTGCACTTTAACAATCTTGGCCAGCAGAATCCGTTGACTAGTCGCAGGTGTGGCAATGGTGACACTGTTCTAGCCATGTGCACTAATTTAGATAGAAATTGCCTTACACATTACAGGTGGATGTGTTTTTATTTATTTACCAGACATCTTCCAACATTACTATGTACGTTGCAACCTGTCTCTTTTACCAGAGGATGGGAATCTGGTATAAGTTAATTGCACATATATATCTTAGGCAGGGCCTAGGTTTTTGTCTTAGGAGCAGTACTTGGACCTCAGAATAATTTCTCAGTTTTTGCCTTGCACACTATGATGTGCCAACCCTGCCTCTGTTCTTCAATCACGTCACAGGGTGGATGACAGCACGTGTTATGTTGGATCAATTCATCATTGATTTAGCTTGCATTCTCCTAGTTAGCTGCCAGTTGTTGCTCCTATCAATAATAGCTACTCTATCCGATTTAATTGAGTACATACGCAACCAAAATCTGAAGCTTTCACCCATTATACACCAATCCAGCAGATGGCCAATTGCCATGAAAGTAAAGCATGCACCATGGTCAGCAAAAATTTTTGTCTCTGCCTTTCACCTTAATGTTTTAAAATGGATAAAATTCACATGCCCATGACATGTAAATGAGTATCTTGATCAGATGCCTGACAGCAGTGTTTATTAAAGTACTTACATTTGTAATTTGTAAAATAAAAATTAATTATTATCCACATCTGGATTCCAAAGAAACCACATGTGGTTAATTAATAGGGAACATCCCTTCTATTCATCATTCATAACTACCTTTTTAGTGGCAATGCTTTTGCTTTCTACAAGCCTGCTCTCAACCACTGAGCCACCATGTCTTTGGAATTCTCTACCCAAGGGAGCTGTGGATGCTCAACCAATAAATATGTTCAAGACAGAGATTGATAAATTTCTAGATATTAAAGACATCAAGGGATATGGGAAAAGTGCAGGAAATGGTACTAAGATCATCTAGTTGAATGGCAGATGTGAGGTTCAATGGGCCATTTTTGATAGGCTAGCTTTGATCAGCAGCCTGATAATAGAGAGAATTATTTGTGTTCACCTACAACATCGCAGTACCAGCAAGGTGACTCAGCCCACTGGTACCTCTTCATTCCTTTCTATTCCAATTTCTGAGTTCCCATGGAAATGATTAGTGCCTTATTCTGAGACGATACCATTGTTCTAGATTCTTCATCCAGATTCCCAACCAGAAGACCAAAACTACATGTAGCACTCCAGGTGTGGTCTCACCAAAACCCTGTACAATCTGTTAATTTGAAGAACATTTTAAGAGCCTTCAAATATAATGGCTCTGTGATATTGCATTTCTCTGGGAATTTAATTGTCTCACACATCCAACAGTGTAAATTAACAGATGTTTCAATGCAGCATTGGAAGTCATCAGGAATAAGTTAAAATGACGAACTCACTACCACATGGAGTATTTGAGGTGAAGAGGATAGTTATACTTAAGGGGATGTCAAATTAGTACTTATGGAAGGGACTAGAGGATTTGTTCTTTTACTGTGAAGACTTGTTCAGTTGGACTAAATGGCCTGTCCCTATTCTGTATTTTACTGAAATGTTGATAAAAGTGAGATGATGTGAATCTCCTATTGTGTTGCACATAGTTAAATGATTTCATGTCACCCTTCTGATGAAGGGTTTAGGCCCGAAACGTCAAGTTTTCCTGCTCCTATGATGCTGCTTGACCTGCTGTGTTCATCCAGCCCCATGCTTGTTATCTCATGTCACATCCTGGTAGGTTGAGAATGTTGTACCATGCAAATTATAATGTTATGTTGCTTTTTGTAATTCGGTACTACTTTAGTTAGTTTTCAAGAAGTGTTTTTCAATAGTTGACATCTAGAATGTCATTAAAGATACAATATTGGAGGCAAAATTATAGGGGATGTCACAATGTTTTTGTCTCAGTTGATAAAGAGTACAGTTCTGTTTATGGAAGAAGTACTTGTGTTACCTTCCCACTAAAGAACTACTACTTTCAGCATTTCTATAGGCTAGCTTTGATCAGCAGCCTGATAATGGAGAGAATTACTTGTGTTCGCCTACAACATCGCACTACCAGCAAGGTGACTCAGCCCACTGGTACCTCTTCATCCCTCATGCCACAAGTAGTGAGATAATCTGTATTGGAGTGGAATTGACTTCAGCTGTGAAGATTTACCGTTAAAGTCAGCACGGCATCGTCTATTTGTTTGTCTGTCTTATCGGGCCACTGATTCTTTTAAAATGATGGGCTTGCTCAAAGATACAACTGTACCAGTATTCTCTCAGTGATCCCTTGAGGAACTCCATATTGCATCTTGCGGTTATTTCTGATCTTGTTAACAGTCTCCTCTCAGTTGAAAAAGGAAGGCTTGCTCCAGGTCACTTGGACAGAAGTTTGTTGCAGTTTCTATTGAGCACCTTAGTCTCTGTCCTCTCTGTTCTTTCTAGTTACCTGATTTGCATACCCATAAAACAGTGATCAATATCAAATTAAGTGTCCCTGTGAAACTTTGCAGCCTATTTATTGACATATATAAAGCAGTAAATGAACATTGTTTTCATATTTTAGCTCACTTTTTGGAATGAATAATGGCTTCCTGTGTCACCTCATGAATTTAAGTACTGCAGAAGTAGTGCATGGTTATGTATGCCCTCGAGCTGGAACATAACCAACTTTGGGAAAAGTGGCTTTCTGCATCCTTTCTGCAGACAAAGTGTTTACATGAAGACTGTATCTTAAATGGTCACCGAGACATGAGCAAATGGAACTTGTAACCACTTTTCCATAAACACTCTCTCCCCAGCAGCATCAAAACATCCCTGAAACTTCCTTTTGAGATTTGTTTTCAGGATATCTTGCTGGCCAATCTTCTGATTGCTCCCTCCACCACAATTAACCATCCTTGACCACACTTCGCGAATCCAAAAAGATAGCTGAACTAGTTTATTGCTGTTCTTGTGTGTATAAGTTCAAATTGCAGAAAGATATAATAGTTGATGTATTAACAATGCTAAAGCTTTGGAAAAACAATCAGTATGATGGTTATAGAATTTGTTCTTCTAGGCCCACTTGTGGCATTGTGGTAGTGTACCTACCCCTGGACCAGGAGGCCTGAGTTCAAGAAACATCTGCTCCAGAGATGTGTAATGACATTTCTGAACTGGTTGATTAGCAAAATAGAATTTGTTCTTTTGAACTTGAATTAGAATTTACAGGGTGCACTTTGAACTACTTTACCCTTCTGGTGAAATAGTAATTGTTGCTGATCTTGTAGCAGTGGTAGGAGAAACTTATTGCAGTCAGTTGAGGATATCACAGGAGTGTTAATGCTGCAACATTGGTATATTGACATAAGTGTGCATTTTTCCCTGTAGTGTGCAGCCAAATACATGGTGACAAATGGGTGCTTCTACAAAATCCTGTTCACCAGAGCACTGAAACTGGGTTTGAGAGTTAGGAGCATAAACACCAGAGAGTCCAAGTTGTTCTGTCGTTGGAAAAGTTTCAGTTGGTATACTGTATGAGTGAAATTCAGCAAAGCAAGTGGTTGCCAGGTTGTCCTCTGCTTACTGTGTCTCTGTAGAGATTGCCAAATCTGATAACAACGCAACCTGCACTTAAAGGCACTGAAGAGACTTGTATTTTTTAAACATGTCCTTGTATTCAAATTGTGATCTCTCAATAAGTGTCTTTTTTAGCTCGTTTATAAAGATTTTTCTCTGCTAAATGGTATTCCCTTGATTACTCTTGAATGTACAGATATCTCACTTGACTGTTGAAAGCTGATGAAAACTTTCAGGAACTCACTCTCCAAACTTAATTTCTCTAGACGTGTCTTTACATTGAAATGAAATTATTGTGACCTAGTTAAGAGGGGTGAACTGACCCCTCTCTCAACTCCAGTCTTGAGCTGGTGACAACAGAGTTTGAATTTGAAAGGGAGGCGATGTTGCCAAATTAATTAATAATTACGCTGCTGAGTACAAGTTGGTCTAAGATAAGTCAGCCAATTACCTAGATTAAAAACAAAGTTTTATTTCACACACTCAAGCAAAGTTGCAGAAATCTTAAAATTTTTAATAGCTGCTAGATGTAGGGTTTCTCATTGGAACAGTCTTGTATAATAATTTTATCTTCTGCACAGAAGGGGTTGATTCAGATTTCTCCCTTAATGGTTGCAACAATAAAGTCTTATGGTGAGTTTTCAACTCATAACATTTGAGGAAAAATTTCTCAGATCGAGGGAGCAAGACTTTTGCCCGTGGCAGTTTCCCTCTGTATTCTTCGTTCAAAGCCAGTATGTTTTTCATCTGACCTCAGCCTTGATGTCACTGCCAAGCAGATTGTGCTAACCTCAAATGCAACATCTTAGCTGTAATACCAATGTCCTTTTGCTTTGAAAAGTATTCTTTTTAAAAAACTTACAATATATTCAGCTGATGATCTACATTTAAATGCATGCACCCAGCCAATGACATTTTAAGTCCATATTTCATATAACACCTCTTTATAATGAAAGGCTAGTCCTGAAACTATACTGGATTTTCCAGCTCATAAAATCTTCCATAAGTAGCTGAAGCAAAATACTGGAGATGTCAAAAATCTGAAATAAAGGTGGGAGATGCTGGTACTTGCAGCATCGTGGTGAGATGACTTAATGCTTGGAATCGCTGACTCTTCATCAGAACATTCGTGTGCCGTTTCTCATCAGACGGTTTTTAATGATCACTATGATTTGTTCATAGGGTCAATGAGAAAACATGAAGCTCAAGGAGATTGAGAGGACGGCCATTCAGTCCTGGAGTCCTGCTTCTCACCATCCACTCTATTTGGCTACAGGTAATTTCAGACAGTTCATCTAAACTGTGAAATTCTAATAAACTGTTTCTACTTTGGTATGAGTATTAATCATCAATAATTATTATGGTTATTGAAGTGAAATGTATGCTTAATGTCTTTGTATGGAATAATACTTTAAGAAACAACACTTGCTTTATTTGTACTTTATATGAATTTCCAAGATAATTTTTGAAGTACATATTTAGGAGAAAGTGAGATTATGCGTGAGAAAATGGGTCCCCTTTCCAACTGATTACTCTTCATTAGTATCAGTTGTTCCAGATACAGTGTGACATTCTTTCTGTTTTCCCCAGCAATGTGCCTCAGCATCAATATCAGATGGGTAACCACTGTTGTATGAGTGTGATGTTACCAATTCCTTTTATAACATTTTCCTCCCTTAAGGTGACAAGTTGTGGACTGTTCAGTGCCACCCCAATCATTGGAAATTGAAAGTGTACCCAGTCTAAACCTGCTTCGTGCTGGGTTCATACAACCAGAACTGATGTTTACCCTTATATACTGAGCTGAATCGAATACACCCTTTAGGTATGAAAGGAATTTATGCATTGTATAATGCCAGATGACTTAGTTATAAATTGTTTTTCAGCTCAATGTTGAAAGTCCCCTAGTGATGTAAAAGACACAAAATATAGGAGCAGAGTAGACAATTTGGCCCAGCAAACCTTCTCTGCTGTTCAAATTGCTGATCGTCAAACTTGAGCTTAGAATCCACCTTCCAGCCTCCTCCACATATCCCTTGATTCCCCGACACCCCATTGATCTATTCATCTCATCCTTAAATGTATTCTATGGTTGAGCATCCACAACCCTTCAGGGAAGAGAATTCTATAAATGCTTGAGTGAAGTAACTTCTTCTCATCTCAGTCGTAAATAATTGGCCCCTTATCCTAAGGCTGTCCTCACCGCTTTTGTTCCTGCTGATCGAGGAATCTAGCTCTCGATATCAACCGTTACAAGTCTCATGCCATTTATTAAACTGTCCTGTGTCCTTAGTACAGTAACGTTAGTGGATGATTACATAAACATGTAAATTATTATTGAAGCATAGGTTGCACCTTCTTTATTTTGCCCTGCAGGTACTTCAGCTCAACAGTTGGATGCTACTTTCAGCACAAGTGCAGCATTGGAGATCTATGAGCTAGATTTTTCAGATCCTTCACTGGATGCAAAATTGCGAGGCAGCTTACCTGCTACCAGTAGGTGAGTGCTTGATGCATGTGCCTAGACACATGGTAAAATGAAAGGCTGACAGCTTATTTTGTAATTGTTTGAACATTTATATAAGCAACTGAAGTTAGGATTCATGGGATAGCTTGTATTTATTACTGGTAAAATGTATGTGTGAACATTCCTATTTAGGCTTTATTGTTACTTTTTTTTCTTATATTGTGTGGAAATGTAGGTCCTTATTCAACCTAGAGAGCTAATGACCTCTTGTCTAAAAGAAGTTACTTGCATCTCCCTTAAAAGGAGAAAAGGAAGGAAAATTTGAAGAGCTATCAACTGCATCGTTGTTTAGTGCTCACTTGGAACAATATAACATAACTGTATTGACCAGTCTCCTAACTGAATCCATATTTTGGAAATGGTATGTGGCCAGGGTGGAGTAACGAGGATGGAGGGCAAAAGTTGTTTAATCGTTGAATTTTTGGTTTTCCTTTTGGGAAAGAGAAGTAAATCATGTGTGGTACCTGTTACAGATTTCACAAGCTGATCTGGAGCAACCATGGCACAAGCTCTAATGGAGTCATAGCAGCAGGAGGAGATACAGGAACCATCACCCTTTACAGTGCGGAGCAGATTCTTGCATTGGGAAAGGATCCTATCATTGGCCAGAGTGAGAAGCATGCAGGTCCTGTTCGAGGACTGGATTTCAATCCCTTCCAGGTATTGAGATTATATTTCCTTTTGCAAGCAATTTCACTTGAACAAATTCTGAATGATCATCTACATTGTTCTATGAGCGAAAGGGTATTATTTCTCTTTGTGAAAGTTTGGCTAAAAGTAATGCCTTGACATATTTCAATGACAAGGAACTTCAGTTACATAATTTCTACAGGTTGGGAATACAAGGGGCCTCCAGTTTACAAATATCTGACTTCCAAATGCTCGATACTTACGAACACAATCCCACCCATGGTTATAATTTCAAAGACCTGGCATATGAACATTTCTTGTACTTGCAAACAGTTGTTTTACATTGTCCTGTATTGTATTCCGACTTGTGTACAATTCAACTTGTGAACAGACTCAAGAAAGGAACACGTTTGCAACCTGTGTCCTCCCCGGAAAGGGGAAGGTTAAAGAAGAATAATAGAAGTATTCAAAATCATGGCAGCTGGACAGAGTGGGGAGAGGTAAATCCTTCCCACTAGTGCCCACTAATGGATTGGCCATGCTAAATTGTGCTGTGGTGTCCAGGGATCTGCAAGCTAGGTGGATTAGCCATTGTGGATGCAGGTTTACGGGATGTTATGGACCAGACCAAACCCCCTCAAAATCCATCAAGGAGATAGCCTAGACTCTTTTATTTAAAGGCAAGTGTAAGGAACTAGGTTTCAGATGTGATTTGAGTGGTACAATCACTAGGCTTTAAGAAAAGCACACCTTATTCTTGCAATGGTCAAAAGGCAAACCAAAAAAAGAAGAATTGGCTTAACTTTAACTCTGTTGAAATACTTAATAACATAATATATTATTTAACTACTCATTATCAACAGTTCAAATATCCCATAAACACACCCTCGGCAAAGGCAAATTGAGTAAAACAGATTTTCCTCACGTGCTACCTCTTCTCCAATCCAGGAGAAAGGAACACCGAAAGAAGCAATCTAGCAGCAGAGAAGAACTCAAGCTTTTGGCTGCAGCCAAGGGAGAGAGCTGTATTTAACAGCTTCAACAGCCAGCTCCAAACCCCAGCTGAAATCAAAACTAAAACCCTGGGTCTGTGAACGCCCGACCCCACTCACTTATGCTTCTTTTGAAGTCTCTTCTGAGGTAGAATTGACCTGTATAAGAAGGACAGATTGCACCTGAGTTGGATGGGGACTAATATACTGGCGGAGAGATTTGCTAGAGCTGTTCGGGAGCGGCGGGTACCCAGGGAGATAGTGAGGAATGAGATCAGTCTGAGACTGGCACTGGTGGGAAAAGGAGCAAGTCTAATGGTCAGGGCAGGGAGGAATAAAGCAGAGAACGAGGTAGGAGTGATAAATTAAACTGTGTTTATATCAATGCAAGAGGCCTAACATGTAAGGCCTGGTGAACTCAGGGCATGGTTGGGGACATGGGACTGGCATTTCACAGTAATTACAGAGAGGTGGATGAGGGATGGACAGGACTGGCAGCTTAATGTTCCAGGATATAGATGCTTAGGAAAGATAGAAAGGCGGGGGCAACAGCAAGAGAGGACGAGGAATATTGTTTTTGATTAGGGAATACATTACGGCTATACTTAGGGAGGATATTTCTGGCAGTAAATCCATGCAAGTTATTTGGGTGGAACTGAGTAGTAAGAAAGGGATGATCACCTTATTGGGATTGTACTATAGACCCCCCCGCCCAAGTAGTCAGCAGGAAATTGAGAAACAAACTTGTAAGGAGATCTCAGTAATCTGTAAGAATAATAGGGTGGTTATGGTAGGGAATTTTAACTTTCCAGACATAGACTGGGATTGCCATAGTGTTAAGGGCTTGGATGAAAATGAATTTAAGTGTGTACAAGAAAATTTTCTGATTCAGCATGTGGATGTACCTACTAGAGAAGCTGCAGAACTTGACCGACTCTTGGTAAGTAAGGCAGGGCAGGTGACTGAGTTATCAGTGGGAGAGTACCTTGGGGCCAGCGACCATAATTTTATTAGTTTTAAAATAGTGATGAAAAAGGATAGACTGGATCTAAAAGTTAAAGTTCTAAATTGGAGGAAGACCAATTTTGACAGCATTAGGCAAGAACTTTCAAAAGTTGATTGGGGGGGTAGGTGTTTGCAGGGATTGCCGGAAAATGGGAGGCCTTTAAAAAAGAGGTAACAAGAGTCCAGGGACAGTATGTTCCTGTTAGGGTGAAGGCAGTGCTGGTGGGTGTAGGGAATTATAGGATGATTAGAGAAATTGACGTTTTGGTCAAGAATAAGAAAGAAGCATGTGTCAGGTACAGACCGCAGGGATCGAGTGAATCCAGAGATGAGTGTAAAGCCAGTAGGAGTATATTTAAGAGGTAAATCACGAGGGCAAAAATGGGACATGAGATAGCTTTGGCAAATAGGGTTAAGGAGAATCCAAAGGGATCCTACAAATACATTAAGGCTAAAAGGGTAACTGAGGAGAGAATAGGGCTCCTTAAAGAACAGCAAGACCACCTATGTGTGGAACTGCAGGAGATGGGGAAGATACTAAACGAGTAATTTGCGTCAGTATTTACATTGGAGAAGAATATGGAAGATATAGAATGTGGAGAAGTAAATAACGACATCTTTGAAAATGTCCATAGTACGGATGAGGATGTGCTGGACGTCTTAAAATACATAAAGGTGGATAAATCTCCGGAACCTGATCAGGTGTACCCTAGCACTCTGTGGGAGCAAGGGAAGTGATTACAGGACCCCTTGCTGAGATATTTGTATCATTGATGGCCACAGGTGAGGTGCCAGAAGACTGGTATTTAGCTAACATGGTGCCACTATTTAGGAAGGTGGTAAGGAAAAGCCAGGGAACTATAGACCAGTGAGCCTGACATTGGTGGTCGGTAAGTTGTTGGAGGGAATCCTGAGGGACAGAATTTACATGTATTTGGAATGGCAACGACTGATTAGGGATGGTTAACATGGCTTTGTGCGAAATCAAGTCTCACTAAGTTGATCGAGTTTTTTGAAGAAATAACAAAGAGGATTGATGAGGGCAGAGCGGTGGACGCGATCCTTATGGACGTTAATGAGGCTTCCAACAAGGTTCCTCATGGTAGACTTGTTAGCAAGATTAAATCACTTGGTACACAGGGGGAACTAGCCATTTGGATACAGAACTGGCTGAAATGTAGAAGACAGGATGGTGGTGGAGGGTTACTTATCAGATTGGAGGCTTGTGACCAGCAGTGTGCTACAAGGATCGGTGCTGGGTCCACTGCTCTTTGTCATTTATGTCAATGATTTGGATGTGAACATAGGAGGTATGATTCGTAAATTTGCAAATGACACAAAAATTGGAGGTGTAGTGGGCAGCAAAGGAGGTTATCTCTGAATACAACAGGATCTTGATGGGCCAATGGGCTGAGGTCTGGCAGATGGAATTTAATTTAGAGAACCGTGAGGTGCAGCATTTTGGAAAGGCAAATCAATGGTAAGGACGTGGGGCGTGTTGCTGAACAAGGTGACCTTGGAGAGCACATTCATATTTCCTTAAAAGTGGAGTCGCAGGTAGATAGGATAGTGAAGGAGAAGTTTAGTATGCTTGCCTTTATTGGTCAGCGTATTGAGTATAGGAGTTGGGAGGTCATGTTGCAGCTGTACAAGACATTAGTCAGGTCATGTTTGGAACACTGTGCAATTCTGGCCTTCCTGCTATAGGAAGGGTATTGTGAAACTTGAAAGGGCTCAGAAAAGATTTAGAAGGATGTTGCTGAATAGGCTGGGGCTCGTTTCCCTGCAGCGCTGGAGGCTGAGGGGTCTTATAGAGGTCTATAAACTCATGAGGGGCATGGATATGGTAAATAGACAAGGTCTTTTCCCTGAGGTGGGGGAGTCCAAAACTAGAGACCATAGATTTAAGGTGAGAGGGGAAAGATTTAAAAGGGTCCTATGGGGCAGCTTTTTCACGCAGAGGGTGGTGTGTGCACGGAATGCGCTGCCAGAGGAAGTGGTGGAGGTTGGTACAATTGGACTTGTTGGACCGAAGGGCCTGTTTCCACATTGTAGGGATGCTAAGAAGAAGATACAACATTTAAAAGGCATCTGGATTGGTAATGAATAGGAAGGATTTAGAGGGATATGGCCAAATGCTGGCAAATGGGACTAGATTTATCCAGGATACTGGGTCAGCATGGACAAGTTGGACCAAAGATTTTGTTTCTATGCTGTACATCTCTGTCTCAAGGAGCTGAAAAGTTGTTTACCAACTGCTTTTGAAGCAGACATTGTCGTACCACTGTAGCAACAACTTTTTGCAAGAGAAACAGCACAGTAAAGGCACAGTACCTTCATACCGGATAGGGTGGGTCTGATTGGGATGCTGAGGTTGGTGCAGAGTCAGTTGGCCTGCACTATAGGGATTCTATGAATCTATGATATTAAAATATTACTCAGAGTTCCTAACATTTGTAGGATCTCTTAGCAACATTGCATAAGGCTAACAGGGATCATTAGTTTAAAAAATCTAGTTTAAACTAAGATATAACAGTGTGTGAAGCTGAACAAATACAGCAGGCCAGGCAGCATCAGAGGAGCAGGAAAGTTGACGTTTCGGGTGGGGACCCTTCTTCAGAAATGTGGGGTTGGTAAGGGAGCTCAGAGATAAATAGAGAGAAGAGGGGTGGGGCTGGGGAATGTAGGTGGAATGGTGATAGGTGAGTGCAGGTAGGGAGTGGTGGGGATTAGTCAGTGAGGTGGGAGGAGCGGCTAGGTGGCAGAGAAGATGGACAGGTTATGTCAGATCAAGGAGGCGGAGATGAGAGGGAGAGTTGGTCATGGGATGAGGCTGGGGGTGGGGAGATTTTGAAACTGGTAAAATCCACACTGAAACCACTGGGCTGTAGGCTCCCAAGGCAGAATGAGGTGCTATTCCTCCAGTTTCCGGATGGTGTCATTGTGACACTGGAGGTGGCCCAGGATGTCATACATGGAATGGGAGGGGGTGTTGAAATGGTTCGCAACCGGAAGGTGTTGTCGTTTGTCTCAAGCAGAGCGCAGGTGCTCCACAAAGTGGTCTCTGAGCCTCCTCTACCAATGTAGAGGAGGCCACATTGGGAGCAGCAGATGCAATAGACCATATTGACAGATGTGCAGGTGAACCTCTGTCTCACGTGGAAGGTTTGTTTGGTGCCTTGAATGGAGGTGAGGGGGAGGTGTAGGGTCAGTTGTAACACTTCCTGCGTTTGCAAGGAAAGGTGCCGGGGTTGGTAGGGCTGGTGGGGAGTATGGAGTGGACGAGGGAGTCATGGAGAGAGCGGTCTCTACGAAAGGCAGATAGGTGGGTCTGGTTGGGATGCCGAGGTTGGTGCAGAGTCAATTGGCCTGCACTGTAGGGATTCTATGAATAGGGGTGGGGAGGGAAATATATCTTCGATAGTACGTGATGGAAGTGGCGGAGAATGATACGTTGAATCTGGAGGTTGGTGGGATATGTGAGGACAAGGGGGATTCTGTCTTTGTTTTTGTTGGAGGGAGGGGATGTGAAGGCAGAGGTGCGGAAAACACAAGAGATGCGGTCGAGAGCATTTTTGACCACTGAAGGGGGGGGATGTTGCAGTCCTTGAAATAAGAGGACATCTGAGATGTTCGGGAGTGGGACACCCCATCTTGGGAGCAGACCCAGTGGAGAAATTGGAAGTAGGGGATTGCATCCTTGCAGGAAAGCTTCCCTAGCCCCAACCCCTCCTCCCTCTATTTGTGTCTGAGCTCCGTTCCCCCCCCACCACCCCCATTTCTGAGGATGGGTCCTGACTCAAAACGTCCACTTTCTTGCTCCTCTGATGCTGCCTGGCCTGCTGTGTTCTTCTAGCTCCACACTGTGTTATCTTTGACTCCAGAATCTGCAGTTCTTATTATCTCTGAATAGTTTAAACTAATAGGCTCACTTGACCAATATCATGTTTTCTGACCATAAATTTTTTTGTCTTTTTAATTCTTCTTGGCAAGGAATGTTGGTGCTGTGAAATGGAACTCTCCCTATTTCAGGCACAGTACTAACGTAATCACTGCCATGTTAGGCATAATACAGGCTTAAAGACAAAGCTTTCTACTTGTTCCATCAATATCAGTCAGTCCAAACCTCAAGAAATTGTCACTTTTTCACTGCAGCAATCTTGCAGCCTTTCCCAAAGAGAGTGAGTTCATTTTGAATTAGGGATGTTTTGCTGAAGTTCAGTCCCCACCACGATCTCGATTGAAATGGCCCAAAGTACTTTCACATTATATATCCTGACAGCCAGCAAATGTTGGATAGCTGCATTGATCTGGAATTGAGCGCAGGTCTATCAAAATGGAAACTATTTTCACTGCTCCACTGTTGTAAAGTAATTTCCAAATACCGAGATGTTAAATCTAAAAGATGCACTGCAGAAATTTATCATGGCTTCTTACAGAATACCTTCCAAACCTATGAGCACTACATCTAGATTGACCAGGGCAGCAGAAGAATGAAAGTTCTTCTCAAGCCATTCACCATTATGACTTAGAAATATATTGCTCTTCCTTCACTGCTACTGGGTCAGAATCCTGGAACTGCATCCCTAACAGCTGGTGTAGCCATACCAAATGGACTGCAGCAGTCGGCATGGAGGCTCAGTGGTTAGCACTGCTGCCTCACAGTGCCAGATACCTGGGGTCGATTCCACCTTTGGGTGACTGTCTGTGTGGAGTTTGCACATTCTCCCCGTGTTTGCGTGGGTTTCCTCTGGGTGCTCCAGTTTCCTCCCACAGTCCAAAGATCTACAAGTTGAGTGGATTGGCCATGGGAAATGCAGGGTTACAGGGACAGGGTGGGTGTGGTTGGGAAACTCTTCATTTGGTGTGGGCTCATTGGGTTGAATGGCCTGCTTCCAAACTGTAGGGATTCTAAATCTAAATGTTCTAAACTTGTATCAGTCTCAAGTTCAATTAGGGTTCGGCAATAAGCGTGGATCCAGCCATTAAAGCCCACATCCGTGAATAAATTTTTTAAAATGAGCAAGAGAAAGCCATCGGTATAATCCTAGGCCCTTTAAAGATCTATGGCGGTCGTATTGATGTGACTTTCAGTGGTAAGGTTGTAAAAGGAACTTCTGATAGATACCAGGCCTTCTAAACCTGTGATCTCTACCACCTAGAAGAACGGGGGGTAGCAGGCACATGGGAACACCACTACATTTCTCCCTACAAGTCTCGCAATATTCTGCTTTGGCAATCTGGTGCCGTTTTTACACTGTTGCTTGGCGAAAATGGTGGCACTGCTTCTAATACCACGCAGACTACAGCAATTTAACGTGGTGACTCCTTGCCGTCTCTTTGGCAGTAAATGCTAATTTTCTCATTGATGCCTATAAGTTCTGATTGAGTAATGAATAACAACTATCAGAAACTAAGAGTTCAGTTCTCCCATGACTACTTATTCACTAAATCATTTGAAACAGTAAATATGGTTCTGGGAACATGGTGACAGGAACACCAAGAACTATTCACGTGCTCTTCAAGGCTTAAAATTGTGAAAAGTTTTAAGCCACTTCAATTGTGCCGATAGGATACTATCTGGTAGAAATCTAGATAATCAGTTTTAACCTGTACAGTGTGTTCTTGCAGTGAAGTACATTTCTTCCTTTGGCTTCTTGTTTCCCCCAGTAAACAAATTGCTGGAATTTGGCATTTAACTGCAATTAGAGTTATACAGACATCGCAGAGTTAAGATGGAGTTGTCTTACCTGTGGTCTCGTAAGAAAGCCAATCTTGTTATAAGTGTGAACAAAGTGTTGGGAAGGAGAGGAAGGTCTCCACAGCAGTTCTGAATGCCAAATATTGGAATTGGTGAGATGCTAAACGTGAGCAAATCAGATTGCAGCCAAGACATTTTTTGTTCTTTCATGTCATTGGCAAGGCCAACATTTATTGCTCATCTTCAATTGCCTTTGAACTGAATGTGAGGGCTTGTGAGGGCAGTTCAGACAGTCGTTAGCAGTCACCCACGTTACCGCTGGTCTAAAGACATGTATAGGCCAGACTGGATAAAGGCAGCACATTTTTCTTCAAAGGACATCAATGAACCAGGTGTTGATTACAGCTGTCAAAGTCACCATTATTCTGACCAGCTTTCACATCCAGATTTTAAATTAATTAAATTTAAATTCTGTCAGGCACTTGAATCCATGACCCCAAAAAGTTAAACTTGGCATCTAGATTACTTGACACAAGCACTACACCACCATCTCTGTACATGATACAAATTGAACACTGACATGGACGAAGTGATTGCATGCCTTTAGTAAATGAAATTGCTGCAAGCATCACATATTTGACCAAAGAAATTGCTGTAGAAAAAGCTTTGTTTTTGCAATTGGTTTTAAAATTTTTGCTCACTTCTCTCTTTGAGCTCCCTGAAAATCCATGGGGATATTGCATTTGATACTGAGCATTGCTCAGTAAGAATAAGTTAGCCTTAGAGGGAATGTCTTACAAATTCAGATGATTCCAGGGTTCAAATATTGTTAAGAGGAATGTTTACTTAGACTAAATTTGTATTCCCTTGAGTGTCAAACAAGTGATCTGGTAGAAGTGTTGAGAAATGTTTCATTGCAGGGTGCAGTAGGATAGATAGAGGAAACTATTTCACTTGGTGCATAAACATAGAATCCCTACATTGTGGAAACAGGCCATTTGGCCCAAGAAGCCCACACTGACTCTCTGAAGAGCATCCCACACAGGCACACTCCACTACCTTATCCCTGTAACCCTGCATTTCCCACGGCTAACCCACCTAACCTACATATCCCTGGACACTATGGATAATTTAGTACAGTCAATCCACTTAACCAGCACATGTTTGGACTGTGGGAGGAAACTGGACGAAACCCACGCAGACACAGGGAGAATGTGCAAACTGCACGCAGACGGTTGCCCAAGGCTGGAATTGAGTCCGGGTCCCTGGCGCTGTGAGGCAGCAGTGCTAACAACTGAGCCACTGTGCTGCCCTAACTACAGAATAACAGAGCAATTAGCGAAAGTTGGAGCCAGATTTTTTAGGTGTGATATCAGGAAGCACTTGCTTACGCAAATAAAAGTAGAAAGCTGAAGCACTCAAACCTGAAAGAAATTTGAAGCTAGTGGTCAATTGGAAATGTTTATGCTGAACGCAATACATTTTTTTTTATGTCAAGATTTTAAAAGGTATGGAACCAAAATCGTAAATAAGAGTTAGGACACAGACCAGCTGTTTTTATAATTGAATGATATAAGAGATTAAACAACTGGTCTACTTGTGTTCCTATGTTCCTAAATTATTGAGTTTAATTTTCTAGTTTTACTTCTTTAATTTTGTTTTCATATTTTCTTTAGAATAATCTAATGGCTTCTGGAGCAAATGATTCTGAGATATATATTTGGGATTTAAATAATTTCAATACACCAATGACACCAGGAGCAAAGTCCCAGGTATGTTCAACTCATTAATTGTGAACAATATTGTACCTTTATTTTTGATAACACTGGTGGATTGAAGCACTTGGCACAGGGTGGGGGGAGTGTATGGGTGTTAATGTTCTTTTTTTTATTCATTCACGGGATGAGGACGTCGCTGGCTAGATAGCATTTATTGCCAATCTTTAATTGCCCAGAGGGCAGTTAAGAGTCAAGCACATTAGTGGGTCTGGAGTTACATGTAGGCCAGACCAGGTAAGGATGGCAGTTTCCTTCCCTAAAGGACATTAGTGAACCAGATGGTTTCTTCGACAATCAACAATGGATTCATGGTCATCATTAGATTGTTAATTCCAGATATTTATTGAATTCAAATTCCACCATCTGCCATTCTCTAATTATGAGTACCAACCATTGATGGGTGCCAAAGGTTTAGGCTGCTTTGTGTACAAAACCACATGAAAACAGAATGATAATCTTGATGCTGCCATATTTGAGCCCTGGAGTGAATGGATTTTGCAGTTGACATAGTTGTCAGAATTGCCCTCTGTATCAGTACGTGTGCACCAGTAACTGGAACTTAGACCACTTTTCCAAACACTTGATTAATACGCACTAAGAATGTTTGATCAGCTTTTAATGCGATATAAATAACACCACTCTTTTACTCTCTCTCTCCTTCCTGCCTATTTATCAACAGCAAAGAGAGGTAAGGATTAAAGTACACAATCTTCAGGTATAGCCTGGTAAAGTAGAGATCTGCAGAATTAACTTGGTTTGTCCTGTTTCTTCACTCTGATTGCAATCTTCCATCTTTGTTTATTTTCTGGCTTTTTCTTTCCCTCCATCCCTCCATCCCTCCCTCCCTCCCTCCATCCCTCCCTCCATTTTGCGTTTGTATTTCAGGGCAAGCTACTGACTGTGTACATGTGCCATCTTATTTACAGGATTGTCTACATGGTTCTCTCCTTTCTCCTCAGCTTTCATCTTGGGTGTGCATTTTCTTCTCTGTCTTTGTTCATAACTGAATGTGTGCCTTCCTGCTCTATCCTAATTGTTTGCAATGGATGAGAGGCTCCCTGTTCTGCCTTCATTGTTCACAATGGATGTGTGCCTCGTTGCTCTGTCCTCATTGTCTATAATGGGTATATATGCCTTCCTGCTCTGTCCTTATTGTTTGCAATAGGCGTGCGCTCCCTGTTCTGTCCTCCCTATCCATATGGTGCAAGCTTTTGGATAATGGGTAGAATTGATGCAGCACGGTTTGAATCAAGCATTAACAGTTAATGGACCCTACCCATCTGCCCCGCCATTTTAAACGTTATGTGTACTCATAAATTCATTCCGTCATTTTTGGGCTTAACGCCATCTGATCTTGCATCGTAATGGTTGTAGTTATTTATGTTAATCAACCTACAAATTCTTCCACTACTTTAGACTACACTTTGATGGAAGGATGTGAAGCTATGAAGACATCTTTTGCAATATGTGTGCCTCTCCTCGTTGTTTATAATGTTAGTTTTTCTCTCTCCATTCTGTTGACAATATTCACAATCTACACATTGATTCCTTTCTACCCTGACTCTGACCATACTATTTACAATGTCTATATCTCAACTGTGTTCGGGTTTTTCACTGTTTTTTTAGCAGAGTGACATCTCATTATGTGTGCCTGTCCATCTTTCTACTCTGCTTGTTTTTATTTAAGCCCTTTTCTCCTTTAGTCCACACTGGTGCTGCTTCCTATCTTCCCTTGCAGTCTAGTATCTCTCCACATGGTCTCTAATGTATGAGTGATCTGTTCAGTTGTTTTTTAGCTCTGATTTTTTTAAATTAGTTCCCTCTTGGTTTTTCTTGCTAACCTCTTTCTACCTGTCTTGGGCTCACTGCATAATTATATACAAAAATATGTCAGAATTCTGTGAGCTATTTAAAATATAACCAGAAAAAGCGTTAAAGTGGAAATTATTATTGTTCCACGTATGTGCTAGAAATTAGGTTTACGTCGTGGCTGTTACTTCTGGAATGTTGGATATGGTGATGGAGTTAAAGTTCACTCATAGTCTGAATTGCTGTGGCAGCATGCACCTTTACATGCATGTTGTAGTCCGGAGCAATTGTTTATGATAATGGAGTTTCCAGTGTTCTTTCTGCATGGTGTTTTTCTTTCATGTAACGTAAGGAAGTTCTTCTGTTCTTGCCCTGTTTCGTTAGTGTAGGTTAGGAGGATTTACAGGTTGTTACTCAGCTTGTGTGAATATGTTGTGAATGCACCTTCCATGGCCATCAAGTCCTGGGCTGGGACTTGAGCCTGGAGCTTCTGGTTGAGAGGCAGAGGTGTACAAGACCTCTAAAATGTTGGTTATATTGGGGAGACAACAATGCAAATACACATAATAGTGCTGAAATGTATAGTGCAGTATACTGAAAAATCACTTCACAAATGATAAAGCAGGTAGCCGAGGGAGGCTTAAAAATCGACAGGTTACAGACAAAGATCATGACTGCATAGAAATGCAAGGAATCAGGTCAACATGAGCAAGGCATGAGTGAAAATTGATGGAAGTGCAGAAACATGACTGTAGTTCTGAGGACATAAACATGAACAGGATGGCAGAAAGGGGATGTGGTGAAGACTTGTGATGCTCATTGATAGAAAGCACCAGAGTGCACAGGCAAATTAACATTGAGAATTAGACAAGAACAGTACACATGAAAATGAACAATAGAGTAAATTTCACAGGCAGCAGCTAAGTGAAGCTAAAATGTAAGGTGGCAATATGCCAATATCCACAGCAAAATCTGTCTGAATAAATGTGCTCCCCTCTGGTACTGGTTCTGTGGGTTGACAAGGTGCTCCTTCACAAGTGAGAACTGGCTCTCGCTCTTTTTCCACTAATAGAATGGGAGTTTGTTTCTCGTACTTCAAAATACTTTCTGGATTAAAGGAAACCAAAGAACTGCAGGTACTGGAAATTGGAAACAAAAGCAGAAATTGCTAGAAAAGCTGAGCAAGTCTGGCAGCATCAGTGGACAGAAAGCAGAGTTAACGTTTCAGATCATTGACCCTTCTTCAGAACTGAAGTTGTGCATTTGACTGGGAATCTCTCTGATGAACTGAAGGCAAAGAGAAAAGAAGAATTCTAATCTCCAGCGTTAATCAGCTGAATCTGAATGTAGAAAGTTAAGATAAAAATATTCAACAGTCTCAACAAGAAAATAATCGAATAGCAAAGAGATTATGGGACATTGTGATGAAGTTGTTGCATTGACAGGCTCCATTTGTCAAAATTCCTTTGCCAGCACTTTGAATGAGCTAGGCCATGCCCATTGCCCTTTAAATATTTTTCACCTCAATTGTCTGTCCAGTCCTCTTTTGAATGTGCTTCTGCCACCCTTCCAGTTGATGCATTCCAGATCACAAATGCAATTTGTCAAATTGAGTCACTTTTACGATGGTGCTCCTTGGTGTGAATGAGGAGTCAGTCAAAGTTATACAGTGCAAAGGAAAGCAACATTTTTGTCTGGCAATAATATTTTACTTTAGAACTCTGCATGTTTACCAGTAAACCAGGATTTTGCTAGTTTAAGCTTTTTCTATCTAATGAATAGATTAAGGTAGAAATTCTTTTAACCGCAAAACCATGAGAAACCATATGTTTAATAATGTGGCAATGTAGAGCATACTGAACCAATGACACAGTTTGTATTTGTGGTGTTAGCTAAACTATGTTACTGACTGTTGTGATTTATTAATGAGCTAGGAATGGGCGCCAACACTTCTTGGCTTTTTTATTTTCTATTTTGGCTAGAAAATTAGGGTGAACAAGTCTTAAGAAATCCACAAATTCCATTGATCTTGTCAGCCACGAAGTAGCATTTGGAAGAGGTGTGCGAAAATACTTTCTTCTCCACAGGCAGAGTGTCGGGCTAAAGGGCTCTATTTCAGGATGGCAGCCAGTGACTAGTGGAGTTCCGCAGGGGTCAGTGTTGGGATCGCAATTATTCACGTTATACATCAATGATCTGGATGAAGAAACAGAGGGCATTGTTGCTACGTTTGCAGATGACACACAGATAAGTGAAGGGACATGTCGTGTAGAGGAGATGGGGAGGCTGCAGAAGGATTTGGACAGGCTAGGAAAGTGAGCAAAGAAGTGACAGATGGAATACAATGTGGGAGGTTATGCACTTTGGTAGGAAAAATAGAGGCATAGGTTATTTTCTACATGGGGAAAAGCTTCGGAATTCTGAAACACCGAGGGACTTGGGAGGCCTATTTCAGGATTCTCTTAAGGTTAACATGCAGGTTCACTTGGCAGTTAGGATGGCAAATGCAATGTTAGCGTTCATTTTGAGGGGACTAGAACACAAGATCAGAGATATACTGATGAGGCTGTATAAGGCTCCGTCAAACCACATTTGGAATATTGTGGGCAGTTTTGGGCCCTGTATCTAAAGAAGGATAAGCTGGGGTTGGAGGGGGCGAGGGTTCCAGAAGGAGTGTACAATAATCATCTTGGGGATGAAGGGCTTGTCATATGAGAAACTGTCAAGGATCTTGTACTTCGTATTCTCCTCTGTTTAAAATAACTCCGTTTAGAGGGTTGAATGTTTTTGAGGTCTGTTTGTTATTTGAAGTCTGTCTTGTCAGAGTATAACTACACACTTCCTGCACTGCTCTAACTCATATCATGACTGACCAGGACTGGTTCCCTGTACCCGAATGTATTCCATACAACCTCTGACTTTATCTTCAAGCATTATGCAAGTCCCTCACCTATGAAATGCTTCACAGCTTTAGTCTTCTGACCTTGTATGCATTGGTGCACGCACCAGAATAGTGCCATCTCCTACCGGCTTTGCTCCACTTTGGAATTCGTTCCCTGTGCTCTTCCATCTCTCCACTTACTGTCCTGTAAAAAGTCAAATTTTGATCATGTGTCTAAATTATTCCTCTAGTCTTTCCCTTCCTGTCTTAATACCCATCTTCCATTTGTTGAGCACCACAGCCAATGTTTAAATGTATTCATAAATACAAGTTGTTTCTTTTCTAACTTCTTTTGCCAATGCTACTTCAGACTGCCATGGCTATGTGTGTGTCTCCTACTGAATTTTTCTTTAAAGCTGTCTTAGTTGCTAGGATTCAAGTTTTGTGCATGTGTGTATCTGATCAGTTGACACTATTTCCTGAAATTCATTTGCTTGAGTCATGAGAAGGGCTGAAAGTGCTTGTGAAGGATGTGTGATACAGTCATGAACCATTTCTCTTAAAATTCTTGCTGATAAGTTTGGTTATGGAATCTTCTGAATTCATGCAGCCTTCTGAGGATATCAGCTGTGTAGCCTGGAATCGACAGGTGCAACACATCCTGGCTTCTGCCCATCCAAGTGGCAGAGCTGTGGTATGGGATCTGAGAAAGAATGAACCTATCATCAAAGTCAGCGATCACAGCAGCAGAGTGAGTACACACTTGGTGATTCTTTATGTGCATTTCCAGAACTTTGTGTCTTTGTATCCAGTGGATGAAAATGAGCTGCTGTTTCACCAGTTTAATATAAGTAGCCATTTGATAGTACAGAACTTGATTATTGCTGCAAAAAAGACACATTTTATTAAAGCTTTTCATCTTGCACTTGTCGGGACAACTTAACAGAATGGCTGGGAGAGGTCAGTGCCTTCTTTCTGTTGCAAACAGCAAAAAGTCTATGCTGTTTGAGATGAACCACTAGTGTTTGGCAAGTATGGTCTACATAACTAGCATTGCACCAGCACTAAAAATCACCTACCATGTTAAATATTTGTGTGATATGCAGAACGCTTTTATGACTTGACATCAGTTTCCTGTTAATGCCGGTGTAATACCAATTATGTTGGCCACACAGTCTAAAGACTGCATAAAATCAAAGGGAGTGCTGCCTGGTTCCCTGTTTACCAGTTCCCTGGTTCTGACACTGGGCTTAAATATGTAATGTGGTGTGATGGAAAAACACTGGAGGCAGATGACTCAGAGCCCAAGAAAATTCTGATTTTATTAAACAAGCAAAAATAATATATTTACAAAACAAGAAAGTGAATATCAAATTGAAACCCTCCTGTCTTTGACTGAGACTGTCTCCCAGTTACCTTAAGCCTTGGTTAGTTAATACAGTGGGTAAAATAAATACATTAGGTGACTATTACTATACTAAGAGGGAAAAGAGAGAGAGAGAGAGAATTACCTGCCCTACACTGTTAACCCCAAGACCTCCTTCCTTGTCTATGGCTAGCCCAGCTGGGTTAGAGGTCCCTATGACCTTAGGCTCACCCCTGGTGTGAAAACGCAATTTTGACTGGCTCTGTCTGTAATAACAAGGTGTAGAGCTGGATGAACACAGCGGGCCAAGCATCATCAGAGGAGTAGGAAAGCTGACGTTTCGGGTCTAGACCCTACTATCTCTGGCTCTGTCTGTAGTTGCTTGCTGTAGGTGGGACTCCTCGAAGGGCCGCAGGTACCGATAATACTCAGTCTGGCTGTGTCTGTTGATGCGGCTGGATGCATAGGACCGGCCTGGTGAGTACCATGGTTTTTCTCCTCCTCCTGGTGGTTCTTGCAAGCGGGTGGTTGTTGCGGCTGGTGGAGAATGTTGTTGGTGTTTCCCCGTTTGGTGTTTTGTGCCTCGGGAGGCCTTCGGTCGCCTCCAGACGTCGAGTGGAGATTCGTAGTTAGTTTTCTAGTGTTCAGTAGTTGGTCTCGCTGTACTGGTTTCACGGTGCCGCACTCAGTGCAGGATTCTCACTCTCTTTCCTTGCTTCTCTTTGCTTTTCCTTCGCTTTTCGCTTCACGTTTCACTTCACAGCTGTGCTGGGGGCTTGGGGTCTCCAGTTATACCCCACTGCAGATCCGCCTTATTTCCTGCCAAATCTGAGTTATTGTTCCTCCTTTCGGGGCTGAAAGAGTTTCCTGAGCACTGGAGTGGGTGAGAATCCTTTTTCGATTAAATGAATGGTTTTGATGGGTTTGGAATGTCCGGCATTTTCTTTGGATGGGTATATGTTCAGTTCGCAGAGTGGTGTGAAGGTTCCAAGGTGAAACAGGTTTGCATGTAATACAATGGTGTGGAATGTTCAGTAACTTTGTGCCTGAGCACTGATTTGGAATTGAATGATTTGATAGCTGTGTAGGCTCCAAAGGGTCTGAAATTGTTGAGACCCTGAGGAAGGGTCACCGGACCCGAAACGTTAACTCTGTTTTCTCCTTCACAGCTGCTGCCAGACCTGCTGAGCTTTTCCAGCAACTTTGTTCGTGTTCCTGAAATTGTTGAGGTTGTTTATTTCCTGTAGACTGGCTTGATTTGTTTTAGCTGAGGCATGACGGGGGCGGTTTTCCTTTGGTTTCAGTTAATCAATCCCTGTCCCAGACCTCTGCCCCTGGGTTTGTATATTTCCCAGTCTGTCCCAGCCAGCCTCTCCTCAGTTGCAACCCATGGTTTCTGGAGTCCCAGTGACTTTAATCCGATAAAGTAGAATTCCCACAAATTCGGCCTTCAGAGGGTTTTTAAAGTCCAGGATATCCCCAACAACTGATGGGGATTTTTGCCCCACCTTACACAAATAGCAAGTCCCAGCAAGGCAATTTACTAAACATACGCAGAGATAGCAAGAACTGCAGATGCTAGAGTCAGAGTCAATACAGTGTGGAGCTGGAGGAACACAGCAGGTCAGGCAGCACCAGAGGAGTGGGAGAGTCAACATTTCGGACCTAGACGGAGGTCCTGATGAAGGGTCTGGGTCCAAAATGTTGACTTTCCTGCCCCTCTGATGGTGCCTGACCTGCTGTGTCCCTCCAGCTCCTCACTGTATTTACTAAACATATGAAACAGCCCAGACATACACAACTGAAAACTGCATCCACCATTAGTTGTAATTCTGTAATTGGACGACATTGCAATATAGTACCGACTGTTCCAAGAACTGCACTGGCAACCAGTTTAAAATTGTCAGTCAGGCTCAGTGTTTCCCACTTGCTACAGAACCTACAAATATTAAAGACAGGACAGTTCTTTTAAGACAGAAAGAACCAGGGTATACACTGTGCCTGTTTCAACTCAAAAAGATGGATGACAGACAGCCATTGTCTGATTCATTCCTCAGGACAATACAGATCAATAACAGTCAACACTCCTGGTTTAAATTTAGATAAAGCTTGGAAATTAACTGTCAGTCATCATCTAACTGGTGCATTCTCTATGGTAATGCCTCGAGCAGTTAGTCCACATACTAATAAATCCAGCACTTTTTTTTCATAAGTTTAAACAGATATTCGTCTTTATATTTAAAATTCTTGCAAATTAACCTAATAAGAGCATGATGAAAAGCTTTGACAAATGGTTTGACTATTTTGTTTAATATAACTTTTTTTAACAACTTTTTTAAAATTTCTGTGATGGATATTAAAAAAAAGTGAATTATGCTGAAAAATACGTGGATGCTTTTTGAAAGTAAAATCCTTAGCTCTGTTGTAAGCACAATGGGGGTGTGTTTGAATGAGCCCTACTCTTATAGGATGACGACCTCTTCTACGTATTCATGGTGAAATACATCAGGTCTGTCTCAGTGCAATTCCCAGTGAGCATTGACAAACACACCAATTTTCACCTAGGTTGATACAAATAAGTAATCTTGCAGATCAACACCAGGAGTGAAGCTGTAAATGAAGGGGTTGTTCCTGTGAGTTGGGATAAGGCGTGGTATTAAAATGCTTTATTCAGCCTTTAACTAGTGCTATACCTGACTTAGAAGTGCCTAAACCTTATGTTAAATGCCTGAAATGTGATTTGTCAACACTAGCGTTCATCACTTAATAGTCATCATGATTATAACACGGAAGGAAGCCACTTGACCCATGAGTCTATGCTAGCTTTGAACCTAGCGATTTACCCACATTAGTATCCTAGAGATGTAGGTTAGTGTCATGTAAAATAACCAGCATGGTTTAATTTGACTTTTGCAGATGCGTTGTTCTGGTATGGCCTGGAACCCTGAAGTTGCAACTCAACTTGTTCTTGCATCAGAAGATGATCGAATGCCTATACTGCAGATATGGGACTTGCGGTTTGCCACGTCTCCTCTCAAGGTGTTGGAGAATCACACCAGGTATTTAAGCATTATTAAAACAGTAAGACATACTGGACTGCACACGCATAATTCCAAACTTTGCTTTCAGAAGCAATAAAAGGCTGGGGAGCATGAAGACGTGGACCATGTGTTCTTAGGGAATATGGCATTGAGAAATGAGGTAGAAATAAGTTATCAGCAAGATTGCAAAGAAACTAAGAGTTGAAGTTTGGAAATAAGGAATAGTTTGTCATTTGTGTTTTCTCTGGTTTGTTACATTCTATTGATTAGATATTTAAAATGCAGTGTTACCTTTCTGAGCAGTTCTGTTCCCAGTCCTTTCCTCCTTGATATTGTGTTTTGATCCACTTTGTTCCTTACTTCACACACTTCTTCCTCCATTTCTAATTTCTGTCATTTTTTTTGTGACCAACTTTCTTCCTGACTTTATTTGTTGGACAGTTCTCACCATTCAATGAGTCTTCCACCCCATTCCAACCCATCGCCTTTCTGCCTCTTGCCTACACGGTCTTTGTTTATTTCTAGGCAAATTTTTATTGTAAATGTAAAAAATATTGTTGAGAGGACGGGCAATCCTAGTCTTCAGTAAATTCTGCAAATAATTTGTTCACGCCAGTAGAAACAGGACAGTTACAGATCTAGACCATGGTCTCGCCAACTTTGAAAGGCTGAGAGCAGAAGCTTACCCATCTGTTAGGAATGAGAATTCGAGCTGGAAATCTGATAAAGTGCAGGTTTAGTTGACTTTATTCCCTAACAATCTTCATTTTGTTATTAAGAGGTATTCTGTCCATATCGTGGTGTCAAGCCGATCCAGAGTTGCTCCTAAGCAGTGCGAAAGATAATAGGATCCTATGCTGGAATCCCAACACCGGAGAGGTGGGTGACAGGCATTTGGAGTAACAGTGAGTTCTGTCTCAGTCAAGTGCGATTGAAGTTTTTTTTTGTAAATACAGATGATGTAAATGACAACTAAATTCAGCATAAGCCTTCATAGTTGATCTGCTAATGGGATTTAATTGTTCTTTCTCAGGTAACAGCAACCTAATGGATAATCTTGCTAACTCTTACAATCTGATGTGCAACAACTATCTGTTTTAATTAGACACTCAGTATTGCTGGTATCATTGGTTTCAGGTGGTCTACGAGCTACCAACAAGCAGTCAGTGGTGCTTTGATGTCCAGTGGTGCCCACGGAACCCAGCAGTCCTCTCAGCTGCTTCCTTTGATGGACGAATCAGTGTTTATTCTGTCATGGGAGGGAGTCTGGAAGCACAAAAACAAAGCCATGTTGACAAAGTAAGGCCCCACACATAGCAATATGACAATGACCGGATAAGGTGCTTTAGTGATATTGACTGAGGGTAATTTTTGGCCAGCATACAAGGGACAGCTACCCTACTCTTCTTTGAAGCATGATCCTTTAAGTTCACCTCGGAGGAGCAGTCGGGTTCTCGGTATCTTTGTCTTATCCAAAAGTAGGTGGTTCCAATTGTGCAGTGCTCCCTTAGCACTGCGGATATCAAATAGTAAAAACCTAAATGATTAATTGATAAGTATTGGTCTTGCCATTAATACATTGAAGTTAACGTTGAAAACAGGCTACAAAAAATGCTGCAGAAAAGTTACTTCTATTGTGGAAGGACATTAATAATGTTCCAGGACATTATTATTCATGTTGCTATAGATTTTCCTGTAGATTTGCCAATTTAAACCGCAGAGCTGGAAAAAAATACATGACATTTTATTTTTAGTAAACACACCTGTTAACATTTAACTGGTCAACCAATATAATTTTCATAGTTTAAGCTGGTACCATTTTAAAACAATATCCATATTCTTTTTCTTAGCACAGCACTAGAAAGTCAGTTTTGATTTTTGTGCTCAAATTTCTGGCATGGGGTCTTGCACCCCCAATCTTGTAATTCGGAAGGTGAAAATGCTGCTAACTGGGTCATAGTTGATTCAGCAAATACACATCATTGAGATGAGAGGCGTTGGAAGAATTCAGTGCTTAAGTGTTGGCTGCTGTGTGTTTCAAAGTACCAACTTCCATTATCTAAAATTTGAATTTTCATTGATTTTAATTTTCCTCTTAAAATAATGGGTTTTAGAGTCATACAGCATGGAACCAGACCCTTTGGTCCAACCAGTTCATGTTAAACATAATCCCAATCTAAACTAGTCCCACATGCATGCTTCTTGTCCATATCCCTCCAAACCTTTCCTATTCATGTATTTTTATGTAACTGTGCCCATATCCACTAATTTCCCAGGAAGTTCATTTCACACCTCATGTACCCTCTGTGTTTAAAAAAAAATTGCCCCTTGTGTCTTTTATTAAATCTCTCTCCCTTCACCTTAAAAATTTGCCCCCTAGTCTTGAAACCCCCCATGCAAGAGAAAAAACAACTACTATTAACCCTATTTGTACCTGTCATGATTTTATAAACCTCTATGGGAGGAGGATATGGACAGTTTCTTCTTCAGCGTTGCTATTTTCTGCGGTGTTCCTTGTAGTATCACTGACTCCCAGCTTCTCTTACAGCAAAGCAGTCTTGCTTTTCAGAACTACCAATGATCTAAATGTAGAGTTGACATTTAAGGGGATTGTGATGTTCAATAACATGATGTTCTCCAATCACCATTTTCAGCTCCTCTTGCTAAAGTATCTGTTTAAAACATAATACTTTATGTTACCCACAGTGGCGTCAATATTTATTGCTACTGTTCTGTTCTCAAGATACTTTGTCTCTTTGCAACACAATTTTTTGTCATGACATTAAGACCATAAGACATAAGAGCAGACGATAGGCTACTCAGCCCATTGAGTCTGCTCCGCCATTCAGTCATACTGATAAGTTTATCAACCCCATTCTCCCACTGTCTCCCCATAACCCTTGATCCCTTGACAATCAAGAACCTATCTATCTCCATCTTAAATATATTCAATGACCTGTCCTCCACAGCCTTCTGTGGCAGTGAATTCCACAGATTCACCACTGTCTGACTACAGAAGTTTCTCATTATCTCTGTTCTAAAAGGTCTTCCCTTTACTGTAAGGCTGTGCCCTCGAATCCTAGTCTCTCCTACCAATGGAAACCTCTTCCCAACATCCACTCTGTCAAGGCCATTCAGTATTCTGTAAGTTTCAATTAGATCTCCCCTCATCCTTCTAAACTCTATAGAGTATAGACTTTTAACTTTTAAGTATGGTACCGAGTCTAATAAGGAACCATTGTTTGACTTGTTTGAAAAGAACAGCCTTCAGGAATTGGCTGTAATAATTCATGCTTCAGGTTCTTTCAGACTACTGTCACTCTCAGGTTTTCTGAAGTATTTCTCCCTGTCTATTCAAATTGTCAGAAAGCTAGTTGAACAGATTAGGTTTCATCAGAGATCTGAAATTTGTCCTTTTTTGATCCTGATGCTCAATGACTAATTAAGTTTTCTGAAAATTAAAGAGCCATTTGAAACTTTCACTTTGACTACAGTATAGAGTTACAGGTTTTAATCTACGAAAGTGCTCTGAAATTCCCTTTCTCACTTTGTTTTTGGATTTAGATTTCTTCCTCATTCAACAGTCTGGACCCATTTGGAACAGGGCAGACTCTTTCTCTTCTAGATATCCCACAGAAAGCAGTTCTGCCCACCGTGGTCCTTCCGTTGAAAAAACCCCCCAAATGGATCCGTCGACCTGTGGGAGCATCATTTGCTGTAAGTCATGACTTGCTATATCATGCGATTGATTTGTGAAGCATTGTCCCCAGTCTTGTAAGGTGGAGTTGACATAATTTGCACCTGAATCAGAAATGTCATACATGTAGAGTTTTATGGGAGCTGTGATGTTCAATTACAGCATCAATAAAATTCATTGCAATGCAGTCTGTGATGTCAATGTCTACAGCTTGTGTGAACAATCAGAAGAATGTCATTGATTTTCTCCGAATGGTCCCCTCATTACCATGCCATAGGTTGGCTAGATTGGCATTTTGAACTTAGCCCCGATGAGTTAATTGTTCCATCAGATATTTGCTACAGCATGAGCATTCTCATTTAAACTTCTCGGTTGAAAACTTTTGGCCAGTGTACTTTTCAGGTCTTTCGTTGGCAGCTTGAAAGGAAATTCCCTCGTTTTGGTTTTCTTTCCTCGGTAGATGTAGGCTGATTTCTTTGTGCACAATGATGTGCTATTCGGGGTTGGTATGTTTTGTCAGGGTTAAGGAAGTTAGCCAGAAATCTGTTTTCCAGAAAATGTCTTATTATCCAGACTGCTTCAACTCTTGCTGTTCAAAGAGTGCCCGCAGTTAAACCACAGGATGGAGAATTTGTCGGTTTCATCTCTGGAGTGATTTCCTGTTTCGAACAAAATAAGAGCAAGCTATGTCCATAGTGTGTAGATGTCTAAATTAACTTTTAAAAAATCTTCCATATTGGTCCTGTTTGGAAAGTGGTAAAGTAGCAAAGCTCTTCAATTGCCTGAGTTGATCTTGTTCCTTCAAAGCAAAATCTCTTGCTGTAACAACATTTGTAATTGTTATTAAGACGAGGCCATGCCCTAGTGGTATTATCACTAGACTATTAATCAGAGACCCAGGTAATGTTCTGGGGACAAAAACAAATTTTCTGGAAAAGCTCAGCAGGTCTGGCAGCATCTGAGAAGTAAAAATCAGAGTTAATGTTTTGGGTCTGGTGACCCTTCCTCAGAACTGAAGGTGGCTGGGAAAACGTCAGTTTTATATGCAGAAAAAAGGGAGGGGGATAGGGTAGGGAGTAAACAATAGGATAGAGCCGAAAGAGAGAGAAGAGCCATTGGACAGACAAAGGAGTTGATAACGATCAGGCTGGGAAGGTGAATAGCTGTTAATGGGGACTGTTAGTGACTAACAACAAGTGATGTGTAATGGCAGGCTATGTGGTAACAAGGCCTGGTGTGTGGGGTAGGGGGAAAAGACAAGGGAGAGTTTAGGCCTTAAGATTATTGAAACCAATATTGAGTCCAGGGGGCTGCAGGGTCCCCAAGCAGAAAATGAGGTGTTGTTCTTCCAGCTTGCATTGTGCTTCGCTGGAACACTGCAGCAAGCCGGAGACAGAGGTGTTCGTCAGGGAACAGGGTGGTGCATTAAAGTGGCAGGTAACAGGTAGTTCAGGGTCTTTTTTGCAAGCAGAACGTAGATGTTCTGCGAAGCAGTCACCCAGTCTACTCCTACAGTCGAGGGACATGGGCCAAATGCTAGCAAATGGGACTAGATTTATTTAGGATATCTGTTCAGCATGGATGAGTTAGACCGAAAGGTCTGTCTCCATGCTGTACAACTCTGTGACTCTGCATGACTTTAGGGATCTGTACATACAGTGTTGATTTAATTTCATTGATATCCTAATTAACTTCTCTGAAACCACTTCAAAGTATTGCTGAGAAGAGAAACATACTGTTAAATTCCTTAAACACCAGGACAAAAGCAAGAATATAAATTTTAAAGCAAGCAACGATTTATCCTGCAGAAGAAAAGTACAACAATTTATTATTCCTGTGTCTGACAGGTATGTGCAGGACAAAAATTTTCAGCACCATGTCTGTCTTTTTAATAATACTGCAGTTCTAAACTACCAAGCGATTTCTTCAGACACACTTGTCAAACAATGTGCAATTTTATAATTATGCGTAAATAAATCAAGATTAGCTTTCAGACCACTTCTTTAACCCTGCATCTTCATGTTGCAGTTTGGAGGGAAGCTGATCACTTTTTCCAACTCAAAAGCGACTCCACCACAGATACAGCAGCCTGTTGCACGTCAAGTGTTTGTCAGTGTGGTTACTACGGAGACAGAATTTTTGCGCCGTTCCAATGAACTCCAGTCAGCCCTCCGGTCAGAGGCTTTCGTTCAGTACTGTCAGTCCAAGATTAATACTGCTCCTACAGACTTTGAAAGGAACATCTGGAACTTCTTGAAGGTGCATGTTACTTTGACAGCTTACTGAATGCTCAAGCTTGCCAAATGTGCTTGTTAAAATTCACAGCCAACTTTCTTCCTCAAAAAAAAATTAGTTCAAAGTATGAAAGCCGTTTTCAGAATATTTTAACTAAGGTTCTGGATGTTTTGAAAGTGTGTGCATGCTACAGTGTGGAAACCAGCAGGCAGGCAGGCAGCTACGCATCCAATCTTTATGGCTTCTGTTACTTTAAGGCACGTTTCTTTGAACAATGGGCAGAATATTAATTTAACCATTCAAGTGAATAGAGATCTATTTGATTGTTCCATTGCCCACCATTCCTTGAGTGGAGTGACACTAATTTCAGACAATTACAGTATCTGCCATATACATAATCTGATTTAATGCTGCAAAAAATTGTACTTTTATAGTAGCTTTAATGTAGGAAAAAGTTCCAAAACATACATGCCATAAATTAGAAGGAGAATGTCATTTGACCCCTTGAACCTGCTGTACCATTTGATATGATTGTGGTTGATCCAGTTATGACTTCAAATGTGTGACATGTCCAACAACCTTTGACTCCTTTGTTAGTCAATAATCTATCCATCTCTGCCCTAAAAATAATCAATGGCCCTACCTCCTCCCACTTTTGGAGAGCGTTTCAGAATCTTGAGACCTGTTTAGAAAGAAAATCCCTCCTGATCTCTATCTTAAATGGGAGGCAGGGGGTCTGGTCTCTGCTATAAAGGGAAGCATCTTTGCAGCAGCCACCCTGTAAAGTCTTCTCAGGATCTTGTATGTTTGAAGCACATTACAGAGGTGTAATAAAAATGGATACTGAGGCAGAAGAGTTAGCAGAATGGATGACAAAAGCATCATCAGGACTGCATTTTGAGGATAGTAATGAGATAGACTGAAAGAACATGTATGTTTCAGAAGTACACAATCTGGTTGGCTGAAAACATGATCATCAGTGGTGGGGCATTGTGGACTTTAGTGTAATAGGTAGTGAAGTAAGAGGTTTACAGTGAGAGATGGTGTTGTTGGGTTGCAGGAAATTGCAGAGATAAGACAAAAACTTAAATATGAGATTGCAAACTTTAGGTAGTTTCTGATCTTTCGTTCCCATCAATGTAAAGTTCCCCTTTGAAACTGGTAAATATTTTCAAACAAAATTTGAATATTGAAAATTTTCCTCTGCCACGCAAACAACAAAACACTTGGAGAAATGTAGTTTGAAGTAATTCTTTAAATTAGTACGCTGTATTTTTGAAAATGTTATTTGGTAAAGATACAATACTGAAATTTTACATGACAGGATTTCTGTCACAGAACCATCAACTTTTAGAGCTTTATTTGCAGTGAGTAATTATTTAATAGTTTGTAGTTTTACACATTATTTAAACATAAGTTTGAAGAGTAATCGAATATTGTTTGACATGCCTGTTTTCCTGTGAACTGACAGGGCCTAAGAACTGATAATTCTTTTTTAAATGGAGAAAACATTTGAAAGCAATGTCAATTTAGCTTGCCCTCCATCCAAAATAAATTGCGTTTGAAATAATTTTCTTAGGAGCAAAAATAGACCACTTAGCTCCCTTGTCTATTCCACCAGTCAGTTAGGTCATGGCTGCTCTATGACCTAGTTCTATGTATCTACCTTTCCTGCTTTTGCAGTGATCGATACAACTGTTGACAATCAATGATTTGAAAATAACCAGATATACAGAAGAATAGGCACAGCAAAAGCAACGTCTATCATGACGTTTTAGGACCGATGGGTTAAAATGTGCTTTCAGAATCTTAATTTGCTTGAGTTTTCATTACCAAGGTAATCATTTTGACAGGTTAATGAGCATTGCCCATAAAAATATTGGGAGAATATACATATGATTGGTCTGTTGTTACGGGCACAACTAAAGCAAAAGCAGAAACCAAACCATGTCTCCAAAACTCTGGCCTGGGATTCTAGATCACCAACCCTGGAAATTACTGCTATGCTACGTCTTGGAAATTTTAGTGCTTCTTCTAAACTGCTTACAATATTGCTCACCTTTGTGTCATCAGCAAATTTTGACATGAGGCTTTCTGTCTCATTATCTGAGTTGTTGATTAATATGGTGAATATTTATCAACAAAATCCAATGGGGCATCACTAATCAAGTTCTGCCAATTAAAAGACCTGTCCATTAGTGCTACTATCTGTCTCTTTGCACTCAGCTAGTTCCCAGTGATGTTTAACATTAGTGTGAGTGCATGGAATATCCACAGTACTGAATGCTCCTGTTTGCCCTTCTCTGATAATAGTTATTTTTTATTTTACTTCTGCTCCCTCCAATTTTTTTGTCACTTTGCCTTCTGTATTCACCTATTGGTATTCCTGTCTTGTATCCCTTGTCTCTGTAGCTGTTCGACATGAAAGTTGTTGACCAGCCATTTGACCTGGTATCTGAGTGAAACACAATCCTATGTTTGCAGTGCATTCTGGGAATTCTCCTGGCCACCCCAGGAGCACAAAGGCAATTCCATCAGTTCTCCAGAAATCAGCCGACTTGGCACAGACTGAGGACCTCCTTAAATCTTTGTGGCACAGGACAATTTAGGCAGTGCATTTATCCCTCAGAAAAGCTCTCTAATTAAATGATTAAATATCAACCATGGTAATGTGAATTAAACAGTTCTCTGCTAATACAGATTAATACTTGCCTCTTTCTAGGTAAACTTTGAACAAGACCCTCGGACAAAATACTTGAATTTGCTTGGCTACAGTAAGGAAGGATTGGATAAGCAGGTAATCAGACAATCACTCGGGAAATTCTAACTGTAGATGCTTTTGACGGAGCACTGAATTTGCTTGATGAGGTTTGAATCTATAAGTATGGTTACACTTGTGCATTTGAGTAAGCGAGCTGAGGCTGCTTGCCAATATTTCATACATATGCACTGATCCATTGAAAGCTAGGTAGGGTGATGACATGTTAGGTCATGCTAATTTTTGTTTAAATTGTAAAAAGAAAACCATTTGCTTTAATGAGCTGATTGATTTCCTGTAATGATGCACACTGAGTTTCTTTGAGACTATTTTTATTATTCTGTAAATATGTTGAATTCCCTAATTCATTTGGTCTTGCCCCACTGTCATTTTTTGCAACCCTTTCTGTTACTGACTCTCTTTGTTTGCTTTTCATATCGTCTTGCTTGTTTGCCCAGGCTAACTTTTCACCCTGTATTGCTCCCACATTTGCATGCTTTATCCTCTCACCCCATCTATCTGAATAATTTATAACTGTATTTTATGATTTATTCTTTGATTTTCTTTCTTTCTGAATATTATCCTTTGTGGTCACCGCATTAAATTGTCACTTTCAGATTGCCTCGGCTCTAGGTAACAGTGTGAGATTGAAAAGTCCAGAAGTGGAGGCTAATGAACGTGTACAGAAGACACCAGGTGTCTCCAGTCAGGTACTTGCTGTTCAATTATAATTGTTCCCAAACTTCGTTACCCTTGGCACCTTTACAGGTACATGCGTACTTGTATGTTTTCCCAAGTCCAGTAATAGTAATATTGTGTTTAACCAGCCGTATTATTTACTTGCAATTTAAGAAAAGCTGAATTGTGAATTAATAATGCAAAAGTTTAAGTTGCAGTAGAATCAGTGTTGTCTGAAGTCCAGGCATTTACTCTGGTCTTTAAGATAGCTATTGCAGTTACTGATACTAACCGTAAATTTTCATATTAATGGGAGTAGCCATTCAGCCCCTTTGATTCTGTTCCACTGTTGTAATAGATTGTAGTTAATCTGAACCTCCGTTCTGTTTATTTCGCACAGATCCATCCTTTTGGTATGTACATATATTTGTGAGAGCTGCTGATGTCCATCTGCAAATTTTAATTGTTCCAGAACCCATAGCTTTTTGGAGCAGAGTGTTTCTGATTTCACTACTCTTTGGAAAAAGTGCTTTATGAGTTCATTTAAATAGCCTAATTGTGTTTTAAGGTTTATTTACCTTATTAAATCCTGCAGGTAGATAGAACCTCTTAACTCGTAAGTTTGCAAGCCAAATCCTCCTCATTTGACCTTTAAGCTCTGGTATCGTGCTGATGAATCTGTGCTCTCTCCCTTTGAGAGCTATGTATACCACATGAATAGATAGAGAGAAAGTGTTCCCATTGTTTGAAGGGATATGAACCAAAAGGCATTGACTTAATGTGGATGATATAAGAACCAAAGATGACATGGAATAGTATTTCCTTACGCAGTAAGTTGTTGGGATCTGGAATGCTCAACCTGAGAATCTGAAGGAATCCGATTTAATTAAGGTTTTCAAAAGGGAATGTAGAAGGAGTAAGAGTGGGCCATTTAGCCCCTTCAGCCTGCTCTGCCATTCTAGATCATGGCTGATCATCAACCTCAGCACCAAATGATTGAGCTTCTACAGCCGCCTACGGTAGAAAGCCCACAAAGTCTCAACTCTGGCAGAAGAAATTCTTCCTTAATCTCAATCTTAGATGGTCTGCCCATTATTCTGAGACTTGTGACCATAGTTGTGGATCTCCAGCCAGAGAAAGCATCCTTTCCTCATCTCATTGGATGGTTGGGAATTTGATAATTATCTGAAGAGAAAATATTGCAGAGCTAATGGGGAAAAAGCAGGAAAGTGGAGCTAGCTGATTAACTCTTAGAGAGAGCAGGTCCAGATGGCCTCCTGTGTTGTAGCCATTCATGATTCTAGTGTACAACATTACTTTTTTTGTAAATGTGCATTAACTTCTGGAGATTTACGCACAAGGACTTGCACACGAGTACTCATGTTTCTGCCATTCTTTAAATTTTACCTTAGATCGCCAATCCAAGCTTGGATTGCATTAGATTACATTTTGAAAAGGTGAGTGAGCTTGGTGAAATGGGCAATCATTGCTGAACGTAAATGAGATTCTTAAAAGGAAAGATTGCAAAGTTATACAATGAAGGTATACTTTTATTTAAAAGTATGCCATGGACCAGTTAAACTTATAAGCAAAACTGCAAAAGCAGATATGATTGTAGAAATGGGAATATAAAGAATGTAGTATGAAGAAACTTTCCATCCAAGATTCTAATTATCAAAGTCAATCCAAGTTTGGATTATTTTATGCAGTGGTTGATGGCTGCCAGCAGATGGGGCAGTAAGAGCACTCCAGCGTGGGATGTGGTGAAATGTACACTTGTATTGAAACTCCATCATTAGATTTGGAAAGTAGATATTTATAATGTCAAAAAAGCTGAAGTCATAAGAATAGCAAACTTTAAAATAGAGATTGTTGTGAGGTCTTTGTAGATCTTCCAGAATGTTGATAATGCCAGCATTCTGATTATAAGCAAGATTTAAAAAGGGAGATTCAGCTGTTGATGTGTGGTTTAATCTCATTGAATGCAGGGTGCAAATACAAGCTTTAGACTACGTTTGAGCACTGCAGCATCCTTGTGATTTAAATAGTATTAATGAGTAAACTGCAATTTCTAAAGTCTTTCAAAAATAGCATGTATGGTCCGATGTAAACTAGTCCTAAGTGGTTAAGCTTTTTGGAATGCGAGATCAACAAGTGAGTACAGTTTATAACTGTTCAGTGGATGCTTCTGTCCTCAAAGTGATGACTTTTGAATTTTTTGTTCCCCTGCTTTTCCAGAGTTCGAGCTCTGAGGAGTCCGTAGCTGCAGGAGATGCCTCAACAACTTCTGACTTCTTTGACAATATTCCAGGGGAAAGACCCCTCTTTGAAATCCCTGTCACAGGAGGTAAATAGTAGATCATTCTTAAGCAACACGTTTGGCATGGGGCCGATGACATCAACAACTGCAAAAGGCTTCAAGATGCATGCAGTGTTGATGCTGCTGGCACAACATTGTACTGAAACACTGTTCCTGCAAGTGTGTTAGTTGCTGCGCCTGATTGGTGGCATTTACAGTGTTTGTAGGCTTTTGATAAAGCTGCAGAAATCCAAGATGCTGTCCAAAAATTCGTCAGGATGTCGTTGGTCACATCTTCCATACACGACTACTACCATTTAGAATGACAAGGGCAACAGTTACATGGGACACCACTTGTAAGTCACTAGCATCCTGACTTGGAAAAATATTGTCGCTCTTTCAGCATTGCTGAGTCAAAATCCTGGCGCTGCCACCCTAACACATCGTTGGTACATCTATGTCAAATAGAATGCAGAGTTTCAAGAAAACAGCTCGCTATCACCACCTTGAGGGCAATTAGGGATGACCACTAGATGCTAGTCCAGCCAGTGAAGCCCACATCTGACGAACTAATCTTAAAAAAATACCAAGATCTGCACTTGACCTTCCCACGTGCATCTGTCTTGGGTGGTCGATCAAGAGCCCTTCACGACTTCACTAGTTGTCCATACCACTCCTCTCTGATCTCACTGACCCTGTCAAGTTCCTGATGTTTGTTAAACCGATTCTTACAGCACCTTCAGGATATTAGACACACATTTATCCAATTCCCTTTCACCTGAGGTCATTACCAGGCAATTACATTTGTCTTTGCTGCTGCTCATCTTTCTCCCTGTGCCTTCAGCCAGTTTTTGCAATGCTCATAAACTCGACCTTTGAGTAGAACAAACAACTTATCCAAGGCCACCTTACAGATAAATAGTCTTAATTTTTTTCTTGAGACACAATTGTAGAACAACAAACGCTTAAATGCATTTGAAGCAGAAAAACATAACTTATTGACCCTTGCCCACAAAGTAGCCGTTGCAAAGCTATCCACTAGATATTTCTTAAGTCGTTGTTACCTTTTTCCCATCAACCACCCTTTATCTATCACTTGCACACAGGATTGTCATGAACCATCTACAATTGTGTACAGGTACAAAGCCACCACAAACCACTAATTAAATTTAGCACAGAGATTTACTAAGACTAAAAACTGCTAAAACCAAGGGGAAAAATATTTAAAATATATATATATAAATAAAAATTAGGCTGCTGTTAACTCTTACAGTAACCGTAAGAAGTAGGAACACTAATAGGCTGTTCAGCCGCTCCATCCTGTCTTGCCATTCAATAGGATCATAGTTTATCTGACAGTCCTCACGTCCACTTTCCAACCTTTCCCCACAACCCTTGATTCTTTTACTGTTCAAGAATCTATCCATCTTAGCCTTAAATATAAAAAAGGTCTCTGCCCCCGCAACTCTCTGTGGCAAGGAGTTCCAAAGACACTCAACCCTCAGCGTAATCCTAGACTCTCCCATGACAAGAAACATCCCGTCACTCGTTACTGTGTCACAGCTCTTGAGAATCCTATGTGTTTTAATGCGATCACTTCTACTTCTATTAAATAACCTTTGCTCATTAGACAATGCCTCCATACGTGGGATTGTCCTAGTGAAGCTTCTCTGAACTCCTCCAATGAAATAACATCTTTCGTTCGATAAGGTGACCAAAACTGCTCTCTGTATTCCAGGTATGGTTTCACCAGCACATTGCAGAGTTCCCTACTCTCAAAACAGCCACAATCGAATGGTGGAGCAGACTTCATGAGCTGAATAGCCTAATTTTGCTCCAATGTCTTATAGTCCATCCCCTTGACATACGGACCAACATTCCATCAACCTTCCTATTAACTGTAGCCCCGTGTGCTAAATTTCTGAGTTCCATGTAGAAATACCCCAAGTCCCTTAGCGTTGCAGATTTTCACCATTTAAATAATGTTCTGATCTTTTGTTCTCCCTTTCAAAATGGGCAGGTTTACATTTTCCCACATCATATTCTATTTGCCAACTTTTTGCCCACTTACTTAAACCTATTAATATCTCTTTGTAACTGATGGTATCCCCCTCATAACTAACCCTTCCACCTATTCTACAAACATGGCTACAGTATACATGCTTCTGTCCTCAATGACATTAACATATATTGCAGATAGTTGCAATACCGACACTGATCCCTGTGGAACCCCACTGGACACAGACTGTCAATGCGAAAAACAGCTACCTTATCTGCACTCACTGTTTCCTGTCAATGAGCCAATTCCCTATCCGTGGCAATATACTACTTCCAACACTGTAGGCTGTCATGAATTAACCTTTTGTGAGGTACGTTGTTGAATGCCTTCTGGAAGTCCAAGTACGGCACATCTGGTTCCCCGCTATCCATTCTGGTTGGGACTTGCTTGAAAAACTCTAATAAGTGACCCAATTTCCCTTTTGTGAAGCCATGCTGGCTCTGCTTGATTTGTTTATGATTTTCTCGATGTTCTGCTATTATTTCCTTAGTAATTGATTCCTGTACTTTTCCAACAATAGATATGAGGCTAATTGGCTTACAGTTACCTGCTTTTTTCCTCTCTTTTTGAATAGGGGTGTTACATTAGCAGTTTTCCAATCCTTTGGTACTTCCTGACTGCCAGAACTCTGGTTTATTTTAGCTGCCTCCCCATCTCTCTAATCTGTGTTGTTGATGCTAATTCTAACATCTCAACGACTGAGCTGGTTGAGATTGCCTGAGGGCGCACATACATCATCATGTAACTGTTCTTTGGTGGCTTAGGTTGCTGCAATTAGACCAAATAGGGTATTCATTCTGCTAATTTCTGGCAATTTATAATGTTGCAGTTGAACAGATGGAGGGATAATCAATACTGGACTTAATAACTTACTTTAATTTTCCCCATGTCTATATCTAAATTCCTTTCTCATCCGCAGTTTATGTTGAAGCAGATTGTTTGATACCTTGGTGTCTTGTTTGTCTAAGCTGAAATTCCTTTGATTCTTCCATCTGCCCTGGCCATTGTGCATTCATGATAGAAAACCACACCCATGGCTTTGTCACTTTCACTCCAGTGCTTTCCTGGTTTGTCTTCCTGTCCTCCATCCTGTGTAACCTTTTAGCACAGTCAAAAGCTCTGCTGCCTATATCCTATCTTACAACAAGTCTGGCCAGCCTTCGCTCCTCTCTGCAATGATTTGCATTGGCTCCTAACCTTGTCGTTTGTTGTTTGAGATACCCCACCTGGCTGTGTCAATCTTTTCTTGATCTTGCCTTTCCCTCAGTGATGTAACCATTCATCTCTCGTTCTCAACCCTTTTGTGCTCCCATCTTCTTTACCTCCCTGCATACCCCAGTGGCATTCTCTCAGCTCTAACCCTGCTGCCAGTCTAATTCCCTCACTTCATGATCTCCTTTAACACAAAACTCTTCATTCAAACCTTTGTCTTAATGCTCCACCTTTTAGTTCAGAATTTTCTCATGCCTCTGAAGCATCTTGAGATGCTATGTAAATGCTAGTTACTTCTTCCTGGAAATTAATAGTTGAAGGCATCCATGGAGCTTATTTATGTCCCCACAAGGTTATCTCTTTATTGTTTTTAACTGCAACTCAGTAATAGATCTATTCACTGAAGAATTCTTTATCTATTTTCAGATACTGAGGGGTTGATCAGCCAAGCCTTGCTAATAGGGAACTTTGAAGGTGCTGTTGAACTGTGTCTAAAAGATGACCATTTCGCTGATGCCATCATCCTCGCTATTGCTGGAGGAGAAGAGCTTCTTGCTCAAACGCAGAACAGATACTTTGCAAAAAGGAAGACAAAAATTTCACGGGTAAATGCTACTTAGTCTGCAGACCACACATATAGATTTATTCACTCTAAAATGTAAAACAACAGCATTAGAGTATTCAACACTATTCAGAAAGTAATGGTCTGTGGAGCACCTTGACAGTGACATATTTTAACCATTCAATTCTGAAAACAGAGTTTCAATCGATCTCTCATTAATGGGGTCAATGTCTCTTTCATTTGGTAATCTCCTAACTGTAATGAATTGAGGCAACCTCAGCAGGAAACTGCATCAACATGGCGATCTCACTGAGTTCACAAACCGTTTGTAGCTAATGGAAATGTCAATACTAGGGATTGGTAGAGGAAAACCCTTGTGTAGGGGCAGGATTACAAGTAAATTTACTGTATGTCAGGTAAATATTGTACCTGACCATGTAGTACTTTTTACTTAGTCTACGAAGTGCCTGATGCCACAAGTGCATAGTTGGTATTATTCCCCTTATACCCCTATACTTCACAATGTAGTTGTAACATCAATGGAAGGGTCGTAAATAAATAATCAATAATGTTACCAATATCGTACCATCTATTATAACTGTTACCATGATTGATTTTAAATGTTTTCACCTCATTAATTGGGTAGAAAAGTGCAATGATAGTAACATTATAGTGTACGAGTATATATATTATGTAGTGCATCGAAGCAAGGACCACAGTTTTTTCAGGATGTTAAAGACTGTTTAACTTGACCTTTTAAACTTATGACCTTCGATTTGAATGCAGCAAAGAGCATATTGTATTGTACATCAATCACGCTGTTCCACAAATTGATCTTTTTAATCATTGACCTGTATAAGACATTGTTTTTTTTCACATTTAAACAGCTTTCAAAAGTTTCTGCAAATGATGGTATTCATTTAACTGTAGGCATTGCAATCTCAACAAACTGATTAGAATGCCATTATAAACAGTTCTAGTATAATTCCATAGCTTGCCATCCTTGAATCGTTTGTACAGTTTGAGCAATACTGAATGTTATAAATCTCCTGTTGTAGCTTGTGTCCTCTGTAGTCACCCACAATTGGAGGGATATTGTTGAATCCTGTGACTTGGATAATTGGAAAGAAGCTTTGGCTGCTCTGTTGACTTATGCCAAACCCGAAGTGTTTCCTTCATTATGTGGTAGGTTTGCTTCTAGACTGTTTTTCAATTCTTACTCTCTCTGAGGGATTTCTTCCTTACTTGCAAATGGTTCTACAGGTCTAGTCATACCATTGCTCAGCTGACCTGTATTTAAGTGTGATTATCATTGACAAGCATGTGCAGGTATTCTGAGCACCATCATGACTGGGACAGACCCTCCCCGAAATACCTAAACCAGGCGCTACGACTGGTTCACATTTCAGTGCAGCGACCCTGACTGATGTTTCCTTTTGCTTATACGGCATAAAAAGCCAAACTGTTTTTTTAAACAGCATGCAGTTGGAATTGAACCTGGGATCTTGTAGGCTTCTGAGTGACTCCGCTATTCCCAAGATAAATCAATATCTCGCACTGCAAATGTATTTTGTGATTGGGACACAATGAACTTCCATTCATGTGGTGCTGGGTTTGTTGCAGAATTCCAGCTGTCAATTAGCAAATCTTAGTCATCAATGGCTATACACTTTGGAAGCAGTGTATTTGAGCAAAGATTTGTTTTGTGCAATGCTATACGAGTCACACTTGTTAATCCCAGTGCAGTCCAAGTTTGGAAGGACCAAAATTGGACTGCTTAAATTTTTTTAACAGTTCAAGTAGACACAGTGTAAACAGTTTACTTTCGTTAGATATCTGCGACAGCACCCAATATAGTCCTGTGTAATTTGTTAGAAGTTGAACTAATGGTTCAGCAAGTAGCTTCTTCGTTCAGGTTATTTTGTTCATTCTTCAGTAATGTCAACCTATTGCAAATTTGCAGCAAAATATTCAAGAAAACTCTGTTTCTTAAATCTATTCAATTGTAATGCAAGCCTTTGAGATTTGTAAAATGTTTCATTTCCTTATTTTTAAAAGGGTTTAAAGTAAAATGCGGTTTAGTTTTGTCTCCAACTGTAAGAAAAATGTGACTTGGCCAAAAAAAAACTTAACTGCCACATCGTTAACTGATGTTCAAATCTTGGGGTCCTCCCTTTCCCAGATACCCTAGGATCCCGTCTAGAAATGGAGAATGAGGGAAAGCTATGCATACAGGCATGTCTTTGCTACATCTGCTCCGGAAATGTTGAGAAACTGGTAGAATGTTGGGTGAAAACTCATGAAAGCTCAACTCCACTCGCACTAGAGGTAGGAACCTGTAGTTCATATCTCTATGCATTGCAGTTTTTGCGTGCCACATACATTATGTACAGGTTCTAGAGTTACATCCAATGTGGATCAAACATGGTTGGATTAATTGGAATGAATTTAAAGCACCTGTCTGTCTGAAATCAGATTTTTGTGAATTGGATTTGGTATCCTATATCTTAGGGGCTGTATGGTGAAAAGAGTGGACTAATGTTCTTCCTTTCTTCCACTGGAGGCATCCTGGCGTTCTCTCCACTCTCTTCCCACCATTGCTCCCAATACACTCCCTCCCTTCCTCCCTCTTTCTGTGGGCTTTCTTTTGCATTGCACCCTTTTCTCTGGCTTTTCTCGCCTGCTCTCAATAATACTCTCTTTCTGGCTTGTACTATGTTTGTGAATGTTTCAGAGGAAATATCAATGGACTCGACTCAGTTCCTGCCAGATGTGCTGAGTTTTTCCAACATTTCTGTTTTATTTGTGTCTCCGTCTGTTTCTACCACCTGTGGAGCTGCTCCTTGAAATGAGCTTGTTGTCACATGGTTCTGACGTGGTAATCTACCTCTTGATTAATGCAAAATTACTTGCGTCTCATCAATGACTCAAGGGTGGATGAAATGGAACTGTTTAGTTAGATTATGGTATGTAAGTTGACGCTGAACACCGAGGGATTTTCTCCACTCAGTTTCCAATAAACTGGTATTGAAAATGTTTGATGCGGATATTGGATGTAAAAGGATTTAATTTCCCAAAACAGATGTCTTCCCTCAAATTTGAGGAAAACCTTAACGTGAATGCAAGAAGATCCTTGTTATGTAGTGTTTGACTGATAAGTGATGAAGGTCCCTCATCCAAAGCCCTCGTTCAACAAGGGAACTTCCAAGCCCCACATCTTACTTGGAACTATGTCGCTGTCTTTCACTGTCTTAGGATCCAAATCTTGGAACTCCCATTACCAGCACTACTGAGTGTGTTCCTGCACCCGATGGATTGTTGTGGTTTAAGAAGGCCACACGTGACTGTCTTCTCGAGGACAAATGGAAATACATGACAAATGCTACGCTTACCAATGACACTCACGCTCTATGAAAAAAATGTTGACAAAAACTGTTACTGGTGAATATTTTACAGTCATGATTTACAGTTTCAGTCATGATTTGTATTCTTCTCATCAGGACCTTGTGGAAAAGATTATGATCTTACGAAAAGCAATTGAGTTACTCCAGGGCACAGACACGGCTGCAGAGGGCCCAATCTTTGCAAAAAAACTCACGCAGTATGCCAGCTTACTAGCCGCACAAGGAAGTTTGGAAGCAGCAATGAGCTACCTCCCTCCCACTTCAGATCAGGTTCGACTTTGCATTAGTTTTCTGGATTTGTCATTATCTATAAAAATATAGTGTGGCTGTTTAAACAGTTACTCTACTCTGTTTTTCCATTAAGTCTGAATTCTAAAGCCTAGCAGATCAATGTAAAGTGCAAAAGAGAAAAAGAAAAGATTTAATTGAATTTTTTAAGATGATTGAATGATTTCAGTGTGTAGTTATTTCCCAAAATAAATCAATATTTCACCGTATTTTGTGATTGGGTTGCAGTGAAGTTCCATTCAGAGTGCTGGTTGCACCGGAATACATTGTAGTTGTCGGTTGGCAAATTTGCGTTATCGATGGCTACACACTTTGGAAGCCATGTATTTGAACAAAAAATTGTTTTTACTATGCAATACAAGTCACACTTGTTAACACCAGTGCCACTTCCAGTGCAATCTGGGTTTGAAAGGACCAAAATCCATAAAGGACAGCTTTATTGTTTTGAAAAATAGTTCAAGTTGACACAATGTAAACATTTTACTTTCTTTCAATGTCAGTGACAGCACTCAGTGTAATCCTGTGTGTTTTGTTCCAGGTTAGAGATTGAACTAATAATGCCTTAGCAAATAGCCTCTTAGTTCAAGTTATTTTATTCCTTCTCTAGTAGTGTCAGCCTATTGAGAATTTGCAGCAAAATATTAAAAATAAACCTCAGGGTTTCTTAAATCTATTCACTTGTAATGCAAACCTTTCTGATTTGTAAAATGTTTTGTTTCCTTATTTTTAAAGAGACTTATGGATAAATATGGTTTAACTTTGGCTCTAAATATAAGAAAAATGTGACTTGGCCAAAAAATACTTATATCCACATCACTAACAGGTGTTGAATCCTTTGGGGTCCTCCCTTTCTCAGATTCCCGATGGTGTTGTCTAAAAATGGAGAATGTATTTTCAGACAGGCTTTAAACCACCAATGCGAGGATATATTTGTCCCTGGAATATTATCCTTTCTCTTCCCCAACCCAAATGATGAACAAGCAGGCTGTAAAGACACAAACTCATTCCTAATTCCAGTGCCAGGTTAACCAGAACTTAACTGCTGTTTGATGAGGGTTCTGTCGGATTTAGTAAATGATAGCAATTTGGTGTCAGATCCAAAACGCAAACCATAAATAACATGGTGAAAAGATCATATTTTCCTTTCTAACTGTGTACACTGTGTGAACTGTGACAGCAATTGTGTGCATTCTCTTTTTGTCAATGTTTTTAGAATGAGTAAAAGTATACTGGATCCCAGATTTTCTGAGTAGAGGTGTAAATTATAAAAGCAAGGAATTATACTAAACCTTTAATAAGGTTCGGCTTCAACTGGAATATTGTGATACATTCTAGGTGCCACTTAAGAAGACTGTGAAAATTTATGTGCATGGTTCTAGAATGAGGGACTTCAGTTACTTCAAGAAGAGAATGTTGATGGGAAATTTGATAGACATCTTCAAAACCATGAAGAGTCTAGACAGCGTAGGTGGTGAGAAAGTGTTCCTATTAGAAGAAGGGTTGAAAACCAGAGGACATTGATACAAGCTGAATAGCACAAAATCAGAAGCAGCATAGAGAAAATTTTTAATGCAGTGCGTGGTAAGGATCTGGAATGCACTGCCTGTGTGTATGATGAAGGCAGATTTAGATGTGGCTTTCAAAATGGAATTGAACAAGCACTAGATGAGAGAGAATTTGCAGGACTGTGGGGAAACGGCAGAGGAATATTGGGACTTCGAGACTAGCTGATTTGCTCCTGTAGAGACCTGACATTGATGTAGCTAGCTGAATGACCTCCTATACTCCGTAACGGTTCTTGTTCCACATGATAAATAACTCGAGAAACCGCAGTGTGCTGAAACTGCTCCACCGAACTTTTATCATCATTTAAAGAAGTGGGATAAAAATTTAACTATATGTCAGTGGTGCACTGAATTATATTAAATGTACCCGATTTGCATTTGAAGATTTAGTGATTGCACGTTAGGTTCTCCTGTGGCCTTATATGTAGTAAGTTGGAAGACGTCCTCTTTCTTAAGCACAGGAATAACAGGCAAAATGCATTCTGATATAGCAGTGGTTAGCAGAATGTTACTTAGTGAAGCATAATTTGAATAATATGCTGCAACACATAGCAAAAAAAACGCAGTTGTTTTAAACACACCAAGGAAAGATCTTATGTATTTTCAACAAAATTGGGGGAATTTTGCTTTCTCAACCCCTGCATTTGTGTTTGTGTATTTTGTGGCTGCCGTATGTTTACTGTAATGGGAATATGCTTTCTTTCAGTTTACAGTTCTCCAGCTCCGTGACAGACTATTCCATGCGCAAGGAGAAGCTCTGGTGGGTCAACAGCCTCCCCCATTTCCCTTTAATCATGTTGTGACGAAAGGTACACGTCCAACTTCCACTCCTGCTCCCACTCCAGCTCGACAGACACCACCACAAAGACCAATACAGCAACCCACCCAGCAGGTACGTAACACTAAGGCACCCTGACTGAATCTCTTTATTAATTTCTTTTCAATTCTGAATTATTCTGGTCTGTGACTGTGCCGTTGCCCACATGCACGTGCTTTCTTGATAATCGCAAGTTCTTCTGTTTCTGCACACATGTTTTTCTCCATGCAATACACATTTTCTTGTTTCTTTCTTTTCCAGACAGTGCGCTTTTGCTGCATGCATATCTCACTGCATGTCCAGTATCACTGCATGTCACCTTTGCATCACTGGAGAAGCAAGAAATCTGCATGGACAAAAGCATTATCTATTTTGGATAACTAGTTGCTAAATATGCACCTTACTCTGTACTGTGCTTGATTTATACCTATGTGTCCTTCAGTATCTATGTAACTTGGTGGTGGCTATCCATTTCCTGCTGTGTAAAATGTCTGCAACTAATCTCAACTGCAAATTACTCTCAGTTCAATGGAGCAGTGTGTAACTTCATTCTTATGCTTGTCAATTTTTGCTAAAGTCACAACCAGAAGCCTAGAATTTTCTAAGAAATACTTTTCAGTAATTGTGTAGCTTGCAACTTGGATCCGTGGTCTGGGTGCCTCTTGGTTTTAAAATTAGATTGTTGAAAAGTCCACGAAAATTGCTTCACTTAACTGCTAAACATTGTTACCCGCTTATAACAATAGCATTTTTTTGTCTTTCCAGGCTCCATTTCAGACCTCCTTTAGTCCTCAGGCTCCAATCTGTCCATCAGCTCCAACAGTATTCACTCCCCAGCCTGCCCCAGTCGCACCTCCGTCTGCTGTCCCTGTTCACGGCATTTCTGGAACTACCACCAACATCTACTCTAAACCAGGAGCAACGCGTCCTGCCTACCCACAGCATCCTACCACAGCCGGTGCCCCAGGTAATCTGTCTCGCACTTAAAGTTGATCGGCTGTTTTTCTGTTGAAATGAATGACAATTTATGTTAATACATGCGTTACCTAGGCTAGTGCAGAGAGTATGTTTATACTTAATATAAATTAACTCTTATGTAAAGTTTTCAATGTGTATGGTTTAATATATATGTTATGTACATACGTTATAATATTTATATGCACATATATGATCATTATCTGTAAAAGAAAATTTGTAGACTTGCAGGGGAAGGTAGGGAAGTAACATGCTGAATGGTAACTATCTACAAGAGACATAGCTGCCTCCAGTGCTGAAACCGTTCAATAATACTCATTCATTTAAACCCTGGAGAATGCAGGCCCATACTCCTCAATCTCTCACCATAGAACAATTGCATCATCTCAGGATCCAGTCTGGTGAGCCTTTTGTTGCCCTCTTTGTATGGCAACTATATCCATCCTTGGGTCTTGTCTTTTATCCATCCTTGTTCTAAGGGTTGGTCAAACTATGAACAATCTTTCTCCTCTGAGTTCTTTTTTCACTGCTGCCACTTGCCAGTCTATAGAGAGGCCAGTCCATGTTTTGATATTGTTTATCTATGCCATTTAGGTCTTTTCTTGTCCATGTTTTTCCAGGTAATGTGCCTTGAGTAACATCTTTTCCTGAACAGTTCCCTCTTGTTTGTATCGCATGCCCAAAATATTTGAGCCTTCCTGAAGTCACTACCTCAAACAACTCATAATGTCAGTTTTCTGAAGAACCCACTATTTTGTCTGACTGTCAATGGTACACTTAATATTGTCCAGTATTCCACGTGAAGTCTGACTAAAGTTCTATACAATTGCAACAAGGACCCACATTCCTACTTGGTTTTTGGTTACCAGCAAACTTGAAAATATTATATTTGGCCCCCATTATCCATGTCAGTTTTTTTGTTAGTTTCTCTGCCTCTCTCTCATTCCCCATTATAAATTATCACATCTCTGCCTGTAATTAATCCATGTTTGTCTTTGCTAACCTTTTTCTCCTATGTATACCTTTTCCAGTCCATTTCAATTTTCTCAAGTTTACTTTTACAGTTTTTTGAACTTTGCTAAATTCTAAATTGCTCCCATTCTTCAGGCTTACTACTTTTCTGGCCACTTAAAAGCCTCCTCCTTTGGTCTAATATAATATTTAACTTCTCTTCTTAACCACAGTTTGATCACTTTAACTGCTGGGTTTTCGTGCCTCGGAGAAATATAGCATCATCTGTCTGCTATCTAACTTCTGAGGTTTCCCAATCCGCCAGAATCGTAATGTAAAATTCTGCCATATTATAATCACTGTTCCTAAAGTCTTCTCTACAATGAGATTATTAATTACTAATTATTAATCATTGCACAATATTGTATCTAAAACATCCCACTCTTTAACTCATTATTCAACATTCTGTTCCTGAAAACACCCATACATGTTCCAGGAATTCATCCTGCCACAGCATTAGTGCTAATTAAGTTTACCTGGATTGAAGTCTTCCATGGATACTTGATTAACGTTTTTACATGCACCTCTAATTTCCTGATTTATGACCAGGTCCTACGTTATCTCTACTGTATGGACAACTGCCACAAATGTTTGTTGCTCCTTGCTGTTTCGTAGTTTCAACCAAAATGGATTCTACATCTTGATCTTCTGATCTAAGATCTGTCTCGAATGTACTAATCTAACCCTTTATTAACAACACAACCACACTTTCTTTTCTTTTTTGCCTGTCGTTCCTAAATCTTGAATATCGTTGTTATTCAGTTCCTTGTTTTGGTCACCCTTTTTGCCACATCTCCATAATGAAAATTAGGTCATACCTGTTTACTTTGATTTGTGCTGTGAATTCACTTAGTTTGTTGCAAATACTGCATGTATTGTTCAAATAGAATGCCTTTTAATTTTACCTTTTTAACATGTTGTTTTTTGACCCTATTTGATTCTGTCCTGTTTCTGCTACCTTCCGGTTTGGCTTAGTTTTCTTTCTACCATTACTAGATTTGATTCCTACCTGGATTCTCTCCAAGTTCCTGTCCTTCGAGGCTCAGTGGAAAATGTTGTTAACCCTCCTCTGAAGCACTGGTAAAGGCACTGTGTCAATGCAAGTTATTCATTTTAAGCACAGTATAGGTTTTAGGTGTTGTAGCTGCCAGAATCTTTTCCCAAGTTCAAAGTTGTTTGCCATGTCTGCCCTAACAGTCTCTGAATGGCCCTTATAATTCTCCAGTATTTTGGAACAGAGTATAAGAGTAAGAAATGCACTGCTGTCTTTAGAGGTTTTAATACAAGAACTATGAGCCTTAATTCATGGTGAGATTTAATATGAAAAGTATCTGCCAAGGAGTGGCTAATCAAAAACAGGAAAAATTCAAATTAAACATTGCTTTAGTGGCATTACTTGGATTCATTTTAATGTCTTTTTCTCTACAGCCTTTACACAGTTCCAGAATTTTGGACAGCCAAAGGTTCCTCCAAGTGGTCTCCCAGCCTATCCTCTTCAGAATCCTTTGCCAGGTTCAGGGTTGACTGGTCCATCTCTACCTATGGCCTCTCTGAGTGGCCCGACAATTCCTGGTGTCTCCATGCCAGGACCATCGCTAATGCCCCCTGCCTCCATGCCATCCTATCCATCGTCTAATACATTGCCACCCAGCCACACAGCACAACCTGGGCCACTGCCAACTTACCCATCTCACCAGTATCAACCCCAGCCTCCTACGTCTCTACCAGGCATTCATTCCACCTTCCCACACCCCTCTGGAACAGGAGTCCCTGGAGCTCCGTCCTCCAAGCAGTTCACATCTGCGGCAGTTCCTCCACCACCTCCTCCTCAAACAGGTACTCTGTTTCTAGCTGCTACCAAATGCACTGCCTCAATTAATAAATGCATTAATTGGACGTGTGCCACACTTTGCATGAAGTTTCAAATATATTACAAGTTGTTGCACTTAAACTGATTGATTGCATATTTAACTAACAGTTTATTTTCACTTGTCAATGTGCTGACTCTGCCACAAAAAACCTGCGTAAATTTGAGCTTGCTTTTGAAGAGCAATCATTGATCCATTCTTGGATGCAACAAAAGCAAAGACTGGTTTATGTTTCAGTTCAATAGCACAGCAAATAATACAGCAATTTAGCTTTTGCACCTAGTTCATATGAAGGTTCTAAAAGAGCAATATGTACAATATTTAATTTTGCGAGTTGCATCACATTTTCTAATTGGTAGACATGACTTTTAAGTACTATGCATTCCTTACAGATGTATTATAAGGTTAATGTTTCTAAAAATTACTTTCTGCCTGCCCCTCAACCTCCAGTTTTCCTTCTACAGCATAAACCAACTTCTGTTTTTCCAGCACTCCCCAAGTGTCTGGTTGAAGAACAACAAAACAGACCCTCACATGAGGCTTTGTGCCCAGTCTCTCGACTTGTAGAGAGAATGATGCCTGGAATATTGAAGCAAACTACAAAAATAATGTAGCAGATAAATCTCATTCCTAGTTCCAACTGAAAGCTTGTTCCATTTGCTCCCAAGGCACCAAATCTTTCAAGAAGATGGAATTATATTTAAAACCTTGCTGATTTTGTAGCTCTACATGGACTTGTTTGGATATATAGGCAATTGTTCCTCAAACTATTTGTGCATGGCTCAGCTTATGAAGCCAAGAAAGATGCTTTCTGAATGGTTTTATTTTGGAATCACCAAATTAATAGCTAGATTAGTGCATTAATTAATGCAGCTAAGAATGCTATGGAGTTTATCATCGGTTGATGTACTCATGAACAGTTTGGCAGCAGTGAACTGTAGCACTGCTAAGGCTCATTTTCTGTGAGGCAGCAGTTTGCTTTATCTGCCAGTAATTTGAATGAAAATTTCTCTATTTGTGTTTAAATTAAATTATTTCCTCCTCATAAATGTTGAACAACTGGAACAGGCATTGTTACTTCTTACAGAGGCTGGAAAAAGTTCCATTGCAGAGCACTACATCTGTGAACTGGCTGGGGTTGAGGGTGACTTCCTGAAACCTTGTTATCAGCAAAATTGACAAATTGATGGATGTCTGTCTTAACCATCACAAATCAGCACAAGTGCCGTAGATTAGTAATTTCATCAAAACTTGTATTGTTTATTAGATTACTGAAAAAACACATTTTGTTGAATTATTTGTGTTATTCAGAAATGGTTTGCAGTTTCAGATTTTAACCTGGTATGTTGAGAGTTGCCGAGTAGAAGCTGAACATCATCTCACTAAGTGGGGGAAGGGAGAGATTCTTGTCCATTCCTCCCAGTAGTTCAGTGAGGATGAAATTGCTCATCACTAGAAGCATTTTACTGACTAACAGTGTTGAATGCTGGCTTGTGCACTCCAAGAACTGAGATAATCGTGAGTGTGAAAAAGTTGCCTTCTATTTTCTTCTCACTTTAAGAACTTTTGTTATTTGATCCCTTATTCTATCAGTTTATTGGGGTTCCATTCTCTTAGCATTTGAAGCTACCCTGATCCTGAGCTCCTATCAGCAATACTTTTTACCGGCTGCAGGGCTTCTGTCAGGAGACAAGTCTGCATTTTTCTCACTTATTGTTACGAAAGATCTTTGATAACTTTGGACAAAGTTGTGAACTTGCATTTGGAGGATTGCAGATGCAATTGTATGTCCTATTGCCGCATTATAGGAAGGATGTGGAAGCATTGGAAAGGGTGCAGAGGAGATTTACCGGGATGTTGCCTGGTATGGAGGGAAGTCTTATGAGGAAAGGCTGAGGGACTTGAGGCTGTTAGAGAGAAGAAGGTTAAGAGGTGACTTAATAGAGACATACAAGATGATCAGAGGAGATAGATAGGGTGGACAGTGAGAGCCTTTTTCCTCAGATGGTGATGGCTCGCACGAGGGGCAATAGCTTTAAAGTGAGGGGTGATAGATATAGGACAGATGTCAGAGGTAGATTCTTTACTCAGAGAGTAGTAAGGGCGTGGAATGCCTTACCTGCAGCAGTAGTAGACTTGCCAACTTTAAGGGCATTTAAATGGTCATTGGATAAACCTATGGATGGTAATGGAATAGTGTAGGTTAGATGGGCTTCAGATTGGTTTCACAGGTCGGCGCAACATCAAGGGCCGAAGGGTCTGTACTGCGCTGTTATGTTCTATGTTCTATGTTCCTACTCTGTGGCATGTTGATGCACAAACCTTTAGCATCAAGAATTTATTGTCCCTGTACTTTTAATTATGGTTGAAATTAATTTTTTTGTATCAATCCTATTTGAATTACTGCTGACTTGATGCTAAACTCAGAATTGTGTTTATTGCTAAAACCTGTGGGTTACAGATCGGTAAAATGAAATGCAACTAGTTATTGACTGGCTGACTATAACAAAGTGTGTTGATAAATTTTAGTTTCATGGTTATTCTTGGTGAAAATTTCTGATACTGGCATGATTACCTGTCTTGTGTGAACAAGTCTGCCACAACTGGGTTTGCTAGCTCTTGTACCCAGGAATTTGGTGTTCTGCAGATACAAAGTTCAAGAAAGAAGAAGATGCCTATATTGTTGGCTGTGTTTCTATTTAACATTACTGATCCATCCAACTTCCAATTGGTGTATACAGGCCAGGCCGCAGCATTTAGAAGAGTGTTTCCAGCCTCGCCTCCATTTCTCTGGAATGCTTAGTGACTGTTCACAAAAGCCCAATGTGCTCTTCCTATGAATCCCCCTAAGCTTAGACATTTTGGGGAGCAGGCAGATGATCTTCAGGCAATTTCTCAAAGATTTACTTCAATCAGTACCTCATGATCTCTAGCATCCAGAATTTCCCAGTCACATTTGAATTCCTAAACCATGCTGGAATCATGAAGCCCTGCTATTGGGCAGTCAATTACTAGGTTTTCTTTCATTTATTAAAATGCCCCCAGTGTGGAAGGAGAGAGGATCAACTGAGTGTTCATCTTTTGTATACTGCCCAGATAGGGGCAATCCAGAAAAATCGGCCCTGTAATGCCTTGAGTGGAGTACAAGGCAATATTTCATGCTGCACCACAATCATAGAGTCCTAATGCAATTGTGCAATGTTCAGATAATTTCTGGGAGCATCAACTGTATTATAGATTGTTTTATCATTGTTTTTAATCTACCTTATCTATTTGTTCACACTGTTACATAACACAACTTTTCGCTGAACTACCTGTCCGTCTATTCACATTCTATTTAGTCTATTATTGTCTGTGATCATTTTGTTAGTTTAGATTCTCTGTTAATGTGCATTTGTTGAGAACGTAGAACTTGATGCAGTTAGACCGTGAATATTCTACAAATTGATGTTTCATGTTTCACTGGGAATTCCACATTTGCATTCTACTGTAAACATGCTCCTAGATTATTTGAGCACAAGGTTTGATAGATTGTGTCAAAGGCTAAAACAATTTCTGGTGAGTATTATAAATAGAACTGTAGTTTCAGGTAGGTAGGTAAGAATCATTTAGTACAACCTTAATGGTTCATCAGGTATTTTCCCTTACGGATGTTCTCTAGTTCATTGATTCAGGTCCCAGCTCCGATCCACGTTGAGTATGATCTGAAAGTTTTGTTTGTACAACAGACTCAGAGCATTCCTGAAATGCTAAAAACGAGTGCTTTATGATGGAAGTCTGGTGGGAATATTTTACTAAGGGGAGTGCAATAATAGAACTTCAGTGAAAAAACTGGAACAGTTGAAAGAGTCATACCATTTCGTATTAGTGTCTGTGGTTAGAGGAACCTTTTGGTTAGCCCTCAGTGTGCACTGGTATCCTCATCTAATCCCAGATTTCTAATGGACAGGGCAGAATCAATTTTTCATCTATATCTCTTTTTCTCTGAGATTCAGCCAGCCTGTTTCTGATATCATTAGGATGAATCTGCTGCAATCCTTAGCATAACATAGAATAGAGATCATTTATTCTTATCCAAAAGTCTGATCCACATCATACTTGTTTAATTGTGCAAAAGCTAGTGATGTGAATATTTCAGTATTGGCAGAGAGTTGTCATACTGTTTAAATCATCTACAGAAACAACAGGAAGGCTAAAATTTCCAAACTTGAAAAATCCCCCAACTTAGCTGAATGATGTGCCTCAGTTAAGGAAAATTTTAAACCTTTTTACATTTTAATGAAACCACCTTGGCACTTTTCATCAAACGGAGCTTTACGTTACCTTAATGCAATCATTTAAAATTAGCATGCATGTAACTAAATTACATGGAACTCACTTTGTGCTATTCCTGTTTTATCTATGATTACAGATAATTTCCTGCTATTGTTCCTCTTCATCCAAAGAGGAGTCTGCTAAAGCTTCATTCTGGTTAATCATGGAAGTTGCTCAGTGGATTCTATCATTTTAAAAGCATTTAATATATCATGTTTAGTGGAGCAGTGTTAACAAGGCTGGAAACTAACTGAACAGTCAGCACTAAAAGATGGTCTAAAGATGAGGTTCAGGAGCTTTTGCTAACTGATAACAGTGCCACAGATCATTTTCCATAGTTGCTCAGAGTTCCACACACTAGTCTCTTTTACCTTTAGTGCTGAAGTTTGGACTCCACATTGACTAGTGCTGTCTGCTCGTGTTTGATTGATGTGCATTTTATGCTTAATTTTGCTGTTAGGCTTAAGTATTAATTTTACACGAACAGCAAACCTGCATGCTTCTTGACAGAAGTACTCCCCGATAGTGCAAGATAGTAAAGGATAACAACATATGGATGCATGCTACAAGGGTTAATAATCATTGCTATGTGCTCTGCTTTGTTGGCTATATGATAAATGGTAGGAGATTAGGCATTTGCATCTCCGTATTCTAATATGTGTAATAGGCTGAATTAGTATTTATCTGCTTGTGTGTAGTATTCTGACTGTTATCTTGATTGTCCATAGAACCTCCCTGTATTCTTTGGTTTTTCAGGATTCCTTCCATGGCTACAAAACCGCTCTTGTGCATCAGGTGAAAGGATAATAACAAGTGTCCTGGCTGGATCAGCTAGCCTTGTATGATGGCTTTTCTGTTGAAACGCTAGTGTTCTTCATGGCCTGTATCTCTTTCATATCTGAGATCTTTAGATTTTTCACATCTGTTTTAGTACTATTCTTACAAAAACGTTTCTTCCATATAATTCAAAAATAATCTATTAACTGATATAATATCTGTTAAACAGTATGAAGAACACTGATGTTCCTCTGTTCAGTTCGTTTGGTTATATTTAAAAGGAAGAAGTTCTGTTTCTTGATTAGAATGTTTACTTGAGACATTTTGAAAGTTACCTTTGTAACGAAACTGGAGCTGGATTTGTGCAGTGTGGTTGCACCAATCCACTTTGTTTTCTATTCATTTGTGCCATGCTTTCATTGAAAGATATTGCTGTTTCTTTGTTTCCTTTTTTGTTTATTTTTCTTTAAATTTTAAATCCTCCTCATTAGGTTCTATAAACTGTTTGTAACTTCATTTCTTAGTTAGGCAAGGTGACCTACTTGCAAGCTCAGTGTATCCTGCCGTTGAATAAATGGTAGGATATGTAAAATAACTAGTTGGGTTGAATCATTGTACTTCTTTCCCTGACACTGTCCACTTTTTCCTTTGCCGCAGGGAGCAAACTATTTCACTCCCATCAGCATATTTCTCTGTGTGATGGGTGTGAGCTCCTGTTCTGCACTGGATAAAACAGGGCTTTAGTACACCAAGGTGTTCCCAGCTGATGCCGTTGAGTGGTCATGTTAATAAATGTGAATAAGTGGCTTAATCCATACAGCAGAGCTCTTCATGGGAATGGTCAAACCAGAGCTTTATTCTGTGTTAATCCCTGCTAAAATGAATTGTCGCGTTTTTGTTCAGAGGTTTCAGTAAGTTGCCAACAGGTTCCATGTGAAATAGCATGTGTTTTCAGCGTGTAGAACCCAACTGATAAGGAAAACTGACCCATGGGATTATTGATGATGAAAATGCTTAACACTGCACTTGAAGACTTAGGCTAATAACTTAGTAATTAATGGGTGGTCCGTTGCAGACTTCACTGACCTCAGTGGTAAGGTCACAGACTTTGTGGTGAAAGGTTGTTCCTGCTGAGATTCATCTTGAGGTTGTGACTGTACATCAAACAATGCATTGAAGGTGCAGAGGCAGCAATGGACAGCTTAAATATATCATTATGCTCGACCGAATGCTTTTCAAAGATTCTTTCAAGATGCCTGGGGGTAGATTATATTAAAGTGCTCTCCAGTACTAATAATGAGGGTCTGTGACTGAAAGCATTTAAATATTGAAGCTTTGCTGTGTTAACTTTATCATGCAAAAAACAATAATGATGTTACTGAGCTTGATGTAATAGCAATGAAGTGATTGTAGACTTAGAAGTCTTAAAAAAAAAAAAAAGCATTTTTGTCAGCAGTATTATGCACGAGATCTCTTTGCATATGGATAATATCATGCTATTTACTTTCAATAGGGTTCCAGGATGGATGGAATGACCCTCCAGCAGTACGAGCAGGGCAAAGAAAGAAAATGGTAACTTATGCCTTCTTGCTAATCATACAGTTGGTGTTTTAGTCCAGTTGTGATGAACTGATTTTATATGCTGTAGTATCTCAAATGGAATACTACATGAGCTGGTAGTCCGGGGAATGTGCGTGAGGTGTATGGAAGTAGCAGGAGTGGATATAACTAGGCCATTTTCTCATTTCACTTTTGAATTTTTTTTCCACGTTATTGACCCTCTGAACATAGAGTCACAGTGACTGCTCATCACATTGCAATGAAGGAATTTCTGTAATTATGGGTGACTTTAATCTGCACATAGAGTCATAGATTATACTGCACGTAAACAGACCCTTCAATCCAACAAGTCCTTGCTGACCATGTTCCGAAACTAAACTAGTCCCACTTGCCTGTATTTGGCCCATATCCCTATAAATCTTTGCTATTGATGTACTTATCTCAATTTCTTTTAAGCCTTGTAACTATACCTGCATCCTCTGGCAGTTCATTCCTAACACTACCCACTCAAAAAGTTGCCCTTCGTATCCTTTTTAAATCTTTCTCCTGTCACCTTAAAAATATGCCCTCTAGTTTTGAACTCCCCCACCCAAGGGAAAAGACCTTTGCTGTTCACCTTATCTATGCCCCTCATTACTTTATAAACCTCTATAAGGTTACCCTATAGATTAGACCAATCAAATTAGGAGCAATACCATAGAGAAGGAATTCCTGGAATGTACACAGGGTGGTTTTTCACACTAACATATTGAAGAAGAACCAGCTGGAAACTCCTAGTCTGGCTATTGTGAAATGAGAAAGGAATAATGGGCAATCTAGTTGTTGAAGCCTCTTGGGGATGAGCAACCATAATATGGCAGAATTCCTCAAGATAGAGACTAATGTAGTAGAATTTGAGACCAGGGACCTGAATCTAAATAGAGGAAATTACAATGGTGTGGGGAATGAATTAGCTATGATAGATCGGGGATGATACTTACAGGGATGACGGTGGAAATGTAATGGCAGAAGTTTAAACAGCGCATGGTTGAACTGCAGCAATTGTGCATTCTGTCAGACGCAAGCCCCAAGGTAAGTGGGCAAACCATGGCTTACAAGGAAAATTGCAGTTAGTATTAGATCCAAGGAAGAGGCATATGTGTTAGCCAGAAAAAAAAGAACAGGACTGTGGCAGGAGCACATTACTGCAGATGCTGGTATCGGTACTGAAGAAAGCAAATGCTGGAGATCAAAGCGGGTCAGGCAGCATCCATGGAGCGGAAGCAAGCTAACATTTCGGGTCTAGATGACTCTTCGTCAGAGCTGACATGAAGTATGAACCCAAGATCATGGTTGAGGCCGTCTTCGTGGGTACAGAACTTAGCTATCAGTTTCTACTCAGCGATTCTGCATTGTTGTGTATCTCGAAGGCAGCTTTGGAGGACGCTTACCCGAAGACCGAAGGCTGAATGTTCTTGACCACTGAAGTGTTCTCCAGCTGGGAGGTAACGTCCCCAAATGGTGATTGTTGCACGGTGTTCATTCATCTGTTGTCGTAGCGTCTGCATGCGGTATGTGAGGTAGACAGAGTTGGCCGAGTCACAAGAGTATCTACCATGTACGTTGTGAGTGGTGTTCCCATGTGCACAGATATCCTGCATATCTTGCACAGATTGCCATGGCAAGGTTGTGTGGTGTTGTGGTCGATGTTGCCCT
>JAHRHZ010000070.1:4560054-4570989 GCA_024137785.1 Ginglymostoma cirratum
ACTTTCAGCGTATGTAGGTGTCCGTCACATTCCTCCGCGTCTGAGCAACATCACCGGAACACATCCCTCACGCCCCGTCCCCGCAACAATAACCAAAAAAGAATCCCCCTCGTCCTCACGTACCACCCCACCAACCTCCGGATCCAACGCATCATCCTCCGACACCTCCGCCATCTGCAGTCAGACCCCACCACCAAAGACATCTTTCCCTCCCCACCCTTATCTGCCTTCCGGAGGGACCACTCCCTCCGCGACTCCCTTGTCCGCTCCACACTCCCCTCCAGCCCCACCACACCCGGCACTTTTCCTTGTAACCGCAGGAAGTGCTACACCTGCCCCCACACCTCCTCTCTCACCCCAATCCCAGGCCCCAAGAAGACTTTCCACAACAGGCAGATGTTCACCTGCACATCTGCCAATGTGGTATACTGCATCCGCTGTACCCGTTGTGGCTTCCTCTACATCGGGGAAACCAAGCGGAGGCTTGGGGACCGCTTTGCAGAACACCTGCGCTCAGTTCGCAACAAACAACTGCACCTCCCAGTCGCTAACCATTTCAACTCCCCCTCCCATTCCTTAGATGACATGTCCATCCTTGGCCTCCTACAATGCCACAGTGATGCCACCCGAAGGCTGCAGGAACAGCAAATCATATTCAGCCTGGGAACCCTGCACCCCAAGCCACACCCCCATCTCCTATCTACTAACATCATCCCGCCCCCTTGACCTGTCCGTCCTCCCTGGACTGACCTATCTCCTCCCTACCCCCCTACCTACACTCACCTTTACTGGCTCCATCCCCGCCTCTTCGACTTGTCTGCCTCCTCTCCACCTATCCTCTCCTCTATCCATCTTCTATCCGCCTCCCCCTCTCTCCCTATTTGTTTCAGAACCCTCTTCCCCTCCCCCATTTCTGATGAAGGGTTTAGGCCAGAAACTTCAAGTTTTCCTGCTCCTATGATGCTGCTTGACCTGCTGTGTTCATCCAGCCCCATGCTTGTTATCTCATGTTACTCCAACCGTTTAGTTTGCCTCCAACACCATTTTATTTTTATTTTTTGTAATTTTCTTTCTGCCTCAATTAATCAGATTATAGGTCATCCCTTCACTTGGTATTCAGCTGGTGACCTTTTACTGATACCATCTGACGCCTTTTGATCACCTGCAGAGACTTGTTATTTGGCCTGTCGACACTTCACTCACACCATTTGTACGATCTTTTGATTTCTCTGCCTATAAATTCTGTGCCTGTGCACTTTTCTTCACTGAACAGATGAAGGGGCTGCGCTCCAAAAGCTTGTGATTTCAAATAAACCTATTGACCTATAACCTGGTATCATATGCCTTCTGACCTTGACCACCCCAGTCCAACACCAGCACCTTCACATCAGGGAATTTGACGGGATTGAAGATAGATAAATCTCTAGGGCCTTCCAATCTACATCCCAGAATACTTAAGGAAGTGGCCGTAGAAATAGTGGATGCATTGGTGGTCATCTTCGAAAATTCTATAGACTTTTGAGCTATTAATATGGATTGGAGAGTGGCTGATGTAACCCCTCTCTTTAAAAAGGGAAGCAGACAGAAAACCAGGAATTATAGACCAGTCAGCCTTACATCAGTAATGGGGAAACTGTTCGACTCCATTATAAATTATTTAATAGCTGAGCACTTGGAATACAGTGACAAAATTGGACAGACTCAGCATGGATTTATGAAAGGGAAATCATGTTTGACAAATCTACTGGAATTCTTTGAGCATCTATCTCGTAGAATTGATAAGGGGGAGCCACTGGATATGAGCTGTATTTGGACTTTCAGAAGCCTTTTGATCTACTTCCACACAAGAGGTTAATGTGTAAAATTAAAGCACGTGGGATTTAAAGTAGTATGTTGAGATGGATAGAAAACTGGTTGGCAGATGGGAAACAGGGTAGGAATAAACGGGTTTTTTTGGAATGGAAGGCAATGATCAGTGGGGTACTGCAGGGATTGGTACTAGGACCTCAGCCATTCACAATGTATATTAATGATATTAATGAGGCAACTAATTGTAATAATGCCACATTGCAGATGATACAAAGCTAGGTGGGAGGGTTAGCTCAGAGGAGGATACAGAGATATTTGTGAGATTTGGACAAGTTGAATGAATCGGTAAATGCATGTTAGTATAATGTGGATAAATGTAAGGTTATCCACTTTGAGAGCAAAGACAAATTATTATCTGAATGGCTATAAATTGAGCGAGGAATATGCAACAAGGTCTGGGTATTCTCTTATACCAATCACTAAAGGGACGGTGCAGCAGGCAGGCAAGAGGCAAATGGTATGTTGGCCTTCACATCCAGAGAATTTGAGTACAGAAGCAGGGATGTCTTGCTGAAAATGTACAAGGCCTTGGTAAGGTGACACCTGGAATATTGTGCGTCGTTTTGATCTCCTTATCTAGAATGTTTTTACTACACAGAGAATGCAGTGAATGTTTACCAGATTGATTCCTGGAATGGCAGGAGTTCAGAAAAATGAGGGGAAAATCTATAAAATTCTAGCAAGGTGAATACAGAAAGGATGCTCCCACTGATTGGGTAAACATTTAGGACTAAGATGAGGAGAAATTTCTTCTGCACAAGTGGTAAGCCTGTGCAGTTCACTACAACAGAAAGCACTCGAGGCCAAACCATTTTGTCATTTCTAGAAGGAGTTGGATACAGCACTTGGAACTGAAATGATGATAAGGTTTGGGAGTAAAACAGGAACAAAGTATTAAGTTGGATGATCAGCCATAATCATAATGAATGGCATAACAGGCTCCAAGGGCCAAATGGTCCAAATAGCTACTGCTATTTTCTACGTTTTTCTGCCTCAGCCAATCTCGACATACACGAGTTCCACTTTCAGCTTTTCATCCCAAAGCTGTATTATCATAAAACTGGTGCTTTTCATCTGTTTGACTTAGGTAAGACTTTAAACTTTGACTTGCTGTTAACATTATTTGACTTATGATTATTTGATTAGAGTTAATGCAGAAGGGGGCTTTGAAGAAATGGCAAATGTGCTACTTGTTGCAGAATAGATTTGTTCCTAGGGAAAACTAAATAGCTTGGCATTATAGAGGGAAGACATGGGGTGCCTTGTTTGGAATTACACAGTACTGTTTGTGAAGTTTTGACTAGAGTTTGACTCGCCTCAACAAATTAGGTGCAAGTAGCACACTTCTATTTGAATTGTTAAGACAGACATGCATTTATATAAAGCCTTCATGAATCACCATTAATTCCTGCTTCTTAATTCCAGTGTATATATAAAAAAAGTCTTGGTTGATTCTCAGAATATGAACATGTCTGGAAAACCGAACCATTATTGCCCAGTTTGAATTGCTCTGAGAATGTAGCAATATGACAGAATGTTTGGTTAGCCCATTTCAGAGGGCAGTGCAGTCACTCTCTATGGGACCGGAGGTAGAGCAAGAGCAGTAATCTGAATAACATTAGTGAACCAGTTCAGTTTCAACAGCTTCACATTTCCTTTATACTGATATCAGCATTTTAATTCTTTCTTTTGTAAATTCTTTTTAAAAGTAAACTTCTCACATATACACATGGAGACTTGAGCTCATTTTCTGAAATATTGGTCAGTGCCTCTGGATTGTCAGTTTGATAGCATGCCCATTAGCTTATCATACAATAGAACTTGCCATAAAAGTCTAAACTACACCCAAAACTGAAAAATCTAGACTGAAGTTTGAATCCACATTCCTGTTAATTTGTACACATCTTAAACTGTGACTGCTAATGAATTTGAAATGTTGAGTAATTGTTTGGGGTTGTGGGATGAGATCAGCACACAGTTCTTTTGTGAGGAAGAGAAGCTGAGCGACTGATGCTTCCTTGCTGATCTGAGTAAACTACAAATGGTGTTTGAAAGTCTTTGAAGCTTCCAGTTTGTTTTGATTGGATTTTTATTGTCAAGTATATCTACTTCATTGGGTGAAAGAATCAAGCGAATGATCCAAGGAAGGATTATAGGTGGTGCAGGAAAAGGGCTGGTCATGTGAATCTTGGGTTGTTCGTTTATACTACAGTATAATACCAGTCAAAGTAGGAGGTATTCTCTTTTAACATGTCAGCAGTAATCCCCCAACCTAATCCCCCCCCCCCAACTCCTCCTCCTCCTTGCCTCACAGCAGATAGCACAAGAACAAAATAAGCCATTTTACTCAAATGATAACAATTAAACTTCCAAGTATGTATTGATCAGGGCTACTTAGGGGATGATTGACTTCATAAAACATTAAATTCTGTTTGGAAAAGCACTGAGTGTTTGTTAGCCCTGCTTGAAATTATTTAGCTTTCTGAGGGAGAAAGCTGTCTTCCATTTTACTTTGACTGTAATTGCTTTCCTTCAGTAGATTTACAGTTCAGCTGAGTGACCTCTTGTAGGCATGATGAGCTTAGAGGGTTAATCTTAAAATCCTTTTAGTTTTGGATTCATGGAACCATTAACTGCAATTTCAGTTTGTGGTGATGTCTCCACAGTGCCTGTAGTCCTGTCAGCCTGTGTCACTTGTTATCATTTGTGTTAACCTTCTCCCAGTGATGTTAACCCTTCCAATGGCACATTTCTACAATTGGTAGAGTAACAGTTAAGAGATCAAACTCAAATGTGTCCAACAAAAGTGAAGATCCCGTTGATGTCATTTTCTGGATACAATGCTTAAACAGAGCCCCAAATAAGGTAGAGTTAGAGGACAGGAAAATATAAGTATAGATTCTCTGAATCTTTTTCAAGATGGTTTGTTACCTGTTGTTGGTCAATGTCATAAGACTGTCAAATTAGCAGAGATGTTCTTTCTATCGCATATGAAGTCAAATCTCAGTAAAATTGCCATTTAAGATACCAATTTGGTATCATTTCCATTTTATAGAGAAGAAATTTAGCTTGAAAACAATAACTTGCATGTATAATAGCCCTTCCAGCACAATAAAATGATCCACAGTGCTACATATGAGTGTTATCTAACCACACAAAGATGTAAGCACAGGTGACCAAAAGTTCAGTCAAAGATTGGTTTAAAGAAGTATCTTCGAAGAACAGAGTAGAGGGGTCGAGATACATTTAGGAAGAGAATTCCAGAGCTAAGTGCCTAGGTATTCTTAGGCACAGTAATGAATGATGGAATAAAAGAAATCAGGGATGGTAGGAGATCAGAAATGGAAGAACTCAATCTTTTTAAGTTTTTGCCCTTTCCCAGTAATAGTTGACTGCTTATATCAGCAAATTGCTATGTACTTTTTGGTGCTGTTGCCCCTTGCTAGTTATTACTGTGCAACAAATGTAACAGTTTAATTTGGTCACATTTTTCCCTGGCCCTTTTTGGGTGAACCTAGTGCTGAATGAAGTGAATGACATTAGTGCTAGGAATGGAGCACTTCATTTTTCACACTTAGCATCCTTGATTATCAGTACTTAGGATATCTTGTTGACGATTTCAAGGTATGTTCTCCAACATCTTCAATATCACAATGCCAGGCCAATATTAACTGTCGCTTAGACAAAAATGACTAAATTAAGGAAAGTCAACACAGATTTGTTGAAGGCAAGTCGTGTTGCATTAATTTGCTTGAGTTATTTGATGAGGTAGCATAAGGAGTTGATGAACGTATTATGTTTGTTCTGCTGCACATGGACTTCCTGAAGGTGTTTGATAAAGTACCAAATAACAGGCTTGTGGTTGTAGACTTGCTCACCGAGCCGGTGTGTTTGATTGCAGAGGTTTCATCTGCAATGCTAGGCAACGTCGTAGGTGCACCTCTGGCCTGCTTGTTATTTATATGCCTCTGTTTGCTGAGTGGTTGGCATTACTTCCAGTTCGAATTCATGTCACCAAGAGATATGACCAATTCTCAGTGGTCTTAATACATACGGACAAAGAAGGACATGAATTCAACTGGAACAACCCATCCATAATGGCACAAGCCAAACCGAGACATGCCAGGGAATTCCTGGAGGCCTAGCATTCCGATCGGAACTCCATCAACAGACGCATTGAACTGGACCCGATATACTAACTACTGAAAAACAGAACCGTAAGTAATGCCAACTACCCCAGCAAACTGAGGCATATAAATAATAAACAGGACAGAACACCAATGCTTCACCGGAGGCACACTGACGGTGTTGCCTAGCAGGGTGACAAAACATCTGCAATCAAACACACCGGCTCGGCGAGCAAGTCTGCAACCTCATTCACAACCCTAGCTGCAAATCTTTTCAAAAACTTGAAATAACAGGCTTGTTAGCAAAATTAAAGCCCATGGAATAAGATGTACAATAGCAGCATGGATATGAAGTTGAACAAGTGACAGAACAGTGGTGATTAACTGTTGTTTTTCAAATGGGAAAAAGCTTTTTAGTGGGCTTCCAGGGGTGTTCCAGTGTTACGAATACTGATTTTTCTCAACCTGTATTATTGACTTAGACTTTGGTGTCAAGACACAATTTTGAAATTTGCAGATGGTGCAAAACTTGCAAGTACTGTGAACAGTAAGGAGGATGATGATAGAATGCAAGAGAAATCAGAAGGTCTGATGGAACGGGCAGGCACTTGGAAGATGAAATATGCATTTTGTTAGGAAGAATTAAGGGAGACGATTTAAAACAAAGAATAAACCTCTAATAGGACTGCAGAGCCAAGGGACCCTGCGGAATATGGGAATTAATCAGTGAAGATTGTAGGATAGATTGAGAAGTAGTTAGTAAAGCTTATGGGATCGTGAACTTCATAAGTAGAGGAATAGCCTACAAAAGTAGGAAAGTTTTGATGAACCATGGTAAAGCACAGGTTTGGCTTCAAATGTGTCCAATTCTGGATGCCCTGCTTTAGGAAGGATGTGAGAGACAAAAATTGAAAGTACATCTTCAGTGATGACAAACTTCAGTTAACTTCAATGACTTCCTGAGCCATTTCAGAGGACAGTCAAGAAACAACCACACTGCTGTGAGTCTGAAGTTATATATAAACCCGAACAGGTAAGGATGGCAGACTTCTTTCCCCAAAGGACAAACCAGATGGATTTTTACAACAGTTGATGATAGTTGTCACAGTCTGTGATTGTGATATAGCTTTATATTCCAGATTCATTCGATTCAAATTTCAACCTGTACTGTGGTGGGATTTAGACAGTGAACCTTGGCCTGGCCCCTGCACTACATATCCAGTGATGAGCATTAATCTAATGCTGGCACCTCCCCTTGAAATGGAATGAACAATCATCTGAATAGAAAAATTGACAAGCTGTTGGGGGGGGAGGTGGGGGAAGCTGGTAGTGTCGGATGAGCTGAGTTGCTCTTTTAGAGAGCCAGCAGTGAGATCATGGGCTGAATGGCAGCTTCTTGTGCCATAATCATTCTACTGTTTTATGATAGTGACCCAGGTGGTGACCTAAATCTCCGGATCTGGTTCAGAATCCTGATTTCTTACTGAAAACAGGAAAAATGGTACCGACTTGCCTTCCTATAATTTTTTTTTGGGCCTGTCTCCTAATGGGTCTTGCGGAGCTCATGAAGCATGGCAATCCTCTCAGTGAGAAGTGAAGAGTCATCTTAGAAATCCTGTCCCCTTTTAAACCATTGCTGCTGTATTCTGGCAAGTAAAATGTTTAAATGTGTCAAAGCTGCAGAGAGAAGGTGAGGTGGAAAATCAGGGGAGGTATCAGGATACAGGTGAGGGGGGTAGGGGAGCAAGTGAGGGGATGAGGCAAAAGGGGAGCGAATGAGGGGGAGGGGCAAGACAGCAAGTGAGGGGATGCAGTTACTGGTCGAACTGTAAGGGTGAATGGGATTGGGTAATAAGATAGTAGGTAAGGTAGGTACTAAGGGGGCAGCAAGGAAGGAGTCTGGTGTAGTGTGGCAGGTGGAAGGTTGGTAGGGAGGAAGTGGGTTATCAGGAAGTAGGGGAATCTGAGGGTCAGGATTTTGTTGGCTGTTCGGTGGTTAATTGGTTTAGGGAGGGTGGGTTGAGCGTCTGGGGCATAGAGTGAGTGTCAAGAGGTGGTAATGAGGTTGGGTTGGGGGTTTGCTAGAATATGAAGTGTAGCCCGGGAGTTAGAACAGATTTGCACCATCTATCCAGCATTTCCTAAATATCACGTAAGTGAGTCAGAAACCTTTGAAGTCTCCAACTCTAACTTGAAGTCGAAGACTCTTTCAGAAGGCTGCCAAGGAAGATAATTAACCTTCAAAAGTTTAAACTTCCTGGGCAGTTCCCTCATCATTGGTACATTGGATTTTTCAGGGAGGCAAGGGAAGAATTTTCGGGGGAGCTGCAGCAGTAGTTTCCAAAACACCTCTTGCCACATTGAGGTGTCAGAGGACTGCTAACATTCCATTATTAAAAAAGGGACGAAGTGATTGATCAGGAAATTACATAGCAATCTAACCTTGGTAGTGGAGATATTATTGGAAAGAATTCTGAGGGACTGAATATATCTGCATTTGGAGAGACCCTGCTTTCATGAGGAGTAGTCAGTATGGGTTTGTTTAGGGAAAGTCATGTTGACAAATTTGATTTTTCTTTAAAGGAGGGAAACAGGATTGTTGATGAGGATAATGCATTTGATGTAGCCTACATGGATTTCAGCAAGGCATTTGCAAAGCAAGAGGAGACCTTATTGATTCACATGAAATAATTGGGTGGCTTGACAGGATAGATGTGGAAAGGAAGTTCCCCCTTTTGGGAAATTGTAGGACCAAGGAAATGATCGCACTGTAATCACCTACTAAAGACACGATTTTTCTTTTCTCTGAGGATTATGAATCTGTGAAATTCTTGACTGCAGGGCGCTGTAGGGGCTGTGTTGTCAGTTATTTTCAAGGTGAGATAGATATCTTTCTAATCATTATGGGAATCAAGGATTATGAGGAAAAGGCAGGAAAGTAGAATTGAAGGTTATCAGATTAGCTGTGATCTCATTGAATGGTGGAGCAGACTATATAGGCCGAATGATCTACTCCTGCTCCTATGTCCTGTGGTCTTATAAGAGATTGGAATTCATTGGTAGCCATAGTAGGCAGGTGAAGAAATTTGGTTTTTTTTGACCTTGACCAGGTGCCTTGATCATCAGGTCATGATGTATTTTGTATTATATTGATCATAAGGCACTACATATACAACATCTTATGACCTTTGTATTGCCTGCAGGCTCTCTTAGAGTGCATATTGCTGCTGTTGTAATCTAATGTATTTCTTAAGATTTTGTATTACTCAGCTCCATGGTGAAGAAAATGTATGTTTAATGCAAGACTACCTATGACTCCTGAGTCCATGCTTCCCAGTTTTCCATCAGCTTTATGTTTAATCATGTCTAATAGTTTCAAACTGGTCATTTGAAATTCTTAACTGAACAATATTCTTTAAGCTTTCTTTAGGCTTTTGGACAGAATAGAGTAGATGTTCTATTTTCACTTGAAACATTTACAGCCCAATGCCATTGATAAGAATAAAAGAACAGAAAAATTGGTATTAATTAAGCCATTCATTTTGATATATTAACCACACTTAGCTACCTCTTTTATTATCCCTTATTCATTTCAGGAGCACACCTTAGCTGAGCTAGAAATCTGTCAGTCCTCCCTTTGTGAGTTGCAAGTGATGCTGCCAAATGCTCGACTTCAAAAAGGGTATTTTGCCTTTATGTAGGCTGGGCACAGAACCCAAATCCTACTGCAATAGCTGGCAAAATTTAAATGCAGTTAATAAATTTGGAATATAAAGCTAGTCTTAATCATGGGCCATGTCAACTATCATTGACTGTTTGGTTTCTTGTTTAGGGATGGAAATATGCTGTCCTCATCCAATCAGGACTCTATGTGACTCCATACCCACATGTGACTGACTCTTAACTGCCCTTTGAAATGATCTCATGAACGGTTCAGTTCAAAAGCAGTTGGGATGGGCAAGAAATGCTTACTTGGACACTGACTCCCACATCCCCTGAAAATTTGTTAGAAAGTTAGTGCACCTCACTGGATTAGACCAGAATAGTTCAGAGTAGGGGATTTTTTTGTGAATTGTGATGTGAAATCATCTGAATTGTAGAAGAATTATAAGATTTAAAGAAAAAGCAAGAATAAATTCACTGTTGTCTCACAATTAATTAGTCCCAGTTGCACAGTAGACCAATGTTCTGCATTTGTAAGAGAGGAAAATTCATTATTATTGGACTCTATCCCACTGCTGTCTTGGTTACTCTTTACCTAAGCCACTAGGTGGAGACTGTGCTGATTATTTCAAATAAAGGGATTCAGTATGTATATAGTATCTGCATTATAAGCGCAGACAATGGAATTTTATAGAACCCAGTTTTAGGACGCTGTCATTCAAGAACTGAGGAGAGACTTGACCATACAATTAAAAGATCTGTGGTCTGTTTATAACTGGGAATCTTCCTCTCGGGTATTAAGCAAAGAATGCTTATATGCAAATTCCACTTTTGTATTTATTTTGTCACTATTATTTTCAATTTTATCATTAGTCAGTGTGTAGAAATGAGCAATGCCCTGATCTTTTTGCACCGCTTTATGACTAGATGGTAGTCTCTTTGTGATGGCTGCTATTTTATAAGATGCTCTTTATTTAAACTTACAGCTACCTGACAACTACACTCCTCCAGCTCCCATTACTGCTCCTGTTGTGAATTTCCCTGCAGATGTCCAACAACTTCGACCTCAGGGCTTCACACCTCAGGAAATCAGTCAAGGACCTCCAGGGGCACCAAAAGAAGCCAATTTACAGGTCTGTTCTTCCCTGCTGCTGAAAACAAGGAGCTTTGATTCAGAGATAATAGGAACTGCTGATGTTGGAGAATCTGAGACAACAAGGTGTAGAGCTGGATGAACACAGCAGGCCAAGCAGCATCAGAGGAGCAGGAAAGCTGA
>JAHRHZ010000070.1:4571389-4598367 GCA_024137785.1 Ginglymostoma cirratum
TGAAGAAGGGTCTCGACCCGAAACGTCAGCTTTCCTGCTCCTCTGATGCTGCTTGGCCTGCTGTGTTCATCCAGCTCTACACCTTGTTATCTCTTTATTTTGATTCATTCCTGTTTAGTGCCAAGATTATGTTTGTGACCTATAATGAATAAAGCTGTGCGAAAGAGGGCAACATTATATCTTCTCATGGTCTCTCAATGTGTAGAATTAGGAAAAACATGTAAATATTATATCTTGGATGTTTGTAGACCTTGCAAAAGAAATCCAAGGGCGGAATGTAATTGCTAAGTTTTTATAAGGGGCAAAAAAAAGCAAATTACCAGATAAGCATACTTTTAACAACAGGAGCAACATGCTGTGAAACAGAAATACAGTCATAAGGATAGATCGGGGTTTCCAAACAGGTTGTGATGAGGTTATCATGGGAGGCCAAAAGGCCCAAAGATTTTTTTTGTTTTCCAGAAAGATCATTCTTTACCTTCTCCCTAGCTACTGTTTCAACAGACCAATTGATTGCAACCTCACCTTCTTTTTGGGCTCTTGATGAGTTTCCAAACCTGCATTCACTCCATTCCAAAGATCATTGACTTTCATCTCTAACATCACCAGCCTCCACTTGGTATATAGAACAGTACAGCACAGTACAGGCCCTTCGGCCCATGATGTTGTGGCAATCTGTTATCCTACTCTAAGATCAAACTACCCTGCATACCCTACATTTTACTATCATCCATGTGCCTATCCGAGAGTCGCTTAAATGTCTGTAACATTTCTGACTCCACTGCCACCACTGGCAGCGCATTCCACGTACCCACCACTCTCTGCGTAAAGAACCTACCTCCTGACATCTCCCCTCTACCTTCCTCCAATCATCTTAAAATTATGCCCCCTCACAATAGTCATTTCCGCCCTGGGGAAAAAGTCTCTGGCTATCCACTCTATGCCTGTCATCATCTTGTACACCTCTATCAAGTCACCTCTCATCCTCTTTCACTCCAATGAGAAAAGGCCTAGCTCCCTCAACCTTTCCTCATAAGACCTGCCCTCCAGTCCAGGCAGCATCCTGATAAATCTCCTCTGCACCCTCTCTTAAAGCTTCTATAACTTCCTTCCTGTAACATAATATCTACTGCTAAAATGTACATCTACATTTTTACCAAATCAAGACATGAAGCTTGGCTATCCAAGTCTCACCCACCAATTGCTCCTCTACCTGTTGGCTCCTAGGACTTCTGTGCCTCAAGTTTGAAGTTCTTACTGTTTTTAAATTCCCTCATGATCTTGACCCTCTCCTGATCAATTCACTTGCAGGAATAACTGGAGCTGAGCAGGTTGATTTTAATCAGTCCCCACTTTTTTACATTTCTTCATGCAAAATTCCCTTCCCTGAAGGATATTGCTGAATAATTTATCTAGTGCCAACTACTTGGTTACAATTCTCATCTGGGTGTAAGAAATTAAAAATGAGAATAGAATGCTTGCAGGTAAGATAAAAGCGTGGGGGGGGTGTACCATTTTGAAGGATGGAAATGTGCTGTAGAGCTAAGATTTTTCATATATTTTACCCTTCAGTTAGCAATATATCTTTCCCTAATTTCACTGTGGGTACAAAAATTCCATATCTGATTCAGATAGAATGGCAAGTTTTCTAGCATCTTTTACAATGTGATCTCAGTGTGGTGCCCATTGACCAATGAGACTTGCTGCTAAATTACTGGTGTACTTTGCACTAAACTGCAGGTTTGTGTAGAAGATGTATTGCTGTTGCATATGCAATGCCCCCTTCCTTTAGTTCTCTTTTCAGTGATGATAAGCTGCACAATAAATTGCTGTGATTCATTTTTCCTTCTTGTCAATTCCAGCCGCTACAGCAGCTGCCCACGGAGAAGGTTGTGAAAAAACAAATCCCACAAGAGCACATGGTATTGAAGACAACCTTTGATGGACTGGTACAGCGATGCCTTTTAGCTGCTGGTGACCCTGTATGTCATTGTTCAAATGATATTCCTATTGTTTGAAATAAGTAGACTGTCTATATTTGTGGTTGTTTTATATTCATGATATAAGTGCATGTGTGTATGCGTTATGTTTTACAGTAATTTGTATGATAGGGAGCTATTAACTTCTGCACCGATGAATTTGCATTACTGTGGAAACAATGGCTATTTAGAATGGTGAAACTAGGTTATGTACTACCAGTCAAGATATTTAGAATTTAATAGGGTACATTAGCCCCTTTGGATGTTTTAGAGTTGGAGAATATTACCGGGGATTTCAATCTATCGTAACAAATATATCTCAGGATTAAGACCACAAAAAGGTTTGCATTCTCTTTACTTTTCCTTCCTCCTCACTTTTCCTTCCTCCTCACCACAAAAAAGTTCAGGATACCTATTTCTATACACAATTCCTGTTCCAGCTAAGACCAACTTTAAAGTTATTGTGTTACCTTAAGTTGTCACTCTGTGAATCATGCATGAGACTGTTTAACAAGACTATTCTATAATAATCCACAACAGAGGAAAGTTTAGCTGCGTAGAACACGAAGCATTGCATCAATATTCAGCACTTTATGGTCTCAGGACACTGTGTCCATAAAGTGTCCAGCCCACCAGGGACATTTTTATTGTCAATTACTAGCTCCTGTTGAGACCTATCTTCATGTAAGTGTCTTAGACATCATTCTATATATCTAGTTATGGTAAGCAGCAAGAAATTGCAGCTTTTTAAATCCATTCATTTATCCCATTAAAGCATAGTCTTGGAGCTCCCCAAAGTTTCCTGCAAAACCCTTGCAAGGGGTTTTATGTACTCCTGTACTTTCATAACTAAACTTCCTATATATTGTTCATTTCAAATACTGCGATTTTTTTTTTTTAAAAAAAAGACCTTAGAGCATTTTAATATCATTATCTTTGTAATTAAATATTTGTTCCAAGATTTCAGTTTTGGTGTGTAGGTTTTACTGCATCACTAACACTTAATGTGTAATGAAGTCTCTCCTTCCTGGGTGGTCAGATGCCTCATTGCTCAAATTGGATTTAGTGCTGAGCAATCTGAGCAGAGATTGGAGTCTTGTACTTTATCTGAATTATTTCCGAAAATGCACTTGATGGGGTACTTTCCATATCTGGATGATTTATCAGATGTAAATTCTACTTAAAGTTTGGTATACTCTGAAATTAATCTAGTCTTTTGTTATTAATTTTAATAGAGTGGTAGACAGGGATAGTATGATGAATGATGCAGTTTAATTTGTGCACATCTTGTTCTTGATCTGTTGACATTCATCTCCTTGTAACTTGGCTAAATAGTCAGTAGAATCAAAACCCAGTTAGAGGCTGAATGTTCTATATTCATATTAATGTATTAGCTCCTTACGTTAGAAATCCTTTAGTTAACCTTTGATATTAATTATTGCTTTAATTGCAGTAATAATGTTGAGAAACTTTCTGGCCATCACACTCATACTGCATGTGGTCTTACAACTGCATGTGGTCTTACAGCTGCATTGGTTACATGCTTGCCATGAAACTAGCTTTTAATTCTAGATTTATTGTTGAATATGCTACTTAATTCACTCTTCTCATATTTGTTCGTGAGATGTGGACACCATACAGGACCAACCTTTATTGACCATTCCTAATTTCTGTTGAACCAAGTGGCTTCCAAAGCCATATCAGACAGCTGTTAAGAGTCAGCTACATTGCTGTGGATCTGTAGGCCATACCAGGTTAGGATATCAGTGAACCAGGTGGGTATTTACAACGATTGACATAGTCATCATTAGACTAGCTTTTAATTCCAGATTTTTATTGAATTCAAATTTTGCCAGGTGCTTGGTGGAATTTGAATCCATGTCCCCAGAACCTTAGTCTGGGACTCTGGATTGCTAGTCCAGTGTACAATCCCATCCCCTATGTTTACTTCTGGCCCAAAATATATATCAGTTTATTTTAATGGCTTGGGTTAACTAGAGTCAAAAATTGAACCAATTAGGCTCAAAGCCCTCTAGAAATTTTGCATCTAAGTAGATGGCATAAACATTCTCTTCCTGCTTGTTCAGTATGAGCCTTGAGTTCATATTTTGTGCCTTGTTTGACTCTTCAACTATGCCAAAGCCACTGCATCCACCTTTTAATCATATTTCCACCTCTCAAGCTGTGTCTGAAATCTTAAATGCAAATTTGCTGCATTGATCATAGAATCCCTACAGAGTGGAAACAGGCCCTTCAACTTAACACATCCACACCGACCCTCAGAGGATCCTACCCAGACCCATCCCTCTATACACTACGGGATAATTTAGCATGGCCAAACCACCTAGCCTGCACATCTTTCGACTATGGGAGGAAACCCACGCTGACAGGGGGAGAATGTACAAACTCCGCACAGACAGTCGCCTGAGGGTGGAATCGAACCTGGGTCCCTGGTGCTGTGATGCAGCAGTGCTAACCACTGAGCCACCGTGCCGCCCCACTGGGAAGACCCAGCTCTTTCATCCAACCTGACTTAAAAAACTGCAGTGTCTTTCACGTCACAGTATGCACATATTCGACCTCATCCAGAAGTCGTGTAATCCCATCATAGTGGGACCAAAAAATACAGAACACACCAAAAGTAGTCTGGCCCTGATTTAAAGGCATTCAGTACCAGCCTTTTATAAGAGTAATCCCTGCAGCAATCCAGCTGTTATCCATGCCTTTTTAATTTTTCCCAACATTTGCTTCACCAGATTCCGGGACTCTACCCTATATAAGCTTAAATAATGCAAGCTGACGCTGTAAATATTACAGGTATTGCTCATGTCATCTTTGTGGTCTCTTCAATTAAAAACAAACTGCAGAAAATACTCAAAGTCAGGAAGCGTCTGTCAAGAAAGAAATCGAGTTAGTGTTTTGAATTGTGCGATTCTTCTTCAGAACCTCTGTGTCTCAACACGTCAACTTCACGATCCTCAACCTTGTTTCCAATTCCCACTGCAGTTTTGCTGAAAACTCTATATACCCCACTGTATCATCACAATTAAGCCAGGGGATCAACCATGGTTCAATGAAGAGTGTAGGAGGGCATGGCAGGAGCAGCACCAGGTAAACCTAAAAGTGAGGTGTCAACCTGGTGAAGCTACAAAATGGTACTACTTGTATGCCAGGAGATAGTCAGCGCTAAGTGATCCCACGACCAATGGTTCAAATCAGAGTCCTGTAGTCCCCCGCTACATCCAGTCATTAATGGTGGTGCACAATTAAACAGCTCACTAAAGGAGGGTACTCCACAAATGTCCCCATCCTCAATGATAGGGAAGCTCAGCAAATTAGTGCAAAAGATAAGGCTAAAGGATTTGCAGTAGTTTTCAACCAGGGTTCTGAGTGGGTGATCCATCTTGGCCTCCTGCAAAAGTCCCCAGCATCACAGGTGCCAAACTTTGACCAATTCAATTCACTCCAAGTGATACCAAGAAATGGCTGGAGGCACTGGATACTGCAAAGACTGTGTCTGTTTCTGCAGTACAGAAATTCACCAAGGCTCTTAAGACAGCGCCTTTCAAATCCAAGATTTATTCCCGTTTAGAAGGAGAAGGGCAGCAGATATGTGGGGGCACTACCACCCATAAGTTCCCCTCCAAGCCATTCACCATCCTTACTTGGAAATATATCGCCATTCCTTCAGTGTCACTGGGTCAGAATCCTGGAACTCCTTCCCTAGTGATATTGTAGGTCCACTTGCAGCACTGGGCTACAACGAATCAAGAAGGCAGCTGACCACACCTTCTCAAGGGCACCTAGTGATTGGCAAAGAATTTTGGCCCAGCCAGTGACTGCCACATTCCATGAATTAATAAATCGTAAACTACCTCCTACAGGCTCCAGTCTTAGGTCTTATAATCATCTTTTGCTTTTCCAACTCTGTTTTCTTCTGTTTCGCTCAACAGAGATTGATTATTGTTGCAGCCTCCCCACCTCTGTACAACAGTAGTATTTCCTCAAAATCTTGTGCTTTTAATTACTTCCTTATTTACCTTATCCAGTCTTCAGACATTGTGGTGTTCTTGGGGTCTGTACTTTTTACGTCTTTGGGTTTGGCTTTTTTTTTGAGCCACTGTGGTAGTGTTATAAGGCTGCATCATTCACATTGCAGTCAGTGTTGATTCATCATCGATATCTGAAAACATTAGTAATAAAAGCAGCCCTGTCCAGAAACTAACCCAATAGACAATAATCCCTTTGACTTCCTACTTCAGTATTGCTGGACTATATTGCCTCGATCACTTAAAGAGGGAGATATTTCACTCCTGGATGGCTAGTCCGTGTAATTGATAATTGTGGACAAAAATAAATTAATTCTTCACAATATTCAGATTAAATTTTCCACTCTTGTAAGATGAAATGATCTTAAAGAAATCTGCAATGATTCATCAGCATTTATGGAAAGGACTGTGTTGTATTATGTGTTTCTATTAGATTACATACAAGAAGGAAAACAAATGCATTGTGCACTAACTTAACCTTAAGAATCCTCCTGTTTAAGGATTGAGCAGCTTTGGTCTTAAAAGCCTAGATTAATGGAAGAATATAATGAACATTGGGGCGGCACAGTGGCAGGGACCCGGGTTCAGTTCCACCCTCGGGCAGCTGTCTGTGTGGAGTTTGCACATTCTCCCCGTGTCTGCGTAGGTTTCCTCCATTCCTCCCCCTCCCATTCCTCAGACGACATGTCCATCCTGGGCCTCCTGCAATGCCACAATGATGCCACCCAAAGGCTGCAGGAACAGCAAATCATATTCAGCCTGGGAACCCTGCAGCCCAATGGTATCAATGTGGAGTTCACAAGCTTCAAAATCTCCCCTCCCCCAACCACATCCCAAAACCAGCCAGCTCGTCCCCGCCTCCCTAACCTGTTCTTCCTCTCACCTATCCCCACTCCCCACCTCCCACCTCAAGCCCCACCCCCATCTCCTATCTACTAACCTCATCCCGCCCCCTTGACCTGTCCGTCCTCCCTGGACTGACCTATCTCCTCCCTACCTCCCCACCTACACTCACCTTTACTGGCTCCATCCCCGCCTCTTTGACTTGTCTGTCTCCTCTCCACCTATCCTCTCCTCTATCCATCTTCTATCCGCCTCCCCCTCTCTCCCTATTTATTTCAGAACCCTCTTCCCCTCCCCCATTTCTGATGAAGGGTCTCGGCCCGAAATGTCAAGCTTTCCTGCTCCTAAGATGCTGCTTGGCCTGCTGTGTTCATCCAGCTCCACACCTTGTTATCTCACTTCCTCCAGGTGCTCCGGTTTCCTCCCACAGTGCAAAGATGTGCAGGCTGGGTGGATCGGCCGTGGGAAATTGCCCGTAGCATTCAGGAATGTGTAGATTAGGTGGGTTATAAGGGGATGTGTCTGGGTGGGATGCTCTGAGGGTCAGTGTGGACTTGTTGGGCCGAAGGGCCTGTTTCCACACTGTAGGGATTCTATGATCTATCCATTTCAATCTGGAACCATGGTTATTTAATGAATTCTAAATTATTCCACAGCAAACTAAGAGGAAGTTGGATGATGCTGCAAAGCGATTGGATTACCTATATGATAAATTGCGGGAGCAGACAGTAAGTGGAAATAGTTTAAGCAAAAGTAACATTGAAATTTTAGAAGTTTTGACAAATGTTTTTATCTTACTCTATGTAGAATTTTGTTTTTAAAAAGTGAATGTGCTGTGGAAATGGCAATTTCAGTAACTAAATTACCTTTTAAGTTGGTTACCTGTCTATACAGGGTGAATGGTTTGAAATGACAGACATTTAGGACAAGCATTGACTAGGTAATCCTGTGGCATGGATTTTTTTTTTTTGTCATGAGAGAGTACTTCTGAGATCAGTAGATTTGGTCATTGATACAAAACAATGAAATGCTAGGTTATGGCTACCGAAACTTCATTTGTCTAAGTGGTTAATTTAAATTATTTTCTAACATTCCATTATTTGCCAGTATATTATTCCTGCTGTGTATGATGTAAGTGACTAAGGACTGCAGTGGAATCACTTCTAACGAATAAAAGCAGAAAGTACTGGAGAAACTCAACAGATCTGGCAGCACTTGTGAAGAGAGAAACGGAGCTAACATTTTGAGTCTGATGTGACTTCTTTAGAACTGTTCTGAAGAAGAGTCATCTGGACATGAAGTTAACTCCATTTCTCACTCCACAGATGCTGCTAGACCTGCTGAGTTTCTCCAGCACTTTGTTTTTATTCAAATATCCAGGATCTGCAATATTTTGAGTGGAATCACCTCACTGGACAGGCAACATGTGTGGGGATAAAATAACTTGTCTTGTGACTCTGATTCTGACCAAGAATTATAAGACATAAACTACCTAATTTCTTTTTCCAAAGATTCTGCCTGATCCCAATGGATATTTCCTGCTGTTGTATATCCATTTTCTGCAATTGCATTTTAACTTTTTTAATAGTTAGGTTACTGACTTTTCACTTTTGGGATCCAGTTTAGTTCGTCTTATAATGAGCAGTTCGTAGTTATTTCTAATCTACAGCATGAAATATAACTCACCACCAAATGACCATCCTCACTGTGGCCACAAAGAGTAACAAATATGAAAAAATGAATGTTATATGAGCTCAGTTAGAGTTAAGGAATAGACAGTGTAGATATCCTTATCTAATTAGTACTCACTGAACCTTCTACGGTAAATGCTCAGTTCCCAAGCACTGATATTCCTGGGCCTAAGGAATTAGAATTAGCTTTATTGTCACATGCAGTGAAAAGTTTGCAATGTTGTCGCTTACGGTACCATCTTAGGTACGGGATACCTAGGTACAGCTACTTTAGTATTTTGTTACAGAATTGAAAGAATAATAAATAAATGTCCAGCATAAGAACAAAAAGCTTTTTAAAAGTACTTGAATTACAGTCCTTTTCACCAAGTCCGTGCCAGCACCTAGCCCGGAGATCACACTGGGCCAAGTTTCCAAACCATGCTGGGCTTCAAAACCTTGAGGCCTCTTATAGAGGGCTAAAGGCTGCCCAAGACTAAATGTCATGCAAATTCATGCATCTGAAATCCAGGCTAGAAAATAACTAAATGCAAATAATTCCAACCTATCTTTTATCACACATGATGTCAACTTAATTTTAAAGTTTGGATTCTCTTTTAGTTGTCTTTTTTTATGTGTTCTCTGCTGTCTAAAAGCTGTTGATACTTTGCAGTTATGGCCTGATATACATTGTCTGGTCAATCACTCAAGTCACTATTATTCCCTTATGAATGTTGACAGTGGGTGTCACAGCAATGCTCAGTCCTGTCCTCGCCCACCTTAAAATGCACTTCCAATGAGGGCTGCTTTATACAGAGTAGAGGCAGTAGCATTCAGTTGAGGAGGAGCTGGAAGTGAAAGCCGGTGTCAGTGATTCCTACCACTCAGGGAGATCATGGTGTATCTGAGGATAATCATCTCACTCCCAGGATATGACTGCAGTGGTTCTGCAGGGTAGTGTCCAGCCATTTTCAGCTAGTTTATTAATGATCTTTATTCTGTCATACGGTCAGAAGGGGGGGTGTTGGCCAGTTGCATAATATTCAGCGTCATTTGCAACTTCTCATGCTGAAGAAGGCTGTTGTCCGCATGCAGCAAGATTTGGATAGCATGCAGGCTAGGATTGATAAGTGCCAACGATGACTTGTGTTGGGAAGTGAGCATCTTCAACAAAAGAGCGTCTAACTATCTCACCTTGACCCTCAATGGCTTGCCGTCACTGAATCCCTCACTATCAAGATACTGTGGGTTCCTATTGGTCAGAAACTTAACTGGACCAACCATTTAAGTGTTGTCTACAATTGCAGGTCAGAGGCTGGGAATTTTGTGGCAGTAACTCTCAGACTTCCTAAAGCCTGTTCGCCATCTAAAAGGCCCTAGCCAGGAGTGTACTGGAGTCTCTCCATTTGCCTGGATTAGAGCCAAAATGATTCAGGAAGCTCAACACTGTCCAGGACAAAGGAGCCCACTTGATCAGCACCCAACCCACCATTTAAAATATGACCTTCCTCCACACCAGCATAGAATGACAGCAGTGCACACCATCTACAAATTGCTAAGACTCCTTTGATAGCATCTTCCAAACCCATGGTTTCTATTACCTCGAAAGACAAGGGCCTGGAAACACTGCCACTGTAAGTTTCTCTCAATGCCACAGGCTGTTTTGATTGGAATTATATGTCTATTCCTTCACCGTTGCTGAGTCAAAATCCTAAAATTCTATTAATAACAGCACTGTGGGTGTACCTACACCATATGAACCAATTCCTAAGCACATTTGGTGATGGACAACAAATGCTGGTCTTGCCAGCAGCACACTCAGCATGAACAAAGGAAAAATTGTGGTTTCTTCTCCAAGGACGGTTTAGTTTACTCATTATTTGATGAAATCAGCAGAAGGTAATATAGGACAAACCAGAGACTGAATTCACTAGGTAAACTCATTGAGCAACCAAGAGAGCTTTAATGATTCTGGATTTTTGATTTTTGCATTGTATAAAGGATGGATGTAAATATAATGTGTTTGTTTTAAGAGTTCCTTTAACCGCAGTGAGGCTAAGCCAGTGATCAGTTCAAACTTAAGTTGAGAATAGTTCATTGTACTTCAACATTTGCTTAATGAAACTGAGTGGATTTAAACCATGTGATAATGCTGAATGCAAGACCACGTTGTTAGAGATTAAAAATGGCCATCATCTGTGATTATCCCATTTTAGGATTTTGACTCACTAACAGTGAAGGAATGGTGATGTAATTCTAATCAGGACAGCCCATGTCTGCATGGGTTTCTCCTTGGTGTTCCGGTTACTTCCCACAGTCTAAAGATGTGCAGGCTAGGTGGATTGGCCATGCTAAATTGCCTATAGTGTCCACGGATGTGCATGGTGATTGATTGGCCATGGGAAATATGGTGTTACGGGGATATGGTAGGTAGGCAGGTCTGGGTGGGATACTGTTCGGAATGTCAATGTGGACTAGATGGGCCAAATGATCTGCTTTCACACTGGGGATTTTATGATTCTATTCCTGACACACCAGACAAATGAATAATTGTTCTTTGTAGACAGAAAATATATGCACACATGCTGTTCCTGTTTAAAAAGCACAAAATAGATTAAAGACATTTTCAGGCTTGTTTCTTGGTACAATATCTTGGTACAATATCAGAGTCTACCTGCCTGCTTTAAAATTCAAACAAAGCTTGGCAGTATACGGTCAATCATTGTCTGGCTACTATATCCTTCACGGCAATGCCTCCTCCAATCAAAATCAATTTACCAACCACTCCGCACTGTCTTGTCATACAATATGAATGTTGTTTTTCCCTTACTTTGATATTTCTTGCAATTGTCCTGAAAAGCACAAGATGAAAAACTTTTAGCTAAAATGTATATTTTTTTCAGCAATGCTGAAAAACTGTTTGTATAATTATGGTTCTTCATACTGGAATTTGGACAGCAACTTGGAGCTTGTTTGCTACTGTTCTTTGGTCCAGTTATGACTGGGGACTGTGCATACCATGGTGTAGTTTGAAAATATTCATCTGTATGTATCTGTTCATTTGGATGAGTGTGTTTATATATGGGGAGGCGATGGCCTAGTAGTCTTTATCACTGGACTGGTAACATTCTGGGGACCTGGATTCGATCCCACCATGGCAGATGGTGGAATTTGAATTCAATAAATATCTGGAATTAAGAGTCTATTGACGAGTGTGAATCCATTGTCGATTGTTGGAAAAAACTCATCTGATTCACTAATGTCCTTCAGGGAAGGAAACTTCCATCCTTACCTGGTCTGGCCTACATATGGCTCCAGACCCACAACATTGTGGTTAACTCTTAACTGCCCTCTGGGCAATTAGGGGTGGATAATAAATGCTGCCTAGCCAGTGATGGCCTCATCATGTGAATGAATAAAATAGAATGTGTGTGTGTGGAGGGAGTGGGGGAAAGGACCAAGTGCGAGTACTGTAATGCTACTCAGAAGCATTGATAACATTACTATTTTCTGTTATGCAGCTTTCTCCTCATATTCTGAGTGGACTGCATGAAATTGTGAGGAACATCGAAGCATGCAATTACCAGCAAGCGTTGATCGTTCACACGCACGTTGTAAGCAGCAGCAATTTTAGCGAGATCTCAGCTTTTATGCCGGTCCTGAAAGTGGTTGTTACAATCGCGAACAAACTCAACATCTGAAGAATCTGCCACTGCAGGGTTTCAAACAATATTTAAGAATAAGGAAACTTGGGATTTTTGAATTGTTTGCTTTTCTTTCTCCTTCAGTGTTTTGATTCGTTGAATATGAAGAAAATGTTAACGTTTGCAATATTTAGTGAAGCCAGTCATTGAAAGTTCAGCTTTTGTATCTGTGAAATGCACCATCTTGGGTTCTTGGCTTTTAAATAAGCTGAACTAGGTTGAATCTGGTTCATTTCTAATGTTACAGTTCTCTTCAGAAAGTTCTCTAATAAACACCCACCAAGAAGGTCCAGGCTAAGGGCTCCTGAATTGTAGTTGCTTTGTGAAAGGCATAAGCTTCTTGTTTACTAAAAGTTAATTCGGACATCACAAGGCATCACTAAAGCTCTTTGTAGGGGACACCATTTTCTCCCCTCTACATTCTGTATGTCCCACATATAGCTAAAGTTTGACCAATAGTTACTTCATGCTGGTTAAATAGTGCTATCAAAAGCAGAGACTGCCATAGAAGTTGTACAGTCGAGTAAATTGGCTTAAATTTGAAATCTACACCAATGATTTATGAATTGACCAAACTGGAAGCAACGGGGAAGTAGGATGGACCTCCATTCCAATTCTGTGCTTCAGAATCATTGGAGAGTACAACCTGTATAAGGCTACCACAAAACATTTGAGGTCAGAGGTACCACATTTTGGAAGACAAATCTATCCTCTTAGTCTTGAAAAGCTTGAGCAAATTACCTTTTTTATTTTAACAGAAAAGCATTACCTTTTTGTATTCTCAGTCAAGTTTATACTCAATCGTGGGTCTGTGTCAGCTGAAAGATGGAAACCTATCAAATGCCACACTGTACTCATTCAGAGAATTCAGCCTCACCACCATCATGCAGGCGATTTTGGTAGTCTGGTTATAAAGATGACTATGGTACTGGCATTGTAGATATTTGGCTGCCAGCTTCAATTATGGAACCATAAAAGTGGCACAACAATAGTGAGTTGAGTTTCTTAAAACACAGACTGCGTTAGAAATCTTTGCAAGTGCCAGGACACTTTAAGGTCTAATTCTTTGCACTCATGTTTTGCAACATACCAGTGAGAGATTTGGTTTCTCTCTGTTGCCCACTGTTGTCCTGAAAGATCTCAAGGGATTCTACTTTAAACAAAATAGCCATCAGTTGGACGAGGTTTGTCCTGTGAAAATGTTCTAGTTACTTCAGTGATATCAGTGTAAGCAGCTTTTTATGATTGCACAAAGAATACAGTTACTGTGTCTCAAAGGCACTCAAATGCATAAATGCTGCATTGTCTGCACAGATATTTATGAACTTATTGCCACAATAGCATATTTTTTCATTCAATATTGTGAAAATGGAAAAAAAATAAAGTTTTCAATTGAAACCTTGTCTCCATTTTAGAAATGTGGAGGAATTTTGAGATTGAATATTTTCTTTTCATGCCTCTGCAGCATTCTTCATGCTATTATTCTTCATATGCAATGAGATTAGCTAAGTAACCAGATGTAGAGATGGGACGAGTTAGGGATCATGTGTTTTTGTATCAGCATTCATTTATGTGATACAAAATAATTTTGTCCCCCTTTCTCCTGTTTCTCTGTCTGACTGTCAAATGCAAACCTATCCTCACTATTCAGTATGTGCAATAGGATTCCTACATTTTCATTCGCTGTAAGATCAGCTTTATCAGCAACCTCGTACATGGTACCTGAATACAAATAAGCTGCTGAAATAGGATGCATCAAAGCCATCTTGTAGAATAATGGCTACCTTGATCAGGTCATTTCCCACCATGTATCATGCAAAAAATTATGAATGGCCCAAAGGCTAACCGTTTTGGTCATTAAAGTGCCCAGTCTGTCTCATTATCCTGAAAGATCTTTCAAACATTTGAGCACTGTTTGACACTGCTGTTGTTGGAACAACACAAATGGTGTTTGTTTCTAACAGGATACTGCTGTCAAGCCAAAAAAAATGACCTGTCTTACTCATTTCAGAGAAAATGTGGTGTAAATTTCAGTGCTGGTGTGATGCCAAGTATGTAGGCTGTACGTCCCAAAGTATTGTACCAAACAGCCTATCTCTTTGGCTTTATCAGAAGCAAGGTGCTGACCATACCTAACCAGCTCTTGCTTGCAGAACTTTTCAACAGTGTTCAGTTTGAGCTGTGATCCGGCAATTGGATATTTGCGACATATCATGTCTGTGCAGAGCTAATGTTCTCAGTTGGGCTTGCAGTACGATGCACATTCGTGAACTGCATATTGCAATCCACAGGGCCCTATTCTTTGCAGATATAAGGAACTTGTACACAGTGCTTGTTTCAAGCAACAAGACAGATAGCGGCCATTATCAGGCATATTTTTAGGACAATGCCTTGACCATTTGGAGTTAATGTGCCTTGTTTAACATATAAACAAAGTTTAGCAGTCAGACCTCATTAACTGGTGCATTCTCCATGGCAATGTCTCTGCCAGTAAGAATCCTCTTGCAAACCAATTTGCACACTCACGCAGTACTGTATGCATGTTTTCTCTTTATTCCGTGAATTGTCCTGATGAGTGCAATATGGAAAGCTTTGATAAAATGTCTTCCAGTAACATATGAAATTTACTTTCTTAAATTCATTTGTGGGATGTAGTAGTTGCTGGCTAAATTGGCATTTACTGCCACCTTGAATTGTTCTTGAGGTGGTGGTGAGCTGCCTTTTTGAACATTTTAAACCCATGGTGAGGTAAGTACATCCACAGTGCTGTTAGGAAGAAAGTTTCCAGGATTTTGACCCAGAAACTCTGAAGGTACAGCAATATACTTTCAAGTCAGGATAGTAAAACCAGTTAATTTTATTCACAATGAAAGAGGTGCAGAAATACCAAAATTACAATTTATCATTTACAACTTATCCCTGATGTTCAATCAGTCTTTTTCTTGCATGACAGCATTGTTAAGAGTGACTGCTGCACAGTCCCTGTGGAGACTAAATCCTGTCTTCTGAAGAATACCCTCCATTGTGTTGTGTAGTACTGTCTCTGCTAAATGGGATAGGCTTTTTGAACAGATTTAGCAACTCAGGACTGGATATCTGTGAGGCTTTGTGGACCATCAGAAGCAGTACTTGTAATCAAACACAATCTGCAATCTTGTGGCCCAATTTATGCACTGTTACCATCTCCTTCATGCCAGAGGATTAAGATTCGTTCAGTGAAGACTGCAGGAGGGTGCTGGAGAAGCAACGTCAGGCATACCAAAAATTGTTAACCTGGTGAAGCTACAAACCAACTTGCAAACCAAACAACATAAGCAGCAAGTGATAGAGCCAAGCAATTCCACAACCAACAGATTAGATTGAAACCCTGCAGTTTTATCCCACACACATATGCACGCGTTCTCTCCCTCACACGTGAATCTATACGTTCTATTTTGTTCAAAAAGCACACAATTTATAGACAATGTGGCATTTTATAAATTCCTGCTTTAGAAATAAAACCAGTCTGACTCCAAACCAAAACACAACCAGATTCTAAACAAGGCCTCACACCTAACATGCAACGTCTGACCTAAAATGTCACTTCTTTACACTGATAAAACCTTTAGTTCTCTCAGGACAGTGACTTTAAAAGAATTCAGGAATTTACATATACATATTAATTAATTAAAACCTTCTAACCAATTTGAAGATTTAACAGCATCTTAGGTTTGTTTAGTACATCCTCATCAGTGGTGTGACCTTTGATCTTTTACTTATAAATTCTGTGTCTGATACTACCTCTCTCACTAACACCTGAAGAAGGAGTAAGGCTCCGAAAGCTCGTGTTTTCAAATAAATCTGTTGGACCTGGTGTCGTGTGATGTCTGACCTTGTCCAACCCAATCCAACATCAGCACCTCTGCATCATGGCTGCAGTTTTGTCACATCCACTTGTGAATGGTTGGATAATTAAACAACTCCCTGGAGGAGGAGGAGACAATGGGAGAGCTCAGTACAGCAGTACAAAAGATAAGGCTGAAGGATTCAAAACAATCTTCAGCCAGAAGTGCCAAGTGGATGATCCACCTCTGCCTCCTCCAGAAGTTCCCAGCATCACAGATGCCAATTTTCAATCAATTCACTCCATGTGATATCAAGAAACAGTTGGAGGCGCTGGATATTGCAAAAGCTATGGGCCCTGCCAACATTCCGGCAACAATACTGACAATTTAGGCATCAAAAATTGCTGTGTCCCTAGCTAAGCTATTCCAGAACAGCTATAATGTTGGCATCCACTGGCAGTTTGAAAACTTGCCTAACTGTGTCCTGTATACAATAAAAAAGCACAAATCCAACTTGGCACTTTACTTTTGATCATCAGTAAAGTGGTGGGAAGGGCTATCAAGCAGCACTTGATCAGCAATATCCTGTTCAGTCACACTTTCTTCACGTTCTGTCACGGCCACCCAGCTCTTGCCCTCATTACAGACTTAGTTGAAAGATGGACAAAAGAGCTGAATTCCAAAGGTGCGGTGAGAATGACAGCACATCAAAGCCACATTTGACCAAGAATGGCATCAATGAGCTTGACCACAAATGGAATCACTGGGAGTTTGTGGGGAGGGAGTGTAAAAATCTTCATTGGTTGTGAGTCACACCTGGCACAAAGGAAGATAATTGTGGTGACTGGAGTTCAGTCACCTCAGCTCCAGGATGTCTCTGCAGGAGTTCCTCAGGGAAGTGTTATCTACTGGGCTATCTTCAGCTGCTTTATAAATAACCTTCCCTTCATCATGAGGTCAGAAATGGAAATGTTTGCTGATGATTGTACAATGTGCAGAACCATTTGTGAATTCTCAGATACTGAACAGTCCATGCCCAAATGTAACATGAACTGGACAATATCCAAATTTCTGACCAGCAACAAGTAATATTTGCACCATTGGCCCTGAGCATAACCATCACTGAATCCCCCACTATCAATATGGGGGTTACCATTGACCAGAAACTGAACTGGACTAGCCATAATACATACTGTGGCTACATCGTCAGGTCAGAAACTAGGAATCTTGCAGCAAGTGACTCACTTCCTGACTTCCCAAAGCCTGTCAACCATGAACCAGGCACAAGTCAGGAATGTAATAGAATATTCCCCATTTGCCTGTATGAGTGCAGTTCCAACAATACTCAAAAAGCTTAACATCACCTAGAACAAAGCAGTCCACTTGATATGCAACACAATCCTACACACAATCTGTCTCTCCACCACCAGCACTCAGTAGGACCAGTGTGTACTATCTACACAATATAGTGCAGTAATTCTAAGATCCTAAGACAGCACCTTCCAAACCCACGACCACTAATATCTAGAAGGATAAGGGTAGTGGATACATTGGAACACCATCATTTGCAAGTTTTGCTCTGAGCCATTCACCATCCTGACTTGAAAATATATCACTCCTTCAGTGTTCCTGGGTCAAAATCCTGGAGTTCCCTCTCTAAAGCACTGTGGGTGCAAACGGACTGCAGTGATTGAAGAAGGCAACTCACTACTACCTTCTCAGGAACAAATAGTCCAGCCAGCATTGCCCAAATCCCATGACGGAATAGAAATACATATATATACTGGAATGCAATCTTTCCTCCTTACGGACCTCCATTTACAGATACTAGATTCAATTATCAGTGCTGTTTAGTTGAACCACTGTTCAAAAAGTTCAAAATTAATAAAAATCGATCCACCTTCAATTTAGTTGGAGATGGGTTTACAAATTGATAATCAAAGCAGCAGTACTGTTTTGACATGTGCCAATTGTACAATTCTTCATCTTCCTAAAATTAGACTACTTGAGGATTCTATGAGGTCTTCAAACTAATAAATCAAACATGGGGCAACATCTGCCTCACTGGTGAACATATTTCTTACAATAAATGCATAAACACAGTCTAATTCACATCTCTGAAAGTATTTAGTGGTAAGTGTGCAGACAGAGCTTCACTGACTTAGTTATTTATGGTAAGATTAATTGCAAATGTTCAGAATGCATGCAAACAGGTTGAAGGTATTGCAAAATGCTCCAATAAAAATTGACAGTTCCTAAAGGGAAGGGTATGAGACGTGGTTTGCATTTTGTAAACATGTTGAAAGATTTCCATATGCTCACTATTTTACTGAAAAGTAAAACTGTACACAAAGTGAGTGAAGCACTGTTGCCCAATTTGTCTACTTTTTCATTGAAATGAATGAGCAGTGGGAAAGTCATCCTTAAATAATTGAGTTGACCCATGTGCTCTATATTTTAGTATTGTGACATTCTCAATAAGCAAATTGTTGCCAAATTCTGCATTAATTCCTCAAAACCCTTTATTTACAGGATTTTTGAGTATATAAAGAATAGTGAGTGCAATCAGGTTTTTGCAGCATGCATTAGATTCAAGGTAACATTTTGTCCAGTCTACCTCATCTGCTGTAGTGGATTACGCGTGTGTTAATAATTAACACTGCTTTTCGTTTCAATCTACAAAGCTTTTCCTTTGTTACTCCCCCAAATCCCTATTCCTCAATTCAGGTCTCCTTGTGGAGTGAAACTATAATTTCAAGCAATCTCTGAATAAGCAGACAGATGGTGGCACAATGCACTCACGAGTTAGCGGCCTGAGCTAACATACACAGGTTCAAATCCTATCATTTCAGTTGGTAAAACTGAAAAACAATTGATTAAAAGTATGGAATTGAAAGTTAGACTCCATGACCATGATGACGACTGTTAGGAAAAATCCTTCGCTAATGTCTTTTGGTCTAAACATTAATATTATGTAAGGAAAAATATTGTTTCATTGGAGGCAGTTGAGAGATGTTTCACTGGGATGATTCCTGGTATGCAAGGATTGTTTTAGGAGCAAAGGTTAAACAGGTTAGAGTTGTAGAGATGCACAGCATGGAAACAGACTGTTCAGTCCAGCCGATCGATGTCGACCAGGTATCCTGAAGTAATCTAGTCCCATTTGCCAGCATTTGGCCCATATCCCTCTAAACGCCTCCTATTCATGTACGCATCCAGATGTCTTTTAAATGTAATTGTACCAATCTCCTCCACTTCCTCTGGCAGCTCATTCCGTACACGTACCACCCTCTGCATAAAAATGTTGCCCCTTAGATCCCTTTTAAATCTTTCCCCTCTCACCTTAAAGCAATGCCTTCTAGTTTTGGACTCCCCCACCCTGGGGAAAAGACCTTGTCTATTTAGACCATGCCCCTCATGATTTTATAAACCTCTATAAGGTCAACCCTCAGCCTCCAATGCTCCAGGGAAAATAGCCCCAGCCTATTCAGCCTCTCTCTAAAGCTCAAACCTTCCAACCCTGGCAACATCCTTGTAAATCTTTTCTGAACCCTCTCAAGCTTCACAACGTCCTTCCTACAGCAGGGAGACCAGATTCACACACAGTATTCCAAAAATGGCCAAACCAATGTCCTGTGCAGTCGCAATATGACCTCCCAACTCCTATGCTCAATGCACTGACCAATATAGGAAAGCATACCAAACACCTTCTTCACTATCCTGTTTACCTGCAAATCCACTTTCAAGGATCTATGGACCTACACTCCAAAGTCTCTTTGTTCAGCAACACTCCCCAGGACCTTACCATTAAGTATATAAATCCTGCTCCGATTTTCCTTTCCAAAATGCAGCACCTCACATTTATCTAAATCAAACTCCATCTGCTGCTCCTCAGCCCATTGGCCCATCTGATCAAGATCCCATTGTACTCTGAGGTAACCTTCTTTGCTGTCCACTACACCTCCAATTTTGGTATCATCTGCAAACTTACCAACCATACCTCCCACGTTCACATCCAAATCATTTACATATATGATGAAATGCAGTGGAACCAGCACCAATCCTTGTGGCACACCACTGGTCACAGGCCTCCAGTCTGAAAAGTAACCTTCCACCACCACCCTCTGTCTTCTACCTTAGAGCCAGTTCTGTATCCAAATGGCTAGTTCTCCCTGTATTCCATGTGATCTAACCTTGCTAACCAGTCTACCTTGAGGAACCTTGTCGAATGCTTTAGTCATGTCCATTTAGATCCACATCCACTGCTCTGCCCTCATCAGTCCTCTTTGTTACTTCTTCAAAAAACTTGAGTTAGTCAAGTTAGAGAGACATGCTTTCCCACACACAAAGCCATGATGACTATCCCTAATCAGTACTTACCTTTCCAAATACATGTAAATCCTTTCCCTTAGGATTCCCTCAAACAAGTTGCCCATCACTGATGTCAGGGCTCACCGGTCTATAGTTCCCTGACTTTTTTGAAAGTGGCACCACATTAGCAAACCTCCAGTCTCCTGGCACCTCACCTGTGGCCATCGATGATATCTCAGCAAGGGGCCCAGCAATCACTTCCCTAGCTTCCTACATAGTTCTAGGGTACACCTGATCAGGCCCTGGGGATTTAACCACCTTTATGCATTTTAAGATGTCCAACACCTCCTCCTATGTAATAGGGACACTTTTCACGATGTCACTATTTACATTTTTCAAGATGTCACTATTTATTTCCCACATTCTATATCTTCCATATCCTTCAGCACAGTAAATGCTGATGCAAAATACTCATTTAATATCTTCCCCATCTCCTGCGGCCTTACTGATCCTTAATGGGCCCTATTCTCTCACTAGTTACCCTTTTGTCCTTAATGTAATTGTAGAATCCCTTTGGATTCTCCTTAACCCTATTTGCCAAAGCTATATCATATGTCCCCTTTTTGCCCTTCTGATTTCCTTCTTAAGTATATGCCTATTGCCTTTGTACTCTTCTAAAGATTCACTCGATCTTTGCTGTCTATACCTGACATATGCTTCCTTTGTTTTCTTGACCAAAACCTCAATTTATCTAGTCTTCCAGCATTCCCTACACCTACGAGCCTTACCCTTTACCCTAACAGAAACATACCATCCCTTCCCATTTTCCAGCTGTCCCTTACCCTGCAAACATCTGCCCCCAATCAATTTAAGAATGTTCTTGCCTAATTCTGTCAAATTGGCCTTCCTCCAATTTAGAACTTTAACTTTTAGATCCGGTCTATCCTTTTCCATCACTATTTTAAGACTAATAGAATTATGGTTGCTGGCCCCAAAGTGCTCCCCCACTGACACCTCAATCACCTGCCCTTCCTTATTTCTCAAGAGTCAGTCAAGTTTTGCACCTTATTTATAGGTCAAGTTTTGCACCTTCTCTAGTAGGTACATCCACATACTGAATTAGAAAATGTTCTGTACAGACTTAACAAATGCCTCTCCATCCAAGCTCTTAACACTGTGGCAGTCTCGTCTATGTTTGGAAAGTTAAAATCTCCTACCATAACCGCCCTATTATCCTTATGGGTAGCTGAGATCTCCTTACAAATTTGCTTCTCAATTTCCTGCTGACTATTCGGGGGTCTATAGTACAATACCAGTGAGATGATAGAATCATAGAGTCATAAAGTCATAGATTCCTACAGCATGGAGACAGGCCCTTCAGCCTAAACTCATCCATGCCGACCAAAATGTCCATCTGTGCTAACCCCATTTCCTTGCAGTTGGCCCATATCCTTCTAAATCCATCCCATCGATGTATTCATCCAAATGCCTTTTAAATGTCGTTGATGTACCCACCTCAACCACTTCTGCTGGCAGTTTATTCCATATGTGTACCACCCTCTGCGTAAAAAAGTTACCCCTCAGGTTTCCATGCATTTTTTTCCCTGATACCTTAAACTGATGCCGTCTAGTCCTCGATTCCCCAACCCTGGGAAGAAGACTGAGTGCATTCACCCTATCCATGCCTCTCATGATCTTATACACTTCTATAAGATTCACCATCAGTCTCCTACGCTCTAAAGAAAAAAATCCTGGCATGTCCAACCTCTTCCTATAACTCAATCCCTTGAGTCCTGGCAACATTCTTGTTAATCTCCTCTGCACCCTTTCCAGCTTAATAATATCCTTCCTATAGCAAGGTGACCAAAACTGAACACGATACTCTAATTGCGGCCTCACCAACATCCTGTACAACTGCAACATAACTTCCCAACTTCTATATTCATTGCCCTGACTGATGAAGGCCAGTGGGCCAAAAGCCTTCTTCACTGCCCTGTCTACCTGTGACTCCACTTTCAGAGAGCCATGCACCTGAACTCCAAGATGTCTCTGTTCCACTATAAAGCTTAAGGGCCTACCATTCATCATGAAACTCCTACCTTGTTTTGACTTTACAAAATGCAACACCTCACACTTATCTGTATTAAACTCCATTTGCCATTTCTCGGCCCGCTTCCCCAGCTGATCAAAATCCTGCTGCAATTTCTGATAACCTTCCTCACTGTCCATGATACCGCCTATTCTAGTGTCATCCACAAACTCACAAATCATGACTTGTACATTCTCAACCAAATCATTGATATATATAATAAACAACAATGGGCCCAGCATCGACCCTGAGGCACACCACTAGTCACAGGCCTCCAGTCTGATAAGCATCCTTCCACTATCACTCTTTGCTTCCTACCATCGGGCCAATTGTGTATCCAATCTGCCAGATCCTCCTGGATTCCACGCAATCTAATCTTCCAGAGCAGCCTACCACATGGAATCTTATCAAAGGCCTTATTGAAATCCATATACACTACATCCACCACCCTGCCCTCATCAACCTTCCTGATCACTTCACCAAAGAACTCAAATTTGTGAGGCATGATGTCCCATGCTCTAAGCCATGCTGACTACTCCTAATCACACCCTGCCTTTCCAAATGCATGTATACCTCATCTCTCAGAATCTTCTTACGTAATCTACCTACCACAGATTTTAGGTTTACTGGTCTCTAATTCCCAGGTATTTCTTTGCAGTCCTTTTTGAATAAGGGCACAACATTTGTTACCTTCCAGTCTTCCAGCACCTCACCCGTGGCTAACGATGATACAAATATATCAGCCAGGGCCCTCACAATTTCTTCTCTAGCCTCTTTCAGGGTTCTTGCATATATCTGATCAGGACCAGGAGATCTATCCATCTTCATACATTCTAATACTTCCAACACCACCTCAATGGACTGTCCCCAAGATATCGCCACTAACTTCTCCAAGTTCCCAAGTCTTCGTATCTTTCGCCACAGTAAACTCAGAGGAGAAATACTCATTGAGGACCTCACCCATTTCCTGGGATTCCACATGTACATATCCACTTTGGTCCTTGAGGTGTCCTATTCTCTCTCTAGTTATTCTTTTTCCTTTAATACACTTAAAGAATCTCTTTGGATTCACCCTAATCTTCTCAATCAAAGCTATCTCATACTCCCTTTTCATCCTCCTGATTTCCTTCTTCAGTAAACTCCTATATCTCCTATATACCTCCAAGCATTCCCTTGATCCCAGCTCCATGTACCTGTACCTCAACCATGCCTCCTTTTTTCTTGTCATCCAGGTTTCCCTCCTCCTGCCAACCTTGCCCTTCACCCTCACAGAAACATATAGACCTTGAACTCTAGCTATCACACTTTTAAATGCTTCCCACTTGCCCAAGGTTCCTTTGCTTGCAAACAAACTGCTCCAATCAAGCCCTGCAAGCTCCTATCTAATTCCATCAAAATTCGCCTTGCCCCAATTTAGAACTTGAACCTGTGGACCAGTTTTGTCCTTCTCCATTACTATTTTAAAATTAATAGAACTATGGTCACTGGTGCCAAAGTGCTCCCTCACTGTCACCTCAGTCACCTTGTCTTGCCCTATTTCCCTACAGTAGGTCGGGTTTTGCCCCTTCCCACTAGGATCCTCTATATACTGCTTGAGGAAACTTTCCTGAATACATTAACAAATTCCACCCTATCTAAGCCCTTAACACTATGGCAGTCCCAGTCTATGTTAGGAAAATTAAAATCCCCTCCTGTGACAACTCTATTGCCCCTGTAAGTCTCCCCAGTGTCCCTACAAATTTGTTCCACTAATTCTCATTGACTATTTGGGGGCCTATAGTACAACCCCAATAATGTCACTATCCCCTTCTTATTTCTTAGCTCCAACTACAAAGCCTCACTGGATGAGCCCTCAGTTATTTTGTCTCTGACTTTTGCTGTGATTCTCCCCTTAATCAAAAATGCAACTCCTCTCCCCTCTTTCCTCCACCTCTGTCTCACCTAAAACATCTGTACCCTAGCAAATTAAGCTGCCAGTCCTGTCCCTCCCTTAGTCACATTTCTGTCACGGCTATAATATCCCAGTCCCATGTACCTATCACGCCCTGAGTTCATTGGCCTTACCTGTCAGCCCTCTTGCATTGAAATAAATGCAGTTTAAATTTGTCAGTCCTACATCATTCTCTGCTTTGTTCCTGCCTGCCCTGACTGTTTGACTTGCTCCTTTTTCCAACTGTACTAGTCTCAGACTGATCTCTTTCCTCACTATCTCCCTGGGGTCCCACCCCACCCTGTACCTTACTAGCTTAAATCCTCCCAAGCAGCAATAGCAAATCTTCTCACCAGTATACTAGTTTCCTTTCAATTCAGGTACAATCCATCCTTCTTATACATGTCACCTCTACCTCAGAAGAGATTCCAAAGATCCAAAGATGTGAATCTTACTCCCCTATACCAGCTCCTCAGCCATGCATTCATCTGCTCCATCCTCCTATTCCTACCTTTACTAGGTCGTGGCACAAGGTGTAATCCAGATGTTACTACCCTTGGGGACCTTCCTTATTTTATAATTTCCTATATTGTCTCCTCTGAACCTCAAGTTGGGACTCTACTCACTGGAGTTGAGAAGAATGAGAGGTGATCTCATTGAAACATATGGAATTCTAAAGGGGTTTGACGGAGTAGATGCTGAGAGGATGTTTCCCCACATGGGAGAGTCTAGGACCAGGGGACATAGTCTCAGAATGAAGGGGCACCTTTAAGACTGAGTTGAGGAGAAATTTCTTCTCTCAGAGGTTTGGGAGTCTTTGGAACCCCTTGCCAGAGACGGCTGTGACAGCACTGTCCTTATGTATATCTAAGGCTGAGACAGATAGTCCTTGATCAGTAGGGGGTCAAGGGATACAGGAAAAGGGCAGGAAAGCGGTTGTCAGGAACACCCAATCAGCCATGATCCTATTGAATGGTGGAACAGGCTTGAGGGACCGAATGGCCTACTCCTTTTCCTATCTCTTTTGGTGTTATCCCCTGCCCTTATGTGGTCTGACTTACACACTCTGGATCCACAGCAACGTGGTTGACTTTTAATTGCCTTTGAAATGCCCTGGCAATGCACTCAGTTCAAGGGCAAATAGGGATGGGTAAGAAATGTGGGCCTTGCCAATGACTAAAGGAAAAAAGAAACCATGACTGGTTTGACACAAATCTGAATGCAATAACTGGATCACATTTGCTTCTGAACTCCCTTGTAAATCCTGTTTACTGTCAACAGGGAAAGCAGATATGGGTCTGGGTTAAATTCAAACCTGGGTCCAGATTAGACACAGAATGACGTAACTATGCCACAGGAGAGTTCTGAAAATTAATAAACTGCTAACCTTCACCTGGCACTTCACCGCCCTTCCTTGTCTGGCAAGCCTTTAGAAAGTGAGGGAATTTTAGAGAAATATATCCTTAATGTGGTCACACCTGAGAGAGAAGAGGCGAGGATTTAAATCTCCCCTCTGGTATGCACAAACACAGTTACCAGGCGATGGAGTGCTTTGCTTACAGCAAGTGAGCAATGAGGCAGGGATTTTAACAGCATTTAAATAAGAGTTAGATAAGTAGGAGCGGAAAGGCGAGGGGCCTGGGATTAAAGTGCACATCTCTTGTGCAAGGGTTAACATAAACTCGGGACCAGAAATTCAAAGGCTACCATTTGTGCTGTGATATAAATTATCCACTTTCCCTTCAAAGTTGCCGGTAATTTTAAAAAAATCAGATTAAAATTTGCATTCGATCACATAACAGACCAAGAATAGAGAAAAAAAAGTAGCACCCCCCCACCCCAGAAGAAATCGTCTCAACTTTTGGAACTGTGGGCAAAAAGTATCCTGAGAGAGGTGAATGGAACTTTAATCCTTGATGGGATAACATCACGTCTCTTTCGGTTGAGTTTAATGATCGTGTGTGTTTTGAGGTTGTTTGCAAGCATTTGTTGATAAAGCCACTTGTTCGGGTATAATACTTGCACTAACTTCTATTCAGCGAACAGTGTGAGACTATGCAAATACCTTTCCCAAATCCTTTCAAGCAACCAGCTCGTTGAAAGAGAGAGGAGATCACATTGTTCAGCAGCTGCGGATTGGAAGCTGATTTAAGTCTCCAGTCATTGTCATGTCAATAAAGGGAGCCTTGATGAGTGAAAGAGCAGTGGCGCAGGGCAAGAAATGTGCGTGTCTCCTACATTTTCCCAAACTTTAAGGGGGAGATCTAAGGTAGCGTGGAAAAGGGATTTGCATGCAAAATGAAGCAACGCAGGGATACGTCTTGCCTGCTTGTTTAATGTTTAAATCCTCACAGAAGTTAATTAAACTTGCATTATACAGTAAAGAAACTCGAAATCGCACTAATGTTGAAGTATTCCATGGAGATTAAGGATCGTACAATGGGAATACAATTTGCATAGTACATGCTAATATGACCAATTAGATTGGGAGCTCCGGGGTCCGATGAAGAAACTGGAACCCAGTTCTCTGTAAACGCTGAGATAACAAGGTGTAGAGCTGGATGAACACAGCAGGCCAA
>JAHRHZ010000070.1:4598767-4630101 GCA_024137785.1 Ginglymostoma cirratum
CGGGCCTAGACCCTTCTTCAGATAAGAAAAAGGGTCTAGGCCCGAAACGTCAAGCTTTCCTGCTCCTCTGATGCTGCTTGGCCTGCTGTGTTCATCCAACTCTACACCTTGTTGTCTCAGATTCTCTAGCATCTGCAGTTCCTACTATCTCTGTAAACGCAATTTGTTTAGATTGTTTTACAGCCCCATTGACGGTCCTCCAACCTTCAACATATTTCGTTGCACTCTATGCCTTGATATCTCCCCCACCAAAACAAAAGGCAGGAACCGAGGGGGGAAAGCAGGGGCAATAGTCCATTTGAGGCCATCTCCCACATAAGTGAATGTCATTAGTTGTGTAATTACCTGCAAAATTGCACTGGCAGGCCAGATGTTTGGCTTACGGGCTGCCTCGGGGTCTAATCTTTCTAAATTTACGAGGAGGAGACTCCCATGTGGTGGTCAGAAGAATCAGACTAAGCTGAGCCCTTTGGCTTTCACACGTCCTCAACCACTTCAGTGTGAGCGTGTACCGATACTGAAGTGTCCGCTCGGTGCTGCCTCCTGGCTCTGTGCATTCTCAGTCCAGCACTCGCTGGGCGTAAATATACCAGCCTCTGTGTGCCCTGGTTCTGCTCAGCTGACCGGCTGCAGCATCTTTGGAGCTGGGCGTTTGCACTGAACAAAGCCTCACACCCTTCTGGGGCTGGGATTTTACTTCAGCGAGTCTGTCTCGGTGCCCGATAGATAACCAACTTGAAACAAACAGCAAACAAGAAACAAAATCTTGGTGAAAGGTCGGGAAAAGCGGCGGAATCAACGCAGATATGGGTCCACCCACTGTTTCTCCGCTTGTTTTCAGATGACTGTCTGTGCGGGCTAACGGGGAGGGGTGGGGTGGGGTGCTGTTGATAGCAGTCTTGAGAACTCACTCCATACAAACCGATCCGAGAAGGAGCAATGTCCTGGAGGTAAGGCATAACATTGAGGGAGATGAGGCACTGGGAGTGGTCTTATTGCTGACTGCTCTCTCCTCTCACCGACGAATCCCACCCTCTCTCCCAGTCTGTCCCTCATGCCAACTTCCTTCTTCGTATTCATTCATGGGATGAAGGGCACCGCCGGCTGCATTTATTACCCCTGTCTAATTGTCCCGGGGAGGGGGGGACAGTTACGAATCAACCACGTTGGCATCTGTGCCCAGCGTGTGTCTGTGAGCTCTTTCTGTGCATGTAATTGTTAAACACACACACACATACCTCAGAACATCCAGAGTGTGGGAGTGGAAGTGGGGGTGGGTATTGCAGAACAGAGGAAAATCGTAATGCAAGGGAAAAGCCGAAAGAACCGCGGATGCTGGAAATCAGAAACATGGGCAGAAATTGCTGGAAAAGCTTAACAGGTCTGGTAGCATTTGTGGAAAGAAATCAGAGTTAACGTTTCGGGTCCAGCGACCCTTCCTCAGAACCTTAATGCAAGAGTCTCACCAAAGGCTGAGAAGCGTCTGATTTGATTTAATTTATTACTGTCACGTGTACCTAGGTAGAGTGAAAAGTTTTGTTTTGCGTTCAGTACAGGCAGATCATACCATACAAAGTAGGTAGTGGAACAGGGCGGTGAATACAAAGTTAAGACTGCAAGGAAGGTGCGCAGAGAGCGAGATGAACACATTCGATTTGGGACTAATCAACATTAGCCTGGGCATTAAGGATTCAGATCCCGTAAGGACAACTTATGGAGTTTACATGTGATAAATACAACGCTGTGAATCTGTCAGTCTCAGTCACAATGGGCACCCTCATCTAGTACAGGAAGGAAATCGCCTTCCTTACCTGGCCTCATTTGACTCCGTCCCCATAACAGTATGGTTGTTTGTGAGCTACCCTCTGAAATGGCCCAGTCACCATTCAAGAGCAGTTAGGGATAAACTCCTTGCCAGAGACACCCACACAGGCTGAATGGACCAAAATCGGATGGATAGTGGGGGCAGCTCCATTTGAAAAACAGAGGAAAGTGGATGCGATTTTCATTCACTTCTGGTCGGGAACAAAGAAAATACTGGAGGAACTCAGCAAGTGCGGCAGCATCTGCGAACAGAGAAATAAAGTTAATATTTCGAGTCCAGTATGACTCATTCCGAGCTGCGTTCTTCTATCTCTCTCAATGTGTGCCCAGCACGTGTCTATGGGCTCTTTCTGTGCAGTTAATTGTTACACATACGCCGACGGAGCGTGTTCATCAGGATGTCCAGACTGTGTCCAAAAAAGTCACACCGGACTCCAAACGCTAATCCACAGCCTCTGCCAGACCTGCTGAGTTTCTCCAGCACCTTCTGTGTTTGTCTCAGATCTCCAGTATCCGCAGTGTTTGGCTTTTATTCCTGTTCTGATCATGAGCGGCCTGTCAGAGAGTGTGACTGCATCAGATTCAAGAACAACTTTCCAGAAGAAAATTGGATTTTAAAAATCGAAAAGGGAATAATTGTAGGGAAAGGGAGCTGGACGTGGGCAAATTGGGAGCGGGCATAATCACGATATGCCGATTGCTAACGCTCTATTGATCCATTCTATTAATGTAGGAACAAAATCTATACAGGCAGGTAGGTGTGATTGTAGGAAGTGGGAGAAAACTGGAAACATCTATTTTTGTTTGTTGTTCGTTAATATTTTGAATCAAACAGAAATATTGTTGTATCAGAGATGTGCATTTAAAGAAAATGTACTTAAAATAAAATGCACTCACGATAAAACGTACATAAAATATTCTTGGAATACACCGTCGCGCTGAAACGAAGCGCACTTAAATACAGTTTGATGGATTAGGAAACGTCCCAGTTTCGCGGGGGGGGGGGGGGGGGCGTAAAACAGAAAGGTAGCGAGGCATTTTTACAGTTTGATTTAAAATTCTATCCCAAGCAAGTGTTTCAAACGGGAAAATGATGAATAAACCCGCCCGAGAAAATGAGTTGAACTCAGTGCGGCCAGTAACTAAATAGATCTGAATTTTTTCTATCGAATGAAAGGGTGTGTGTGTGTGAGAGAGAGATAGCTTTGATTTCCCCGAAAAGAGGTTATTTCCTAGGGAACGAATCCTGAATTAACGGGATGGCGGTCGTTATTAACGAGTGAAGGAAATACATTTGAAATATAATCCACCGACAAAGCTGCAAGTTTTAGTTTAGGGACTCCGAAAAATATCTTCTCTTCGTTCAGTTTAACTTGAGGGTTCTGTGGCTGGAAGTGGGTGTATTGAGGAGTTCTGGAGACAGTGTATTCTGGTCTGAACTCTTTACACTTGCATCCCTCTTGTGAGCATTGGACAGGTAGGTACTTGCTCCAATTGCAAAACCCTTACGTAAAACTGCAAAAGGAGCGATCCCAGTCAAAGGCAAGCAGTTTTAAATCTCTTCCAACTGCATTTATTTTAAAACTCACACCTCCCATATTTAACTTCAATTGGATAACATACTGAGAACAGAATTCAATTTCATGACCCAATGTAAAATGAAATGTACTGAAACAAAGTATCACAACGTGCAGTAATATAAATGTTTAACATGGAGTAAATTACAACTGCTTTCGGCATCATAAAAATGTTTGTGTAGATACATGTCTGTCAGTGTAGATTTTTAAAACATATGTGTGTATGTGTAAATGTAAAATGTTTGTCCCTGCGTGAAAAAAATGCGCTTGGGAGAATATGCACAGCGGTCATAGAGTCTTTGTGCAACGTTAACATATACAAACTGTATATTACTTTAAACTCTATAAAATCCCGTTTCACTACGTTCTCCAAAGCTAACGGCGCTAGTGGTGTGTAAGTGATTTTTAAAATTATCTCAGTTTCTGAAACTAGTTACAAACGGCGGCAGAGAAAACGAAAAGGCAACTTTTGGAAAACAGACTGAGTTTTGAATCACAAGAAGAAGTGTAGAAATGCGAACTGCGCCAAACCTTATGAATTACACTTTCATATCCCGTTTGGATTTTGCTTCTACCATGTGCACACGCTCAAGTTATCATGCTGCCTGATCCGCTGTGATCTCCAGCATTTGTTGTTTTCAGTTCAGATTCCAGCATCTGTAATAATTTTCTCCTCCCAAATTATTACACCGTTAAGTAGCCCGAAACACTTTACAAACATCGAGAGGAAAAAAACCTAGTTACAACAAAAAAAATGACAAGAGTGATCATAATCGAATTACTCCAATAAGTAATGCCACCACAGTCAGCACTCTGATATTATTTTGAAAGTACGGGTTTTAATAGCGATGGTTTTAAGTAACATTGGATAACTTAAAGAGCTGATATTAACGATTAAGTATGTTCCTGAATTCAATTTGTCTTGTTTTATTGGGAAATACAAACAAAATGAAGATTACAATTGGATTTAGATATTCGACCTGCAGGTGTAGCGAGAGCCGCCGTTAGATAACTATAAATGGAAAAACCACGGTCCATCAACTCAAATATTCCGCGCCAACAACTTCTCTTGCATTACTCGGTTAAAATTTACAAAAGGACCGGAGCGAGAGATTGAGGAGACTAGGTCATGTGTTCCAAAAGGAAACGAGAATCTAAATTATCTTGAGTTTCAAAACTGCAAAACGTCTATACATTACAACAACTAAACTAACGTCGAGAATCGAAAGGATTTCAGAATATCAAAAGTCTGGATAACGGTGCAATAAATTAACCATGTACAAAGTGCTTCATGTTCCTGGACATTATACAACAATTAAATAGCCCTTTACTGTTGGAGGGGGAGGAACCTCCGCTTATTAATGTTGTCAGACACAGGATAACATCTACAGATTACCCACCCTTTAACTTGCATTGTGCTGCCGGTTCCATTTTAACACCGCCGGGCGGATCACAGGTTTGAGTCCCTGTGTGAACAGTTTGATCTGTAACTACCCATCATCTGGACGGGTGACAGTCAGGTTTAAGCCCTTAGAACCTCAACGTCAAATCCAATGATAGCGCTCTTGTGGCGCAGTGGGAGCGTCTCTGCCTCTGAGTTAGGAGGCCCAAGTTCAGACCAGAATACACTGTCTCGAAAAAAGTTGATTAGAAATGACTTATAACATACCAGCTGATTTGTAGCTCAATGCTATTGACCTGTCTTTGCTTTCTGTCCCATGGTGACATTAAGGAACAAAAATGCATCAAAATCCATTCATCAGTCTGACAGCTGCATTGTACTGTTCGGATCTGAGCTGCTGTAGATAATTTCTAATCAGCCTGTTCAGATTGCTGTAACACACCTCTGAAGCTGGTGGGACTTGAACCCATAACTCCTAGCCCTGAGCTATGGACACTACCACTACACCACTCCTAGCCCATTAAACTGGAGACCCCCTCCTATTTGACTGCAGGTTCATGGAAGATGAAATTCAGCTCCCTTGTAATCCAACAACCTCACCCATACAGAGCACAGGCAGAAAGCTCTCTGCCCCTGTGCCCAGTCCATCCCCCATTTCTACATACAGCATGTGGATAGAGTAGTGGCTTCTTCCAGACAACACATGGTTGTGGCTGGGGTTCCAGTGAAAACTGGGATAGAGAGTTGAATCCAGTACAGAGAATGCTGAAGAAACTCAGCAGGTCTGGCAGCATCTGTGTAGAGAGAAACAGAGTTAATATTTTGAGTCCAGTGTGACTCTTCTTCACTCTTGTCTCTAACCCTCTCTTTCTCTCTGCATAGATGCTGCCAGACCTGCTGAGCTTCTCGACTGCTTATTGAAGATTTCCAGCATCTGCTCTATTTTAATTTATGGGACAGAAATTTATTAGCAAAGAGCATGAATTAAAACCAAGGAGCTTAAGATGAAGTTTAATCAATGTCATGGCCAGAGCAAGTCATGGAATACGTTTGAGGGGCTGAATGGCTGATTTATACTCCTGGGTGTCCTTTGTGCTTTTTTCTTAATGAGGTTCCTTTTTGCAACTTTTCACTTCATGCCCTATCACCAAGTCAGCAGCCTCTCACTAATTCAATCCTACCAACGGGAAAAAAAACTAATTAGAATTACATCCAATGAATGCCCTTTAGAGAAGGACTTATGCTGCCCTCACTGACCCAATGGTTGTTTGTTGCTGTGAAAACCCCTTCTAGTTGACTAAACAAAAGAAATCTGTCGTCCTTATTTAGTCTGGCCTACATGTGATTCCAGACCCACAGCCAGGTGGCTGACTTTTGACTGCCCTCTGAAATGGCCTAGCAAGCCCCTCAGTTCAACAGAAATTAGGGATGGGCATTGAACACCGGCATTGCCAACAATGCCCATATCCCACAAAGGAATACAGTACTTAAAAACCGAATGGTCAACAGAGAAGAAACCTCTTCAGAATGGCATTCATGCTACCTGGCAAGACGCCTTTCTGAATTGGGGCCCTGCCTGGAGTGGAATCTCAATCTGATGGATAGTGGGGGCATGTCCTCAGTGTGTCCTGGTGACAGGAAGCATCACCCATTCCTACGACATGCCAGGATATTACAGGCACATTCATCACTCTAATCAGGTCAATGGTTGGGCATCTTGTGAGAATTATACCACTCCCTGGCCCAGCTAAGTCTAATTCCTGCATTCTGTGAATTCTGGAACAATGAGACAGTTCCGAGATTCTCAAAATGCATTGTCTACTCACTGATGCTGTCGCAGATAATGATTTCAGACAAAATACTGCTTCAACTCAGAAGAGTGCAAATTCCTCTGATCCACTTTATCATTCAGGTGAGATAGTGGGACCCACATGTTTTATTGATGAGATTGACACAATTGCAGTTGGTGCATTGCTGGAGATTCAACTGACACTTTGACCTTGATGGATCACATTCACCACTGCAATACTATGCCCCATGTCCACAGTAGGTGGAACTGGCAGAGGATTTAGGCAAAAATCATGCTCCCTTGCCTGGACTGCTGGGTGGCATTTTGATTTAACAGGGTTAGACTTTGCAGAAGAACACTTTAATGGCTGCAGTGTACTTTGCAACGTCCTGGGGGCTTTGTACATACTTCTGAATAGGGAAATAAACCTGAAGAGCTATGAACAGGGATTAGACAGGCTGAGGTCGTTTTCCTTTGAGCAGAGGAGGCCGACAGCAGACCTAATTGAGGTGTACAAAGTTACATGGGGCATCAATTGGGGTGGATAAGAAGGGACTTTTCCCCTCTGTAGAGTGATCAATAAACTTGGGTATAGATTTAAGGTGAAGGATAGGAAGGGATTTAAGGTAGAATGCTTTCATCCAGAGCGTGGGAGTGTCTGGAACTTGCTGCCTGAAAGAATGATACAGGCAGGTCCCATCACAACATTTAACAAGTCATAGAGTCATACAACATGGAAACAGGCCCTTTGGTCTTACTCATCCATGCCAACCAGTATTTAGATGTTCACGTGAGATGCCACTTTACTCTTGGTCTGAAATGCAGGCCCCCATAAACCCAACACATCAGCAGTAACTGCACTGTGATACTTACAGGTTGCTGGTCTCTGAGCTGTGGTGATAGTTTGCAACAGTTCAAAAACGAAAGGAACAATGCTATATTGACTGAAAGCAATCTGTCCAACTTCTCAAAGGGAACACAGCGCCTTTTTTTTTAACATCTACTTCTCACTTTGCTAACGCCGGCCAATTTGAGACCAAAGGAGGGTCGGCCTTGTTGTTTAATCGTCTTTGTTTGCGTTGTCACTGGTCAGTTCAAGAGAATGGCCTTAGTGCCTCATTCCAAGCCTCCCTTCCTTCCTCTTGGAGGCGCTCTCGTTCCGGGATCTCTTGTCCTTTTTGACGCAGAAGTATTTGGTGATGGTTTTCCGGCATTGTTCACACTTGACGGCGCAACACCAATGGAATTTGCAGTTGCAACTGCTCATCATCTGGGCTCGCCTCTCGCCCACAGCCAGGCCACAGTCCCCGCACAGCCTCTTGCAGCTTCGCTTCTCCCACTTGCTGAGCAGCTTCCCCTTCCTCACGCACTCCCTGCCTTCCGTTCCCTGCAGCCCCAGGGTCTTGTTCTCCAGGCAGTAGTCAGGCGAGTCCTCCAGGTGCACCAGCTCCTTCTTGGAGATGGAGCTGAAGGTCTCGGCGATCGCCCCTCTGCTGGCCGCGCTGTTGCCTGCTCCTTTCAGCAGGTCAATCTTCAGCGCCTTGTGATACTTCTCCTTCAGGTAGTTGCCCACCTCTCGGAATTCAGGGAGCTGCAACCAACAGGTCTGTGTCGTACAGCTCCCAGACACGCCGTGACACTTACAGGTTCGCTTCATTGTGCCTTTGACTGCCTGAGCAACAAAAATGTTACATTTTACCTTCTGCTCAGTAAATGCATTTTACGGATATTTCAGAAACAGGGCCGTGATATTATTGATAGACGATTAAGCCAGAGACCCCGTGTCATGTTCTGGGGACCTAGGTGCGAATCTTGCCACAGCATATGTTCGAAACACGCCGCAGCAAATGGTGGAAGTTGAATTAAATGAGAATTTGGAATTAAGAATCTAATGGTGACCATGAAATCATTATCAATTGTGGAAAAAAAAATCCATTTGGTTCAGTAATGCCCATGAGGGAAGGAAAGCTGCCATTTTTACCTGGTCTGGTCTACATGTGACTCCAGACCCACAGCAATGTGGTTGACTCTTAACTGCCCTCTGGACAATTAGGGATGGGCAAGATCTTATGTTTTGGTCAGATTTTTAAATATGCATTTATATAGCACATTTCATTACCTCAATACGTCTTACCGCCACTGAAGCATTTTAAAAATGTGAACCACTATTAGAATTGTTCTTGTAATTTTATGCACTATCACTGTCAAGGTTATCAGTTACTGCCCATCTCTAATTGCCCTTGACTTGAGAGTGGTAAGAACCACCAACCTTACTGTAGGTCTGGAGTCACCTGTAGGCCAGACCGGGTAAAGATGACAGACTTCCTTTCCAAAGGGCATATCAAACTAGATGGGTTTTCAAGATAATAAATTATTGTTTCCGGGTCATCATTACTGAGATTAGCTTTGCAAACACTGTGATGTTAGTACATTTGATTATGTTGATTCCAGGTTAACAGCTAGACAGACAAGCATATTTCAACTCTCACTCATAGTAAGTACTTAGTCCAGTTAAAGAGGATGATTTGACAGAATATTTGAAATTTTAGCACTATTAATCCAGACCTTTTCTCCAAATTTAAATGATATTTCAGTTCATCAGGAGTTATTACCAGTTAGAACAGAACTGGAAAATGTACCTATCGTTCATAGAAACATTAATGCTTTTATTATATCATGAAGTTGAATACCACTACTGTCCTCAGATGAGTGCAGAACTAAAATAAAGATTCAAGTGCTTGTCAAAAGCTGTTTGGATTTTTTTCAGAATTTTTGTTAGCAGTTGACGGTGGATTCCTATTTTTGATTAGCAATTTGCTATCAAATGTAAGCCAGATGTTTGGTATTGAGACAGGCACAGGATGTAAACTTTAAAGAGCAAACTATGAATCAAATGTGGACATTTTCACATCTACTAGCAAAATACTTCCTGATCATGATCCATTGTACACACAAAAAATGACTGATTACAATTTTTCAGAGAAAAAGTAACAAGAAATTGTTAATTCTATTTGCTCATGGGATGCAGGTGTCACTTGAATTTGATATTCATCCCTAATTCTCTTTGAGAAAGTGGTAATGAGCTGCCTTCTTGAACTATGCAGTTTATGTGGTGTAAGTACACTCACAGTGCTTTTTGGAGGGGAATTCCAGGCTTTTGACCGAGCGATGCGAAAGACCAGTGTTATAGTTCCAAGTCAGATGTTGTGTCACTTGGAGGGAAATTTGCAGGTGTTGTGTGTTCATATATATCTGCTAACCTTGGTCCTTCTAGATGGTGGAGGTCGTGGGTGTGGAGGGTGCTGACAGAGAAGCCTTGGTGAGTTAATGTAGTACATATTGTAGGTGATACCCATCACTGCCCTTCTATATTAGTGGTGGAGCAATGCAATGGGAGCTTACTGAATATATGTGAGGGAAGGATGAGGATGGGAAGAGATCGGGAACTTGTTAATGTAAACAGGTAGGAAAACACCCTTCTTTAATACAATGAATAATTTGAAATACTGATCTACTCAGTCTAACCTAATGCTACATGTGTCTGAAGCAATTGTACTTTGATTGACTAATATGTTTAGATAATAGTTGGAAAGTGCAAACTTGGCTAAATACTAAAATTGGATAAATGCTGTTCCAATAAATGTTATATAAGGCTAGCTGGATAAACTGACAGCCAGGCAATGCACAGATCAAATGCAATTGTTTAGAATTTAGGCTCTTTTTTGTATTGCTGTCAAGTAATTCAATCCGTTGTTTATCGAAATCACTGGCACGCTAGTTGTTGTTCTATAATTCCAAAGGTCGGACATCAAGCTCAAATACTCAGCATTTTAAGGAAAGAAATGCATGTACAGATTGCAACGTCATTTAGTTTTGCATTGATGAATTGGCAGATACATAGACCATTCTCAAGGCTAATTATAAACAAAGATTATTGTGTTGTTGATAATTCTTGCCTTGCACTCATCAGGACAGACTCACAAGAATACCTAATCTTAAGAGGAACAACAACATATGAGGCATGAGAAAATGATGCTGACTGGTTGACAAGCTGACTCTATGTGGTCAAGGTGTTACCCAGTGGAATGCAGGAAATGGCCATCCCCCAAACCGTTTGTTTAGTTGAGAGAGGTGCAGTTTGTTTCTGCTTGCAAAGGACAGGGCCCTGCATAGGAATATTGCAGAATCACAGAATTATTGCCATGCAAAAGGAGGCCATTTGGCACTTCGTGCCTGCACCCATTCTCTGAATAAGCCATTCTCCACCATTGTCCATCCTTCTCCCAGTTACCTTGCATGTTGTTCATCTTCAAATCTCAATCCGAGTGCATTTTGAATGCATCTATTGAACATGCCTTCACCACAGTCTCAGGCAAAGCCTTCCGGCCCCTAACTATTTGCTGTGTGAAAAAGTTTTTCTTTTCACAACACTTTTGCTTCTTTTAAGTTCATTTATTTAAATCCATTTAAATCTGTGCGCGCTGGTTATTGGACATTGGTGACTTCTAGCATGTGGAAGTGAGGCAACATTTAATGGAGCCGATCCTGAACTGCTTGTTTGGTGGCGTAACATTTTTACGACCCTCTGTGTGATTTTGTTCCTACCTGTGATTTTACGAGTGTGTTTATGCGGCAGGGGGCGGGGATGGTGGGAGTGAAGATGTGTGAATTTTACCTTCCTGCCGGCCTCGTTGTTGTGCAGATTCATGGCGGCTCTGGCGTCCTGGCCGGTCTCCAGTGCATCGACAAACTGTTTGGAAATTGTCTCACCGAAGCCCACGTTGTCACTGCAGCCTCCCCACAGCCAGCCCTGTCCTCCTGCATCAAGTACATGGTTATTACCACCATCAGTGCTGCCCGAACACAGCTTCTCCCTTGACCCATGCCAAATATTGGTGGCCAACACTTACCTGGTTGCCCATTCCGTGAATCATCGCAGCCACAGTTGTCGAAATCGCCCAGACTGCAGTTTCTGGTCAGTGTGTACATTACACCAGCTGAGCTGATAGCGTGGACGAAAGCAGCCTCTCGGTTTGCTGGCAGAGGACAGAGGAATTCTCTTGTTATAATTCACTTATTGCCCCACACAGAATAGCAATGAGCTGCCACAGAGACTTAAGATGCGACACAGGGATGTATATTGGTCTGTAGGCCATGGTGAGATGGGAACTCAGTATTGGGAGATGAGGAAAGGGATTTGGAGTAGAAGTGGGCAGCTGTAGAATGGGAGGATGGTGAAAACAAATGGACCTCAATGAAAATGGTGAAGGAGACCCACACAACCAAGGGAAGGATGTAAAGAGGGGTCAGTGACTTCTATATAAGAGGCTTCTATACAGATAAACTCTGAAAGAAACAGAGTGTCTTTTTGAGACTAAAAAGTCCAACAAGTTGGAAAATAAAGAGAGAGAGAAACTTTATGGAGAAAAATATCAAGAGAAATGGCTCAATTTAAGACACAAATTAGCCATGATTTAACTGACTGGCAAGTGTCTTGAGGGGCTGACTGGCTCCAGCATAAATGCTGGCCCAGCCTGTAACACCCACCGCGCAAGAAGCAATGGAAAGATCTATGTGTAACCTGCAGAGCTATGGACCAGCTGCTAGGAATGAGAGGCAAATGGGCTGAATGGCCTCTTTCTATATTTCTAAGGTTCTGCTCATTCTCTCTAAGTGGAGTGTCTGGTAATTGTAGACCAGTGTGGACATGTTTTTTTAATTCATTCACATGTTGAGGGCATTAGTGGTTAGGTAGCATTTATTGCCCATCCTTAATCAGAGGGAAGTTAAAAGTCAACCACATTGCCGTGGGTCTGGAGTCACATGTAGGCCAGACCAGATAAGGTAGGCACTATCCTTCCCAAAAAAATATTAGTGAAGCAGATGGGCTTTTTCCTGACAATGGATTCATTGTCATCATTAGACTCTAACTCCAGAATTTTATGTTGTTATTGAATTCAAATTCCACCATCTGCCATGGTAGGATTCAAACCCAGGTTCCCAGAACATTACCTGGGTCTCTGGATTAATACCACTAGGCTGTTGCCTCCCCAGGACACGTCTGGAGATGTAGTGTGCATGGACAGAGAGTAATCACTGCCACTGGTTGGATGTACCCTGACAATGCTAACAGTGCTGCCATGGGGTTGAAGGAGGTCTCTACCCCCATCCCTCCCAGGGCCCTCTCTTACCACTCCGCAGGCCGCTATGCGTGGACAACTGCAGCGCTCTCTCCGGGCAGTTCCAGCGGTCCCACGCAAATTGATGCTTACATTCTTCAATGCCACTCTGGGCACCAGCTGCCACACTGCCAGAGTAGATCAGATAGGCCTGGGGCAAGGAAACAGTTCATCAGAGACTGGGTGACAACCACCTCACCACTAGCTCCCTACAACCAGCAGAACCAGGAGAGAACCAGCAAACTCAGGAGCAGGGATGAAACCAAGCACTCAGTAACCATCAGCCTGGACTCAATCCTAACGTGAAACCAGAAGTGTGGGATGCTGGACTGCACAGAGAAAAATGTGGAGGAGCTCAGCAGTGTGTGTCTGTGAAAAAGAGAGAGAAACAGAGCAAATATTTTGACTTCAGAATACAAAACTCTTAAAACTGAACTGTTCTGGTCTCCCACAGTCACTGTAGACGTGCAGTTTTTTATGTGTTAATGGGTGGCACAGTGGCTAGCAACGCTGCCTTACATTACCAAGGACCCAGGTTCAATTCCACACTCAGGAATTGAGCATTCTCTCTGGATCTGTGTGGGTTTCCTCTGGGTGCTCTGGTTTCCTCCCATGGTCCAAAGATTGTGCAGGTTAGGTGGATTGCCATGGGGAAATACAGGGATAGGGTACTGGGTGGACCTGATGGGCTGAAATGCCTGATTCCACACTGCAGGGATTCTATCATTCTAATCTTTTGGGGAGAAATGTGGTTACTGTGAGCAGGATATGGACACCAAATGAAGTTCAAAGGTTTTAAAATCTATAAAATTCTAACAGCACTAGACAGGATAAACACAGAAATGATGTTCCCGATGACTGGAATGTCAAGAACCAGGGTTCACAGTCTAATGAGATGTAGTAGGCAATTTCAGACTGAGCTGAGGAGAAATTTCTTCACCCAGAGAGTGGGGAGCCTGTGGAATTCACTACTAGAGACAGCATTTGAGGCCAAATCATTGAATGTTTTCAAACAAGGAGATAGATATAGCTCTCAGGGCTAAAGCGATCAAAGGCTATGGGTAGAAAGCAGGAACAGGGGACTGAGTTGGATGATCAGCCATGAATATATTGAATCGTGCAGCAGGTTCAAAGGGCCGAATGGCCTACTCCTGCTCCTATTTTCTGTAACAAATCAAATAGCTGGAGAAGCTCAGCAGGTCTGTCAGCATCTACGGAGAGAGGAAGTAGAGTTAACGTTTCGGGTTCAGTGAACACTCAGTGTTTGAATGTCGCTCTGATTCCCTTTCAGTTCAGAAAGCAAGCACCCTCTGTGTCAGCCCCTGCTCTCTGTCAGCCCCTGCTCTCTGTGAGGAGGACACACTCCCACTGTCTCCTGGAGCAGGAGGGATGGCGGTTTGTTCTTTTTTAAAATTATGCAGACCCGCTTTCCTGAAGGGGGCAGAGGCATCTGTCCATCGGGACAATGATAAACCTCAACCCACATCCAGTAAAGTGGGAGATTCCTGGGTCTCCCAGAAATAGGCACAGAATAAGAATCGAGTTCCGGCCCCGAGATGGGGGAGAGTGTGTTTAACATCGGGACAACTTTGCAAGCGAAAATTTCGACTTTAAACTACGTTTCTCACCACATCCCACGCCAAACTGAAATCAGTCCAATTATCCTTGTCACCTGACCAGCTTTTAATTGAAGACCACCGACATAGTGCAGAAAATCCCCGTTCCCTCTGATTTCTCTCCACAGATGCTGCCAGACCTGCTGAGCTTCTCCAGCAATTTCTGTTTTTACCCATATTAGCCCTACCTTCCCGCACAAGGCCAACAACTTTCTCTTTCTCTCTCTCTCCACAGACTACTGAGTTTCTCCAGCACTTTCTGCTTTTTATTCCGGATTACCAGCCTCCACAGTACTGAGCTTTGGTTCCAGTTTTCCTAGTTACCTTTTTAATTCTTTATACATGTTGACATTTCCAAAATGCGCAGCGTTTTAATATTTTAACTTTGCGCATCTCAGTGTTTGCATCTCGTTCATAAAGACTCATTACTTCCCCGTTATGTCAGACTATCTTTCGTGTTCCGCCAGGCACCAAATTTTCACATCTCTCTCACATCCCCTTTTCGGTATATAATCCTCTCACTTCAATATTATTTCGTCCTGGACCCGTTCTACAATGGAGAATTCTGCAAACTTACAGCCCTCTGGATGAAGAAATTCTTCCTCATCTCAACCCTGAAAGTTTTGCCTCGTATTCTGAGTCAATGATCTTATATTCTAGTTTCTTTCAGCCAGGGGAGACTTCCCAACATCTACCCAGTCCACCTTTACTACAAGACTCTGTTCCAGTGGGACCGCCGCTCGTTCTGTCTGTAGATCTCTCCAGTTCTAGTCTCTGAAATTCAGGTTATTGGACTTTATCGTTTAAATCCAACCGGGGGAGGGGGGACACTGAGAATCGGGGGAGGGGGTGATGACTTGGCGGTGGAGAACTGGAAGTTTACAAGTTTAAAACAAATTTCAGCAGCGAGTTCCTGATCATTTTATCTGCCGTAGTCTACAGGTTGCTAACTGGAATTTTTCAGACCCTAGTCAGCCTCACAATTAGGGAAACAGTTTGCCTTGTGCTTCCAAACGATCCCGTCCCTTAAAAACGGAATTCAACCCGGTTCAGTAACAGGAGCTAGCGTCAAGAAAGTGGCGAGATGGTCTTAAAATCTCCAACATTATTACTGCAGACCCTAAAAATACACACACACACACACACATATACATACAGACACAGAGACACATACAGAGACACACATACGTACACACAACAGACATAGACACACACACAGACACACAGCCACGCACACGCAGACAGACAGACACACACACATACAGAAGGAGATATAGGAGAGTCCCCTCCCTTAAAATAGCCTCTGAATCTTCAAGCATTTACCAGGAACACAAGCCTAAACCCATGCCATTATCATTTATAAATGGAAGGATGATCAAAATTAAAAACTGCACTTTCTTACCTTGGGACCGGTCATGAGGAAATTATTTACTGACCTGGAACAAGAAGAGTCAAACGATTAAGTTGTAGAAAGCTGCCAAGTTTGCCCTTCGAAAATATATGGGATTTTTTTGTGTGTGAGGGGTGGGGGGGAGAGACCTTCTTAAATCCCTCCAAGCGCCTCAGATAAGATGATATCCCCAGCTCAGTCCCCCACTCAGTGCTGGTCTGAGCATTTAAGGCGATAAAGCTTTGATGCGGCCCATCCTGTTATGGAGAGGGACAGGAGTGGGGGAAAGGGCAGGGTGGGTGGCGAAGCTCCCGGACATTTTTGCAGGAACAGGCTGGAGACCAGGCGACGGGGAAGGAAGCCAGAGGTAGGTTGGATGGAGAGAAACGCAGGGTCTTCCCAAAGGCTTCACTTACCAGGGGTGGCACAGCTTGAGGTAGATGTTGAGAATAAAGAGTGAGGGCAGCCAGACCTGGGGAACGATCATCCCGAGAATCCCAGCAAGGACAGTGATCACAGCTGAACTGGCAATAAGGGGGGAGCGCTAGCGGGTTCCTCTCTGAAGGACAGGGCTCACCGAAGACCGATCCTGTTGTGTAAGGTTAACACGTGTGAAGGAGTGATGTGAATTGAAGACTTCTCTCATCCCAGCATCAGATTAGCTACTTAATTACGGAGCTTCCTTCTCTACCAAGGCTCAGCCAATCAGAACTGAAGTGGGATGGTTGGAGGGTTGGGGTGGGGGGGCGGGGGGTGTGTGTGGTTTAGTGAATTGATCAAACACAAACTCCAGGCTTTCAACCATTGGGAAAACAGCAAGGCTGAGAGAGAAAGAGAGAACTGACCAGAGAGAGAGAGAGCGAGAGAGAGAATGCTGTAAGGAGATTGACAGAGCAAATGGGGAACAGAGTGAAACAGAGAGAACACAAACGGAGGTGTAGAAGAGAGAGAGTGAGGTACAGACAGAGACATAGAAACAGAGAGAGATTCTGAAAGTTAAGTAAAGAAGATGGAGGATGAGATAAAATCAGACCCAGGAGTATAGATAAACACAAATTAGAATGGCCATTTGGCCCCTCAATTCGTGGTACCATTCAATAAGATTGTGGTTGATTTGCTTGTGATCTTAACACTACTTTCCTAAGCTCCCCACCATTGCCCCCCCCACCCCTTGAATCCCTTGTCCATCAACAATCTCTAACTCAGCTTTGAATAACTTCAATGAGTCAGCCTCCCCACAGCTCTCTGGCAAAGGGAATTCTACAGGCAAACAACCCCGAGAGAAAGAGAAAAATAAATCTTTTCTTTGCCTTAAAAATGACACCTCTTTTACTCCATAAGGGCAATTGAAAGAGTAGAGGGCTAAAAAGACACAGAGAGAATTACAGTCAGTGAGTAACAGAAAAATAATAAAAGATACAAGGTTATAAGATGGAAGGAAGGATGTCAAACGCACGAGAAGACAAAAACAAAAGAAGTGTAAAAAGAAAGGAGTGAAAGAGATAGTGATGAAAAGATAGACAATGTTATTCTGTTGCTATCTGTGATATTGGTGAAATTTGGACTGTACAGTCCTCAAATTGGAGTTATACTGCTACCTGACAGGCAGATTGACTGTGGCATGGTGGCCCAGTGGTTAGCTCTGGTGCCTTGCAATGCCAGGAACCTGGGTTTGGTTCCACCCTTGGGCAACTGTGTGCGTGTGTGGGGCGTTTGCACATTCTCCCTGTGTGTGTGGGTTTCCTCTGGGTGCTCTGATTTCCTTCCAGTCCAAAAGTACGCAGGTTAGGTAGATTGGCCATGGGAAATGCAAGGTAATAGGATACGGGGTAGGCCTAGTGGGATGCCCTTCAGAGGGTCAGTGTGGAGTCACTGGGCCAAATAGCCTGCTTCCACGCTGTAGGGGTTCTATGATTCAAAGGCAGTTAGTGTATGCTGGGAGGACTTGGTTCAGTCCTCTCATAACCTCCCACCCGCCACCAACATTCCCTGCAATGATTTATAACTCTAGAACAAATCAGCACCTGACTCTGCATGTATCACCCACTTTCTGTAGATCTGAAGTTTAAACTGATCGTTAGAGACACACAGAATGAGGAAGAAGGGGATGGAGCACATAGGATTTAGAAACAGGAGTAGGCCATTCGCTCTTTGAGCCTGCTATTCAATATGATCATGTTTAATCTGGTTATAGCCTCAACTGCACTTTCCTGTTGCATCCCTTCCATAACTCTTGGTTCCCTTGTTTAACAAAAAAAAAGTCTAATTCAGCCTTGAATGCATCCAATTTCTCAGCCTCCTCTGCTTTTTACTTTTTTTTCTTTCACGGGATATGGGTATTGCTGGTTGGCCCAGCATTTAGTGTCCATCCTTAATTGCCTTTGAGAAGGTGGTGGTGAGCTGTCTTGGGGTGTTGGTACACCCACAGTGCTGTTAAGACATGAGTTCTCGGATTTTGACCTGGCAACACTGAAAGAATGGCAATATATTTCCAAGTCAGGATGGTGTGCGTCTTGAAGGGAAACTTACAGGTGCTGGTGTCCTGTATGTCTTCTGCCTTTGTCCCTATGGCTGGTAGAGGGCACAGGTTTGGAAGGTGCTGTCAGAGGAGCTTTGGTGAGTTATTCTCTGGGCATGAGAATTCCACAGACTAAGGACTGTCTTGAAAAAAATAAATTCCCGCTTCAGCACCTTAAAAGGGTTAAGAAGAGACCGGTGATCAAAAATAGTGGACCATCTCTGGGTGAGGCGAGCAAGGAGTTAGAAATAATGAGTGTTTGAGTGCCTTTGTGAAAAAAATGTTAGAGGACCTGTCTGTGGTAAGTATACATAGAAAGTGCTGGAGAAACTCAGCAGGTTAGACAGTATTTGTGGTGAGAGAAACAGAGTTACATTTCAGGACAATGATCCTTCATCAGTCCTGGCCTTTCCTGAAATTTGTCTATTTTGGGTAGTACCTGTGCGAGGAGGGGCTAGTATTGGTGAAGGGGCAAGAGAACAAATTGCACTGATAATCGCTGTTCTGTTACAGTTTATCTATCTCATCTGCAGTGTATATTTAAATGATATAAATACTATCGATATATTCTGTTTGCAATCCCTTGGAGTGAGGAGATACTTTCCATGGAATAAAAATAAGGTGAGGGAGAGAGAGAGAGAGAGAGAGAGAGAAAGAGAAAGGGTAGGAGGAAGAGAGAGAAAGACTGTAAGGGATATGGGGTGCAGTCAGTGAACGCTAAATGCAGTGTTAAAAGTGTCAGTAAAAGACTAAGGGAGAAACAGCATTAAGAAAACACAAAACCCACATTCCACATTGGCAGTGGGTCACTAGCCTGTCAGCTGGTAGATTAATGGTCGAGGAAGAGTTGTTTGCATTCTTGAAACTTCCTTCTTTCTTTGTCATCATTTTGCTTCCAGACCAGATGTACCTCGGCGAACAAGACTCGCCACTATGGTAGCTCCAGTACATTCTCTTCCCAGCTGTTGAGGTCAACACCAAATTTCAAGGAGGCTTTCAGAGTACCTTTCCATTGACTGCCCTGTGGCCTTAGACCAGTCGTGAAATGGGAGTAAGGAGCACATTGTAAGGCAACTGTTTGGCATTCGAACAGAATAGCCTGCCCATTGCAGTTGCTACATAAAATGGTCACCTCTCTGCTCATGATGGCTGCTTCCTGGAGGGCGCTTGTGATCACATGGTGACCATCCTGATGGATCATCCTGGTCACATGTAGGATCATCCATAGCCAGTGCTGTTGGTAAATCTCAATGCTTTCTCAGGTTTTGATGTTACGTCACCCAGGGCTTGCAGCATAGAAGATTGTTGGAAGAAAACCTGTAGACTACAACCTGTGTCCCTCCAAAGGTGATGGTTAATGGAACAGATTCCCAGAAGAGGACCTGTGTACAGGTTCCTGTGCAGGACCTCCAAGTCTATGATCACTGACTGGGATGAGTGACTACTGAGAAAGCAGAAGTGATCAATTGCCTCTAGGAGGCCAGACACAACCATGATGCTGGGGAGAATGTGGTGAGAAGCCAGGTGTCGGTTGGAAGAGGGTCCTTTATCAATGCATTAGGAATCTGTTTTTGTTTTTGATTGTCTATGTGCTCAATGTATACATTGACCATATATATCTTCTCAAGGAACGAATTCTGAATGTGTTTATTCCCTGTATGTGTTACTTATATCCACAGAATATATACTTCTTCTGTCTATATTTAAACTGTCTGTCAGGCTCCTGTGATGGATCGCAGGATATATCCAAACGGTTCTTTTCGGATTTGGTTAAATGTAATTAAGAGGAGATTCAACTGCAGCAATTTGCTTAAATATGGACATTTATTCAGTAATAATAAAAGACAGGAACATTTATTAAGTAAATAAAAAGAATGAAAAAGAGAGGAAAAAAGCAATAAGCCTCACGCCCTCTGCCCGATCGATGACTTGCCTGGAGGCTGAGGTTGTTCCTGGCACCGTTCACAATCCCAGCCCGAGGTAAAGTCTGACGACTTGGAACGAAGCTGTCTCTCTCCCTTATATACGGTGTAACAAACAGCCAGGCACAGAAAAATATGTTGATTGTGCTGGCATTGGCACGTACAGGAATATTCATGGGATTCATTCAAGGGCGTGTAGCTGTCGAATAACATCAACATGTTTAGCCCTTCAGCCCATTCTACACAACCCACCCCCCGATGATAGTTGACAGCGCATGTTACAATTGCAGTTGTAGACGCAAGTCAGAGATGGCCGCGTGAGACCGAGTAATGAGAGTATGTAACCTACACTCGAAGATCAAAACTACAATGAAAATAACAATCACCAATGCAATCAATATAACAATGAGGCGTATCATTAAATTAACGCTCGCAGTGGCCTTTGGGGACCGACCCTTAAATATATATCCCACCCCGATGTACAGTCAAGGCTGTGATGGAACCAGCAAGTCGTGCCACCTCATGGAGACGACCATAATATCGTTTACCTTTTTATTCCAGTTAAACTGTTTACATAACTTGCTGTAAAATTCAGTATATTCGAGATTCAGGTTCCTTAATTTCTGTGATAACAAGTATGGGGCTGGATGAACACAGCAGGTCAAGCAGCATCATAGGAGCAGGATCTCCTATCTACTAACATCATCCCGCCCCCTTGACCTGTCTGTCCTCCCTGGACTGACCTATCTCCTCCCTACCCCCCTACCTACACTCACCTTTACTGGCTCCATCCCTGCCTCTTCGACTTGTCTGCCTCCTCTCCACCATCCATCCTCTATCCATCCCCTATCCGCCTCCCCCTCTCTCCCTATTTATTTCAGAACCCTCTTCCCCTCCCCCATTTCTGATGAAGGGTCTAGGCCCGAAACGTCAAGTTTTCCTGCTCCTATGATGCTGCTTGACCTGCTGTGTTCATCCAGCCCCATGCTTGTTATCTCGGATTCTCCAGCATCTGCAGTACCTTTTATCTCTGATACATCCTTAATTTCTGTGTTTTATTTTTATCCTCCAGTTCCCTATCCATAGCTCACCTCACCCAATAACAGTAAAATAGCATCACACATGGACTCAAAATTTCTCCAGCTCTCTTTATCTATAGCTGTCTTGAGGATACTTCTTCAATATGTTTCCCTCCTTGCCAATTTCCTGAATGATTGTATCATTGAGTGGTAACTACCTCCATATGCAGGTACCCTCTTTGAGCTACAACATACATGGGATCAAACAATACAGCTCTATCGCTCCTCAGGCTTTATCTTCAACTTATGCTTCCTGTCTTTTAGTTTTCCCAGGGTTCTCTTACCAGAGACTCTTACATCACGTGAGTCTTAGCCCAGCTTTCTTTCACCTACACTAACTGTTCTAAAACATTGCAATTTCACCTTCTGGTTTAAACACAGGAGTATGCGCATCATACAAAGGCATGTATGGAATATCTGTATGTCATCCGATGGGCCTTTTCACTCAGTCCACGATTACTCCTCCCAGAATCCATATTCTTTCACTTCTGTAACATTTTGACATAATAACCAATCACCTTTCTTATTTTGTCTGTAATTCTTCTTACATCCCTTTCACTAATACTACTTTCATTGTTTTAAAGCCAGTTTCTCTGTGGATTTTGTCAGTGTCTTATCATTTAAACTATGTTTTATGTTCTTCCAAGCCACACATATCCTTTTGTCAAGTAGGTGTACATCTCTGAGACCCATTCTTCAGTGCATGTTTTTCACCATTTCATGCTTGTTACCTCCGAGATAACATTCATTTTTGCACACTTACATTGGTGTCCCAAGACCATGTCACACATTCTTGACTCCCACATGATCTTATCAAATGACCAATGAGGTTTTATTTATCTCTCCAATGCCTCCGGTAGTGGCTTGATCACCAATTCAATTCTCATTAAAAGAAAGACAAGGACACAAACATCACCAAGAGAAAGCTATCAGTTCTGTGCTCTCATCTAAACTTCCTTTTCACTCCTGTAACATTTTATCCTAAATTACTGCTTTAACCCATGTTTCTAATTTTTTTGTCTTCTGCACCAGTCTCCACCTATAATTATTTCATCTTATCCAATTTTGCAACTTAACTATTACCATCATATCTAATTCTAGGGATCTGTAGAAATTTGTAGTCCATGGAACATAATCTTATAATATTTTTAAAAAAGTCAAACTTTTATGTTGGTTTCAGGCACAACATACTTTGTTCTTTTTCTAAGATGACCCACTTCTTGTTTTAAAAGTTACTTGATGACTCATTCTAAATATTTGATACATCTCATTGTAAATTTGTCCTACATTTGTTTCAATATTCTGTTTACTCCCTTAAAGTCACTAACCATTTTTGTATGCACTAAAACCATTGAGACTGTGTTCATGCGCTTTATCATTTCCCAAAATCCATTTAGATTTTCAGGTAACTATTCCATGTAAATGTTCTAGAATACCAAGGCATGTGAGTCTTAATATAGTTTTTGTCATGATATGCTTAAGTGTACCGAGGCACAATGGTTTCAAGATTCCTGACACCGACTACAATTGATATTTTCACAGTACTTCCCTAACGCTGAAAAGTGTTATCGAAGAATAGGTGATGGGCTGAGGATGCCTCAAACATCACTGTGTTGCGATGTTGAAATTCTGCAAAAGGGCTCAGTGGAAGGAAAATGCAACCTGTTGCTCTGGAGTTATTCCATATTCCAGGGTGGAATGTGGCAGACTCTGGATTCGGGTCTGAAGCAAATATGTTAGCACAATTCGGACCCCCGAAAGGATGTCTGATGAAGTGTTTGTGTTTGTTGCACATGCATTAACTCATATTGAACAGCATTTTTTAAATTCATTTGTGGGGCATGGATGTCATTGGCTGGGTCAGCATTTCTTGCCCATCCCTAGTTGCTCTTGAGAAGGCGGTGGTGAGGTGCTTTCTTGAACCCCTGCAGTCCACCTGCTGTGGGCTGACCCAAAATGCCCTTAGGGAGGGAATTCCAGGATTTTGACCCAAAAACAGTGAAGGAATGGTGATATATTTCCGAGTCAGGATGGTGAGGCTTGGAGAGGAGCCTGAAGTTGGTGGTGAACCCATGTGTTTGCTGCCCTTCTCCTTTTAAATCAAAGTGGTCATAGGTTTGAAAGGTGCTGTCTGAGAATCTTTGGTGAATTTCTGCAGTGCATCTTGTAGATAGTACACTGCTGCTATTGACCATTGTTGGTGGAGGGAGTGGATGCTTGTGGATGTAGTGCCAATCAAGGGACCTGCTTTCTCCTGGGTGGTGTCAAGCTTCTTGAGTGTTGTTGGAGCTGCACCCATCTAGGCAAGTGGGGAGTATTCCATCACACTCCTGATTTGTGCCTTGTAGTAGATGGACTGGCTTTGGAGAGTCAAGAGTTGAGTTATTCTTGCAGTATTCCTAGCCCCTGACCTGCTCTTTTAGCTACTATGTTTATATGGTGATTCCAGTTGAGTTTGTGGTCAGTAGCAACCCCCAGGATGTTGATATAGTGAGGAATTTGGTGATGGTAACACTACTGATTGTCAAGGGGCAGTGGTTAGATTGTCTCTTATTGGTGACAGTCATTGCTGGTATTTGTGTGGCGCAAATGTTACTTGCCACTTGTCAGCCCGAGCCTGGACATTGTCCAGATCTTGTTGCATTTGAACATGAACTGCGTCAGTATCTGAGGAATTGCGAATGGTGATTAACATTGTGCAATCATTGGTGAACATCCCCACTTCTGACCTTATGATAGAGGGAATGTTATTGATAAAGCAGTTGAAGATGTTTGGGTCTAGGACACTACCCCGAGGATCTCCTGCAGAGATGTCCTGGAGCTGAGGTGACTGACCTCCAACTGCCACGAGCATCTTCCTATGTGCCAGGTATGACTTCAACCAGCGGAGAGTTTGCCCCCGATACTCATTGATTCCAGTTTTGCTGGGGCTCCCTCATGCCGCACTCGGTTGTGTGCAGCCTTGATGGCAAGGGCTGACACTCTCACCTCACCTCAGGCATACACAAGGTTTAAAACTACAGTCCAATTAAGATATCATTATTTGATATAAAGCCATTGTGTCACTAATAAGTGATGATGACAACAGCTTAAAGTTACAGTATTTCACACCTTGAATACAGTGAATCATAGAATCTCTAAGTGTGGAAGCAGACTATTTGGCCCATTGAGTCCACGCTGACCCTCTGAAGAGCATCCGGCCTGGACACACACCCTCTACCCTCTCCCCATAACCCTGCATTTCTCATGGCTAATCCACCTAACCTGCACATATTTGGACTGTGGGCAGTAACTGGAGCACCTGGAAGAAACCCGCACAGACACGGGGAAATGTGCAAATTCCCAAGGCTGGAATCGAACCCTGGTCCCCAACACAGTGAGGCAGCAGTGCTAACCACTGATCCATTGCACCATCCCAAAACATCCTAAAACATCCTGAGTTCCTTCACAGGAACATTATCAAAAAAAAAGCCTTGACAACGAGTATGAGGAAGAGACAGCTGACCAGAAGCTTGGTCAAAAGTGTAGGTTTGAAGGAATGTCCTAAAGAAGGTAACAGAACAAGAGAGGCAGAGAGAATTACAGAGAAAACGTCAGACAGAGGGCCTTGGTGGCTGAAGGTATAACCATTAATTGTTTAATAATTAAAATTAGGTGGGGGGAGGGTGCAAATGGCCAAAATTGGAGGAGCACAGTTATTACAGCGAGCTGTAGGACTGGAATAGATTACAGAGATAGGGGTCAGAGTGGAGGAGTTTAAAAGGAGGATGAGAATGATGAAATGGAACAGAACTATATATCATTAATTACTTTTGAGTTAGCCTGTTAAATGCTTAATTATAACTATTTAAATTTTTGGACAATGGTCTTTGATTTCCAGATGGTATTTGATGAGTCTGTGTTCTGTGCTTTCCTTTCAATAACTACCGTCAGAACTCAGCTGTTCAAAAGCACTATGAGGCAATCTCATCAGCAAACAATAATGCACTGAAAACCAATGGCTCCTGTACAGAGTATGCCACGTATCCAGATATTCACCTGGTATCCATTGTCCAGTGTGGGCACAAGAAAAAATGTTATTAATCTGCAGGGCACCCTGTCGTTAGCATCACCCATTCTATATCTACCATAATTACCACTTTTGCTTAGATTTAGTCAAACCATGCATATGGACACAATTTAAATTCAGTTTGATTTTCATCTGATTGCAATGCATTCTTTGTTTAGATATGTCAGGACAATCTGTGGATTGCTGTGACAGAGATTCACTTTTCATGGAAATTAATGTTCATAGGACAAATCCCCATAAATAAATGCTTTTAAATAATCCACAGTCTAAAGCAATTTGATCAATTTGGAATGACTTTCACTTTAAGAAATCATTGTTTGTTGGGCACTTTGTAAACAAGAAGACCTGGCAGCACAGGAGGAGATCATTCGGCCCGTTGTGTCTATACTGGCTGAGAAAGAGTTATTCAGTGATCCTACTTTCCAGTTCTTGGTTCCTCCACCCTGTAGGGCTAAGCACCTAAAGTGCATTTCCATGTTTACTTTAAAATAAAGTAAATTTATACAGAGACATACAGAGATCCAACGCACAGAAAAAGGACATTTGACCCATTGCATCCCAGCCAGTCAAAACAACCACCTCACTATTCGAATCACATTTTCCGGCACTTGGCCCAGAGCCTTGTACGGCTTGGCATCATAACTGCACATTAGAACTGGACTAGGTTTTATTGTCATGTGTACTCAAATACAGGGAGACAGTAGAAAGTGTACAAAGTCGCAATTCCCAGCGCCATCTTGGGTACAAAAGTATGTAGGTGCAAGATCTTAGGTATAAAGTAGAAAAATAAAGAAATGAAAGTTTAACATTCCTTCTTTGAGCATGGGCCTGCAGACGCTCCACAGTGGCCTTTCCCCATGAGGGTGCAATCTCTCCCTCACACTGAGCTCAATCTCTCCCCCACACTGGGTTCCTTCTCTCCGCCACACTGGGCTTGATCTCTCCCCTGTACTGGACTTACTCTCTCCGCCGCATTAGGCTCAATCTATTCCCTGCTCTGGGCTCCTGCTCTCCCCCGCACTGAGCTCATTCTCCCTCCTGCACATGGATCCTTCTCTCCCTTGCACTGGGCTCGAACTCTCCCCCGCACTGAACTCATTCTCTCACCCGCATTGGGCTCCTTCTCTCCGCCGCACTGGGCTCCTTCTCTCCCGTTCTCTCTCAAACTTTTCCCTGCACTGGGCTCCATCTCTCCCCCGCACAGGGCTCATTTTCTCCCCCGCACTGAGTTCGCATTCTTTCTCACACTGGGTTCATTCTCTCCCCTACACTGGGCTTGATCTCTCCCCCGCACTGAACTCATTCTTTCCCCTTCTCTCTCAATCTTTTCTCTGCTGTACCCCTATGCTGGGTTCAATCCCCCTCTTGTACTGGGCTTGATCTCTCCTCTGTACTAGGCTCAATCTCCACCCCGTGCTAGGCTCAATCTCTCACTTGCACTGGGCTCCTTCTATCCCCTGTACTGGGATTGTTCTCTCCTTCCGTGCTGGGATTGGTCTCTACCCTCGTGCTGGGATCGATCTCTCCCCCTGTGCTGGGATCAATCTCTCCCCACTGTGCTGGGATCAATCTCTCCTCCCCGTGCTGGTATCAATCTCTCCCCCTGTGCTGGGATCGATCTCTCCTCCCTGTACTGGGATCAATCTCTCCTCCCTGTGCTGGGATCAATCTCTCCCTGGCATACTGGCACTGGAGCGTGTCCAGTGGAGATTCACACGGATGATCCCTGGAATGGTAGGCCTAACATACGATGAGCGGCTGAGGATCCTGGGATTGTATTCATTAGAGTTTAGAAGGTTGAGGGGAGATCTAATAGAAACTTACAAGATAATGCATGGCTTAGAAAGGGTGGATGCTGGGAAGTTGTTTCCGTTAGGTGGGGATACTATGACCCGTGGGCACAGCCTTAGAATTAGAGGGGGTCAATTTACAACAGAAATGAGGAGACATTTCTTCAGCCAGAGAGTGGTGGGCCTGTGGAATTCATTGCCACGGAGCACAGTGGAGGCCGGGACGTTGAATGTCTTCAAGGCAGAGAGTGATAAATTCTTGATCTCGCAAGGAATCAAGGGCTACGGGGAGAGTGCGGGTAAGTGGAGTTGAAATGCCCATCAGCCATGATTAAATGGTGGAGTGGACTCGATGGGCCGAATGGCCTTACTTCCACTCCTATGTCTTATGGTCTCCCCCTGTGCTGGGATTGATGTCTCCTCTCTGTGCTGGGATCGATCTTTCCTCCCCGTGCTGGGATTGATCACTACCCCCATGCTGGGATCAATCATGCACGCACCACTCTCTGTGTAAAAAACCTACCTCTGACATCTCCCCTAAACCTTCGTCCAATCACCTTAAAATTATTCCCCTCATAATAGTCATTTCTGCCCTGGGAAAAAGTCTCTGGCTATCCACTCTATCTATGCCTGTCATCACCTTGTACACCTCTGTCAAGTCACCTCTCATCCTTCTTCGCTCCAATGAAAAAATCCCTAGCTCCCTCAATCTTTCCTCATAAGATCTGCCCTCCAGTCCAAACAGCATCCCGGTAAATCTCCTCCGCACCGTCTCTAAAGCTTCCACATCCTTCCAACAATGAGGCGACCAGGACTTGACACAATACTCCAAGTGTGTCTAACCAGGGTTTTATAGAGCTGCAGGAAAACCTTGCGGCTCTTAAACTCAATTCCCCTGCCAATGAAAGCCAACACACCATATGCATTCTTTACAACCCTATCAACTTGGGTAGCAACTTTGAGGGATCTATGGATGTGGACCCCAAGGTCCCTCTGTTCCTCCACACTGTCAGAATCCTGCCATTAACCCTGTATTCTGCATTCAAATTCGACCTTCCAAAGTGAATCACGTCACACTTTCCTGGGTTGAATTCCAGCTGCCACTTCTTTTCCCAGCTCCGCATCCTGTCAATGTCCCGTTACAACCTACAACAGCCCTCCACACTCTCCACAACTCCACCAACCTTCGTGTCATCGGCAAACTTACTAACCAACCCTTCCCCTTCCTCATCCAATTCATTTATAAAGATCACAAAGAGCAGAGGTCCCAGAACAGATCCCTGTAGAACACCACTGGTCACTGAGCTCCAGGCTGAATACTTTCCATTTACTACCACCTTCTGTCTTCTATTGGACAGCCAGTTTTGTAACCAGACAGCCAAATTTCCATGAATCCCATGCCTCCTTACTTTCTGAATGAGCCTACCATGTGGAACCTTATCAAATGCCTTGCTAAAATCCATATACACCACATCCATTGCTCTACCGTCATTGAAGTGTTTTGTCACATCCTCAAAGAATTCAATAAGGCTTGTGAGGCATGACCTGCCCCTCAGAAAACCATGCTGACTATTTCTAATCAAACTGTGTTTTTCCAAATAATCATAAAAACTATCTCTCAGAATCCTCTCCAATAATTTACCCATCACAGAAGTAAGACTGACTAGTCTGTAATTCCCAAGATTATCCCTATTCCCTGTCTTGAACAAGGGAATGATATTTGCCACCCTCCAATTATCTGGTACTACGCCAGTGGACAATGAGGATGTAAAGATCGTCGTCAAAAGGGCAGAAATCTCTCCCCTCGCTTCCCGTAGTAGCCTTGGGTATATCCCGCCTGGCCCAGGGGACTTATCTATCCTCATGTTTTTCAAAATTTCTAACACACCTTCCTTCCTAACATCAACCTGTTCGAGCATGTTTCGTGAACCTGTTTCATGCTGTCCTCACAAACGCCAAGTTCCCTCTCACTGGTGAATACTGAAGCAAAGTATTCATTAAGGACCTCCCCTACCTCCTCTGGCTCCACGCACAAGTTCCCTCCACTATCCCTGACTGGCCCTACCCTCACTCTGGCCATCCTCTTGTTCCTCACATAAGCATAGAATGCCTTGGGGTTTTCCTTGATCCTACCCACCAAGGCTTTTCATACCCCCTTCTCCTGAGTCCCTTCTTCAGTTCCTTCCTGGCTACCTTGTAGACCTCTAGAGCCCTGTCCGATCCTTGCTTCCTCAACCTTAAGTAAGCTTCCTTCTTCCTCCTGACTAGGTGTTCCACATGTCTTGTCATCCAAGGTTCCTTCACCTTACCATCCCCTCCTTGCCTCAGTGGGACAAACCTAGCCAGTACTCGTGGCAAGTTCTCCCTAAACAACCTCCACATTTCTGTCGTGCATTTCCCTGAGAACATCTGCTCCCAATTTATGCTCCGCAGTCCTTGTCGAATAGCATTGTAATTCCCCCTCCCCCAATTAAATACTTTCCCATACCGTCTGCTCCTATCCCTCTCCATGACTATAGTAAAGGCCAGGCAGTTATGATCACTGTCACCGAAATGCTGTCCCACTGAGCGATCTGACACCTGGCCTGGTTCGTTGCCAAGCACCAAATCCAATATGGCCTCCCCTCTAGTCGGCCTATCTACATATTGAGTCAGGAGTCCTTCCTGGACTCACCTGACAAAATCTGCTCCATCGAAACTATTTGCACTTAGGAGGTTCCAGAAATGAGAAAATAAGAAAAAAACAGAAAATAAAAGAAAAATGGGCAGCGCGGACAAGCACTGGGCTCAGAGCCTGGACACTGCGTGCTCTGCTGCATCATTCTTAACCGTTAAGAGGGTTTCTGCCTTGACCACCCTAACAAGCAGTGAGTTCCAGATTCCTTATCACTCTCTGGGTGAAAAAGCTTTTCCTCACATCCCTCTTAACCTTCTGTCCCTCACCTTAAATCTCTGTTCCTGAGCCCTCCATCAAGGGGAAACATTTCTTCCTGTCTATCTATGCCCCTCATAATTTTCTACATTTCAATTACATCCCCTCTCAATTTCTTCTGCTCTAAGGAAAACAATGCCTGTCTGTCTATAACTTGATAACTGAAACTCTGCAGCCCAGGCAATATGTTGGTAAATCTCCTCTACACCATCTCCAGTGCAGTCACATCCCTCCAATAATGTGGATTCCAGAACTGCAAAATATGGTCTAGCAAGTGACAAAAACAGAAAACGCGAGGAAAATGCAGCAGGTTCTGGGCAGCATTTGTGGAGAGAGAGAAAGCAGAGTTAACATTTCAGGTCCAGCGGCTCTTCTTCAGGGCTTGGGTCCTTGACAACTCAAGTTACAGCCTCTAAGAATGGAGCAATTAAAATTGGGAATATACAAGAGGTTAGAATCAGAGGAGGACAGATATCCCAGTGGATTGCTGGGCTGGAGGAGATTCCAGAGACAAGGAAGGGTGGCCATGAAGGGATTTGAAAACAAGGATGTGAACTTCAAAATCAAAATAGGTCAGCAAGCACAAGGGCGATAGGGAAAAAATAGTTGGTTGCACAATTTCAGATGTCTTCAAGTTTATAGAGCATGTGAGATGAGGTCTTAGACGCTACACTAGAGAGCTGTGTATGACAACTGAAAGGGTGCAGATATTATTTATGAGTTCCACAGGATATAAGTTGAAGAGCCTTATTTAGATAAAAGGAGGAAGTGGCCTCAGGGATGTTGTGCCTGCAGACTTCCATAGCCCCAGAAACTCCAGATCAGCATCTCATTGTGCGGTTATCCATCTCACGTCAGATTACTTGAAGCATGGGTCCCGACTGTAAGCATTCTGCTCTGTTGTAACCTAGTAGCTAAATAGCCATTTTTTTATGTAACAGGGAAAACGTAAGCATTGTTGTAATGGTTAAACATGTTGTTGGAGGCAAACTCTCAGCATGGTAGCAGTGGTGGTTATGTATAAAAGATTCCAGTATTTCAGCAGTATGTAACAAAAACAGAAGTTGCTGGAAAAGCTCAGCAGGTCTGGCAGCACCTGTGAAGAAAAATCAGAGTTAATCTTTTGGGTCTGGTGGCCCTTCCCCAGAACTGGCAGTAGCTCCGAGGAAGGGTCAACAGACCCGAAATGTTAACTCTGATTCTTTTTTCCTTCACAGATGCTGCCAGACCTGCTGAACTTTTCCAGC
>JAHRHZ010000070.1:4630201-4665600 GCA_024137785.1 Ginglymostoma cirratum
TCTTTTTTCCTTCACAGATGCTGCCAGACCTGCTGAACTTTTCCAGCAACTTCTGTTCTTGTTCCTGATTTACAGCATCTGAAGTTCTTTCAGTTGTTTTTCAGCAGTATGGATTTGGAAAATTAATTTGAAGATCATTTGGACATCAGCTTTGAATAACGCAGAGTTTCTTAATCCTTAATCAGCATCAGTTTCTGTAAGTACGGACAGCTGTAGAGATCTGAAAATAGAGATCTGACCACCAAGAAAATACAGCTAATTTTTTTATTACAATGCAAGTTCTTTCAAGACAAAAGACATATTGAAGATTGGCTTATTTAAAAATAAAAAGGCTGAAGTGCACTCTTGACCTGGGACATGAGACTAATCGAGTGAAGTGCAATATAGCACAGGAAGCTGGAAAGCTAGAATATGCTCCATTCCTGACATTTGATATGTAAGTAATAGTCTCTCTACAACAGTCTTCGTTATTAAGGAAGGAACAATTTTAATCAACACTGACACATGTACTGTGCAAACTTTTTAACGTGAAATCATGGATATCAGAAACTTCGTTATGGTTTGGACATACAGTGACACTCTTCTTGATTTACAATTGTTCAAACAATATATGCTGTTCTATCTTACATATCAAGTAATAATTGATCCCAAGGAAAGAGCTTGGAACATCTTGCTTGCCATCAGCAAAGAGGGGCTTCACAGAATTAATATGCCCACGGATGATCTGAAAGATCCAGAAAAATCTGGAAGGTTCTCAAAGACCAGATGAAATTAAGAATTAACTTCAGGATTAATAGATTCTAACTCATGTCATACAGTCAGAAATCTCAAGAATCTATTGACCAGTTTGTTGGAAGAGGGCAAAGGGCGTGATTATGAGGCCAGTTCATTGAGTTCAAAATCACCTCTATACCAAGCCTTTAGGAAGGGTGTTTGGGTAAAAAAAATGGCCACATCATTGATGTATTACTTGACAATTAATGCTTGTGTGAAGCTACAGCGTCAGGCCAAGAATAATTACATGCTACAACCATCAAAATCTGTAATAAAAGTGTTTTGCCACTTCTACCCAAAAGACAAATGTTTTAGAAAGTGGCTCTCCATGGCCAGCCAATGAGAGACAATCTCACATTGTATAGTGGATCACCAATTTCGTGCATTGGCAGAATGACACTGCAGCACCACTGCACAAGCTCCTCCTGGCTTTGCAACATCTTCTACCTGATAGATATCAATGATCCAGTAGTGGCAGGATTCCCAGTGTACACAGATCTTGGTATAGCCACAATTCTTGAGATTCACTGTTGTAGAACAGAGCACATGTGACATAATTGAATCAGTCAACAATCTCAAAGGATGTGACTTTAAGTGAGATGTAAGTCAGCTCCCAGGACAATTATGGCTGACATTGAACTGACTACCAACCCACAAAAAGATCAAGGTATTTCTCTTGATCTACATATTGATGCTCTTGGCTACAAAGTTGAAGACATTCTCAAGGTTGAACTTTGGTCAGAACCTGCTTGAACAGTTGTAATCGACAATTGCCGAAGATGAGAAATGATGAGAGTTAAACAAAATCATTACCTAGGGATGGCCTGACAGTATTAAACACGTACCTGAGAAGATTTGTTTATTTTGGCCACGCAGAGATTAACTCACTGCACCTCAGGTTGTCATTTTCAAGGACAATTGAGTCTTGACATCAAGAGCATTATGGCAGGCCATCATCTCAATGTTACCACTGGATACACATGGATATTGAATGCACAGGAAGGCTAATGTGAGTCCATGTACCAGCAAAGGACGAATCAGGATGTTCAATCACTTGTGAATACACATGAAGCAATGTCAAGTATATCAACCCCAGCAGACAGGGGGAGCCTCTCCATCAAGATGATGTTCCATCCACTCCTTGGACAAAAATAGTCATAAACCTATTCACAGTGATGGGATGATGATGACGTTCTTGTGACAGATTACTTCTCTACATTTTCCATTGTTCGATGACTTAGCAACAAATCTACTACAAGCATCACTGACACGATGAGTGCCATTTTCAGTTTATTTGGTGTTCTGGATCAGATAGTGTCAGCTGCTACTTCACTGAATGGGGAGTGGCTCATATTACATCGTCCCCTCACTATCTCTGCTCAAACAGGTGGGCAGCATTTAACATGCATACTATGAAATCAATGATCAGTAATGGTTGAGCAACAAAGCAAGATTTGCACATTGCAATGCTGTGTCTTTGATCAATGCCAATGTTGAAGATATTACCGTGTACTGTCGCATGAGCATATCACACAATGTTGTGGATATCCTCGTCTCAAACTGTGTTTTGAACAACCCTCTCACGAAAATGTTGCCCTTTGGTTCCTTTTATATCTTTTATATAGTTGTGAAACTGTAAGTATTTTTCTCTCCTGAGGTGCTGTCCCCTTCCTTTCAAAGCTACTTACACCACTTGTTCCAAAATCTTTCTGTGCACGATGCTTGAGCTTCTCTAACTTGCTTTACCTCAATAGCCCAAAGGAAAACCACAACTGATTTTGTCTGTGGCTGATGTGGTGGACCAATTCTCCACATCCTTTTCTACCTGTTTGCAGCCTTTGACATTAACATAAAGACCACATTGGCTTCCTCCAACACTTCTCTCTATTGTGCAGTCATAGCCAGATACAGACTTCACTTTGCATCTAACCTTTGGTGTTCCTCAAGGATCGCCTCCTATTTTGCAGCCATAGGCTTGACACCATCCAAGAACATAGCTCCTTTATATTTCTAAATGTTTCTAATGACACCCAAGTCAACCTCACCAGCGCCTCTTTTGACCACTTCACTGGACACATTGTAATTTTCTCTGATTAAACATTGACCCCATTGTCTTCAAGTTCCTTCATAAACAGTTGCCTTGTTTCTGGTTCTTCTCTTGCTGTTGCCTCGGGCTCAATCAAGCTGGTTTTTAATCATTCATGGGATGTAGGCTCCAAACACCAACCCCTCATTGCCATTCAGCTTGACGAATCTTTAGTGAGTCCTGAACCACATCCCCTCCCATCCCACCTCCCACCACATCTAACCTAATGCAAGGACGGTGCATTCCTCACACACGTTTGTGCGGGCTCAGATGACAATGTTGTGTAATTACGTCAATTTCCGCTTGATGGCAGCATTGCACAATGTGTCGGGGATGAGAGAGCTATTGCTCAGAGATCGCACCACTCCAGGTTATAGTCCCCCCGGTTTATTTGAAAACTTTAGCTTTAGGAGCTGTGCTCCTCCCTCAGGTGGAGTGTGGAAGAGGAGGTATACCCACACAGAATAAACCTGTTGGACTATAACCCGGTGATGTGTGATTTTTGACCTTGTCCACCCCAGTCCAACACCTCCACATCATAGACATCTCCTATCTACTAACATCATCCCGCCCCCTTGACCTGTCCGTCCTCCCTGGACTGACCTATCTCCTCCCTACCCCCCCTACCTACACTCACCTTTACTGGCTCCATCCCCGCCTCTTCGACTTGTCTGCCTCCTCTCCACCTATCCTCTCCTCTATCCATCCTCTATCCGCCTCCCCCTCTCTCCCTATTTATTTCAGAACCCTCTTCCCCTCCCCCATTTCTGATGAAGGGTTTAGGCCCGAAACGTCAAGTTTTCCTGCTCCTATGATGCTGCTTGACCTGCTGTGTTCATCCAGCCCCATGCTTGTTACCTCCACATCATGGTTCAGAGAGACAACAGAAGTTCCAGTGTCACCTCTTTTGAGAAGGTCCTTTTGAACATACCTATCAGGAGCACGTCTGTCAGCCCCTTGAGCCTGCTCTGCTATTAAGAAGGTCGTGTCTGATCTGAATCCTCCCCATTCTCACCTACCCCTCATAACTTTACACCCCCACTGCTTATCACAAGTTTCTCTACTTGTGCCTTAAAAAACATTCAAAGACTTAGCTTCTACTGCCATTTGAGGAAAACAGTCCACCGTGTCCAAGACTCATCACCATCTGAAAGGTTAAGAACAAAACTCCTTATTACTGACTTAAATAGGAAAGAAGTTTTTTTTTAGCAGTGAATCCTAGTTCTAGATTCTCCAACAAATGGAAACATCCTCCCACATTTACCCTGTCAAAACCATCCCAGGTCAGCTGTGTTTCAGTAAAGTCACTTCTTAAACTTCCAAAATACAGATGATACAAGGCCAGCATTTTCAAAATTTTCCTCATAAGGCAAACTCCTTAATCTAGTAAAACCTGGAAATCATAGAATTCCTACAGTGTGGAAACAGACCACTCAGCCCTCCAAAAATCCACTCCACCCCTCTGAAGAGCATCCCACCTAGACTTATTCCCCTATTGCTGCATTTCCCAAGTCTAAGCCACCTAACCTAGGCATCCTTGGGCACTGTAGCATGGCCCATCCACCTTCCTTGCACAGTGGGAGGAAACCCACACAGACACAGGGAGAATGTGCAAACTTCACACAGACAGTCACCCAAGGCTGGAATTGACCCCAGGTCCCTAGCACTGTGAGGCAGCACTGCTAACCACTGAGCCACCATGCTGCCTGTGTTGATGCCCATCCATTTACATCCTTCTTTAAGAAATGTAACATGACATTTGAACACAGACAATCAAAGGGTCCCAGATGTGTTTCGGTATACATTGGGGCCCTCGTTGTGTGTCGCTGTGACCTGGGCTCCAGGTTTGGTGTCTCTATACTCTGAGGCATTGGATGTGTCTCTACTGTAATGGTCCCAACTGACTAAATTACTAGACAAGTCATATCCCAGATTGAAACCTATCTTGATAGTTTATATTTTGTTTTTCTGTTGGTTTTAAGTTCACTCTTGCTGAAACATAAACCACAATGTTGCAGTTTTGAGTTTAATAACATCAAAGTTTATTATGCAACTGAAATGAAAGTAAAATTGAATAAACCAAACTATTTGGATATATCACAAGTTTTAAGATTTTGAAGGTGAAAATTTAATCAGATTACTCATAAAAACAATCCCTTTACATTTCCCAAAAGTACACTTACAGTACTCCCACAAGAGAGAATCTTCTTCATTATCAAATCTAGAGACTCAACTTAACTGCAACTTCAACTCTCAGTCTTTAGAATGTGATCGCCTCTTCCTGGAGTTTTCATACATCTGAGTTTTAACTTTCTCAGCTTCAAATAACCTATTCAGTGTTTTTACCCAAACACTTCTGGACTGAAACAATTGCAAATGGTCTAACCCTGAGATCATCTATTTTTAACAAATCTAAACTAACTTCGCCCTTCTCTGGAGCAACTGCTTTACACATCCTTTTTTAGCTAAGAATCCTGCATAACCGCCCCAAAATGAAAGTAAAACTAAAATTTTGTCTCTGAGCTATGGGTGTTTCCCTGAGTTTAAACAAAGGTACAGAATTTTCCATCAGAAAGCCTAAAGTACTCCACTGTATTACTTTATTTGCTCATAAACTCTTCCCATATAAACTAAAAAAAAGTTATTGGAGATAACAAGCATGGGGCTGGATGAACACAGCAGGTCAAGCAGCATCATAGGAGCAGGAAAACTTGACGTTTCGGGCCTAAACCCTTCATCAGAAATGGGGGAGGGGAAGACGGTTCTGAAATAAATAGGGAGAGAGGGGGAGGCGGATAGAAGATGGATAGAGGAGAGGATAGGTGGAGAGGAGGCAGACAAGTCGAAGAGGCGGGGATGGAGCCAGTAAAGGTGAGTGTAGGTAGTGGGGTAGGGAGTTATTGGAAGCTGTCTCTCTCAAATTATTTTAAAAGAAACCAGCACAGTCAAAGAAATACTTGAAAGTTAATCATTTAACTCCCTAAGACACACAATAAAACCCCACTGGTTTGAAGTTAAAAAATCCATACTCAAAATGAAATATCAGAATATAGATGAATCACACGTCATAAATCACTCCACACACTGGGGTACTGGGTAGGTGAACTTATACTTTGGGGTCTTGGATTGGTGTCCATAAGTATTGTGGCCCACTGCCTAGGACTGTACAGACTCGGGGTCTTGGGTCCGTTTCTGTATGTAATGAGGTCTTAAGGGTGTAGAACATAGAACGTAGAACATAGAACGTTACAGCGCAGTACAGGCCCTTCGGCCCTCGATGTTGCGCCGACCTGTGAAACCAATCTGAAGCCCATCTAATTTACACTATTCCATTATCATCCATATGTTTATCCAATGACCATTTAAATGCCCTTAAAGTTGGCAAGTCTACTACTGTTGCAGGCAGGGCATTCCACAGCCTTACTACTCTCTGAGTAAAGAACCTACCTCTGACATCTGTCCTTTATCTATCACCCCTCAATTTAAAGCTATGTCCCGTCGTGCTAGCCATCACCATCCGAGGAAAAAGGCTCTCACTGTCCACCCTATCTATCTCCTCTGATCATCTTGTATGTCTCTATTAAGTCACCTCTTAACCTTCTTCTCTCCAATGAAAACAGCCTCAAGTCCCTCAGCCTTTCTTCATAAGACCTTCCCTCCATACCAGGCAACATCCTGGTAAATCTCCTCTGCACCCTTTCCAATGCTTCCACATCCTTCCTATAATGTGGTGACCAGAACTGCACGCAATACTCCAAGTGTGGCCGCACCAGAGTTTTGTACAGCTGCAACATGACCTCACGGCTCCGAAACTCAATCCCTCTACCAATAAAACCTAACACACTGTACGCCTTCCTAACAACCCTATCAACCTGGGTGGCAACTTCCAGGGATCTATGCACATGGACACCAAGATCTCTCTGCTTGTCCACCCTACCAAGAATCTTACCATTAGCCCAGTACTCTGTATTCTTGTTACTCCTTCCAAAGTGTATTGCTATTCAATGGGATTCTGGCTGTGTATGTCTATATGCGAAGATCCTGGGTGTGAGTTTGTATAAACTCGCGTCTGCGTTTGTTTTGACCTACAATTAGCTTTATCCATGTATATCAATACATACTGAGGCCCTGGTGTCCTGGTCTGAGTCCATTGGGATCAAACTCATGGTTAGTCAGAGGCATTTGAAGCTGATAAAACAGTTCAAGAGATGTAAGTGTTCTTCCCAGATTTGTTGAACACCACCAAGTTGTTGATGTGGGCAATGCTTTCATATAGTCCTTCAATTACTTTGTGGAAAAGTTGCTGGTGTGTTTTTCATTCAAACAGCAGGTTTTTGCTTTCATTAAGTACATTTGGTGTTACAAAAGCTGATATTTCTTTGTTTAAAAAGTCAATTGAACTAGCCAATGTCCTTTTAACAAATCAATCTGAGTGGCAAGTTGTGCTTGTCCAATTCTTGCAATGTAGTTTTCTATTTGTGGAATTGGAACCAAATCTCCAATGACTTTCTGATAATTTATACAAAATCTTGGTGACCAACCCAGTTTCAGCACCATCATGACAGCTGATTTCCAGCTACTATGACTTGGTTCAATAATGTTATTGTTCAGCCTGAACAGAATCTCTTCCCTCAATTGACCTAACTGCTCTGATTGAGTCTGTAAGGATGTTATTTCACGCATATTGCATTCTCTACATTAACACTACATATGGCCAAAGGTATTTTTCCTGGTCCATTTACACAAATTGATTCATTCATATATCATTTCTATAGTTTTCTGAAAGAAAGCATTATTTTCAATTGAAAGTTTTAAACACTTCTGTATAATGGAAACCAATTACTAGAGAATCAACTTGGAAATTTTCCATTTCTGATTGGCTATACAATTGTTTTGATATTTTTATTTCACTCACCTATTTTAGTCACCACTATAAATACACTTCTATTCTGACTACCCTGCCTGGCATAATATTTCTTACATATTAATGTGACACAGTCATTGATATTCCCCACTCCCTAGTGTACTCGCTATGCCATTTAAATAATTGACTTTCTTTTTGATTTGGTAAGTTCCAATAAACCTTGCTTTTAATATTCTCCAGATAAGGGTAATGATACTAACACCTTTTCTACAGCATCAAAATTCTAAGCTTTAGTCTTTTCATGTGCACTAGAATTTATTGTTTGTTAAGCACTTCCAAATACTTTTAGGTTAGCTCATACACTTTGGTTAAATTCTCTCCAAAATTCAAACATAAGTTGGAAGTATAGTTGCAGAGCTTCGGTTTGTAATTTTTTTAATCAAGTAGAAAGGTCCTCTCACCTTATGTCCACACATTATTAAAAAGGATTTGATCATTAGGGACAACTTTAGTGGCAAACTGTAACAAAGCAAAACCTTCGTTCCAATATTTTGGACATTCCTCACGATAAGTTCCAACCATGTTCAAGAAAGTTGGATGCCATATTTCCAACAATTTTAGTGATTTTTTATTGTAACTGATGGGATGTGGGCATTGCTGAGTGGGGAAGGGTTTATTGGCCATCCCTTAATGTTCTTGAAGAGATGGTGAGCTACCTTCTTGAACTGTTGTAGTCTATTTGGTTAGGTAGGCACACAATGCTTTATCGGAGAGAGTGCTAGGACTTTGACCCAGCGACACTGAAGGGATGGTGATATAGTTCCAAGTTAACATTGTGAATGGTTTGGAAGGGAATGTGCAAGTACTGATGTTTCCAATTATCTGTTGTCCTTCTCCTTTCAGATGGAAATGGTCATGGGTTTGAAGGCTGCTGTCTAAGGAGCCTTGGTGAATTTCTGCACTGCATTTTATAGATACTACTGCTGCCTAGGGTTGATGGTGGTGGGACTAGATGTTTGTGGTTGGGGTGCTGATTGAGTGGGCTGCTTCGTCCTGGATGGTATCAAGCTTCTTGAGCGTTGTTGGAACTGTACTCTTCCAGGCAATGTTTATGTAATTCATCCATGGGATGTGGGTGTCACCGACTAGGCCAACATTTATTGCCCATAGGGCAGTTAAGAGTCAACCACATTGCCATGGTCTGGAGTCACGTGTAGACCAGACCAGGTAAAGATGTCAGTGAACCAGATGGGTTTTTTTTTTCCCAACAATCGATTCATGGACAGCATTAGACTCCTACTTCCAGGTTATTATTGAGTTCAAATTCCACCATCTGCCATGGTGGGATTCAAATCCAGATCCACAGAACATTACTTGGGACTCTGGATTAATAGTCCATTGATAATACCACTAGGCCATTGCTTTCCCCACAAAATGGGGAATATTCCACCACACTTGTGACTTGTATAATGTTGGTGTTTATGTAAATGTGTTATCCTAATACCTAAGTGATCTGACATTGGAATTTTGCAAGCCACTCATAAAATTTCATGATAATGCTCAGATGAAATTACCACTTGATGAACTACTGCCTGTTCCTCATCAGTTGGCATTTGACGTGGTCTCCATTCCCTCATTAATACTTTGTTGTTTAAATAATAACATCCTGGAAGTGGTTTGGATTCAGTTTCTACGAGGCTATTTGATAGAGCTCTCTCTTCGCTAAAAGAAAATTGGCCAAAACGTTAGTCTCATTCTCCTTTCCTTCATTCTTTTTAATTGTTCTTTTGAAAATTGTATCTAATGACTGAATTTTCAAGTCATCCCTCTTTTTTCATTGACTCCTTTTCCTGTCTACTGCTAGCCGGACATCTAGTCACAACACAGTCAGGAAACAACCCAGGATATTTTTCCTGTAACATCTCAGTTTCTTTCCTTCTATTGGTCATTTGACATTTTTTGATGAGACCTATTATTTAGAAAACTGGTCATTCCCAAAAAAATAAAATTAATTCCATCTAAGGGGACTTGTTGCATTAATCCAACTACAATTTCTCTATTTGCTAAGATATGCTCTAATTTGAATCTATATAATGGACCCAGTAAGTAACCTCTGCGTATATCTCCAATTCATATTTTTTCCCTCATTAACCCCGTTCAAAGATAAAGACTACTGATCTGTTTTAGTGTCTCTCAACGTCTTTAGTGGTTCACGTCTGTGATTTGACACATAGGAACATTCCTACTTTTGGAATAAAATACTCAAAACCTTCACTTGTCTGATTCAATTTATCAATAGATGAGGAAGAACTTTCTTGACTGTTGTATGTCATCCTTCCCTTGTTAGGAATTGCTAAGGAAACATGTTCTTTCATAATGTGCACTTCCTTTCCTAATGCATCTTTTTCTGAGGATACCCTAAGTGTTCCTACCCCTGCAATTAGTGTCCCATTTAGCTTCCAGCAATCAGCTTTTGTATTTCCAGTCTTATTATAATTAAAATAATATTATTTCGGTTTTTTACGTTCTAACCTTTCTCCACTATTATTTTGTTACGTTTGTTCCCTAAAACAAACATGTTTTACGACACCAGATTTCCTTTTCCTCTGATTTTCTTGTGAATGCCCATATGAGCATTTCCTGGCATTGAGCACTCACTGTGAGATATCATAGCATCTGCCAGAACTGCTTCTTCTTGGATTTTTGATACTTGCCTAAGTCTAAGTACGTTTTAACGTTTACTGGAATACTATTTTTGAATTCTTCCATTATGAAAATTTAAATAAACTTATGTTCTCAAAGGTTTTCACTGACTTCAGTGATTGAAACCACTAATCCCATAACATCATTTTTCTATTGCAAATTCTGCAAATGTATGCTTTAGTTTCTTCCTTAAAGTTCTAAATTTTAATTCATACGCTTCAGCAACAAGTTCAGAAGAATTGAATATTGCTTTTTTAATGGTTTCATCATTTGAAGATTGTTCTTTTGGCAGATTGACATACACATTCATAGCCGGATTGTCAAAACACACTGTAATATTAATCTACAAACATATTTTGGCCACCACCTTTTCAAATGAGGATAAATATCTTTTGACACCATCCTTGGTAAATTGAGGTAGTTAAACGTAGAATTTTCAAATCCTTCATTGGAATCAGAATCATCCTGAATGTATACCTCCTTTTCTTCCTTTGTTCTAAACTTTTCTCTCTATAACCATGTCTTATTTCTTTCTCTCTTTGACGATCCAGCTTTCTTAATCTTATTTCCCTTTCCATTTTTCTTCCATTTTCTTCCAATTCTATTTTTCTTTCCTCTGTAACCATACCTTGGCCTAATTCTGGATGTGACAACTTGTGATTTTAAATGTTGGGTAATCATTTTAATTGCCTCATTCTTCTGAGATCCTACTTTTATTTCTATCTTCAATGTGCTTGCTAACTTTCACAGTTTAGTCAAAGAATTCAAATAATCAACAGTTACGTATTCCACTCCCAGAAAACTCTTAGCAACTTGCAAAGCTATCTTGCAAATCCAATCTATGCAATAAACTTCGCCACAACACTCCTGTTTTGTGCCCAACGTACTTGTTTCTTTAAAAGCGACACAGATTCCTCTTGTTTTGAATGAATCCAAGTCCCAGCAAAGGGCCTCACTTTGTTATGACTCCAGTTGAGAATAACACTGGTCAAGTCAGTTCCCAAATTGAAACCTGGCTTGCTAGATCAATTATTAGTTGGTTGCCATGGTAGTTAGTCACAAACATACTCCCATGAGGCTGCAGCTAATCTTTAACAGCAGGGCGTAAGTTTATTAAGAATAGAAGAAGAAAAAGTCAGAACAAAGCTATATAATAAAGACAGAGAGATCTTAACACGAACGTCAAAACAAAGTTTCAACATAGAACATAGAACATTACAGCGCAGTACAGGCCCTTCGGCCCTCGATGTTGTGCCGACCTGTGAAACCAATCTGAAGCCCATCTAACCTACACTATTCCCTTATCATCCATATGTTTATCCAATGACCATTTAAATGCCCTTAAAGTTGGCGAGTCTACTACTGCTGCAGGCAGGGCATTCCACGCCTTTACTACTCTCTGAGTAAAGAACCTACCTCTGATATCTGTCCTATATCTATCACCCCTCAATTTAAAGCTATGTCCCCTCGTGCTAACCATCACCATCCGAGGAAAAAGGCTGTCACTGTCCACCCTATCTAATCCTCTGATCATCTTGTAATTCATTTCAATTAACTTTACATATGTAAAGGGAAAGAGAGAGAGAGAGATGAAGACAGACATTATGTGAGAAAGAAACTGAGAAATACAGAGAAGGGTATGACGTCCACAAAACGTCTTGGTTCTTAGGGTGAGAAAAACAGAAACACACGTGGTTCCCAACATTTTCTGTTAATCCCAGGGAAATATCATTGTTGTCTCAGTTTTGTAAATCTTTACTTAACTGGAACTTCCCAGTTCCCCTGGACTGCTGAGACCTTTATTTTACAATGACTTTCTGAGTCAGCTAACACGAACCTGTCACAATTCTGATGGTCTAAACTTTTTCAGTTCTGATAACTGCAAACCTCTTCTACAAACTCTTCTGAATCAGATGCACCAGAGACCAGAAACCAGAAACCACTTCTATTGAGGTGACTGGTTCCTCTGAACTGAACTATCAAAACTTGGCTCTCTTCCTATGAGAAAATAAATGTTCTCTTCTACACAGAGCTCTGTGTTTTTTGGAACTGAAACCTTGAACCTTCTCTTCTGAAATAAAATCAAAAGAAACCTTAATGTGTTTACTCTGTCATAACCTTAACGGCAATCTTATCCATTATACTAAGGGGTTCTCCCAAGCACTTGACAGTAGTTATACGCCTTCTTAGAAATGTTATGTCAATGTCCAAATGACTTTATGGCCACTTTATTTTACAAAAATCATACCTTCACAGAGCTGACCAAATCCATCTATGTCTATTTTAAATTTAAATTGCAGGAAATGTAAGAAAATATTGTACGTATTTATCTCAATATACACTGGGTTCCTGCTGTATGCCTCTGTACAAAGGGGTTCTGGCAGTATGTCTCTATACGCTGGAGCCTAGTGCATTCAGACACACAGCCAGGGCTTCGGTCTGTATATAATGTGGGTTCTGGGATGAGATGTGGGAACAGAAGTAGAAGTAGGCCATTCAGCCTATCGAGTCTGCTCTGCTATTCGCTTTCCTGCCTTTTTAAAGAAATGTACACTGGTCCTGCTGTGTGTCTATGTGCACTATGGTGCTGTGTGTATCTCTGTACATTTGGTCCTGCATGTGCCTCTGTACCCAGAGTGTCCTCTGTCTGTGTCTATAATAATAGGATCTCAGGTGTGTGAATATAAACACTTGGGTCCTGCCTGTGTTGTTAGAACCATTGCTGTATGTTCATTGTTTTTATTCTTTTATCAATTTTGATTTGGAGTTGCAAACTGGGAATTGTGAGCTGGAAATGACTTGTGGACTTCAGGACAGCATGTGGTCAATAGAAAAGAATAGACCAAACAAGCTTTGTTTGCTTGTGAGGCCAGGCCTGGAGGTTAATTGCAGGCTACTTCTTACAGAATAACAGACAGAGCGACCCTGGGAGGAACATTGTGTTTAAACAGATAGCAAAGTCAGCTATTAACGAGATTAGTAACTGGGAATTGGTTCTAGCAAGTCTGGAAGAGACTATGTTTAGGCAGATAACAATTGTTAGATGGTAATCGAAGCCTTGGGAAGAGTTGATCTGTCTATCAGCATGGAACCAGAAGTGGAGATTTCTAAACTATATTTTATGAGCAAATGGGCTTGGTTACTGACAACACAGCATGAAGATTTGGAAGCTCTCTGCCTAATCTCCTACATCAACTACCAGAACCCCAAAGAGAGGAAAGCTGAGTTAGAAGTATTGCAGTCTTTGCCTGGGTGAACTGAGAAGGTGACTGTGAGTAATGTTTCAGAAAAGCAACCAAGGAGTCCATGTTTCTGCTTTTGGAACAGTGCATTGTGAAACCCATTTAAGTAACCTGGCCAATTCAGTTATTTTCTTTTATTTATCCAAATTGCGCTTGTTAGTTTGTCTTTTGTGTGAATGGGGGCTGAAAACAAACAATTTGGGTTTAAAGCACAGACTTTAATCAGTTTACCTTGTTTAATTTTTCCTCTGCTAAAGCAATTGTGTATCTAATAAACAGTTAAGCCTTTTGGTTGAGATACAAAACGGTATCAGGAATTAATTATTCACAAGTCTGAGATTGGTTATTTCAAAAGTCTGGCTAGGAACCACTGGAGTAAGCACTGGGGGTCGTCGCTTGTTTCATTTTAATGTGTTGCAGATACAGAGGTAGAAAGGCTGATTTGGTTTTATTTGAATGTCTCTGTGTCATAACACTGTATCTATATAATGTGGTACGTCTTGTGTTTTGCAATAGACTGTGAGTACTGGGTGTGTCTCTATATGCACCGAGGTCCAGGGAGTGTGCCTATATGGGGATGTAAGATGTGTGTCCAAATTCACGGAAGGTGTTGTTTGTATGTCTATACACACGACGAGTGGAGTATGTTGAAAACTGTGTGATTAAGCTACAGCATAGCGAGGGTTAGATTTACAAATGCTATCGCAAAGAACTGACTTGCGGGTGCATTGGAGACCAAGGAGATCGGTTTGAAGCAAATATGCGAATAATGACAAACCAGCTGTTGTCTAGGTCTTGTGATTAGGGCGTGGGGAACAGTTTGCATGAATTTATTGGAGTATGTATTGGGAAGATATCGTGGAATAGATTAGCAGAAGGTACTGACAGTTATTTGCAGTTTTGGGAGGATGGGAAAAAAATGTAAAAAGCTGTTGCTGCAGAGTTCTCACCCTGCAACCATGTAACCGACATATAAGAAGAAATAAAGCTGGAAAAGATTGCGGACTCGTTCCTTATTTCTTAGGATCCCAACAACTTGGCGTAGTTGGCAGGATTGCAAAGGTAAATGTTGGAACACTGAAGACTCCCTTCACCCTATCATCAAGGTAAGTACTCCTCAATTCCTCAAGTCCTTGGGTGATAGTGAAAAGTCAGACCCACTTTGTCTAATGCCATGTTCGATCTGTGATCTTCAACTTGAGCCCATATTATCTACAGACATTTGTACTCAGCAGACAGAGACTGTGGTCTCTGGCCTACGGCTCATTGAGTCCCATCAGCTCTAAGTCTGTGTAAATAGCCAAAAACATTCCTCCATGAGATTTCGAAATACTCCCAGTGGTATACGGCTCAAGGTCCCCTAATAGACATCCAACTCAGCAGGGGAAATAATACTTCTGCACCCACCACCACCAGCGGAGAAAATAATAATAATTTACTGCTAGCCTACAACCCGAGTCCCATTGAAACTGATAGTCATAAGAGATAATGACAGGAGAAAAGAAACAAGAATTACCCAGAACAGTGAAAGGAGGACAGGCCCCATCTGATATTCCTGAAGATGAAATTCTCCCAAAAATTAAAGGACTACATTTAGTAACAATTTGACCACTCGCAAACTTTGACAGAAATCTGTCAGATGTGTGGAACCTCCATGGGACAATGGTCCCTGGGTGACATTAAACATGTTTGGGGTTAAAACAACCCAATTAAAAGATAAAGAATGTATTCGCTGGTCTCTATGCGTAATACAACAAATTAGACAGCGACATGAGACCATAGAAAGAGCTAACCATAACTGGGAAGTCAATAATCTAAAGGAACAATTGAAAGCTCTTTGTGAAGAACTTGAAATGACAAAACAAAAATTGGCTGAGAAGAAGATAGTTACAGTAATGAAAAACTTTCCACTTCCACCATATCTGAGTGCTCCCCTATATATCGGCTATGAGACATCCCGAGATCCAGGTAAAGTGCGGATTCTGGGAATGGGAGATGGATAATATGGTCCCAGCTCTAGAGAGTCTGAAGGAAAGGACCAGTCATTTAATTTATGGCCAGTGCAGACTAGGAGCCATAAGGAGGGAAAAACAAAGGACACGGAGGGAGTAGTTAAATTTGAATATACACAAAGTGCAGGCCAGAAACCTGCCAATCCCAAACTGGTGCAAAGATGATCCGAAGAACAAAAGAACAAAAAACAAAGAAAATTACAGCACAGGAACAGGCCCTTCAGCCCTCCAAGCCTGCATCGACATGCTGTCCATCACAACTAAAACCCCCGACCCTTCCGGGGATCGTATCCCTCTATTCACATCCTATTCATGTATTTGTTTAAAAGTCACTATTGTATCTGCTTCCACTACCTTTCCTGGCAGCGAGTTCCCGGCATCCACCGCCCTCTGTGTAAAACATATGCCTTGTACATCACCTTTAAACCTTGCCCCTTGCACCTTAAACCCATGGCCCCTGGTAACTGACTCTTCCATCCTGGGAAAAACCTTCTGACTGTCCACTCTCTCCATGCCCTTCATAATCTTGTAGACCTCTATCAGGTCGTCCCGCAAACTCCGTTGTTCCAGTGAGAACAACCCAAGTTTCTCCAACCTCTCCTCATAGCTAATGCCCTCCATACCAGGCAACATCTTGGTAAATCTTTTCTGTACCCTCTCCAAAGTCACCACATCCTTCTGGTAGTGTGGTGTCCAGAATTGAACACAATATTCCAAATGTGGCCTAACTAAGATTCTATAAAACTGCAACATTACCTGCCATTTTTTAAACTCAATGCCCTGGCTGATGAAGGCGAGCATGCCATATGCCTTGTTGATGACCTTCTCCACCCGTGTTGCCACTTTCAGTGACCCGTGTACCTCTACCTGTGTACCAGACATCCCTCTGCCTATCAGTACTCTTAAGGGTTCTGCCACTTACTGTGTTTTTTCCATCTGGATTAGACCTTACAAAATGCATTCCCTCACATTTTTCCAGATTAAACTCCATCTACCATCTCTTTTCCCAAGTCACCAACCAATCTATATCCTGCTGTATCCTTTGACGGTCCTCAAGGCTACCCACAATTCCACCAACCTTTGTGTCATCGGCAAACTTACTAATCAGACCAGTTACACTTTTGTCCAAATCATTTATATATATTACAAATAGCAAAGGTCCCAACACTGATCCCTGAGGAACACCACTAGGCACAGCCCTCCATTCAGAAATGCACCCTTCCACTGCTACTCTCTGTCTTCTATGACCGAGCCAGTTTTTTTTTATCCATCTTGCAAGCTCATCTCTGACTCCATGCAACTTTACATTCTGTAACAGCCTGCTATGAGGACCTTGTCAAAGGCCTTACTGAAGTCCATGTAGACAACATTCACTGCCCTACCCTCATCGATTATCTTCATCACTTCCTCAAACAAACTCAACCAAGTTAGTGAGACATGACCTCCCTTTCACAAAACCATGTTGTCTCTTGCGAATACACCCACTTATTTCCAAGTGCAAGTAAATCCCGTCTCGAAGAATCTTCTCCAATAATTTCCCTACCACTGACATAAGGCTCACCGGCCTGTAATTAGCTGGATTATGCTTGCCACCCTTCTTAAACAAAGGAACAACATTGGCCATTCTCCAATCCTCTGGGATCTCCCGTGTAGCCAGTGAGGATACAAAGATTTCCCACAAGGCCCTTGCAATTTCCTCCCTTGCTGCTCTCAGTATTCTGGGGTATATCCCATCAGGCCCTGGGGACTTGTTTACCTTAACGTTTTTCAAGATTCTCAATACATCTTCCCTTTTGATCTCAACATGACCCAAACTATCTACACACCCTTCCTCAGACTCATCATCCACCAAGTCCTTCTCTGTGGTGAATACTGATGCAAAGTACTCATTTAATACCTCGCCCATTTCCTCTGGCTCCACACATAAATTACCTTCCCTGTCCTTGAGTGGGCCAACCGTCTGCCTGGCTACCCTCTTGGTCTTTATATAGGTATAAAAAGCTTTGGGATTTTCCTTAATCCTGTTGGCCATTGACTTTTCATGACCCCTTTTAGCCCTCCTGACTCTTTGTTTAAGTTTCTTTCGACTTTCCTTGTATTCCACCTTTGCTTTGTGTGTTCCCAGCCTCCTAGCCTTGATAAATCCTTCCTTTTTCACTTGTCACTTGACAACAGCCCGTCTGCAAAGCATCTTCTGGAAGCAGTGACTGCACTGATGCAGATCTTCCCCATGTCAGCCAATCAGCGTCGCCACCTTGCTAACCTCTTCCGAACTGCCTCACCCGAAAAAGGGAGGCATGAAAATGTGGGATGAATCAGCAAAGCTTAAAAATATATACAGTCTGCACCCTTATGGATGAAGTGCATGTGTTGTCTGTTGTGGGAGGAGATAATGTCGGAAGAAACGGACTAGGAAGATTAAAGAAGAATTAGGTGATGATGGCCAGCATATTGATGAAGGTTGGGCTGCAGTCAGAAACTGGCTGAAGGACTCTGGCTGAAAGATTAAAACAGACTGGAGTAAGATTACGGCATGTCAGCAAAAAGGCAATGAGGAATTACAGAGTTTGTGGCGATCTGGATGGAATAGTCCAGCCTAGCAGGGGGTACAGAAGAAATTGACAAGGGTAGCCTGAAATCTGTTTTTGTTGCAAGATTAAAACCCGAAATAGCAAATATGTTAAAGGTTAGAGTCTCTGATTGGGAGACCAATCACAAAATGTACAATGAAATTGGTGAAGAGGCTAACTGCTTGGAGTGGAATATGCAATCTTAAACATCGAGCCATGAAGACTGTAGTAACAACACCAGGAGTCTAGGCAGATAGACGCCCAGGTAAAGGTCACGAATGTGGGTGAGGAGGACATTAGGCAAACACCTGTAGGGTTAAGAAGGAACCTAAAGGTGGTCCTAAGCCCGCTCTGAGACAGGAATCTTACCCGTCTGGGGACTCTGTGATTGAATGGGTGTTAGTGGAACACATCGAGGGCATGTCCCCTGAACACCAGAAGGCACTTTGGACACTGCTGTTGAGTTGACATGTTTACCTTTGATTGATTGCCATAACCTGCCCTTTGATGGTGAGAGGAGTATTGCAGGCTGAGTAGGAGGCAAGGGAATAACTCTTAAGAAAACAAAACCATTGCCAATACGATTAGGACTCACATGAAATTCTGTAATCTGTGTGGGTTGGACCTGTGCAATAACCTTTATTGGAGATGGATGTCTTAACCCAGGTAAACTCATCATTGCATTTTGAGAATGGTCATGTTTCCATGGTCAATACAACATCTGAAAAAGGAGGAATGGCAAGATCATCTGATTTGGGCAAAGGACAAAAATAATTGTGGCCTGTTGCAGAAGACACCGGTCGCTTCTATCGGAGTTGCCCCGCCATGCACTAAACAATAGCCCATTAGTCCAGGGTCTATTGCTGGTATCTTGCCTGTTATTAAGCGATTAGAATGAGTGAGGCGGTCCCTCATCCTAATGGGACAGATCTAACAACGGATTGAGATAATACAGAAGTCAAGTCATGACAGGAAAGAAAACAGAGCTGAAAAGCCAATTAAAGGTTGTCTGTCAGAAATTGAAATGCATCTAAAAGAGCCAGGAAAACAGGAGGAAACCTCCTGACAAAAAAATCCAAACCCCCATCTAATCCGTCGTAACTCTACTGTCCCAGTGACCATTAGATGACCACTTTATCCCTCGTTAAGCAATTGGAATGCGAAATACAAAAGAGAAAGAGAGCTGAATTCTCCCCGACTCCAGCAACGTTGAGGAGCCCTGTTCAGCCCACATACGGACCAAGCAATGCAAAACCTGATCCCAGCAAAAGACTGGAAAAGGGAGGAGAATTGAATATAAATATGAATGGGCCAACTAGCATGGACATAACCCTGTGCCATTAAAATGATAAGACAAATGGTCCAAGAGGCTTAAAAAGACCTGGGAGCAACTGGAACAGCTGCAAAACAAAAAGAAACAAACAGGGGGAGAGAGAGAGAGAGAGAGAGAGAGGGAGAGAATGGGCTTTCAGTGCTGCATTCCTGAACTAAGTGTTAACTCTTTGTGGTCTTGTTTGAATGCACCTTTGTTCATTGGCTGTTAAATGGTGTGTAACATTTTTGTTTTCATTCCCTGGAGATCGAGATCTTGGAAAGCTTTGTATTTAGTTTGAATTTTGGGAATGTATGGTGATTTGAAAGCATGGTGTGTGCCTGTATCAGTGTGGAACATTCTTGGTTAATGTAATGTCCTTTTAAGGAACTGTCAGTGGTTGTGTAAAGAAAAACATCTGTGTCAAAATGTTGATTTAAAACTTGGGTTGTAAAGCTTGGTAAAAATGTACCTTTTGGAATTGGAAACTGTCACATTTGGAATTTCATTTTCTGGCCATAGTGAGCTTCCTAGTACTGGTTTAACACATGAGTGAATCTTTAATTCCAGATGATAAGATTTGCACATTGTAAATGTGCTTTGGTATGAAAGTGTCGAAGTAATAGGAAAATTGGAATTTTGGAAATGTAATTCTCTTTGAACCAAATTCTGATGAAACTGATATCATGGAGTCAATTTTTTTAAAAAAGAGGTACAATCTAAAAAAGGTGGGCTTTTCCTTTGTCAACTATAACACACATTTCTGTAAAGGAGGAAGACAGATGGTCAACATAATTTTGTCCAGAGCTTTTCACCCCACCCCTTAAACCACTACAGCTTGAATTGGAATGGATGGATGCTGTTTTGTTTTCCAGGGTTTTGAAAATACTGAAGGCTTTCACCGATGGCTATGAACTTCTGAATCTGACTTCAGATGTTTGATGTCGCGACACAATGATGGATGAGGCATCCTCAGCCCTTCAAACTATTTGTTAACAACACATCTCAGCATTGGCGAACTGCTGCGAAAACATGAAATGCATTGGCTATCAGGAATTTATTCCCTTTGAGGAGTAAACAAAATTTTGAATTTACATAAATTTGCATAAAGATATATCAAATATCTAGATTGAGCAGTAAAGTAACTTAAAAAATATGGGTCATCTTAGCGAAAGCGCGAATAAAGTGTGTTTTGCATGAATCAAACAGAAATATTGGACTTTTGTTTTAAAATATCATGGGATGATTTACAAATCTCTCCAGATCTCTGGAATTTGATAGGTAGTAATAGTTAAATTGCAAATTTGGATGAGATGAAGTAATTAGGAATGGAGAGTAGTAGCAGAAGAAAACAAATTAGAATAATCAGTTGAAACGGTAATTGAAGTTAACATGCATTTTAGTGGAAAGGAAGTTTAGGTGACAGAACTAAACTGATAGCTTTCGCTTGGTGATGTTTGGGTCTTTGTCTTTCCTTTCAAGAGAATTGAATTTGATGATCGAGCAACTATCTGAGACATCAGGACTATAAGTGGAGAGGTAAGTAAAATCTCACAGATCTTTTGATAAGATCGCATGAGAGTCAAGAATGTGTGAAATGGTATTGGGATACCAATGTAAATGTGCAAAAGTGATTGTTACCTCGGAAGTAACAAACATGAGGGAATGCTTGGTAACAAATTGCACTGAAGAACAGGCCTCAGACATGTACACCTACTTGACAAATGGATTAGCGTGGCCTGGAAAGCACCAAAGCATAGTTTAAATGACAAAACACTGATGTATAATCGACAGAGAAACTGACTTTGATACAGTGATAGTGAATTGAAGTGAAAGGGCCCAAAAATAATGACATACAGATACCTTGAAAAATAAAGAGAGAGCGAGCATAAACTGAAGGTAAGACCTGATGAACACACTATAAGAACAAAGAACAAAGAACAAAGAAAATTACAGCACAGGAACAGGCCCTTCGGCCCTCCAAGCCTGTGCCGATCCAGATCCTCTATTCAAACCTGTCACCTATTTTCCAAGGATCTGTATCCCTCTGCTCCCTGCCCATTCATGTATCTGTCTAGATACATATTAAATGACGCTATCGTGCCTGCCTCTACCACCTCCACTGGCAACGCATTCCAGGCACCCACCACCCTCTGCATAAAGAACTTTCCATGCATATCTCCCTTAAACTATTCCCCTCTCACCTTGAAATCGTGACCCCTAGTAATTGAGTCCCCCACTCTGGGAAAAAGCTTCTTGCTATCCACCCTGTCTATACCTCTCATGATTTTATAGACCTCAATCAGGTCCCCCGTAAGCCTCCAACTTTCTAATGTAAATAATCTTAATCTACTCAACCTCTCTTCATAGCTAGTGCCCTCCATACCAGGCAACATCCTGGTGAAACTCCTCTGCATCCTCTCCAAAGCATCCACATCCTTTTGGTAATGTGGCGACCAGAACTGTACGCAGTATTCCAAATGCGGTCGAACCAAAGTCCTATACAACTGTAATATGACCGGCCGACTCTTGTACTCAATACCCCGTCCGATGAATGAAAGCATGCCGTATGCCTTCTTGACCACTCTATCGACCTGCGTTGCCACCTGCAGGGTACAATGGACCTGAACACCCAGATGTCTCTGTGTATCAATTTTCCCCAGGGCTTTTCCATTTTACCGTATAGTTCGCTCTTGAATTGCATTTTCCAAAATGCATCACCTCGCATAATTTGTTAGAGCTGCATTACATTTTACCATGTACATCGCAGACCTGATGGGGCACTTGCATATGGAGGTAGTTACTACTCAATGACACAAGCACTCTTAAAATTGGCAAAGAAGGAAAAATATTGAAGAAATATCCTCAAGATGGATACAGATGAAGAGAACTGGGGAGTTTTGAGTCAATGTATGATGTTAATGAGTGACTGAACTTGAAGCTTGACACCAATAGTTACAATAGTTCAAGTTGGGGAAGTTCATTGTGTTACTAACCGTGTGTATTTTGAGTGTTTGCTTACTGGTGACGTGCCAATCCCCTGTCACAAAAGGGGAGGACTTATTGTAAAACGTGAATTCAATACTAATACCTTTTTATATCTATCTTACACTTATTCTTATCTTGTATTACTTGTTATGTTGCTCAACTGCTGGAGCCTGAAGTTCGGTAATTTACTGCTCTTCATCACTCTAGGAGACCTCATATTATTATTAGTTTGCTGCTTGTGTGATTCTGCTTGGGAAAAATCAAAGGGAGGAATTGTGGAGTATATTGAAAGTTTGGTGATTAAGATACAGCATAGCAAGGGTTAGATTTACAAATGCTATTGCAAAGAGCTGACTTGCGGGTGCAGTCGAGACTAAAGAGTTCAGTTTGAAGCAGGTATGAGAATAATGGTGAACAAACTGTTGCCCAGGTCTTCTGGCTAGGGTGTGGCGAATAGTTTGCATGAACTTATTGGATTATGTATTGGGAAGATATTGCAGAATAGATTAACAGAAGGTAATTGACTGTCATTTAACACAGCGTGGAGCTGGAGGAGCGCAGCAGGTCAGTCCGCATCGGAGGAGCAGGAAAGCTGACGCTTTGGGTCGGGATTCTTCTTCAGAAAATTCTCCTCTGATGCTGCCTGGCCTGCTGTGTTCCTCCAGCTCCACACCTTGTTATCTCTGACTCCAGCATTGGCAGTTCTTACTATTTCTATTCACTATTATTTGCAGTTTTGGGGAGGATAGAAAACATATAAAAAGCTGTTACTGCAGAGTTCTCAACTTACAACCATGTAATCGACATATAAGAAGAAATAAAGCTGGATATTTGAAAAGATCGTGGACTCATTCCTTATTTCTTAGGAACCCAACACTAAGGGTCCTGGATGTATGCTTGTTTACATTGAGGGTTCTGGATGTGTTACTAAATGTACTGGAGGTCTCAGGTTTGTTTTGGAACACACTAACACCCTGGGTGTGATTCTCTATGCACCTGTTCCTGCATGTGTCTATATACTCATGGAGTTATCTCTGTATACATTGGGGGTGTGCTGGGTGTCCTGGGTCTGCATCTGTGTACACTGGGGTCCAGCATCTGTATCTGTATACACTGGGGTGTCCTGGGTGTCTATACGCTGGGGGTCATCCTGGGTCAGTGTCTGTATACACACGGTGTCCTATGTCTGTCTCTGTATGCACTACAAGTCCAGGGTGTGCATCTCATAGAGTCATAGGGATGTGCAGCACGGAAACAGACCCTTTGTTCAACTTGCCTGCGCCAACCAGATACCCTAAATTAATCTAGTTCCATTTGCTAGCATTTGGCCCGTATCCCTTGAAACCTTCCTATTCACGTACCCATCTAGATGCCTTTTAAATGTTGTAATTGTACAAAACTCTACCACTTCCTCTGGCTGCTCATTCCAAACACTCATTTTTCATACGTCGGTCCCATACTTGCCCCTTAGGTCCCTTTCAAATCCTTCCTCTCTCACCTTAAACCTATGCCCTCTAGTTTTGGACTCCCTTATCCTGGGAAAAAGACCTTGGCGATTCACCCTATCCATATTCCAGCCTATTCAGCCTCTCCCTGTAGCTCAAACCCTCCAAACCCAGCAACATCCTTGTGAATCTTTTCTGAACCCTTTCAAGTTTCACAACATCTTCCCTCTAGCGGGGAGACCAGAATTGCATGTATTATCCCAAAAGTGGTCTAACCAATGTCCTGTGCAGCTGCAACATGACCTGCCAACTCCTCTACTCAATGCATTGACCAATAAAGGCAAGCGTATCAAACACCTCCTTCACTGTCTGTCTACCTGCGACTCTATTTTCAAGGAACTATGAACCTGCACTCCAAGGTCTCTTTGTTTGGCAACACTCCACAGGACACCACCATTAAGTGTAAAGTCCTGCCCTAATTTGCTTTTCCAAAATGCAGCACTTCACATTTATCTAAATTAAAACTCCATCTGCCACTCTTCGGCCCATCGGCCCGCCTGATCAAGGTTCCGTTGTACTTTGAGGTAACCTTCTTCACTGTTCACTACACCAACCATTTTGGTGTCATCTGCAAACTTACTAATCATACCTCCTATATTTACATTCAAATCATTTGCATAATGACAAAATGCCGTGGACCCAGCACTAACCCTTGCGACACATTGCTTGTCACAGGCCTCCAGTCTGAAAAGCAACCCTCCATTGCCCTCCTCTGTCTCCTACCTTCAAACCAATACGAAAGTAGAAAGCCAAAGGGATTATTGTCTCCTATCTTCAAGCCAATATTGTATTCAAATAGCTAGCTCTCCCTGTATTCCATGTGATTTAACCTTGCTAATCAGTCTACCATGTGGAACCTTTTTTGAGTCCCTTGCTGAAGTCCATTTAGACAACATCTACCGCTCTGCCCTCATCAATCTTCTCTGTTACTTCTTCAATCAAGCTAGGAAAACACAATTTCCCACGCACAAAGCCATGTTAACTATCCCTAATCAGTCTTGCCTTTCCAAATACATGTAAATCCTGTCTCTCAGAATTCCCTCCAACAATTACCCGCCACTGACATCATTCACTGGTCTATAGTTCCCTGGCTTTTCCTTACCACCTTTCTTAAATAATGGCACCACAATAGCCATACTCCAGTCTTCTGGCTCCTTACCCATGGCTGTCGATGATATAAATATCTCAGTAAGGGGCCCAAGAATCAATTCCTTCGCTTCCCACAAAGTTCTGGGGTATACCTGATCAGATCCCGAGGATTTATCCACCTTTATGTGTTTTAAGATGTCCAGCACTTCCTTGACTGTAAAATGGACACTTTTCAAGATGTCACGATCTCTTTCTTTAAGTTCTTTAGCTTCCATATCTTTCTCCACAGTAAAAACTGACACGAAATACTCATTTAGTATCTCACCCTTCTCCTGTGGTTCTACAATACCAAGGTGCAGAGCTGGATGAACACAGCAGGCCAAGCAGCATCAGAGGAGCAGGAAAGCTGACGTTTCGGGCCGAGACCCTTCTTCAGAAATGGGGGAGGGGAAGGGGGTTCTGAAATAAATAGGGAGAGAGGAGGAGGCGGATAGAAGATGGATAGAGGAGAAGATAGGTGGAGAGGAGACAGACAGGTCAAAGAGGTGGGGATGGAGCCAGTAAAGGTAAGTGTAGGTGGGGAGTTAGGGAGGGGATAGGTCAGTCCAGGGAGGACGGACAGGTCAAGGGGGCGAGATGAGACTAGTATGTAGGAGATGGGGGTGGGGCTTGAGGTGGGAGGAGGGGATAGGTGGGAGGAAGGACAGGTTAGGGAGGCGGGGACAAGCTGGGCTGGTTTTGGGATGCGGTAGGGGGAGGGGAGACTTTGAAGCTTGTGAAGTCCACATTGATACCATTGGGCTGCAGGGTTCCCAAGCGAAATATGAGGTGCTGTTCCTGCAACCTTCGGGTGGCATCGCTGTGGCACTGCAGGAGGCCCAGGATGGACATGTCGTCTGAGGAATGGGAGGGGGAGTTGAAATGGTTCGCGACTGGGAGGTGGAGTTGTTTAGTGCGAACCGAGCGTAGGTGTTCCGCCAGGCGGTCCCCAAGCCTCCACTCGGTTTCCCCGATGTAGAGGAGGCCGCAACGGGAACAGTGGATACAGTATACCACATTAGCAGATGTGCAGGTGAACGTCTGCTTGATGTGGAAAGTCTTCTTGGGGCCTGGAATGGGAGTGAGGGGGGAGGTGTAGGGGCAGGTGTAGCACTTCCTGTGCTTGCAGGGAAAAGTGCCGGATGTGGTGGGGCTGGAGGGGAGTGTGGAATGGACAAGGGAGCCACGGAGAGAGTGGTCCTTCCAGAAAGCAGATAAGGGTGGGGAAGGAAAAATGTCTTTGGTGGTGGGGTCGGATTGCAGATGGCGGAAGTGTCGGAGGATAACGCATTAGATCCGGAGGTTGGTGGGGTGGCACATGAGGACGAGGGGGATTCTGGTTTGGTTGTTATTGCGGAGAGGAGGTGTGAGGGATGAGTTGCGGGAAATGCGGGAGACACGGTCAAGGACGTTCTCGACCACTGATGGGGCGATGTTGCGGTCCTTGAAAATCGAGGACATCTGAGATATTCGGGAATGGAATGCCTCATCCTGGGAGCAGATGCGGTGGAGGCGAAGGAATTGCGAAGAGGGAATGGCATTTTTGCAGGAAGGTGGGTGGGAGGAGATGTATTCTAGGTAGCTGTGGGAGTCAGTGGGCTTGAAATGGATATCGGTTTCCAGGTTGTTGCCAGAGAGAAGTCCAGGAAGGAGAGAGAGGTATCAGAGATGGTCCAGGTGAACTTAAGGTTGGGGTGGAAGGTGTTGGTGAAGTGGATGAACTGTTTGAGCTCCTCGTGGGAGCACGAGGCGGCGCCGATACAGTCATCAATGTAACAGAGGAAGAGGTGGGGTTTAGGACCAGTGTAGCTATGGAAGAGGGATTGTTCCACGTAACCTACGAAGAGGCAGCCATAGATGGGGCCCATGTGGGTACCCTTGGCCACCCCCTTCGTCTGTAGGAAGTGGGAGGAAATGAAAGAGAAGTTGTTGAGGGTGAGGACGAGTTTGGCTAAGTGGAGGAGGGTGTCAGTGGAGGGGGACTGGTTGGGCCTGTGGGACAGGAAGAAGCGGAGGGCCTTTAGGCCATCTGCATGGGGAATACAGGTGTATAAGGACTGCATGTCCATGGTAAAGATGAGGTTCTGGGGACCAGGGAATTGGAAGTTTTGGAGGAGGTGGAGGGCGTGGGTGATGTCACGGACGTAGGTAGGGAATTCTTGGACCAAGGGGGAGAAAATGGAGTTGAGGTAGGTGGAGATAAGTTCGGTGGGGCAGGAGCAGGCAGAGACAATGGGTTGACCAGGGCAGTCAGGTTTGTATATTTTGGGAAGGAGATAGAAGCGGGCGGTGTGGGTTTGGGGAACAATGAGGTTGGAGGCTGTGGGTGGGAGGTCATCTGAGGTGATGAGGTTACGGATGGTTTGGGAGATGATGTTTTGGTGGTCGGGGGTGGGGTCATGATAGAGGTCGGTGCGCCATACTACGACTGCACCTCCCTTGTCCGTGGGTTTTTATGGTGAGGTTGGGATTGGAGCGGAGGGAGCGGAGGGCTGCACGTTCTGTGGGGGAGAGGTTGGAGTGTGTGAGAGGGGTGGAGAAATTGAGGCGATTGATGTCACGACGGCAGTCGGAGATGAAGAGGTTAAGCGAGGGGAGGAGGCCTTGTGGTGGTGTCCAGGAGGAGGGGTGTGTTAGAGGCAAGAGAAGGGGTCAGTAGACAGGGGGATTAGGCTCATGGTTAAAGAAGTAAGTGTGGAGGCGGAGGCAGCAGAAAAACTGTTCAACGTCCAAGCGTGACCGGTATTCATTGATGTGTGGGTGGAGGGGTCAAAGGTGAGCCCTTTTACTGAGGACTGACCATTCGTCCTCAGTAAGGGGGAGGTCTGGGGTGATGGTGAAGACTCAGCAGGGCTGGGTGGTATTGTCTCCTCTGGAGCTGCTGGCTGTCGAGGAGGTGGGCGGAGTGACGTCGGTGTCGGCGGTGGGCAGAGCGACATCGGTGTCGGCGGTGGGCAGAGCGACGTCAGTGTGTGGGTGGGCGGAGCGACGTCGGCGTGGTGGTGGGCACAGGGGGATAGGCGGTGGGGGGAGTGGAGTCGGTGCGGCAGTGGGCGGAGGGGGACAGGCGGTGGGGGAGCGGGGTAATGGTGGGGGGAGCAGAGTCGGTCGGTAAGTCCTGGATGTTGTTTGCGGCTGCAGCAGCGGTGTTGGCAGGTGCATCCTCGGTGTCTGTGGTGTTGGCCTCGGAAACGGAGGCGATGACATCAGTAGTGGTGTTGATGGCATTCGCTGTACCGGAAATGGCGTACCCGGCGGCGGAGGATGTGATGTAATCCGTGGGTGCTCCAACAGTGGCCACATGGCCAATGGCGGCGGGCACATTGTTGGGAAGGTCCTGGGTAGGGTTGGGGATTTGGGAGGTGTTGGAAGCAAGTTTTGGGTGGTAGGCACCAGTAAGTTTACTGTACTTACGGTTTTTAGTGTCCAATAAAGCTGAGTAGAATTGTGAGTTCAGGTTGTGGATCCTACGAAGAATAAAAAACAAGAGAGGTCCTTTGCAGGTCTGGGAGAGGGAGGTTCTGAGCTGGGGTAGGCTTAATTGTAGTGCCAGAAGATGCCGGCGCATTGCTGCAAGTGTGTGTTTCAGGAGTCGCAGGGAGAAACGTTTTTGAAGGATCTCAATGTTCTGAATGTAGACATTGTCGCGGTTGGGGCCAAATTGGGAAGGCCTAAATGTAGACTGTAGTCCGTTGGGGATGATCTGGTTCCGTGGGCATGTACTAAGAAAGTTAATGTGGCTGTAGTACCTGGTTTGCTTCAGGATGTGGTCGAGCAGTTTCAGGGCTGATTATGAGAGAGTTGCAGTGGGAGAGAGATCAAATGAGGTATTTCCGGAGGGAGGACGGTAACTTCTTCAAGGTAGGCATCCTGAGAAGAGGCTTCGCAGTGGGGTTAAAATTGTTTCAGAGACAGTAGGAACTGCAGATGCTGGAGAATCTGAGATAACAAGATGCAGAACTAAGCAGCATCAGAGGAACAGGAAAGCTGACGTTTCGGGCCTAGACCCTTCTTCAGAAATGGGGGAGGGGAAGGGGGTTCTGAAATAAATAGGGAGAAATGGGGAGGCGGATAGAAGATGGATAGAGGACAAGATAGGTGGAGAGGCGACAGACAGGTCAAAGAGGCGGGGCTGGAGCCAGTAAAGGTGAGTGTCGGTGGGGAGTTAGGGAGGGGATAGGTCAGACCAGGGAGAACGGACGGGTCAAGGGGATGGGATGAGGCTAGTAGGTAGGAGATGGGGGTCTGGCTTGAGGTGGGAGGAGGGGATAGGTGGGAGAAAGGACAGGTTAGGGCGGCTGGGACAAGCTGGGCTGGTTTTGGGATGCGGTAGGGGGAGGGGAGATTTTGAAGCTTGTGAAGTCCACGTTGATACCATTGGGCTGCAGGGTTCCCAAGCGAAATATGAGATGCTGTTCCTGCAACCTTCGGGTGGCATCGTTGTGGCACTGCAGGAGGCCCAGGATGGACATGTCGTCTGAGGAATGGGAGGGGGAGTTGAAATGGTTCGTGAGTGGGAGGTGGAATTGTTTAGCACAAACCGAGCATAGATGTTCCGCAAAACGGTCCCCATGTCTTCGCTTAGTTTCCCCAAGGAGGCCACAGCAGAAAAGTGCTGAAGAAGAAGAGTCATTTCTGAAGAATGGTCTAGGCCCAAAACGTCAGCTTTCCTGCTCCTCTGATGCTGCATGGCCTGCTGTGTTCATCCAGCTCTGCACCTTGTTATCTCAGATTCTCCAGCATCTGCAGTTCCTACTACCTCTGAAACAATTTCAACCCCAATGTGATGCCTCTTCTCAGGAAGCCTACCTTGAAGAAGTTACGCTCCTCCTTCCGGAAAGACCTCAATGGATCTCTCTCCCACTGCAACTCTCTCATAATCTGTTCAGCCCTGAAGCTGCTCGACCACATTCTGAAGCAAACCAGGTACTACAGCCACATTAACTTTCTTAGTACATGCCCACGGAACCAGATCATCCCCAACGGACTACAGTCTACATTTAGGCCTTCCCAATTTGGCCCCAACCGCGACAATGTCTACATTCAGAACATTGAGATCCTTCAAAAACGTTTCTCCCTGCGACTCCTGAAACACACACTTGCAGCAATGCGCCGGCACCTCAAGGCACTACAATCAAGCCTACCCCAGCTCAGAACCTCCCTCTCCCAGACCTGCAAAGGACCTCTCCTGTTTTTTATTCTTCGATGGATCCACAGCCTGAACTCACAATTCTACTCAGCTTTATTGGACACTAAAAACCGTAAGTACAGTAAACTTACTGGTGCCTGCCACCCAAAACTTGCTTCCAACACCTCCCAAATCCCCAACCCTACCCAGGACCTTCCCCACAATGTGCCTGCCGCCATTGGCCATGTGGCCACTGTCGGAGCACCCACAGATGACATCACATCCTCCGCCGCCGGGTACGCCATTTCCGGTGCAGTGAACGCCATCAACACCACTACTGATGTCATCGCCTCCGTTTCCAAGGCCAACACCACAGAAACCGAGGACGCATCTGCCGTCACTGCTGCTGCAGCCGCAAACAACATCCAGGACTTACCGACCGACTCTGCTCCCCCCACCACCTACCCCGCTCCGCCCACCGCCGACGCTGATGTCACTCCGCCCACCACCAACGCCGACGTCGCTCTGCCCACCACCTCCACAGCCCACAGCTCCAGAGGAGACAGTAGCACCCAGCCCTGCTGGGTCTTCACCATCGCCCCAGACCTCCACCTTACTGAGGACGAATGGTCAGTCCTCAGTAAAGCGCTCACCTTTGTCCCCCTCCACCCACACATCAACAAATACAGCTCACACTTGGACATTGAACAGTTTTTCCGCTGCCTCCGCCTCCACGCTTACATCTTCAACCCTCCCTCTACTGATCCCTTCTCCTGCCTCTAACACACCCCCTCCTCCTGGACACCACCACAAGGCCTCCTCCCCTCCGTCGACCTCTTCATCTCCAACTGCCGTCGAGACATCAATCGCCTCAATCTCTCCACCCCATCACCCACTCCAACCTCTCCCCCGCAGAACGTGCAGCCCTCCGCTCCAATCCCAACCTCACCATAAAACCCGCGGACAAGAGAGGCACAGTTGTAGTATGGCGCACTGACCTCTACATCGCCGAGGCCAGGCGCCAACTCTCCGACACCTCCTTCTACCGTGCCCTCGATCATGACCCCACCTTCGACCACCAAACCATCATCTCCCAAACCATCCACAACCTCATCACTTCACGTGACCTTCCACCCACACCCTCCAACCTCATCGTTCCCCAACACCACACCGCCCGCTTCTATCTCCTTCCCAAAATCCACAAACTTGACTGACCTGGCCGACCCATTGTCTCTGCCTGCTCCTGCCCCACCGAACTTATCTCCACCTATCTCGACTCCATTTTCTCCCCCTTGGTCCAGGAACTCCCCTCCTACGTCCGTGACACCAAACATGCCATCCACCTCCTCCAAAACTTCCAATTCCCTGGTCCCCAGCACCTCATCTTTACCATGGACGTCCAGTCCCTAAACACCTGCATTCCCCATGCAGATGGCCTAAAGGCCCTCCGCTTCTTCCTGTTCCACAGGCCCGACCAGTCCCCCTCCAACGACACACTTATCCGTTTAGCCGAACTCATCCTCACCCTCAACAACTTCTCTTTCATTTCCTCCCACTTCCTACAGACAAAGGGTGTGGCCATGGGTACCCGCATGGGCCCAAGCTATGCCTGCCTCTTTGTAGGTTACGTGGAATGATCCCTCTTCTGTAGCTACACTGGCCCTAAACCCCACCTCTTCCTCCGTTACATTGATGACTGTATCGGCACCGCCTCGTGCTCCCACGAGGAGCTCGAACAGTTCATCTACTTCATCGACACCTTCCACCCCAACCTTAAGTTCACTTGGACCATCTCTGATACATCTCTTTCCTTCCTGGACCTCTCTGTTTCCATCTCTGGCAACCACCTGGAAATCGATATCCATTTCAAGCCCACTGACTTCCACAGCTACCTAGAATACACCTCCTCTCACCCACATTCCAGCAAAAATGCCATCCCCTATTCGCAATTCCTTCGCCTCTGCCGCATCTGCTTCCAGGATGAGACACTTCACTCCCGAACATCTCAGATGTCCTCGTTTTTCAAGGGCCACAACCTCCCCCACTCAGTGGTCGAGAATGCCCTTGACCTGCATTTCCCGCAACTCATCCTTCACACCCTGTCCCCGCAATAACAACCAAAACAGAATCCCCCTTGTCCTCACGTATCACCCCACCAACCTCCGGATCTAACGCATCATCCTCCGACACTTCCGCCATCTGCAATCCGACCCCACCACCAAAGACATTTTTCCCTCCCCACCCTTATCTGCTTTCCAGAGGGACCACTCTCTCCGTGGCTCCCTTGTCCGCTCCACACTCCCCTCCAGCCCCACCACACCCGGCACTTTTCCCTGCAACTGCAGGAAGTGCTGCACCTGCCCCTACCCCTCCCCCCTCACCCCCATCCCAGGCCCCAAGAAGACCTTCCACATCAAGCAGATGTTCACCTGCACACCTGCTAATGTGGTATATTGCATCCACTGTTCCCGTCGTGGCCTCGTCTACATCGGGGAAACCAAGCAGAGGCTTGGGGACTGCCTTGCAGAACACCTACGCTCGGTTCGCGGTAAACAACTCAACCTTCCACTTGCAAACCATTTCAACTCCCCCTCCCATTCCTCAGACGACATGTCCATCCTGGGCCTCCTGCAGTGCCACAACGATGCCACCCAAGGTTGCAGGAACAGCACCTCATATTTCGCTTGGGAACCCTGCAGCCCAATGGTATCAATGTGGACTTCACAAGCTTCAAAGTCTCCCCTCCCCCTACCGCATCCCAAAATCAGCCGAGCTTGTCCCTGCCTCCCTAACCTGTCCTTCCTCCCACCTATCCCCTCCTCCCACCTCAAGCCCCACCCCCATCTCCTATCTACTAGCCTCATCCTGCCCCCTTGCCCTGTCCGTCCTCACTGGACTGACCTATCCCCTCCCTAACTCCCCACCTACACTCATCTTTACTGGCTCCATCCCCGCCTCTTTGACCTGTCGGTGTCCTCTCCACCTATCTTCTCCTCTATCCATCTTCTATCCGCCTCCCCCTCTCTCCCTATTTATTTCAGAACCCCCTTCCCCTCCCCCATTTCTGAAGGGTCTAGCCCCAAAACGTCAGCTTTCCTGCTCCTCTGATGCTGCTTGGCGTGCTGTGTTCATCCAGCTCTGCACCTTTTTATCTCAGATTCTCCAGCATCTGCAGTTCCTACTACTCCTGCTGTTCTACACTTGGATGGCCATGTTGATCTTTAAGGGGCCCTATTTTCTCCCTAGTTAATCTTTTGTGCTTAATGTATTTGTAGACTCTTTCACCCTATTTGATAAAGCTATCTCATGTCCTCTTTTCGCCCTCCTGATTTCCCTCTTAAGTATACTCCTACTGCCCTTATTCTCTTCTAGGGAGTCACTCAACCTCTGCTGTCTATACCTGATATATGTCTCCTTCTTTTCTTGACCAGAGCCTCAATTTGTCTAGTCATCCAGCATTCCCTACACCTCCCGACCTTGCCCTTCACAATAACAGGGGCATACTGTCTCTGGGCTCTGATTATCACATTTTTAAAACCTATTCTACTTTCCAGGTGTTGTTTTACTCTGACTAGCCTCCCCCAATCAGCTTTTGAAATCTCTTGCCTAATATTGTCAAAGTTGGCCTTACTCCAATTTACAACTTTAATTTTTTGATCAGGTCTATCTTTTTCCTGTTCCCCCAATAACGCCTCAGTCACTTGCTCTGCCTTATTTCCCAACAGAAGGTCAAGTATTGCTCCTTCTCTCTAAGTACATCCACATACTAAATCAGAAAATTGTCTTGTACACGCAACAAATTCCTCTGCAACAAAGCCCTTAACACTATGGCAGTCCCAGTCTATGTTTAGAAAGATTATGTATATAGTGGGGGTCTTGGGTCTGTCTCTATAAACACTGGGGCTCCGGGGTGTGCATTTGTACATAATGAGCGTCCTGGGTCTGTCTCAGTAAACGCTGGGTGTCCTGGGTCTATGTCTGTGTACACTGGGGGCCTAGAATGTACATTAGCATGCAGTGGGAAGTCCTGGGTCTGTCTCTGTGTACAGTGGAGTTCTGGGGTCTGTGTCTGTGTAGAGTGCAGGTCCGGAAATGAATGCCTGTGTACACTGGGGGCATCCAGGGTGTGCATACAAACCCTGATGTCTAGCGGTGAGAAGCTCGATTTGGTAAAATTACAAGAAGCAAGTCAATGACAGACACATTGGAGTGAAAAATGCAGAGGTGAGGCTTAAACGAAAATCGCGAGATGCAATTACAGTCTTATGTAAAATACGTTAAACAAATAAAAATTGTTGCTGCCGTACAGAGCGTGGGTGATTGTTGGGAAAGAAAAGAGCAGTCGGCAGCCCTGGAAATAACCAGCACCACCATGTTTTAAAATAGTTTTGCATATCCACGCGGAAAGACCTCCCGGGGGAATTTAATGGGACGCTGATGCATGTGAAATATAAACTGACAGCAGCTCCCCATGAAAGCATTAGTTAAACGTATGATTCACTCTCTCTACGTGTGAGGCTGGTCGTTACGAGCGAAGTAATCGCTTCTGGCCAGACATCGGCTGTTGCTCTCGGCCAAATCAGGCCAACCCTTTGTCACCCCAGCAACACCCGACCACATTACCATCAGCGGGTGAAATGAATAAGTTCCTGTCGGTGTGTGCCAGGTCCTTCCAATTGGTTCAGTCTGAATCAGACAAGCCCTGTCTCTATCTTATTGGACACAGTTCCGTCAGGAGCTTTCTGTCAGACTGGTGAACATCAGTGACCTCGAGTAACCTCACCGGCTGACTGATGCCACACTCCGACAGCGCAAAGCGAGCGAAGTGGTGTGAGGGGAGAGTACAGAATGAGCAACCGCCCCCCCAAACCCTGCTGCATTTTCAACACCACACAAACCGTGACAGAAACTGTGAAGCCGACTCGGCTCAGCACTTCATTGCAAGGCGTTTTCCTCACAACGTGCCTACCCCCTCAATCCGAAAGAAGACGGTTTTAGAGCGCTCTTGTGGCAATGTCCCTGCCTCTGGGCTTTAGAGCGCTGCCTCTGGGCTTTAGAGCGCTCTAGTGGCATTGTCCCTGCCTCTG
>JAHRHZ010000070.1:4665610-4707398 GCA_024137785.1 Ginglymostoma cirratum
GCTTTAGAGCGCTCTTGTGGCAATGTCCCTGCCTCTGGGCTTTAGAGCGCTCTTGTGGCAATGTCCCTGCCCCTGGGCTTTAGAGCGCTCTTGTGGCAATGTCCCTGCCTCTGGGCTTCAGAGTGCTCTTGTGGCATTGTCCCTGCCCCTGGGCTTTAGAGCGCTCTTGTGGCAATGTCCCTGCCTCTGGGCTAGAAGGAAAAAAAGACAAAAGAACTGTGGGCACTGTAATAGAAACAAAAACAGAGGATGCTGGAAAAGCTCAGCAACATCTGTGGAGAGAAATCAGAGTTAACCTTTCCAGTCCGGTGACCCTTCTTCTGGGCTGGAAGACCCGGGTTCAGGGCCCACCTGCTTCCGAGGTGTCATAATGTAAAGACAAATTGCTGGAGTTGTGGAGTGAAAGTCCAGTGACCCTTGTTCAGAACTGATGGCAACTAGGAAAAGGAGAGGAAACTAGGAAAAGGGTGGAGGATGCGGGGAAGTGAGGAGCCGCACAGAGGTGGAGCCCAAAGAGTCAGAATGAGTCCAATAATTTTTAGAGCCTGTACATATTCCTCTACATCCTTTCATGTCATGTCATCGGTGGTCCCTCACGGCTGAGGATGACTCCCTTCCACTCTCAGGGTGAGACCCTAGGTACAGACCGAGACAGCTACTGCAGGCTCTGTTACACTTGGGGCAGGTGATGGTCACAGGAACATGTGTGTGGGGGCATTGATATGGTAGCACACATTTTTCACTGTTTTCGCCTGGCTTCCATTTTTTCCAGATAGCAAGTCTTGAAGTGCTCGACACTTTCCTGGATGCTCCTCCTCCAGTTTGCATGGTCTTGGGCCAGTGATTCCCAGGTGTCTGTGGGAATGCTGCACTTCACCAGTGAGGCCTTGAGGGGGTCACTGAAGCGCTTCTTCGGTCCACCTGGGGCTCACCTGCTGTTTCGAACCTGGGATAACCCACCCCCTCACTCCACAACCCATTATGACATGGACAACACAGTGTGGATCAGAGGAGCAGGAAAGTTGACATTTCGGGTTGGGACCCTTCTTCAGTCCCGACCCGAAACGTCAACTTTCCTGCTCCTCTGATGCTGCCTGGCCTGCTGTGTTCCTCCAGCTCCACACTGTGTTGTCTCTGACTCCAGCATCTGCAGTTCTTGCCATCTCATTTACTGATGAGTGTCATATCATTAACTGTCCTGAGCTTTGACAGCGTCTTGCATTTAGATCATTTGTTTTAGCTTGAGAAAAGGACTTTGGGGGTTCCACAGGAGTGTTGTGAGACAAAAATTGTCAGCAAGTGAAGGGAGGAGGGAATTGTAGAGTTTACAGCCCAGACAGCCTGGTGCAGTGATAGACATTCAGCCACTTCCATTAGTCATGGAGAGCTCTGAAAGAAGACTCTTCCCCCAAGCAAGCCCAGTGAGAAGCTGCCAGGGTTTACCTGGTGGTCTGTTCACATGGCAGAAGGCCCACCTACCCCTGGTAGAGTGCCAATGGTGTCAGGAGGAGAACCTCAATTGGCATTCAACCACCTAGATAGCGTGATTAGTCTTTGAGCGGGAGGGCTGCTTGGCACTTTGCCCATCACTGGCAAGATGCTTAGGCATCAACATTGTTGAAAGTCTGCTTTTACTATGCAATTTTGGTCCTTAATAAAAATTGTTTGGAAACGTTGAAACTGATAGAATCTTAGAATCATGCAGTAACAGAATATGCCCTTTGACATATCAAGTCTTGACTGCCAAAAATACCCCACTACCTACACTAGTTCCACCTTTCTGCACTAGGCCCATTGCCTTGAATGTTATAACGCTTCAAGTCAACCAGGTACTCCTAAAAGGTTGTGAGGTTTCTCCCCTTAACTACCTCCTTCCCAGACTGCATTCAGACACCCACCTCAGTTTTAACTCAAATCCCTTCTAAACCTTACACTTTAAAATGATGCTCCCTTGTTATTGCCTCTTCAAATGAAGGAAACAGCTGCTTTCTATCCACCCTGTCCATATCCCTCATAATCTTATACACCTCTATCAGGTCCTCCTTCAACCTTCTTTGCTCCAAAGAGAACAACCTGAACTTATGCAGCCTCTCTTCTTAGCTGAAACACTTCATCCCAAGGTAACATCCTGGTGAATCTCCTCTGTACCCCCTCCAGTGCAATCACATCCTTCATTTCGAGTGGTGACCAGATTGCACACTTCAGTTGTGGCCTGACCAAATTTTTTTTTTATTGGACTTGGGCATCACTTGCTTGGCCAGCATTTATTGCCCTTGAGAAGGTATTGGTGAGTTGCCTTCTTCTGATACCAGTGAATTTACCCTCAAGGAATGATTAGAAGCAAATTTTACTGAATAGTAAGTTTAGGCTCATGGCATCTACTTCTACCAGCAGGATGGCACGTGCTGGCACATTGCGGTGAGCAGGTTTCAGGGTGACTCAGAGCCTGAGTGAGGGGCCCACTCAGATTCTCAGTTGGAGATCCAGAGCTTGAGTGACATACACTCAGGAGAGAAAGCAGGCCAGCTCATCCTCCTGTCTCCAGCAGTGGCTGGCACCGTTTGCCTTCATGTTCTCCCCAGTCTCCCATACAGAAGGACATCCTGTGATCAAATGCCCCAAGTTCTCTGTGAGAGGGAGGCGACACAACTTTTACTTTTTCAGTCAGGCCTTCAGGAAATTTCACCATTGGAGGGCATCCTGAGGTCCCCCAGTGAGTGCCGTAATGTGTTTCTGAAGTTTTGTTTTAACAGCTCCAGGAATAAAAAGTGAACATTTTACCATTGAAGTAATGATGGGAAGCCACGGCGTCACCATGGTTACTGGCAGGTTGTGGTGAGTAGAAGCTGACAAAATGGCCGCCTTGTTGATGAGAGGTGCAATGAGAGATGTCACTGAGGGTCAGTCCCTGCTGTGACCTTCCTGACAAAGATCATCATTTTTGACCATTTCAGGATCTCTGGAGCCTGGACGAGGTGGCTGTGTTCTGGATGGAAGTGGAGGGATTAACTCACAAGTTGAAACCTGCAGCTGATGCTATGAATCCACCACAGGACTTCCCCTCAGCTAGCTCCATTTTCTCCTGGGTCTGACCACATCCAGCGAGGGTATGAATTCACACCTGGGGCTGCGGACAAATACAGCGCGATTTACAATTTACAAATTTCTCAAGCCCAAAGCTCTCCGAAAGAAAAGGTAGGTTATGCTGACTGATCTGGACAATTTGGCCATTTGATCCAAACTGGACAGGAGGATGGGGGGGTATAAATATCAAACAAACACAGAGATTGCTGGTGAAACTCAGCAGATCATAAAGTCTAAATGTAAAAAAAAATCTAAAAGATTGGGCAGCATCTGTGGACAGAGAAAGAGCTAACATCTCAGGTCAACGACCATTCATCAGTGGTTGAAGCAAACAGCATTCAAGAGGGGAAACTACACGAAAATCAAAGGAATAGAACAAAAAGTTAAAAGTGTGGGATGAGGAGGGGTCCATGTGAGTAAACACTGGCATGGATCCAATGGGCCGAATGGCCTGTTTCTGTGCTCTAAATGAATGACTGGAGAGGAAAGGCTGCACATCACTCAGTGTGGGGCGCGGTGTTCTCTGAAACAACAGGCGATTAATCCAGCCGGTTTGTCAACCCTCCTCCTCCCTAACTCCTGCCTAGACAAGGCCTGCACTTCATTCCCCAGCAATCACTGTGCCGCAGTGCAATGACTTCGAGTAACCTTTGGTGAAAGCAGCAAAGTGGGGAGGTCCTTCTAACAGGGAGGAGCACAGATTCTCAAGATGAATGACGACACCCATCTGCGCAGCTCTGTTCTTAGCAAAGTCTGTATTAATGACAGCTGCAAGATATGTACAAGCAGATGTAATGCCTTACTTGACACCATCATTAACTCTATATATTAGCATCACCAGGCCACTACGTATGCTGAATAAGCCTCTTTGGTCAGTGTTTAAGGTTCTAACATTTTCCTAACTTTAACCATTTTGTTGTCAGATACTTTCAAGCAGAGTCATGTGCAGTGTGAGCCTGTATTCTCATCCTAGTGTTTAAATCCCCTCCCTTTCTCTGTAACCTGCTCATAACCCACAGCTCCTCTGTATCGTTCACTTGCCAGTTCATAACCCCCTTCCCTGCACCACTAATGGCCATTAGTTGCCTGGGCCCTAAGTTTTGGAGCTCCCTCCCGTAAACAACTATGCCTTTTCCTTCCTTTAAAATCCCTTAGAGACCACCTGACTGGCCTGTTTCCGTGCTCTCAATGGATGATTATGTATTCTTTTGTCACCTGCTTCAATGTGACTTTGGTATAACACCAGGTTGGTGTAAAATATTTTAGTGGTGGATCCCCAAGCCACAAGTTGATGGGTTTCACCGTTGGTGTGGAACGAAGTCATGTGTAGTTTATTTTCCTCTATTAATTTATGGGATGTGGGCATTGCTGGCCAGATCAGCATTTGTTGTTCATTCCTGACTACCCATTGAACTGAGTGGCTTGCTTAGCCATTTAAGTGGTGACCACATTGACATGGGTCTGGAGTCACGTGGACATCAGACCAGGTAAGGACAGCAGATTTCCTTCCATACAGAACCTGAGGCTTTTTAAGAAAAAAAATCATTTAAGAGTGCTTCATACATTTATTTATATTTAAACTAGCTTCATTTTCCACCGTCTACTAACTAAATTCCAATTCTACGGGTTGGTGGAATTTGAACACTTCCACCCTCCATGTATCATCCTCCAGCCTCCAGTATGTCCAGTGACATTAGCACTGCATCAGCTTCTCTCAACCAGTTAAAGGTGAGGACTCCCTCTGAGAGACATACCAGTGAGAAACAAAGAACCTGCATTTCGACAGGGATGGAAAACATTGACCTTAGTGCTGCTGCAGGTCCCATTCTCCCTACCCCTGAACTGAGCATGGCAAGTCCCCCAGAGCCCCTGGCCCTGTCCTGGGCCCTGCATTTCGAAATGGCGTCTTTCACAACCCTGGGTATTCAAAAATACTTTACAGTTAACAAAGTGAATCTTTTGAAATGCCATCATTGTTGTGAAGTAGAAAACACCAGTTTGTGATCATTCTCAAAGGACTAAATGTGGGTCAGGAGGCCGGGGAAGGCTCCCTTGGTTTTCTTCACAGAACGCCATGTGATTCTTTAGTCCACACAAGGAGGAAGATGTGGCCTTGCTTTATGAACGGTGCCTCTGACAGTGCAGCATTCCAGTGTGGCATCCTAGGTTCAGGTCCCTGGAGTTGTGATTGATTCCTCAACAATCTGGCTGCAAGGCTAGAAGGCTACCCACTGTATCACTCCCAAACTTTAAATCTCAAACTTGTTTTTACACCTCCTGGATGTTGGTTTCAGTTTGCAGAGACTGACTACGAAAAAAGACGCAGTCAGGAGGAGCATACTCTCCATACCAAGTGACAGCAATCTGTATTTGCAAAGCACCTTAGAATGATGTTTGCATTTGGGCATTTTCGAATGTTTTGTCACACTGGTGGATCAAGTTTTATGGATGTCAACTGCCAATTGATGGTGTCACACCTATGTGGCTCTCCTTGTGTGTGGGCCTGGATCTAGAGAGCTGGTAACTATTTGGCTGTATGAGGCAACACCAAATTGGATCTTGGGGTTCAATTGGTTCTCAGTGAGTTTCATTTTGCAGTTATGGGTATCGTTAGACAGGGCGTCAAATGCAGTACAAGCATTTGAACAGGGTCTCACCAGTAACTGCGTGGTCCTTTTATAAGCCTGTCAGAATAACTTTGTTATTTTGTACCATAGTTACAGTAGTTATGGTACGAGTAGCCGAATAGTAACCAAATTCTATCAGGAGCAAGCTAGGAAATTAACTTCAATTAATTTGGTACCCTGTGGCCAATGAAGTACTACAAATTACTGAGCAAGACCTAATTTCTCCACAAACTTTAACCAATCAATTGTGTACATCCAGCTCCATCTGACAGGGTTAATGCTTAATATCTCCAAGGCAAATAGGGATGGGCTATAATTTCTGCCATTCACGTCTTGTCCACACCCCAAATATAATGACAAGAACACAACAACATTTACGTTCCTGACTTTTCATCAGCTACTGGGTTCCTGGGCTTGTATCTAAAACACAACCTTCAGACAAGATGCCACAGAGCTGAAGTGTCAGACCCATCTTTACTGGAATGAAAGCTGGGAATATTATTCAAGAAAGTGTTTGCTTTTCCGAAGGGGTCTGTCCCTGGGTTTGGAAGAAGTAACGGGTTTAGCTTCATGTACTCAGCTGCACAGCCAAACAAACAAGGGATTCGGTAAAACAGCAACACACAGACACACCTTGACTTTACCCTTGGGACTCAGTACCATAGTAACAATCCCCTATTGGCTCAATACCACAGCAATAGCCCCCAAAAGACTCAGTAGCATAGCAACATGTTGGAGAGATAGACTGGTGCAAACTCCTATCTGTTGTCCCTAAATCCAACCTATTTCCAATCCATTTCAACAGCCACAGCTAAGTGGATGCACAAGACGACGAAAAGTAGGAGTAGAAGTAGGACATTCAGCCCATCAAGTCTGCTTTGCCATTTAATGAGATCATTTCTGAAGAAGGGTCCTGACCCAAAATGTCAACTTGCCTGCTCCTCCAGTGCTGCCTGGTCTGGTGTGTTCCTTCAGCTCCACACTGTGTTGTCTCTGATTCCAGCATCTGCAGTTCTTGCTATCTATGGCTAACCTAACTCCAGATTTTTACCTGTTCCCCATAACCTTTGCTTCCCTTAATGATTAGAAATGTCTGTCTCAGCCTTCAATATACTTAATGACATAACCCTGACTGCCCTCTGTGATAAAGAATTCCACAAATTCATTACCCTCTGAGAGAAGACATTCCTCTTCATTTCTGTCATAAATGGGGGACTCTTTACTCTGAGGTTATGCCCTTTGGTCCTAGACTCTCTCACAAGGGAAAACAACCTTTTGCATCTATACTGTCAACCCCCCCTAAGAATCTTACAGGGTTCATCCTTCTGAACCTTTTAGTTTTGTGTGGTTCGTGCTCCAGGATCCCCCAGATTCCCCTGTGCTGCAGCTTTCTGCATTCTTTCCCCATTCAAATAATCACAACGAAAGCCGCTGCCCAGCAGGAATTGAGCCAATGCGGAAATGAGGAATATCAATGTACAAACAGAAAATAATCAAACAGTTAAACATTAAAGACTTTCGCAATTCTGCAATAGACATGGAGACATGGAAAATAATAGAGTCCATCATAAAGTTATAAATTGTAAATAGTTGAGCATTTGGAAAACAGTGACAGGATTGACTGAGTCAACGTGGAAAATCATGCTTGACAAATCTATTGGAATTCTTTGAGGATGTAAAAAGTACAGTTGATGAAGGGGAGCCAGTGAATGTGGTTCATTTGGACTTTCAGTAGGTTTGTGGCACAGTCCCACATAAGAGACATTGTGTGTAAAACTAAAACACATGGGATGGGGGGTAATGTATTGAGATGGATAGATGCACTTCTGAAGAAGGTCTAGGCCCAAAACGTCAGCCTTCCTGCTCCTCTGATGCTGCTTGGCCTGCTACGTCTTGTTATCTTGGATAGAAAACTGGTTGGCCAACAGGAAAACAAAATATAGGAATAAAGAAGGTGTACAGCTGAATGAACACAGCAGGCCGGGAAACATCAGAGGAGCAAGAAAACTGATGGTTAGGATCTGGACCCTTCTTCAGAAATGGGGGAGGGGAAGGGGGCTCTGAAGTAAATAGAGAGAGGGGGAGGCGATGATAGAAGGTGGATAGAGGAACAGATAGATGGAGAGAAGATGGACAGGTCAAGAAGACAGGGATGAACCCAGTAAATGTGAGTGTAGGTAGGGAGTTGGGATGGGGGTTGGTCAGTGAGGAAGGAGGGGTGGGTAGGTGGGAGAAAAGACAGACAGGTCAAGGAGGTGGGGATGAGGCTAGCAGGTAGGAAGTGGGGGTGGGAGTTGGTCAGTGAAGTGGGAGGAGCGGATAGGTGGGAGAAAAGACAGATAGGTCAAGGAGGCGGTGACGAGAGGGGCTGGTCTTGGGATGAGGTCGGGGGTGGGAAGATTTTGAAGCTTGTAAAGTCCACATTGAGACCATTGGGCTGCAGGGTTCCCAGGCGGAATATGAGGTGCTGTTCCTCCAGCCTTTGGGTGGCATCGTTGTGGCACTGGAGGAGGCCCAGGATGGACATGTCGTCCAGGGAGTGAGAGGGGGTGTTGAAGTGGTTCGCGACTGGGAGGTGTTGTCGTTTGTCATGAACCGAGCGTAGGTGTTCCACAAAGCGGTCTCCAAGCCTCTGCTTGGTTTCCCCGATGTCGAGGCCACATCGGGAACAGTGGATACAATATACCACATTAGCAGATGTGCAGGTGAACATCTGTTTAATGTGGAGGGTTTTTTTGGGGCCTGGGATGGGGGTGAGGGGGAGGTGTAAGGGCAGGTATAGCACCTCCTGCAGTTGCAGGGAAAAGTGCCAGGGGGGTGGGGCGATTGGGGAGTGTGGAGCGGACAAGGGAATTGTGGAGAGAGCGGTCCCTCCGGAAGGCAGATAAGGGTGGGGAGGGAAATATAACCTTGGTAGTGGGGTTAGATTGCAGGTGGTAGAAGTGGTGGAGAATGATGCGTTGAATCCGAAGGTTCATGGGATGATACATGAGGACAGGGGGAATGCCTCCTTGACCTGTCCATCTTCCCTCCCACCTACCCGCCCTTCCTTCCTTACTGACCAACCCCCATCCCAACTCCCTACCTACACGCACCTGTAGTAGCTTCATGGCCACCTCCTCGACCTGTCCATCCTCTCTCCACCTATCTGCTCCACTATCCACCTTCTATCATCGCCTCCCCCTCTGTCTATTTATTTGAGCCCCCTTCCCCTCCCCTATTTCTGAAGAAGGGTCCAGACCCAAAATGTCAGCTTTCCTGCTCCTCTGATGCTGCTTGGCTTGCTGTGTTCCTCCAGCTCTGCACTGTGTTATCTGAGAATCCAGCATCGGCAGTGCCTACTACCTCATAGGAATAAAGAAGTCTGTTTCTGAATGGCAGGCAGTGACTAGTGGGATAGCATAGGGATCAGTGCTAGGACACCAGCTATTCATAGTCACTCAGTGGTTAGCACTGCTGCCTCACAGTGCCAGAGACCCATGTTTGATTCCAGCCTCAGATGACTGTGGAGTTTGCATGTTCTCCCTGTGTCTGCATGGCTTTCCTCCCGGTGCTTTGGTTTCCTCCCACAGTCCAAAAATACGCAGGTGAGGTGGATTGATCACGCTAAATTGCCTGTAGTGTCCAGGGATGTGTAGGTTAGGTAGAATAGCTATGGGAACCGCAGGATTACAGGGACGTGGTGGTGGGGGGTTGGGGGGTTTGGGTCTGGGTGGCATGCTCTTCAGAGGGTCAGTGTGGGCATGATGGGCTGAATGGCCTGCTTCCACACTGTAGGAATTGTATGATTCTAATGATGTAGGTGAGGAAAATACATGGGGTCCCTGATTTATGAATGGCTGACATATGAACGCTTGTCGTTACGAATGTGGCCCTAAACAGGGGTGTAATTTTAACGATCTGACATACAAACATTTCCTGTACTTAAAAACGGCTACTTTACATTGTCCTGAATTGTGTTCTGACTTATATACATATCGACTTGCAAACCCACTCCAGAATTTAACCCATTTGCTACCTGGGGACTGCCTGTAAATGTAACACCTCCAAATTTGTAGATGCCACAAATCTTGGTGAGAGCGTTCACTAAGAGGAAGATGCAAAGCTGCTTCAGTGTGATTAGGACAAATCGAGTGAGTTGACAAATGCATGGCAGGTGAAGTATAATGTGAGGTTATCCACTTTAGTACTAAAAGCAGGAAGGCAGATTATTCTCGGAATGGCTATACATTGAGAGAGGAATATTCAACGATATCCAGGTATCCTTGGACATTGGTCACTGAAGGTAAGTATGTAGGTGCAGTAGGCAGTAAAGAAGGCAAATGGTTTGTTAGCCCTCATAGTGACAGGATTTGAATACAGGAGCAGGGATGCTTGCTGCAATTGTACAGGGCCTTGGTGAGACCACACCTTTAATAGTGTCTGCAGTTTTAGTCTCCTTATCTGAGGAAGGATGTTCTTGCTACAGAGAGTGAATTGAATGTTTACCAGACTGATTCCCAAGATGGCAAAACTGTCGTATGAGGAAAGGTTGAATTGGTGAGGATGATATTCACTGGAGTTCAGAAGAACGAGGGGGCATATCATATAAACCTGTAAATTTCTAACAGGACTAGGCAGAGTTGATGCAGGAAGAATATTCCCAATAACGAGGGAGCTCAGAACCAGGGGTCACAGTTTAAGGATACAGGGAAAACCATTTAAAACTGAAATGAGGAGAACTTTCTTTATCCAGATAGTGGTCAGCCTGTGGAAGTGGCTACTACAGAAAGCGGTTAAGGCTAAACATTGCATGATTTCAAGAAGGAGTTGGATACAGCGCTTGGGGCTAAAGAGATCAAAGGAAATGGGGGAAAGTGGGAATAGATTTGAGTTGGATGAACAGTCACGATCGTAATAAATGGCAGAGCAGGTTTGAGGGCCCGAATAGCCTACTTCTCCTAGTTTCTATGTTTCTGATTCATTGTGCTGTTAAGCCTACATCAAAATCAAAATGTTCCATTTGCCAAAATTGACATTATTCCTGTTAATGCCTTTGATAATGTGTTTAAAGACGATACAGTACACATTACATGGTGATACAGTGATCCATAATTAATGCATTTGGGTAGTCAATCTTAACCAGAGGAGAACCAGTCACCTCGTGTTCTTGCTCTAGAATGTTTGTCAGTAACTCACTGTGTTTGCAGATTACATTAGAGCAGGATTGAGCAACGGGGGCACCTCACAAAGTTAAACAGCCTCTTGGATGATATCAGAAAAATTACCACCTAAGTGATCCCAATGAAATTCATGGTCCTGTCCTTCAGCATGAGCAGGACCCTCACAGGAGAGGCAGAATATTGCAGAGGAGTTTCCGGTTTCCTTGCTGACTCTGAATCCACAATCAGAACTCAACTCAAATCCAGAATCAGACCCAGACCCACATCCAGGTCCAGGTCTGCATCAAACTCAAACCCAGACGGGAGCTGAATTAATCCCAGATCAAGATTCAGGTGCAAGTTCAGAAACAGGCTCAAACTCAGAACCAGACTGAGATTGACCTCCAATACCACTCATATTGACAATATACTATTACAAGGTTGACTTTAATTAACATTATAATCAAAGTAGGCTGGGCCAGAAATGACACATCAGCAAAGTTGACATTCACGCTGTTCCTACAAGCTGCACTGGTCGATGTGGATTCAGACAGTCACAGAGAAGGGTATCTGATATAGTCCAGTGCTGTGGACAGATTAGTGATAGAACTAAACTCGTGAGCTGCTCTGGGCAAATGAAGAATATCTTGCATTCTTGTGACACTGATTTAAAACACGCAGTGCCATATTTCTAGCCAGCCTTGAGATTCCACATACTCTGCTCAAATTTGGCCCATTTCCATGGTCCTTACTGCTTTAGATTTCTGCTTCCTCTGACAACCTTCCGATGTCTCATTGGTCTCTTGGATAATTCCTTTCCTTTGGTGGCTTTGCCGCCTACTACCTTGGTCCAATTTTCCACCATTCCCCATCTCTGCCACCTCTCTGTCCTCCAGTAAGTCATTCATTAAAACCCCTCTTTAATTATTCTTTTGATCCACTCGATCTCTTCTTTCTCTCTGTGTCCATTTCACTCAGGTCTCTTTCCCCCACAATAAAGGCACTATACAATGCAAGCTATTTCTTTACTAAAGTACGGAGTCTGACAGGGGATAATCAATGTTTATCTTTTGTGGTGCTTTATCAGACTATCTCAATGACTGTGTTTACAGCTTTCCAGTTGCAGTTGTCCATTCAGAAGACATCATTCAAATGCCAGAAATCTTGCAATCACAACCTTTTCACCTTCTGTGTCATTTATTAAACCTGTAAGGAAAGATGTTTGGTGGTGCAATCATTAATGTTCCTACTTTATGAGCTGAGAGCTCTGGATTCGAGTCATACGCCAGTACTTGATGGTTAAGGGAGATAACGTTGTAATGTGGCTGAACAGGTTGGTTATCAATCTGCAAACCCTTTTCATATGCCTCTGGTAGGTAGAACAGAGGAAGCTTAGATTAGAATCAGAGGAAGACAGAGTGGGAGGCTGATATTGATAAATTAGAGCACTGGTTACTTGGGCAGAATGGTCTGTCCGTGTGGTGAAAGTACACTGTAATTAATCCTAACACCCAGCTTGCTCACTTATGACTCAGCCTCTCTCTTAGTCAGAGCACAGAGCTTTTGACTAACTTCAAAAGGAAAATGAATACATTTTCTTCATTTGCATCATTTTTCACATCACTTTTATTAGTCCATGCGTATGGGAAGCTTTTGAAAAATAATTTAATGCACTGTTATGAGTTGCTTTACTTTCTCCCTTTAGTTGAATCCTATGCCTAGTCTTAGAATCAGAGATTTCTGGATTTAAATATATAACCTTTTTGTTTCTTAAGGTCTGAGGGTTTATCTAATTGAGGGGTTTAAAATTTATGAAGGGATTTAAGAGGACAAATGTGAATAGCCTCAAGGGGTGTCATTTCTCACTTGGATTAAATTTGGTCAACAGTTTTATTTATTTAAAATGGTAGAAACAGCCAGATAATTTCCTCTGGGGGCATTTCTAGCCATCAATGCCTACATTCTCATGATTAAGTGAAGAAAAGTCCAAATTAGAGCTGGCATGTTTAAACTTTAAAAGAATCATTCAGAAAGTATGGCTATGCCTGGCTACGATAATATGTGTCCATCTCTAACTACCCTTGAAAAGATGGTGAGCTACCTTCTTGAACCCACTGTAGTCCATGTAGCATAAGTAAACTTAATGCTGTTGGGGCGAGTATTCCAGGTCAATGACCCAACAACAGTGAAGGAATGATGATATTCTTCCAAGTCAGGCTGGTGTGGAGGAGAACTTGCTAATGATACTGTTCCCATCAATTTACTGCTCATATCTTGTAGATGGTAGAGGCTGTGGGATTGAAAGTTACTGTCTAAGGACCTCTGTTGCTGCAGCACATGTCACAGATGGTACATATTTCTGCTGCTGAGAGTTGGGGGTGAATACTGAGATGGTAGGATGTGGTGCCAATCACATGGGTTGCATTGACCTGGATGGTATTGCGCTTCTGGACTGCTGTCTGGATAACTAGTTATCCAGACAAGTGAGGAGTATTCCATTACATTCTTGTGTCTTGTTGATGCTGGGGAGGAAGGAGGTGAGTTATTTGCAGCTTCTGACCTGTTCATGTATCCATAGCATTTGGTTATGTTTGACCTGATACCATGAGACTTTGGAGACAGTATCTCCTTACTGAGCCGCACCCTATTTATGCAAAGAGTGGAGGAAATCTGAAAATCTATTTTGCTCTCAAAAGGCTATGGATTCATTGGAACTTTTAGAGCTACGTGAAGACATTAGGGGGATATGGAGAAAAAGCAAGTCACTTGAGTTAAGGTGGAGGTCAAGCATGATTAGATTGAAGGGTGGAATAGGTTAGAGGGGCTGAATGGTTGCCTTCTATTACTACTTCTATCACTTTTGACACTGCACATGAAAGGGCCCCCTTAACAGGTGTCATCACCACCCTGAGCTACCCAAGGCATTTTTTTTAAAAACAAAAAAAAAGTCTCAAAATTGTGCACATTTTAAGTTTTCCTTTATCTGGTTGATCTGTGAATTACCAGTTGACTCCTAATATAGGTGACTGAACCCTGTTCTTAAATTGGCAAGTACTGCTGTCAGAGGGACAAGGCAGGCTGCATTGAGAACGGCAACATCAGCAAGGTAAACCTGGACACCTGTGTTCTTTCCCTAAAAAGATGAAACAACAGTTTTAAAAAAAAAAACCATCTTTCACACTGACCCAAAACACTTCACAACCACTTGAGCACTTGCTGTTGTAATGTGGGAACAATAGAACCTGAAAGACTGCGACCTCCCCTCAGACCAAACGTAGATAACTTGCTTTAGTGCCGTTGATTGAGGAATAGTTATTCACCAGGACACGGGGGAAAAAACCCTCTCCTGCTCTTCTTTGAAGTACTGCTAAGGAATCCTTCCACATGCCCAAGAGGGCATTTAAGCCTGAATTCAACACCTCATCTAAAAGACATCACCTCTGCCAGTGCCACAGTCTGGATTCAAGAGAATGTACTAACCGCACACATAGCTGAAACCTATGCTCCGTCCGACATGGGATTGTTTGAATGTTGACATCTTTCACGAGCTGCACTGAAATCATGGGGCAGTTTGAGAAAGACCAAGCTTAGGGGGTCCCTGTTGCTCAAACTGATGAACCTTTCCATTGCCCCAACACCTGGATTTGAAATGTGAGGAAGTTCCATAAGAAACCAGCAGGTAGCAAGGTGGAGCTTTGAGCTGGAGAAAGCAATAAATACACAGACTCTTGTATTTTTCCCTCTGTATAGTTTTATTTTTTCTGTTCATATTACACACAAAAATGGCAAAAACCAGTTAGAAGAGGGCAAATAGCATGATTTTCGACCTAATTTCAATCGCGATCCCAACACACCAAAGCATTGGATGCAATTATTAGAACAGTCTGTAAAAACGGAGAAACGGTCACCAGTTCAATGGGTCTTCCACCCCACAGTCAAGCTCATGTACACAAAAGGCTTCAGCTAGTTGGACTGTGTATTGGACTTTTAAAACTTGCATTATATTAACAAGATTCTCAGTTTAAAATGGATCTTGAAGCTTTTTGTTGCTGCATTTGGAACTGTGAGCCCCTCCACAGAACTAGGTGGTCACGCTGCAACAAGGCATGCACGAGAGTTCACATAATTGGACACTAAAACAAGGCAGGATGGCATTGGCTGTATGTAATGCCCTCTGTCCAACAGTCTGCTCAATCAGCCCCTCTAGAACCAAATCTTCGCTGTGTTGCAGTATAGAACAGAACCCCTTGTGATGCCCCCCACAATTCACCTCACCCCACAAACACATTCTTCCATTCCTTTCTCCCTGATGTTATCCAAAGACTTTATACCAAAAATTCTACCTGCTCTGCATGCCAGCCCAGCTACAGCCACTGTGCCAGCTGCTTCATGCTCATGGGCTTTTGCCCTCTTCACACAAGTGGTCCAGGCTAAGAGCCAGTACACCAAACCCCAGGGCAGGGGGAGGTCAGAGCAGGCCATGTCCTCAGCCAAGGGCACAAAGTGAAATTTAGGGATATTTGAGAAGGGAACACCAGCTACAGATATCACAATAGTCAAATAAAATGTTGAGTAACTGAGCTTGTACTCCCAGTATGTCATGGGAACACTGCCACACACAATGCAAGGAGGGGCAACCCAAATGCCAGTAGAGGCTTGTGATCTGTTATTCTAGGGTTTTCACCTAAACTGCTCCTACACAGTACAGATTTTGATTTTATGGTGTTTTTATTCTGAGCACTAGGTCTGAGTTGAAACAACAGATTGGCAAAATGGGGGAACATCCTCAAAATATTCAGGACTTTTCCCCCAGTACCACGTACCATCTCCTCTAGTCAAGTTGTGCATTTTTAAAAAACACCATCCTTACATATGTAAGAAAAAGATTGTAATAAAGGTGATTTTAATTTTCCAAATGTTAACACCTTGGTATTCCTGGTCAAAGGGTTAGATGGTGAAGAATTTGTTAAATGTGTTCAAGAAAATTTTCTTTATCAATATGCAAAACGTTCCTACTACAGGAGGAGCGAAGCTTGACCATCTCTTGGGTAACAAGAGAAGTGAGTGAAGTAATAGTAGGGGGGACACTTTGGGTCTAGTGTTCATAATTCTGTTTGCTTTAAATTAATTATAGAAAAAGGATAAGCCTTCCATAAAAGGAAAGTTTTTTTAAAAAAAGACTGGAGTGAGGCAAATTTCAAACGGTATGAGACGTGAACTTTCAAGAATTGATTGGAGTAGACTGTTTGCAGGTAAAAGGGACGTCTGATAAGTGAAAGGCTTTTCAAGTGTGATAAAGGAGAGTTGAATTATGATGATACTATTGGAGTGAAAAGGCAATGCTGGTAGTATTAGGGAACAATGGATAAATAAAAAAGGTACAGGTTCTAGTCAAGAATCAAAAAAAAAAATCATATAGACAACTGGGTTCAAAATCAATCTCAAACAGTATGAAGAGTATAGGGCCATTCTTAAGAGGGAGATAGCAGATATCGTTAACTTTATCTGCTAAGGCTAATCCAAAATGAGATTCTACAAGTACGTTAAGAACAAGAGCGAAACTAGACAGTTGGGCCCCTGAGGAGATGGGAGCAGTATTAAATATTTTGCATCAGCTTTTACTATGGAAAAAGAAATGGAGGCTACAGAACTCAAATATTGATGTTTTGAAAACAGTTCACATTACAGAAGAGGAAGAGCTAAAGACCTTAAAAATATAAATGATGTTTATATCTCCAGGATCTGATCTAGTGTATCCCAGGCTGTTGTGGGAAGTTAGGGAATTGCAAGGCCACTTGCAGAAATATTTGTATCATCTGTAGCTACAGGTGAGGTGCCAGATGACTGGCAAGTGGCTAATGTTGTGCCTTTGTTTAAGGAGGGATGTAAAGGAGAAGCCTGGGAATTGTAGCACAGAGTTTGGGGTAAGTTGTTGGCGATTCTGATAGATAGGATTTATTTGCATTTGGAGATGCAAGAAATGAATAGGGATAGTCAACATGGTTGTGAGGGAAATTGTGTGTTTCAAACTTGATTTGAGTTTTTTGAGGAAGTAACCAAGGTTGATGAGGACAGAGCAGTAGACATTATTTATTTGGACTTCAGTAAAGCCTTTGACAAGGTTTTGCATAGTCGACTAATTAGTAAAGTTAGATCACATGGGATTCAGGGTGAGCTTTCCAGTTGGAAACAAAAATGGATTAACAGCAGGAGACAGATGTAGAGGGTTGTTTTTCAGGTTGGAGGCTTGTTACCAGCAGTGTGCCACAGGGAACAGTGCTGCAGCCACTTTTGTCACTTTATAAAACATTTAGAGGAGAATATAGAAGGCACGGTTAGTAAGTTTGCAGAGAACATCAAAATTGGCAGTATAGTGGACAATGATGAAAGGTATCTAAGATTACAAAGAGATCTTGATCAATTGGGTCACTGGACAGTGGCAGATGGAGTTTAATTTGGATAAATGCATTTTGATGAAATAAACAGGGGTAGGACTCATATGAAGTAAGGCCTTGGGTAGTGGTGTAGAACAGAGATTCCTAGGGGTTCAGGTACATAATTCTTTGAAGTTTGCATCACATGTTGACAGGGTGGTTAAAGAGGCGTTTAGCACACTCATTCATTGCTCAGACCTTTAAGCATAGGAATTGGCACATCACGTTGAAGTTGTACAGGACACTGGAGTCCTGTGTCCAGTTCTGGTCGCCCTGTTATAGGCTAGATATCGAGCTGGAGAGGGTTCAAAATAAGCTTACCACAATGCTTCTGGCAATGGAAGGTTTGAGTTATAAAGGAGGCTGGGACTCTTTCCCCCCCCCCCACTGGAGTGCAAGAGGTTACAGGGTCACCTTAGGGGGTTCGAGGACTTGAGGGGATTATAGACAAGATGAATGGCAGGTGTCTTTTCCCTAGGTGGGGGATTTTAAGACTTATGGCATATTTTTAAGGAGAAGGGAAAAAGATTTTTTTAAGATAACATGAGGGGCAATTTGAAAAAAAAAAAATCTATGGTTTGGGTGCGGAACGAGCTTCCAGAAATGGTGGATCTGGGCACAATTAATGTTTAAAAGGCACTTGGATAAGTGCATGAACAAGAAATGTTGAGGGATATGGGCCACGCGCAGGCAGATAGGACTAGTTTAGTTTGGGAATTATGGTTGGCATGGACAGTTGGACCAAAGGATCGGTTACCATGCTGTATGACACTATTTGTTGACTCTCCAACGCCTGCCCACTGTCTGCAAAGGCACTAGTCAGGAGTCTGGTGCAATACTCCACACTGTTGGAGCTGCACTTTTTTTTTTTCAGGCGGTCATTCAAGCAGCTTAACGCTGTTCAGGACAAAAAGCAGTCCTGGACAGGCTGGCACCACATCCACTTTCAACATTCACCCCTCACCATTGATGCATTGTGGCAATGTGTACCATCTACACTGCAGCAACAAAACTATGTTTCTCTAAGACAACAAACCTCCCAAACCCATGGGCTACGACCATTTAGGAGGACAGGTGCACCAAATACATGGAAACACCACCATCTCCAAGTTTCCCTCCAGGCTACACACCATTCTTTCTGGGTCAAAATGCTGGAACTACCTACAGCAAGCATGTGTAACAAAAGGGTAAAAGTACTAAGCTGGCAAGTAACATTCACATTCTAGGAACAAAAAGGCCTTCATAATCCTTTTAACAAAATACACCTCCATTTCTTTAATTTCTGTAAAACAGGTTGAGCTATAGGATACACTGTTACAAAACACTAAAAAGAGCATGCCAAAATTCCCATCATTATAGGAAGGATGGGCCAGTGGCTGGATGGAGAGACTAAAAGCCTGTGCAATATTGTACCATTGTAAATGGAACCAAACACAATCAGGAGGAAAAAACAAAGGTGTTTCTATTTCTGCATTTAAAGAAGCCCACAAGGAACAAAGGAACAGAAGGAAGACTACATCAGTGGGACAAGGTGTAGGAGGCAGCTTACGTGGGCTAGTTAGAGCTAACACTGTGTCTGCACTGCTCCTAAAAAATCAAGGAGAGGTCTAGCTCACAGCACACACCCCTTCAGATTCTCAGCTGAAGAATTGGAATTTAATAACGAAGCATAATTTTCAGACAATTTGTAGGATATGGTTGGAACTAGCACAGAAGATAAACCAACTCCTTCTGCTGGTGTGCCATAAGGATCAGAATCGCCTCAAGCAGCAGTATTCAGATCAGAGCCCTGAAGTGTTGCTGACTGTTCCACAAGGACAGGACCGGCTTCTTCGACCCCACTTTGTTGAATTTGGCCTAAATGGCCATCGGCAGCCCTCGCTCGAGGGAAATGTGGACATTCCCAAGCCCCTTCAAACTTCTCTAGTTAACTTGCCAAAGCCTCACCCTGATTCTGTCTACAACCTTGTCCAAGAGTTCTGGTGGCACAGCTCTTGCCCTGGGGCACCTCTACCATTACTGCCACCTGTAAGACATTGGGTGGCATAGAAGCTAGACTGAAAAGAAACAGTTCTCAAAATGGCAATTCTTCAGTCAGTTCAATCAGGATTTGTAACACTGCTTTTCACTCAAAGTATCATTAAAAAATTCCTGTTACTTGCAGTTCCCCAAAATATCCCAAACCTTTTGTTGGAACAGAAAAAAATTAGGGTTTTCAGACCACACAGTTGTTCCAGAATCAGTGGAATTCTTGAACAACTCCTTTCTAAAGCATTGAGGACCTGTGCTGTAAGAAAGACTTGTGAAGAGTGGCAACATTTGGAAGTAAAAGTGAATGTCTGGCTTGTTGCAATTACATCTGTGGCAGGAGATACAGTTCCAAGACACAGCAGTCTAAGAACTACATCCTAATCACACAATTTGCTTCAGCAAGTCATCAAAATTTGCTGCTTCCTTACTGAACTACAAGCTCTTTCAGGTTTTAGACGAGAAAGAACAAAAAAAAAAAAGGGCTCGTGAAATCAAAGCCCACAGGATTGCCCAACAACAGCAACTTGCCACAAGAACCAAGTCCAGTGCAATGATCCAAGTTTGTTTCACTCAAGCGGACAGGTATCTTCAAAACACCATCTTGCATACAGCACCACAGATTAAACTCCATTTGCTGCATTGCCTCCACTCCCAATTCCTGCACAACATTCTGTCAGACTACAGTTTATTAATGGACGAACACCACACTCCTATTCTCTGCATCCATACAACCCAACTTAGAAGTCTAGGCATTAGCATCAGCAAGGTGACAGGGGAAAGCAAAGTTAAAAATTTATTTTTAGCCCGTTAAAATTGGCAAGGGACGATACTATAGATACACCGTGGATCTGTACAAGAGCATAGCTGACCAGTTTCATATCAGTTTGTAAACAGCATTTCCTAAGATTAAAAAGCGAGACTTCGATAAAGTGGGGACAATTCTCTTTGCACTTAAAATGCATTTTGCAGTTAGCCAAGAGGGAAACCTGCCAACCTGTCACCAATATGATTTGTTCTATCGAGCATTGGTAGAGGACAGAGAGACAGAGCACAAGAGAGCACGAGCGACAAACACCGTGTGCACGCACGAGCAAGTGCGAAAGCAATAAAACATTTCTTGAAATAAGAAACTGGTGGCAGCATAGTGGTGCCTACGTAAGCACTGCTAGAAACTGGTGCATAACCTACTGGAATTTTTAACTTCCAACCTCCTCTCATTAATTTTGAAATCTAATGTCAGTGAAGCCATACAGGCTTTAGCTATTCCTGTACAGGGCTGACAGCCCTTAAGTCAGTTCCTCTACAACATTAACCCTGGCAGTTAATGGAGGCTGAAGGAGTCAGAACTCAAACCAAGGTTTGGTAAAAGGCTGTACGACAGCAGGAAGGGGAATAAGGGGCTGAAGGTTCTCTCTTTACATTACCCCTCCCCATGAGGAAGAAGATCCCAGCAGGTACTGAATGTAAAACTTGCCTAAGTGCTGGCATTAACTGGTTATTCGAGATCACTAAACTGTTCAAGGGATGTGGTTTATTTTAACCAACCCAAGTTCACTAGCTGTGTTCAGGTGAGTTGGGCACGGTTTGGGGGAGAAAGAAGAAGAGGAATGAGGAAGCTGGTGGCAGGGGCAAGGCAAGAGTCAATTTTGGGGGGGTGCCATTAACTCATTTGGTTTTGTTCCTAGAGTCTCAGTTCAGATGTTCTGAGAATTCTTTTTTGTTTTTGGACAAGCCGAACCAGTTCTTGATGTACAGGACAATCTTGATGGTGACAATTTAATACAATTTTCTCTTATAATGTTTTATTTATATTACTATGAAATTTGCATGATTATTAAAGCACGACAAACATTTAGTCACAACAACAATGGATCACACCATACACCAAACAGAAACAAGAAGATTGAAAATTTTCAAAAAGTCTCTCAACGCAAGCTTCATATGGGACAGTCCCAACCATCAAAATGCCAATTCCAGAAAATTCCATATGCAACCCAGTGGAAATGATGGACAGACCATTGAAATATTAGAAACAAGGATCTTGTTTGGTGTAGGTATATTCACGTGTTCACTAACGTTGGTTTTTTTAAAAAAAAAAAAAAAAAATCAGTCAGTAAAGAGTCTGAAGAGGCACAATGTGTGCCAATGGTTAATGCCACCACTCACCACCTCACCCCCTTTCACAAAGGGATAAAGGGAGCTCTGATGTTCAGCTGTTTTAAAGAAAGGTGGTTTCTGGTGTTAGTGAGAGATTACAGGGGAGAGTAGGGATGGGATGAGGGAAGCAATAACATTAAACTGATCGATTAATCTCTGGGCCTTTGCTTCTTTCCATCCGGATGGAAAAGAGCACAGAATGCTACTGGTCGGCATTTGGAATGGATTGAGGCTGTGGTTTGTTTGAGGAGGAGCAGAGCTCTCGTGGGGTTGCCCCGGCTGCTGGCACTAAAAAGGCTGGCGTCCTGGGACACATGGTTTACAGTGGCAAACCTAAAATCCATCAGCTTATTAGTGTATTGAAGGCAATGGGCATACAGTATACTGTGCAACTGTTGTGCCCCACCTTGTATTTGAAATGTGAGACAGGCAGGGGTGCATGGCAAGGCATCAATTGACCCTTTCCTCCAAAAAAGGAAACAAAGGAAACAAACAAAAAAAAAATTCAAATAGCCAGAATTTGAGTGGCCACACCATCTTTATCTAATCATTTCTGCATATCAGGTATGGCATTAAGCGCCAAATATCTGCAAAAGCACATCCCTCTGCCAAGACTGTTTTCGTTGTATTTCTCTTCCATGTGGCTGAGGCGATAGTTAAGACAATTGTTTTAAGGTGGAATCTTTACCTGTGTAAAGAATCTTAGAGGAGGAATGGGACTTCGAAACAAGTGCATCCTCCATGGACTCTTAACACTAAAACTGGTTTAAAAAAAAAGGGATTATGTCAAGTGGCCCCAAAGAATACCATTCAGCAAGATGTTAAATCCAAAATGCAGAATGAACCATATCTAGTGTCAACGATGAAGCTCTAGGATTAGGATTAAAAAGCTTGTTCTGCTATTCTCAGTCTTTTATCAGTTTAAGCTGGGACACAGAACAAAGTGAGATTAATTAGAGAGAGAGGAATAGAGAGAGAAAGAGATTCCACCTTAAAACAAAAATCGTTTAGCCGCTGACAACCGCCTTCATGACCACTGGTGTCTTTGGCATGGGTGGGGGGAGAAGGGGGCATCAGTGACTCAGTCTGCTCACTCAAACGCGATCAGCCACTCCTGATGCTACCATCGCCAGTTCTCCTCCTGCGAGCCAAGATGGCCTCCTTGGACACCCTCTTACAGTTACTGGCCAGTCCAAGCCAACACACTGCATCGATGAAGCAGGTGGTGATGTTCCCTCGCCAGCCATACTCGCTGGTTGAGTAGTCGTACGGGAACGTGTGGTGGTAGTTGTGGAACCCTTCACCTGTGGCAAAATATGAGGGAAGAGAAAATAAACTAGTCCAGAAACAAACGAATGACATCATTTACATCAAAAACAAAAAACTGCTCTTCAATATCTCCGAATTAGCTTGGTTGCTTGATTATTCCAGCACACGCTGTCATCACTTCAATCTTCCACTTTGCATAGACTTGAGTTCATCTGATCCTGTGGTGCCATACCCTAATTTGTTCCAGCCCTCATTCACCCAGTCAGCCTTGTACTCACTGACCTACACTAGCAACTGCTCCATTTTAAATTTCTCCTCGATTACAAATTCTGCATGGCCTTGCTTTACCATATTGCTAGCCTTTTACAGTCCCTATAACCCTCGGAGATTTTCTCTCCTGTTCTGTTCTGTTCTGGCCTGCTATGCATTCCTGGCTTCCGTTTTGGCATGGCTCCAGAAGTTCATCCTTTAAGGTGACCTGTAAAATCCATCTGGTGACAGGGTCTTTTGGTCACGTGCCCTAACATCTGTTGGGTTCAGTGTCAAACTGAACAAACGAGTCTCCCAAGAAATGTCTCATCTTACAAGGAGAAAATTCTGTACAAATCCAAAAGCTGTTGTAAAGAGGAGAAAGCTTTGCCTTCACATAGCACCGCTCAAGACTTTAAGATTGGGTCAACTCTGTGCCACTTTGTTTATTCACTAATCCACTGGCTCAACTGGTTTCTCAGGAGAAGTCTCAAGATGAGATGTAACTGACAAGATTTTAAGAACAGAACAAAAACCTTGGATTTTCACACAGCAACAAAAACAGAAGTTGCTGGAAAAACTCAGCAGGTCTGGCAGCATTTATGAAGGGAAATCAGAGTTAACGTTTCAGGTCTGGTGACCCTTCCTCAGAACTTGGATTTCTATGGCAGCAGTCACATCATAGTGACATCTCAAAACGCTTCAGTGAAACAACTACATTTTGTGAATTCCAGTCTGTTATAATGTAGAAACTGTAGCTGTAACTTTACACAAACTAAATGTGATAACAAGCAGATAACCCGCTTTAATGTTGGTGTTTTGAGGGATAAAATTATTGTCATGAAGTCAGAGTAGCTTTTCCCTGGTCCCTGTTCAAAGAAGGCGGCAGCAAGATTTGAACAGTCTCGGATAAGCTAACTTTCATTAAAATCACGAGGACAACCTCCCTTGCTGGACTTCATCACACCATCGAATCTTTCGCATCCAGTCAAGGGGGGTAGAGTTTGACTGCTCATCTGAAAGATGGCACCTCAGATGGTGTAGCCCTCCCCCAGTACCACCTCGTTTAAAAACAAAATCTGAACTGGAGGACAGACCTTGTTTGCAGAAAGTTCCTTCCATAAAAACAGAGAAAAAAAAGATGCAGTGACTAGCAAAGTTAAGTTTAACCTTCAAACATTGAATGGCCAATGAACAGTGCTTAATCAAAGAGGTTCTCACGCTAAGAGATCTTAGGTCAAGTTGCCAACCTGCTGCTCTTAATTGGAGGAAGTGTTTCGCTAGGTGGCCCCCCAGGATCCCTGAAAAACATGAGCAACCCGAGTGTAGACATGAGCTTGGTAAAGTTGCTTGGGGCAACTCCACAGCATGAGTATTGGTACTTCTCAGGGAATTCCATTTTGCATAGATTCAGGCAGTATCTCCTTCACTGCTCATACAGTGTAAGATCCTGTCAGTTGTGTCTTGGTTAACAAATCTAAAGTTTGGCTTTAGAATAAACGAGATTCAGCTAACTGAAGGGTAAACAAAATGAAATGGCTCAGTGCTGGCCTAACCTTCAGTACAATTCCTTTCCAATTCATGGTCAATGGGCCCATGGTTAATAATTCCCTAATTCGAATATTTTAACTGGACTATTAACTGCGTGAAGGATTATATTCCCTACCAACAAGGCCAATGACTTGACACTTGAATGTTTGCTTGGTAAATGAACCAAGTCCTATAATCTTCCAATTCTGGTCTCTTCTGCACTCCCAGCTTTAATAGTAACCATGGGCCAACTAGGCCCCAGGCTCTGAATTCTCTCCAGTTACCCCATCTCTGCCTGTCAAACAAAAGAAGTCTTTAAAACTGAGCCATTACTAAGCTTTTGATTTTCTGGCCCAGTGTCTCAACAGGACTCTGTCAAATTATACTTCTGCGAAGCACTTTAATGTAGTCAAACGTACTATACCCCAACGGTGTGATATATACGCAAGTGATATTTGTAAAATAAAATGGGGGGAGGGGGGGGGGGGGAAGAGAAGAGAAAAAGGGAAGAGCAGGCTACAGAAGGCAGCCATAGCCCACAGGCTGGAGCACCCAATTAAAGAGGAAAACCTAATCAAATAATCACGTCATAAAAGCAAAAAAAAACAAAACAAAAAAGTCAGACTCGAAACGTTTATTGTTTCTCTCTTCACACATGCTGCCAAACCTACTGAATTTCCCCAACATTTTCTGTATTTGTTTCAAGCAATAAAAGCAGACTGTATCTTCTATCCCATGGTCAGGAACAACAGCTCAGATTAGGCAGGTGTTGGGGAAATATTAGTTCTTTCAAGTAACAAAAGCCAAAGTCAGGGGAAAGGAAAAAAAAACCAAGATGCAACAACATTAATGTTCTGGAAATTTGCTGGGTTGCTTCAGGGACAAAGGGAATATTTACTTTGAACTTTCCACGGGGAATTGCAACAGGTGGAGAAGAAAGCTTTAGAGAGGATGCACAGACTGGGGAATGGAGGTTGAACAACAAAATGGTTGTCACACATTCCAATTTCTCCCTGTATTTTGAGTAGCTTTGACTATTAAGTCATGAAGTCCGAGTAGCTTTTCCCTGGTCCCTGTTCAAAGGAGGTGGCAGCAAGATTTGAACAGTCTCGGATAAGTCAACTTTCATTAATGTCACAAGTCCAAAAGAAAAACAAAAATTCTGGAAACCCACAGCAGCAGGTCCGGTGAGAGAGAGGAGAGAGGAAATAATGACATTTCAAGTTGACCACCTCTGGTTAGTTCTGAAATATCAGCTCACACCTCCCTCTCAACAGGGGCTGCTGAATGTTTTACATTCTTATTTTTTTTTGGAATTCCAATAGTCTCAGCCTTTTCAGCATTAATCAGAGATGAGGAACTTTTTACCTTGACTACACAGTGAAGGAAAAGAGTGGAATCAGCTGCCTGTCTCGTCAGTCATTGCTGACGAAGCAGGCACTGCAGAGGCCTAGGGATAGGCAGCCTGCCTGTCGGAATCAATGCACAGTTGGCTCACTGTTGCAATGCTTTCTCCTGCGTATCATCAACTCATTCAAACAGCTAACCATAATGGAACACGTGTCAAGCCTGTCAATCCTATGCTCACTGACGTATAATAGCTGCCAGAGTACTCATTTTGCTTTCAAATCCCTCCAAGGCTTCATTCACCCCTCTGTCATCTCTTCCAACCTTAAACCTCTGGATCCTTCCAATTCTGGCCTCTTTACTCACACCCCATTTTCTTCATCTTCCTGGGCCCCAAGTTCTGAATATCACAAAGTGGAAGGAATTTCAAAGACCTAACTCACCACCTTCTCCCCACAGATTGCACATATGTTGTCAGATAGACATCAATATTGTGAGGTACCGTGGGATTTGCTTTGTTAAAGATGCCACATAAATATAGGTTTTTGGTGGACTGGCAATGAGAGGGCATTGTTGGCATATGATGGCTGAATTTCAGCACGAATGCAAATGCACTCTGCTCAGAGCTGAAGCAGCCTCCACTAATCTGGAAACTTTGGCACTGCATTCTCAAAACAAAACAGATATATTATAGAAACAGAAGACAGACTTGCAGTTATAAAGTGTCTTTCACAGCCACTTGACATCCCAAAAGCAGCATAACGATCAATCAGGAGTCTTTTTGAAAGATGAGCCCTGTAGGAAACTCAGCAGGCAATTTACACAGCAAGCTCCCAATAACAGTTGTGAATAACAGCGAAGTAGTCAATCACGTGATGCTGACCAAGGGATAGGTATGGGCTGAAAGTTTTTATTCTTTCATGGAATATGGGGCATCACTGGCAAGGCCAACATTTGTTGCTCAGCTTTTATTTCAAAAATTCATTCACGGGATGAAGGCATCACTGGCTGGACAGCATTTATTGCTTATTCTTAACTGCCCAGAGGGCAGTTCAGACTCAACCACATTACTGTGGCTCTGGAGTCATACGTAGGCCAGACCAGGTAAGGATGGATGTTTCCTTCCCGAAAGGACATTCAGTGCCCTTGAACTATCTGTGTGGCTTGCTGGGTATTTCATAAGGAAAAAGAGTCAGTCATATTGCTGTGGATCTAGGAATCACATGCAAGTCAGATTGGCAAACAACTTCGCTCCCTAAAGAGGAGTGACCCAGATGCAACAACCGAGCACAATTTCATGGTCATCATTACCACAACTGGCTTTACAGAACTGTATATAAATTACACCAACTTCTGTCGTGGAGTTTGAAGAGCATTTGCCTGGGCCTCTGGATTACTAGTCCAGTGACATTGACTGGGACCTTGAGGGGGTGACAGCAGCAATCTGAACTGGGTCACACAAAAAAAAAATCCCACTCTTTCTCAAACAGTGCTGTGGGATTTTAGATATCCATCTGAAAGGGTAGGTAGAGTCTCAGTTTAAATATCATTCAACAGTTGGCACTGCTGACAGTGGCATACACTCTGTACTTCACTGAAGGGCTGGCCTAGATGATTGCACCCAAGTCTTCAAAGGAGGACTTGAGCTCTCAACCTCCAAACTGTGGGAAGGGAGGGTGCCACCAAGCCACAGCTGCCTGAATATGATCAGTTACCTCCAAAGAGAAAGTCAACACAATGCCAGGCTTAAAATCAAGACACTCACCAATTGCACCGAAGGCAACAAATCGATTCTCACGGGGGTTGATCCATCGGTCATAGGGCCGGTTCCCAAACATGTGGGCTGCGCTGTTTACCAGCCAAGTGGCATTCAACACCAACGTGTACCGCAGGATGGCAGCAATGAAGTATGCATTCCAGAGCGATTCGCCCCAGAAATACCAAGGAACCACCGTGGGGATGAAGAAGCACATTAGCACCACGGAGGGCTTATAATATCTGAAAGAAAAGGGGAAGGGCCACTGGTTACAAAGAAAAGGTAAAGCAGGTTAATAGATCTAAGTCAATTATCGGCTGGCAGTGCCATAGCTGTGGGGTGTGACCAGACTTCTCCAGTCAAAGTTGACCCCTGCCCATTCAGCCAAATCACCGAGATCTTTTGACAAGGAAAGGCCATTCGGCACACAGAGTCAATGGCACCATCCATTCCTGTGTGGGCAAACAACCCCAATCACATTTTCCCCATGCTGGTTTCCAAATTCCTTTGTACCCATTACCCAATTTAGCCTTGAACATTGACAATTCCCATCTTAAGCACTAACCCTGGAAGTGGATTCCAATGCATCTCAATTCTGCATTCCAAAGCTTCCCTACCATTCTGTTTTCCAACACTACAACTCACATTAACCTGCTTCATAATTCCCAGTTCTTCCCACCTCTGAGCAAAGTGCAGGAAGCCCAGAAGTCTCCAATCTTATGAGACTCTAATCTTATGCTAGAAGTTCTGGTGTGTCAACAGATCGCGCTCTCACCTCTGAATCAGTTCAGCTTTAGGTTCAAGTCCCATTGCAACAACTCGAGCCTGTAACTGGAATGCTATACTTTTAAAGATGCTGATGCAACAGAAAGACACTAAACAGAGATCCTGACTGCCTGAAGGCAAATGTCAAACATTCCCTGGGCATTTCTTGAAAGAAGAGCAGTGGTTCTGGCTGAATACTTTTAATCTCTGGACTAAGTGCTCAAAGCAGATTACCTGATTGATACCACTTTGCTGTCCATGGGATCTAGTTGAAAATGAGAAGGGAAGCTGAAGCATCCATACAAAGCCAGGTCCCAAGATCACAAGCTTGCTTAGGAACACCTGACAAGAAAAAGTGGAAGCAGCCCGAAAAAGGAAAGGAAGAAGAGCAGGATGGCGTTGGGAGGATCTCTAGAATAGGCTAGCCTTCTTTACATAGGCACCGAGGTGGTTGGCATGACTGCCTGACCTAGGCTAGGGGAAGAGGCCAGCTGAGGCCTAGACCAGCTGACATATATCCAGGGGAGCAGCTACCTGAGTTCACATCACAAAACCCAGAGGCAAAGCTCTGCTCGCAATGGAAACATTTTTAAACATACCCATTTCGATGTTCACCTCACTCACCTCACTCACTCCTGTCACTGTGTGAGTGTATATCACAGCCTTTGCTAATTTCTAAAACTAGGAGCATGATTTATTGGCCCCAGAGGTGTAATTAATTCCTGAGGCTCAAGTTAGGCACCTGAACCACCCTGGGACAAAAAAATTGCTGGGAAATAGGTCTAAACAACAGTGAAGAAAATAGCACTCACTCCAACATCAATTTTTAACTCCACTACACCCTATTTCACCAGATGGGTAAATAGTTTCTCCTCATCCATGTCCTTGAAAACGGTAAGCCAGTCAGGTACAGCAGTAGGACTAATCAGGGGCACCTCTGCAGCATTGAATGTGCTACTTTGAACCCCTTACCTTAATTAGCTAATTGCACCTTTTAATAGCAGAACATCACTTGAGTGTAGATACTGTGCACAATCTGGAGGAGGAGGGATCACGAAAAGCCAGAGAGATGCAATGCTCATCTTCAGGGCAAGGGATTATTCCTGACAGGTGTCCCATTGGTACAAGATTCTCTTCCATGCTGATGACTGAGTTTAAATCCAACTCAAATTAACGCGATTAAAGTTATCTCCTTTGACATGACTGAGCCAGGGTACATTATCATAGGCACAATCCCATAAACCTCTGGAGTGTGGACATTTCACCCAGAGACTACAAGCTTGACTGGAATACTACAAATCTCACAAAGCCATTTTTGTTAGGACATTCCTCACTGCTAGAAAGGAGATAAACATTTGAAGCAAATCAGGTTGAAGCTGGGATCAAATCAGAGGGCATGTGTGCAGACGTTGCTTCCAACTCCATTCTCATCTGACAGGCATTGGGAATAGGTACAGGATGCAGGAGTGCTCCCCATTAGTGAATATGTGCTGTAAACAGACCAGAAAGCAGTCAATGAGATAATGATGCTTTATTTAAATTCCATACCCAACTGAGGAATGTTTGACTGGCCTGCACAGGAGGAAGCTTTATTTCGTATCCTGTCTAGATTAGACTTGACCCAAGGGCATTTGACTAGAGTCACATTCTGGGCTGCTATGCTTAATCAGCTAGAATAGTGCTGTTCTCTATTCTTCCATGGAAGATGGGCATCACTGGAAAGACCAGCATTTGTTCCTCATCTCTAATTGCCCTTTATTTGGTCAAGTCAGAGGGCACTTAAAAGTCAATCATATCAAGGTGGGTATGGGGTAGAAGACAGATTTCCTGCCCTTATGGGCAGTAGTGAACCAGATGGATTTTTAAAATGACAGATGATTGTTGTCACGGTCACCAGCTTGACATTCCAGGAGTTTTTTTTTTTTTTAAGAAAAAACTGAATCCAAACTCCCTATAGCGCCATTATGGAATATGAACATATATATTACTTGTCCAATGATATACCACACCATCTCCCCATTCTCAAAACATCGATATACAAACACTCAGCTTCTCCAGTCTTTCACCATTTCTGATCATGGTGAATCTGACTGTGGCCTCAATCCTACTTTCCTGCCTATACTTTATGACGGGTGATTCATCTATAAAGAATCCACCAACCCTATCTCAAAAATATTCCACAAGCCTTTACATATTTCTGAGGAAATCTTCCATTACTCTGTAGAACTTCAAAGAAAACATTTCACCTCATCTCCCACTTAAAATGGGACACTGCTTTTTCATACACAAAATGCCCCAAAACTGGATTTAAATAATATTTTAATTATTCCAATTGTCAATAGTGAATAATGCAAACAAATGGTCTCAAAGCACCAGAGAATAGACAAAAAGCTGACAGCAAAGGGTGGACATTAATGTTTCCTTCTCCTACACACACTCCTCTCCCACCACTCCCCACCCACACCCCCGTCTATGGTTGCATCCCACACATAGCCCTCAGCAAACAGTCACAAAGAAAAATTAAGTGACCTCTCATGGGAGCTTATTTTCACAATTAAGCTCATTCCTTGCATAATAGGTGACCACACTTCAGAAGTAATGCATTGGTCACAAAGGCTGTACTACATCACAAGAAAGGCACTACATGAATGCAAATTCTCTCTCTCGGGAAGGTATACACTTGAGTAAATCCAGCACCCACCTTACCAATTCTTTATATGCGAACTGACATTCTGCAGGCCAAATGGTTAACTGATTGCTGATTGATATGATTGAGGTATACAAAATTGTTAGGGGTAGAGAGAGGAGTAGACAGCAGGAACTGGTTTCCTTTAGCAGAGAGTTCAAAAACAAGAAAGATTCAAGCTAGGTGGTAGAAGAATGAGAAATGCAGGAAAAACCAACTTTTTAAAAACACATGGGGTGGTGGATGTCTGGAATTCACTGCTCGAGTTGGTGGTGGCAGCAGCAAAAACCGTAAATCTTTATGCAGTACCTGGACCTGCACCTTAAGTGCTGTAAGCTGTGGGGCTATGGGCTGTGTCTGGGAAGATGGGATTATAAAAAGGGCATCTGAATGTCTGAGATACAGCATGGAGACAATGGGCTGAATAGCCCCCTTCTTTGCTGTATCATTTCTATGGTTCTAAGACACGTATTTATGATTGAGTTACATGCACTTCCTTCCAGTAGGAGTCACTGAATAGTAATCACTATTAGGAAACACACTCCCTCCAGTTGAGATATAGGAGTGAACAATTCCCTGGCTAAGGTCAACTCTTTTTTTCCAACCCCCCCCCTTTCAAAAAAAAAAAAAAATTCATTGTGGGATGTGGATATCACTTGCTGGCCAGCATTTATTGCCGCCCCTAGAAACCCTCGAGAAGGTGATGGCGAGTTGTTTCTTGAACCGTCGCAGTCCACCTGTGGGTTGACCTACAATGCCTTTATGGCTGACTCAAAGGTCAGTTGTCCAGACTTTGACATAGTTTATGGATATTCAGCCCTTCAACTTAATCCAAGAAGTATGGGACTCTGATTAACATTTAACCACCCCATGCTTCTTTTGAATCAATGGGATTTAATTGCTAATTCCACAATCACCAATATTTTGCTTGCTGTCTACCTCAGGTAGGAGCAATGTGGGCTGGCACTCACTTGGAACCTGTCTGAACCTGACCAAATTCATTGTCCAGAGGATCCCAGTGTCCTAACGTGCTAACAGGCAAAAGTACTAACTTTTTCTGAAACATGACAACAGGGTCTGCCTTCAGGTCACTGAGGTCCAGCTTACTCCCCTTCTCGATCACATCTGGATGCTTCCGGACCATCAGCCAGCCAACATGTGAGAAGAAAAAGCCACGCGTGGCGTTGTGAGGGTCAGCGTCTGTTTCGGAGAATTTATGATGTACTCTATGGTCCCGAGCCCATTCGTAAATATGATTCTACAAAAAGGAAGAGACAACGTTACAAAAAGTGTCAATAATTGCAGTTTTGGAGGTTGGGCAGTCTCCTACCTCCACCCCTCCCTATTCCTATTGCACCACCCACCATTCCCACATCCAGTGAATCTTTCTTCCTGACCCATATAAGCTGGAAGGGGATAACGGCATGAAAGACCATTATATACAAGTGAAGTAGGCCATTTGGCCAGAGTCTGCTCCACCATTCAATGGGATCATGGCTGACATGAAAACCCTCAACTCCACCTTCTTGCCTTTTCCCTATAACACTTTTGTTTAAAACTTGGTTGATCTCAGCCTTGCTATAAAGCAGCACACTAACTGTGGGGTAAAAGCACTGTAATAAGTGCAGACTGTTTAGAAACGCACTCTTCCAGCTCCAGGGACTGAGCATAAACCAAGACAGCTGGGAGGAAAGGCCACAATCTCAGACAGACTTTGGACAGTCTCCAACCATGCTCCAAGTGCACACTGGATTTAATTTGACATCTGAAGCAGTCGGCATTTAGAAAGCTGCAGGCTAATCTGACTGACACTCTGGTGGGGTAGGAGACACGGAGGTTGTGAAGCACATCAGGGTCAGGTATAGGCGAGGAGGTCAAACTCTCTATGCACATAGACCAACTTCATTCACACATTTATTTTTCTGGAATAAAAACAAATTGCTTGAGAAACTCAGCAGTTTTAGCAGCATCTACAGAGAGAAGAACAAAGTTAACGTTGAGAGTCCAGTGATCCTTCTTCTGAACAGAGTTCTTAAGATGCTGCCAAACCTGCCGAGTTTCTCCAACTATTTCTGTTTTTTTGTTTAACATTTTCAGCACCAATAGTTCTTGTTATTTTTAAATTTGGAATTCCCTGTTTAAATTTTGTGGGCCACTGTTCATTTTAAAATAACACCCTCATGTGACTGGACACTAACTCTTGAAGCAGCTCACACAGATGTGTTAGTGTCAGTGATTCAAGATTTACACTGATTAACGGGCACACATGGCTCCCAACACGACAGGGCAATCCTGAGGTTCAATATTGAATAGACAGCATCAGGCACTCTATGCTGCCCCAGAGATCAACGCCAACAAGGTATACACTTCATGGGGTTGGCAATAGTCTGTGCCAACAACGTGCTTCAACTTTAATTTTGGGTGAACCACAAGATACAGGAGCAGAATTAGGTCAGTTGGCCCATCGAATCTGCTTTGCTGTTTAAACATGGCCAATATATTTCTCAAACTCATTCTCCTGCCTTGTCCCTATAATTTTTGATCTATTACGGTCTTAAATACATTGACTTGGCTGCCATAACCTTCTGTTGCAGTGGGTTCCACAGATTCTCCACTCGCTGGCTGAAGAAATTCCTCATCTCAGTTCTAAAGAAGTAGTGTGCCTTCACTAAGGCTGCACCCTTGGGTTCTAGTTTCTCCGAATCATGGAAACATCTTCTCTACTTCCATTCTATCCAAGCTTCTCAGTTTTCTGCAAATTTCAATGAGATTCCCCACCCTTCTAAACTCCAAGTACAGACCAAAATCCTCAACTGCTCTTCATAAGACAAGCCCTTCATCCCCAGGATCATTCTTGTCAACCTCTTCTGAACCATCCAAAGCCAGCACATCCTTTCTCAAGGATCAGGTCCAATATTCCAAATGCAGCCTGACCATAGCCTTATAGAACCTCAGCAATACAGTTTTGTTGTATTCTAGTCCTCTTGAAATGAATGCTAACGTTGCAGTTGCCTTCCTAACTGCCAGGTGAACCTGCATGTTAACCTCAACAGAATTCTGAATCAGGAACCGTGATTTGTTCCATTTTCCATCTCCACAGCGTGTGGGAGCTAACTGTCACTTTATACCAGCTTTAGTTTTCTATGCACATTCAAATCCACTAGTTTTTCAAAACCACAGACTCAATTAAGTAGGAGTTGACAGTAAGCACAGGATACATCTATCCAGTGTTCCTATCCACTACTCTTCCGGTAGGTTCAATTTGGTAAATGGTACGCCAGACATAACATTGCCCCTTTTTCTAATACAAGATGTTTTTATAAATAAAAATAATGTTGTGTCTATGGCATACTGTTGTATTTACTAGCTGTATAAAGCTACACATTTAATATATTTACATAAACTTAGAAGACACCATCTTTCCATGCAAGGATATTGCATACGATAACCCTGTAATAAAAGGCATAGTGTAACTTGTAATCTGTTATACAGAACACAGTACAGGGTATTGTACAAGATGGAAGTATCCTATAATTTGAATACATGATCCCAGGCAACTGTACTGCATGCCCCATTATAGTACACCATGTACAGGCTTTACAGGCAATAACATGATCTTTTGTATATTTTTCAGGGAAATTGATCTAGAACTGGGCACGCTGCACCATGCTGAGAACCTGAAACACAAGATTAGAGCAGATGCCGCATTGGTCAGTCAAGAACTTGGCCAAGTTGCGTGGGACAGACCTCTTCCAGATTGAAAACATCTGTAGATTTCTTTATGCACACATTGCAGACTTGAGATATGCTGTTTTATATACTCAGTATGTGTCACATAGTGGTCTCAGAGGGGGCTTGTTTTGAGAACTGTTGGATAGGAGGGTCCACACGGACCCTGCTAATAACCACACAGGATGTCAAATTAGTATTGCTTCAGCCATTTTAGAAATGGGTTTAGCACCCACTTTGAGAAACCCTGCTGTGGGCCAATCAGATAAAGACCTGCACTCAAAGAATGCTGGGCCCAGTTAAGAGAAAAAAAAATGTGCGCTTGGTTGGGGTACCCACATGGCAACTCTGCCACTAAGCCTCACAAGCACCTTAATACCGTGATTAAGGAGGGCAACTTGCAGTCATGTAGCACCTTTTAAAGGCAGCATAATGTCCTACGGCACTGTGTACAAAGGGATATGGGGCACAGAGAAGAACAAATGCTTCCTTTTAGTCGGGGGAAGTCAAGAGCCTGCCAGGGGCTGGGGGGTGCATAGATTTAAAGTAAAGAGCAGTTGGTTTACAGAGGATTTAGGGAAGAATAGTTTTCAGCCAGAGGGTGGTGGATACCTGGAAACTACTGCCAGAAAAGTGCAATAGAGGTCAGAACCATCACAACATTTAAGAATATTTAGAAGATCACTTGAAATGCCATAGTATACAACACTCAGGGCTAAGTGTCAGACAAGTCCTTAATGACCCGTGCAGACATGAGGGACTGAAAGGCCTCTATGCACATTGTAAAACTCTCTCTCATGGAAGCAAAATTCAAATAATGAGATATTTTAAAAAGGTGACCAGAAGCTTCAGAAGAGAGAGAGGTGTTTTAAAAAAGGAGCAACTCCAACCAAAGGGAGGTAATTGCAGAGCACGGGATCCCGGATGGCATGATCCCATATAGCAGAGTGCAAAAGGTCAGGATTAGAGTGTCACTAAGGGCCAATAGGGTTGTGAAAATTTATAGGGAAGTTAAGAGTGTAGAGGAGTTTGGAAACAGTGGGGAGCTTTCCTTGAAAGTCAAGATGTTACTATGGAGTAACAAACTATTGCTGGTATTTGTGCAGAACAAGTCAGATTTATAGAATATGGTGAGTAAGAGTCTACATGTGTCTTTGGAAGGCAGTTAGCTATCACTTAATACTTTCTTCAAATGGGTTGGAAATGACTACTAAACAGCAGACACAAATTTGGGAATCAAACACTGTTGTAAATATCACTCCCCTTTCACTAAGGTTACACCGCAGGAAAAGCCACCGGGAGGGACAGGGAAGACAAGTTCTGAGGCAGACACATACCACAGCCCGTTTGCCCCTTCCAAGAGTTTGCAAAGGCATAAACATATTCTAACACCGCATCCCCCCCCCCCATCCCGGATCCTGAGAACCTGCAGATTGATCCGGCCCCCGCCTCCAAAAGACTCTTTCTCCCGCCCCCCACCCACCTTTCTTTTACCCCCTTACGGTTTTATCTTTACCTGGAAAGCCATTGAGTTTGCAATGGCCAGGAACACCCTGAGCGGCGTGGTTGCTGTGTAAGACCGGTGACTCCATAATCGGTGAGCACCCGCTGTCACCCCAAGGGCACTGAGCAAAAAGCAAAAGGCGGCTGTAAAAGGAATAAAACAGACAAAAAGTCATTTTTTACAACACAGCCGTTCAAGGTCTAGCGCAAACATCCATTTTGTGCCTGCAGCCCATTCCCACCCCTTTTAAAAAAAAGGGGGGGGGAGAAGAGAGTGAGAGAGAGAACAAAAGGCACGTTGAGAGACTCGAAAATACGCAGCAAAAATACAGAAAACGTGCGCCATTCAGAAATTAAGACACGGGTCCAATTAAATACAGCTGTTTTAACCAGGTTCATTTCCACGCCACCATATTCAATATCGAAGAGTTATCGCTGCATTCTAACGCATTTCTTTCAAACCAGAGCTGACATTGATCTGAATGGTTGGAAAAAAAATGCAGTTGCGTTTATTTGTTGAAAAAAAATGAAGCTGCAATTAATACATTCATTTAGCAATAGATTTAAAACATGGATAGATTGCGCTTATTTTCTTTTCAGCCAACTACCCTTAAATATAGTTACATTTGGGTTTTTCTTTAAAAATGCACGTTATTAATTGGAGAGGTAGGCGGTCATACCCCATAGCCAGGTTAGCGGTTTCGCGAAAGGCACCAGAACGAAGGAATAGAGAGCAGCAAGATGCAGAGCCCCCATCAGGATGATGTTCCGCCACACCAGCTTCATAGCCGGCTTGGCTCCTTGCTTCTCCCTGTAGGTGGTGTCGAAGGAATCATCCACCGGCCGGTCGTCCACGAACTCCGGCGAGGTCGCAGGCTCGGCGCTGGTGTTGCTCATGTTGCAGACGGAAGGAAGAAAGCTGCAGATCCCGAGATTTATTTCCCTTCTCTTTTTTTTCCCACCACCTCCACGTTGGCTTGCTGCAATGCTCTCTGGCTGTTGCCGGTGAAGAATGTCAGTGTCGGTTTGGAGGAGGGGGAGGGGAGATGAGGTGGGAGAAAAAAAGAAAGCAGATGATCAATAAAGCAGCTGGCTCCTACTTTTCGGAAGACAGATCTGCACTGCATTCATTGGTCCGGCTAGCTTTGGTGCCACCACACTCCAGCTCTGATTGGTTCGACATTGGTGGCATGTTATGCTTGCAACACTCTCACACATGCAATTACGCTAGTAATATATGCGCAACGCAATGCAATTTCTACAGCCCACAAGGGGAGGGGGGGCTGTGGAAAGGTTCGCCCCCTTCTCAATTCATGTCTGTTTTCTTATTACAGTGGCTTATATCCAGTACAGAAACACGGGGGGGTTTGATATTTTGAAGAGAACTATGCACACATGTCTACTGCCCCCTTTCTGTCATTTATCTTTGCTGTAAGGCAACTATACTTCCAGGTATGTAATATCTCGTTACAGTACCTCAACCATCGGAGTCAATGGCCTGTAGTAACCCAAGGAAAATGTAGGTCATTGTGCCAGGATCTCCTGCAGGTCCTAGTGCTCACCCTTCAGATTATAGTCATTTTAAGCTGCATTTTCGTTTTTATTTCCCTATCCACATTTTGTTTTAAAAAGTTATTTCATCCCTTTCCCAGAATTCAGGTTATGCAAATACCCAGGATAAAATGAAATCACGATTTATGATTTTTAAAGGGTGTTTAAAAACACAAGATACTTTTAATCTGCAACATGTTCCACCGGGTCAGGCACGCTTTTAAAGAACTCTGCACTTTCAGAGTTTTTTTAAAGAAAAATCAACACCCCCCAGACCTCATTCATTCAATATCAACTAACTGCAGGCGGAAACAGTTATCTGCGGTTTGGCGGATTATAAGAAGTAAATTGTCTGGGGAAACAACATATATATATAAACTCTGATGTTTAACAACGAGATTAATCGCTCAGCGCTGCTGTAGGATGCATCAAACATGAATTAATGTGGCTTAAAGCACATCATAAATTTAAAGAACGAATCTTAATCCCCCCAAACTGTTCATTAAATTGCAACCAATGTCCAGCATTTGGTTCTAATGTGGTCACATCACGCTGGAAGGGAGGCGGGAGCGAAATGTCCTCCCGTTCACTTTGATCTTTGTAATCAAAAGCCATAATTGTGCGCCCTGAGTCCTACTATGTTCGCTATTTGGCTGACGGCCCAATTCCAGCTTGTCCGATAGTAACCCTCTGCATTCCTCCGTCACAAGATCATCTGGGGCGGGACTTCCTGCAACATGAGGTGAGTACGGAGAGAGAGGCAACTTGACAATTGTCACGTCCCACTTCTGGCTCTCTGAATCTGCCCATCCCCGACCCATGTTGTCCATGTACTCAATGTGTTTTAAACAAGCCCCCAAGATTTAAGAGCAGTTACTGCCTCGCTGTTTTATGAGATAAACCCCAACCTTACCATTACCTCCAGTGTTGACGGGACTCTTGTTATCCCTGGAAAATTCTGGTCATGTAATTCCCAGGAGGACAAGGGAAGCAGGTTGTTTGTTGGAAGCAGCGTGTGTGCCTCTGACCGAGATACGCGGTCTAAAAACAATTCTGGAAAAAATACAGAGGAATTGTAAACAATGATGATTTGCATTTATTTAACGTTTTTCTGGCGCTGCACGGGAATACTATCCAGTATTTGATACCAGAACCCCTACCGTTATCATCCCAGATCAGACCACATGTAACGATCTGGCCCGGAACTAGTAGAAAAACTATTTTTCAAATAGACGAAGAGGTGAGATCCAGGCGACTTACTAAAACAACGTGGGAAGGCAATGATTTAGTGGTATTACCGCTAGACTATTAACGTTCTGTAGACCTGAGTTTGTATCCTGCCATTGCAGATCGTGGAATTTGAATTCAATAAAAAAAATCTGGAATTAAGAGTCGAATGATAACTGTGAAAGGGCTGTCCATTGTCAGGAAAAACCTATATGGTTCATTAATGTTCTTTGGGGAAGAAAATCTGCCATCTTACTTGGTCTGATCTACACGTGACTGCAGATCTACAGCAATGTGTTTGACTGTTAACTGCCCTGTGGACATTTAGGGATGGGAAATAAATGCTCATTCGCATTCCACGAATGAGAGCAAAACGTTTCCATGGTTTTAAACAGAAATAACAAAAGACTTTACAATATGGCATTAGAGCAGCCAAACAATCTGCAAATCCCATGGATTTGTCAACAATTCCCCTTAGACATTAGTTACACACTAGGTCACCAAATCTCATTAACCTTTCAAGGGATCAGAATTCTTCACTTTTGCCAATCTGGCTTTGAAACTCCATCTTAAGAGTCAGTCTATCAAGGACTGTTCTAGTGATTGTTCCTGGTCTGGTCAGTCATTCTCCTTTCCAGGGTCTAAGATCACCTGTGCTCTGAAACTTGAACCCAGTGCTCAATCATAAGCATAACTCCAGTTCTTTGACCAACATTTAGCCTCAGCCAGCTAGACTGCCCCTGGTCCCCTACCCAAGCTCCAAACTTGTTTATTGCATTAAGCAGACATTGCCTGTGAGCTTTTCCACTCCCACTTTCTGAGCTACACTGAGATATGAATGGCATCAGGCTTCTTCTAAGCCCTTCACAGTTTCCACCCACATAGACCCACTTTCTTGGCTCTCCAGAATGTCTTTTGAGTCCTGACTCCAATGCTTAGCTGCCTACTAATTCCCAGAACATCTGCCTGAGTTCTAACGTTGGCTGAGAGCAATCCATCTGTTGTTGACTCCTCACTGAGTTTCAACACAGAATCTGTGTAGTTCCACTGCCTTTCCAGCAATAGAACTAACAGCAGAATCTAATCACAGATTGTTGATTCTCATTCTCTGCCCGTGACCGTGGAACACCTCTTTGATAACCTCTGAACTGTGCTGGGTGACCTATTGAAAACATAGCAATAAGCCCCTCCCCTGTTGTTGGGCAGAATTGAGTGCTAGTAACATTTTGAAATGGTGACATGTAGTACCTTTGGAACTGAGTGCATCTTCAAGGACATGTTTTTACAGTTGGGCAAGAATGGATTTCATCATATGAATAATTCATGTCCTTACTCCCTCATTTTCTCCCTCTCTTACATCCTCATTTTCTTCAACGGGTGGGATATTACGTTCCTCCTGCTGAGTGTGCTTTCAACAGAGGGTGCATAAATTATGTTATATGTCAAGTTCAGCATCTTCTCTCAACTCTAACTGATCCCCTTGATGCCAAAATCAGCAACTTCTCTGTCATATGTATACAAATAATTAAATGCTAAACTATAATACTGTTGGCGTGGGTTGACTGGGTGAGAGTGGGAAGGATTTTTTTAAGGCCTAGATGAGAAAAGGTGGGAAAAAAGGGTTGACTCATTACAGCACCTCATTCCACATCACAGCATGCTACACGTTCCCTATTACAGAATGCTACATTGTCCCACATTACAGTGCCCTACACATTCCCCATTACACAATGCTACATGTTCCACATTATAGTGTGCTATACAATTCCCTTTACAGCACTGACATGTCCCCTGTACACAGCACCCTACACAATCCTCACTATAGAATTCTACAAATTTCCCATGCACCCCTTAAATACAACACTGTATCGTTCTATAGAATCCCCACTTGTACATTTCCAATTGCAGCCTCATATACATTCCCCATTACAGAAGTCTGTACATTTTCCATTACAGCATCCTACACGTTCTATATTTCAGAGCCTTACATATTCCCTATTGAGCAGCTTACACATTCTTCTGTACAGCATCCTAAATATTGGATAAAATATTTCCCCATTACAGGATCCTACATATTTCGTATTACAGTCGTCTATCCATTCCCCATTACAGTACGCTGAACATTCCCAATGAGCAGCATCTTATGAATAGTGTGTGGTTGTTTCTTAGAGGTGGCATGATGGCACAATGGTTAGCACTGCTGCCTCACAGCACTAATGACCCGGGTTCAATTCCAGCCTTGGGAAACTGTCTTGTGTGGAGTTTGCACATTCTCCCTGTGTCTGTGTGGGTTTTTGCTGCGTTCTCTGATTTCCTTCCACAGACCAAGGATGTGTAGGTTAAGTGGAATGATGGTGGTAAATTGCCTTATTGTATCAAGAGATGTGTAGGTGTGTTAGCCGTGGTAAGTGTAGGGTTATGGGGATAGGGTGGGATGTTATCCAGACAGTTGGTGTAGACTCAGTGGGCTGAATGGTGTCTTTCTGCACTGCAGGGATTCTAAATGATTTCAAACTTTTCTTTCTGATGTAAGCTTTAAAGGTGTCATTTATGAGACTGAACCTGTGCCCTGTTGACGTACTCTCAAAATCAATGCAATATCTTGGATAACAAGGTGTAGAGCTGGATAAACGCAGCAGGCCAAGCAGCATCAGAGGAGCAGGAAAGCTGACGTTTCGGGTCTAGACCCTTCTTCAGAGATT
>JAHRHZ010000070.1:4712398-4733209 GCA_024137785.1 Ginglymostoma cirratum
ATCAAGTTTTCCTGCTCCTATGATGCTGCTTGGCCTGCTGTGTTCATCCAGGCCCATGCTTGTTATCTCGGATTCTCCAGCATCTGCAGTACCTTTTATCTCTGACACATTGTTCACACCTCACCTCTTTATGTGCTACTAATGGTTTCTTTGTGAATTGCTTGATGTTTGAGAGGAGTTTTACTTGATTGTCAGACATGCCTGCTTTGACGAAATAAAATGACATAGTTATTTTAGTGAACTGGTTCACCTTGGGTCAGGTGGGAAGTGGAGCCAGATCATTGGCCCAGAGGCAGGGACACTACCACTGTGCCACAGAACACTTAATAGGGCATATGCTGGTGGTAATCCTACTTTTCGTGATTTCAAGGTTTGCGTTATCTTGAGTGCTGTCACAAAATCCTAAACCATATAATGGGAGGTGGCACAGTGACTCAATGGTTAGTGCTGCCTCAGCGTGCCAAGGACCTGGGTTTGATCCAGCCTTGGGTGGTCATGTGGAGTTTGCATGTTCTCCCTGTGTCTGCATGGGTTTCGGCTGGGTGCTCCAGTTTTCTCTCACCATCCAAAGATGTGCAGGTTAGGTGGATTGGCCATGCTAAATTGCCCATAGTGTACAGGAATGTGCAGGCTAGGCGGGTTAGCCATAGCAAATATGGGCTTATGGGGACAGGGATAACAAGCATGGGGCTGGATGAACACAGCAGGTCAAGCAGCATCATAGGAGCAGGAAAACTTGACGTTTCGGGCCTAAACCCTTCATCAGAAAAATTATGGGGACAGGGTTGGGGCTGGGATGCTCTTCAGAGGGGCAGTGCAGACTTGATGGGCTGAATAGCTTCTTTCCACACTCCAGGGATTCTATAATGTCTCATCAGAAACTCAGCCACAAACAAATTAGAAAAATAAAGATAAGATGTTGAACTTTGACCAATAACAAGCAGTTTGTACACAATTATTAGAAGCATTACGGTACCATAGGAAATCCCCAATTTATGAAAGCCTGACTTAAGAATGCTTGTTCTTATGAATGTGATTCCCATACAGGATATAGTTTTGAAGGTGTGATGTATGAACATTTCCTGTACTCATGAATGGTGATTTTACATTGTGTTCCCACTTGCGTACAAATTGAACAGCCTCAAAAATGGAACCTGTTCACAAGCTGGGACTGGTACTTAATAAGACAGGAGCCCTTGATTTTGAGGGGATTATGTTAGCATTAGGATAGATGATTGATTCATTAATAGAAGGCTGTGTGTTGGGATAGGGGTGGCATTTTCATGATGGCAACCTCTCACTAGTGTTATGCGACAGGGATTGGGGCTGGGGCTGGGGCTACAATTTATTTAATGACTTGGATGAGGGAAGTGAATGTAATATCACCAAGTTCGTGGATGACAGAAAAAAAAGTGGGAAGGTAAGTGGTGAGGATGGCACAGAGTCTGGAGAGGGATACAGACAGGTTAAGTGAGTGGACAGAAACTTGGCAGATGGTATATAATGGGGGGAAATGTGATGTTAAGCACTTTGGCAGAAAGCTGAATATTATTTAAATGTAGAAAGACTGCGGGAAACTACAGTACAGAGGTATTTGGGTGTCCTCATCAAAAACCACAAGAAGTTAGCGTTCAAGTTCAGCAGGTAATAGGAAAGGCAAATGAAACATTGATCTTTATTTCAGGGGGAATGGAGTATAAAAATAAGCAGGTTTTGCTACAACTATACAAGACACGAGTCATATCAGAGCTAGAATACTGTGAACATTTTTGGTCCCCTTTTCTATCAAAAGATATACTGACATTGGAGGCAGTACAGAGAAAGTTCACTTAGCTGATATCAGGCATGGATGTACTGTCTTTTGAGGAGAAATTGAGTGAGTTTGGCCTGTACTTATTGGAATTTAGAAGAATGAGAGGCGATCTTATTGAAATGTACAAGATTCTTACGGCACTTGACAGGGTAGATGCAGAAAAGTTGTTTCCCCTTGTGGGAGAGTCTAGGAGTAGAGGGCATCATCTTAGAATAAGGGCTGCCCATTTAAATCAGAGATGAGGATGAATTTCGTCTCTTGGAGGGTAGTGAATCTGTAGAATTTACTGCTGAGAGCTGTTGAGGCTGAATCATGAAGTATATCAAGGCTGAAATAGACAAAGTTTTAACCAGTTAGGGAATCAAGGGTTATGGGGAAGAGGCAAGAAAATTGTTACGGACTAGACTAAACCCCCTTAAAATATATTAAGAGGATGGCCTAGACTCTAACCTTTCCTTATTTTAAAGATAAGTGCAATGCATTGCATTCCAGATGCAATTTGATTGGTCAAACTACTCAAATTTAAGGAAAATACACTTATTTTTACACAATGTTAAAATACAGACAAAATAAAAATAAAAGAATTGGCTTAACTGTAACTATCAAAATACTTAAAACAATATGTATAACTACTACTAATGAACTGTTCCAATATAGTAACATCCCATAAACACGTCCTTGGCAAAGGCAAATTCAGTAAAATGGATTGTCTCACATGCAGCTCTTGCAGCAGGAAGAGAACCCAATCTTTTAACTGTAAAAGAGAGAGGAATAAGAGCTTCCACATCCAGCTTCAAGACTCCAGAAACTGCTGAAAGCTAAAACTGAAAATCCTGGTTCTGTGGGAGCTTGACCCTACCAATTCAGGCTACTTCTATTGTTCCAACTTTTAAAAAAACCCCAAGGCCTCACAAGCTGTTTACTTTATTGACTTTGAAAAGATTGCTCTTTGCCTTTGTCTCAACCTTTCTTCACAAAAGAATCCAGAACAAAATACACCTCTAACAGCCACACTATCATCACAAAATAGATTTGAGGATTATCAGATCAGCTGTGATCTGACTGAGTGGCGAAGTAAACTCGACAGCATGAATGGCTTTCTCTGTTCCTACATCTTATGGTCTTATGTTTTCTGCCTCTGTATAATTGCCTTACCTGTAAATAAATTTTCTTGATAAATTTAGTCTGCATGCAAAACTCCACTCTTCTCCCCACTCAGATCCAATGAAAACAGAATTAAGTTCACACAGAAGTTACAGAACTTTGATTTTCAATGTTCAGTCAGCTCCTCCATCTGCTGCTGCCTGAGTTTCAGTTGTATAAGTGCAAGGGGAAGTTGTAGTCTTGACCAGAGTGATTATAAAGGGAAAGTTGGAATAAGGGAAGTTATCAAATCTCAACTATCCTATTTGGCGTCTAGATTTTCCTTTTTTGCTAACCTTTTGCTGTTTGTAAGACCTTGCTGCATGCAAATTCCCTAAAAAGAATTAATTAACTTTCTTTATTGCTTCGTGGAAAGTCAGCATTGCTGGCAAGGTCAACATTAGTTGTCCCTTCCTGATTGCCCTTGAACTGAGAAGAGTTTGGTGTCATCAAAGTTGCTGTGGGTCTGGAGTCACTCATAGGCCAGACCAGGTGAGAATGGCAGATTTCCTTCCTTAAAAGACAATAGGGAACTGATGGGTTCTTATGACAATCAATGGTAGTTTCATGATTGCCCATTGAGAATAGCTTTATAATTTCAGATTTATCAACTGAATTCAGATTCCACCAGGTGCTGTCGCAGGATTTGTACCAATTATCCTCTGTCTCTGGATTACTACTGCAATGACACCATCACTAGACCATCATCTCCCTCTTTGGGAGTTGCTATATACAAGCAAGTGCTGCCATTTTCAAACATGATTTCAGAAATATAGGGGGAAAAGTTTATCTCAGTCAGTTACGCACCCACCACAATTATTGTATGAGGTAATGGTTCTGAAAGGGTTAATACTGAAGTCTGCATTAAGCTCCATCCAATTTGATGATGCCTTAATACTCGGGTGGGGAAAGGCAGAACATCTAAGGATCTCAAAGGTGACAGACCTGTTTTGCCATGTCTCCCAATAGTCCCTAGAACAAGGTAATAAAAGCACAATACTGCAGATACAGGAAATCTGAAATAAAATGAGAAAGTGCTGGAGTAACTCAGCAACATCTATGAAGAGAGAAACAGAGTTAGCTTTCTGAGTCTGAATGACCTGAAAGAAGCTGGAAAATGCTGTTGACACAGGAGTGGAGCAGGTTGAGGGTTTTCTGAGCATGAAAGAAAAAGAAACACATTCAGTGTGGGGAAAAACAGTGTTCTAACTAACAGAAACTGAATCACTTTGCACAGGAGTGGCTACCTAGAATGAAACAAAAGAAAGTGGATAAAGAAAGCTGCTGAAGAAATGTTAGCCAATTGAGCTGACAAATCACTCCACACCATTTGTAGGTTAGTGACATCATGTCTAAGGATGATGAATGGTTTGTGGTTGTTACAATGACGACTGTAGAAATAGAGCTTCACCACTGGAAGGATACTCCTTGGAGAAGGAGCATTCCCCAAGCATGGCAGAGGAGCAACTAATGAAAATGTGCTTGCATTCCATTAGGAGCTGCGCACAAAGCCACAGGTGAGGTCCACATTATTCCTCCTGACTACCCAGCTGATCAATATAGAAATATTGGCAAACATAGACTCCTTATTCATGCATCTTGGTAGAGAGCAGTGAACAGACATAAGCAGGTTGGTTAATGTATTTAAGAGCTAATGCAGAAACAAGTCAGGAAGCATCACCCTGGCTTTACAATGATGTGGACGTGGGCGAGGCCTCTCTCGTTAATCAACATCCTGAATGGCTTGGCTCACAAATGTTGGCGTAGGTTCGAGAGGAGATTAGCTAAATGCTGGAACACCAGTTAGTTGAGTTCTATGGCAGTAGCTGAAGCTCCCAAGCTCGTGTCCAAATCAGATGTCTCTACCAGTCTCTGCATTACCTACTGGAAAGTTAATTCAGTGATCAGAGCCAATTCTGACCCAATACCCTGGCTGGAAGATTGCATAGATAAAGCAATCTAAATTACAAAGATATGTTTACTCAGGGGGTACTGGCAAGTTCCTGTGACTGCCTTTACAAAAGGAATATCCACCTCATAACTCCAGACAGATTGTACCACTGCTAGGACATGCCATTTGGACTCTGGACTTCCAATGTTGCCAAATTAACTGGTGGTAGTTTTATCCAGTTGCTTGGTATACTTAGACCACCTCCTAGTCTACAGCAACACCTGTGAAGCACACTTAAAGCAACTGGAATCCCTCTTCTGGAAAATACAATCATCTGACCTTAGATCAAGTTCAGCAAGTTTGCTTAGGCCCAAGTGATCTATAGAGACATATAATGCGTCAAGAACGCGTACTGTCCAACACTGCAAAGGTATAAGCAATGGCATAGCTCCCCCTTCCTATAACAAATGAGGAAATCATGAGGTTCTTAGGAATTTGCGAGTTCTACCAAAAATTCATCCCAAACTTTAGTACAATAGCCATGTTACTGACCAATGTCCTGTAGAGAAAGGCAAACATTGCATGGACTGAGAAATGCCAAATTGCTTTTGAAAAGCTGAAGACCGTTTTAACAAGTGAGCCTGTGTTTGCAGTTCTGAATTTTAACCAAATATTTAAAGTAACCATTGATGAGAGTAAAATTGGGGCTGTCATTTTTCAGGAAGAGGCTACTTTAAAACAAACATCAGATACAGTACTCCATAGCAGAGAAGGAACCCCTTGGCTTATTGTTGGCTCTCAAACACTTTGAGATATACGTCCAAGATGGATATAGAGAGACCAGATCCAAACTGACCACTGACTGTTAACTTTTGTGGAGAAGTATATGTCCCAGAATGCCAGGTTGTTCCATTATAGTTTGTTTCTTCAACCGTATGACATGAAAATCATCCATATTGTTGAGAAATTAAAAGTGATTGCACATCGCTGCCCAGAACCTAGACACAACTGGTTAGAACTGAAGAGATATAATTGACTGTGGGTAGGAGATGAATGTGTGAGTGTTTGTTTTTGTAAATTCATTTTTCATTTATCTTTTGTAAAGAAATGAAAATGGATCTCATTTCTTTCATTGTGTGGGCGAAGTATCATGACCATAGATCATAATCTCAGACTATTTAAAGGCATATTGAACTTTTAATTCTCATGTGTAATTGCAACATATGATTATTCTTAAAACATTTTGTCATATTTATATTATTTTTATAACTATTTTAGAAGGGACATACAGTCAAAAATAACTGGATGTAAAATCAGTAGCTGTTTGGACACAGAGAGACACTTTTGAATGTAACACCCATATGGACAGTTAGAAAACATAAATGTTTACAAACTGATTTGTATCTTAGACTGTAAACATGATAATAAAAAAAAACAGACAGTAGGCTGGGCAAGGGACGTATTTGTCTTTTCATCTTTCAAGGATACATAGGATAATAGATTAGAAGTCAGTTTAATCCCTCTGTGTGTGTAACGACATGAGCATCTTATATGTGCCAGTGAGCTGAGATACCCTTGTGTACTGGCCTGTGTTCGAGTGCTAATGTGTTGTGCATGTCACAGTCAGCTAGTTGTTCTTGCGATGCAGGTAAAGGATTCTCTCACTCTGCGTGCAAGGAGCCAGCTAGTCACTAGACTAGTCAAAAAGAAACACAATGAAAGGCTTTAAACATCCTGCAATGCCTAGAATTCTGAAATTGAGTGTTCAGCCCTTGCTGAGAGGGTCATATCAGATTGCAGCTGAGTTCATCAATAGAAAATGATTTCATTACATCAATGTGCAAACGATCGGTGATCCTCAGTACTATTTCTTAGAAGTCTGTGCCTGATACCCTGGGAGCTGCCATGATCCCTATATCCTTGAGAACTCTCATGTTCCTGTTGTGTTTGAGGGTCCAGATTCCTTACAAGGAAAGGTACTGGGGAAACAAGGTCTACTCCCCTCTGTGCCTATAGCTGATGGTTCTGTTACACGAGCTGCTGCCTAAGGCAGAATGTCAATACAATGACGGCCATTTGTTGAGCAGGGTCATAGTGAAGGTGAAGTTCTGGCACCAGTCTGGTGTGGCCTTGCAGCACAATCCAGAGAAAAGGTGCCTCATAATCCTAGCTTGCTGTGCTCTCGACAACTGGAACAAGGGAAGAAGGGATGTGATGAATGCTGAAGAGCTGGGAGAGCAGCAGTCTTCAGTGGAGGGAGATGAAGACATTGTATATGAGGAACATCACTTTCGGCATGACAGAGTGTAGCAGCTTTGGGTCCTATAAGCTAGGCTTCACTGATGTCTGGTTCCAGTAACTGAGAGCTGGGTACTCATTGCCTGTAAAATTGCTGATGTGTGATATGCAAGCAGTTTGTTTCTGTTCTGCAAGATAAATGCAGCTTCATCTGGAAAAGCAACCTTGGGCCCAAAATTGGACATTGTAAATTGACCCACAGCCAGAGAAATCGAGCCTGACAGAAAATTAGCCAAACTAGATTAAACAACAGCCAGCAGCTATTGGTTACAGAGAACAGTGGAAACCAAGGTCAAAGAGATCACTAAAGTTCAGGGGAACGAGTTACAACTAGCACAAAGGTCATGTGTTAGAGTTTCAACCACATTTCTACACACCTCGACTTTCAGCTAGTGTCCTGAGGACGCGCACTTTACATCTCCCTGGTATAGTAACAATGAAGGGTGTTCACCCGACCCCATTGGATGCTTTGAACTCAGCTCATGATCCCGTTGGCCAAAGGCCACAGAAAATTCAGGAGGGTCCAGGTCAAAGGAGATAAGACAGCTCCTCAGAGAAGACCCTCCGGGAAGACTCGCTGTGGAGACTCGCAGCAAGACTTGTAGCTGAAGACCATGCAGCAACCGGAGGACCCTGGAGAAGATCCACCCTGACCTGTGAGACCCACCTTTTTGGAAGAGAGCCAGACCTACATCGGAGAGGAAGGAGATTTCAATGGACCAGCTCAAACACGTGGACCAGTGCAGGTAATACCCTTTTTTAGACTGATAGTGCTGGCTGAACAGTAAATATTGGAGGAGTTTGCTCACATGATATCTTTAACAAGGAATTTTTGTTAATAAAATTGAGTTGAACTATATACCAACTTCTACATCTCTTTGTCCACCTCACCAACTAGAGTATTTAGGTAAAGTGTTTGTGATTCATAAACATGGCTGGAGTGTCCAAAGCACAGACAACATTTTGTTTGCATGATTTCTGTTTGCTATTGGTGTTAGTGAATAAAAGTGACTGTTTTGAACTGTTTGAAGACTTCTCCTGTGTGTGACAGTCCCATATTGAATATTGAGATGATGTTTGGGCTACACTAGGTATTGGGGAAACAGTAAAAGTGACTTAGAACATTGTATGACAGAGTATCGCTACGGACAGGTATGCTGTGTGATCTGGTACTTAAACCTTGATTGGTGTAGGAATATGCAGTTGTATGCACATGGAAGTGACAGCATTGCTATCTCTGTGCCATGAGAAGTGTTAGCTTGTGGCCACTGTTTCACTACCTACACAGTGAAGGGCAACTCTGGGCTGCCAACACAGTACCAACTGCATGGCTGGGGTTCCAAGAAGTCACTGGCACCAGGAGCCTCAGGATATCTGGGCAGTGGCAAGTACATCTGCTTAGGCAACAGGGAATATTAAACAGTTTATCAGATCATGTGAGTAAATTTATTGGCCCTCATGTAGAAGACCAAAACGACACTCAGCTATTTGTGATAAGATTCAGCCCACTGGCTTTATTTCCCTCTCACAAGTATGGCCTTAACTGCTGAGTATGTCCCATATTTCCCGTTTAAAAAAACTGAGTATTTGAATCTAACGCAAAGGTAACGAACATTAATCTGCTGTATCTCATTATTCATGTGTACACATCTGTATTTTTTTGCTTTTATTTTAGATTCCTGACACTTGTACTATTTATCTGCTTAAACAGCTCCAAAACCAGATTGTTCAGTTCGAAACCAGCCTGACAAGTGCACAAGCAAATCTGTGCTTGAAGTTGCTGGTTCAGCTTCTTTTCAGACTAACGACGCCTGCCCTTCTGCATAAATATTGACTATTATGTAAGATAAACTGTGCGTTTAGCTTTCAGCATTCTGTCTCTTTGAGACAGTAGGCAAACCACCTCAAACTGAACAAATATTGCCCTGGATTGCTGGAGGAAAAATTGGTTAAGGCTCAAAACTGTGCGGGATGATGGGATGTCATTAACCTATGCCCTGTTCTTCCAAAGCAGGCAGCATGCTAACTCCGTGCAAGCCCAGTGTGAAATGCACTGTTGAGTAAATGAATGCCTCAACAGGCTCACGTTCAATAAGAGCTCACCCCATTTCAATTCAGCCTGTACCTCTGAAAGCCAAGGTGCATTCTTGTGCTGGAAATAGTGCCAGAAAAACGCTGACCAATGGCGCAAGAAGTTGAAGATGCTGTAAAAACCATCTACCTTTTTATTTTTTTTTCTGTATTTTTAATTATGCACTGAAATAGGAAAAGAAAGTTTCAAAATCAAGTATCACTGAAGTATTACTGTATATTTTTAAAAGCATAAAGCCCAGCTGCTGGTTCAGATCGCAATTGGAGAAGGTGTAGATGAGCTGGAGCCAAAGAGTCTGTATAAATGGAGATTCAACCAGCAACAACATTCAACCAGTAGCTGATTGATAACTGGTGGCTAATCCACAAATCAATGTCAAAGGGCCTTCAGCCTGCCAGCAACTATGTGATCGGTTCTCAGGTAGCTGAGCGGCCTGGAATTTTGAACAAGATAGGAAGAAACCATCCACACATCAGCTGATCTCCACCAGCTCCGGAGCTCTCTCTGTTCTCTGCAGTAAAAGCCACTCTAGGCCTGAAGAAAACCAGTTTACTTTCCTTTCAGCAGTTGCTGTAACTTTTAATGAGTAAATCAGAGACCGTTATAAGTGTGAACCAGTCACCCTGTGCCTCCTGGATATGAGGGAAAGCATTTGGGGAAGGGAAATGAAGAAACAGCATTCTGATCAGCGTAAGAACCACCTCAGCAGATCTTGTGAACAGGAACCACTGAACTGCTTTCCAAGTTTTTCCCTCTGCCCCTAACACCCACCTTTTTTCCCTATCTATACATGTGCGTAAGAGGAAGTTTATAAGGATTTAGAGTTTTAAGTAGTAAAATTATATGGTTCGTGATTATTTACCTGTAGCTACAGTCTGTCTATTTGTAATAAATAATAATTCTTGTTAAATACAGAAACTTGATCTGTGCTTGCTATAAGTCTGGGCCGAAGAGACAGATAAATCGGGGAATCCTGAGTTCTTTTAAAAAATTGAAGCCACTCAACTCCTCATTGTAATGAAAGAAAAACAGGGCACAAAAGCAGGGAGATTGTGGTATAGTCTCAACTGTAGTGCTGTATCCACTTTTGGGCAGCACGTTCAGGAAGGAAGGGACGATTTTAGAAAGGGTGCAGGGAAGATTTACAAGAATGGCTCCAGGGATGAGGGCCTTGAGTTATGAGCTCAGTTGGAGGTGCTGTCGCTGTTCCCCTTACAGAAGAGAACTTGAAACGTTTGACTGAGGTTTCCCAAAATCTTGAGGGACCAGGACAGCATGGATAGGGAGAAATCATTTCTATTGATTGAAGGGCTTGAGAAGCCTAGGACACAGATTGAAATTGCCTGACAAAAGAACAAGAGGGTGGCCTGAGAAGAAATCACAGTGAGTGGTTAGGATCTGGAATCTGCTGCCTGAAAATGTGGTGGAGGTAGATATTATCATAGCATTTGAAAGGGAAATGGTTGGTTATCTGGAGAGAAAAGATTTATATGGCTATGGACATGAACTGCAGAGAGTCAAGAGATATGATGGACCAAATGGCTTCCCATTCTGGAATCATTCTATAATTTTATGGTCTGGCTGTTGGAATAGAAGCACAGAGTGAAACTCTCAGCTTGAAGGCATGCTGCCTTTGTAGTTAGAATATTATTATTGGGAATACTGAAACTCAGGGGAAATGGTGGTACAGTCGAAATGTCATTGGACTAACAACCAAGTGACCTCAATTAATACTCTGGAGACACAGGTTCAAATCCTACCATGTTTAGCTGGTGGAATTTAAATTCAGGTGATAAAAATCTGGAATTGAAAGCTAGTCTCCCATTGACAAATGCCATCAATTGTGGTAAAAACCTGTCTAAGTCTCTGATGTCCTTGAGGGAAGGAAATCTGTCATCTTTACTCAGCCTGGCCGACATGTAACTCCAGACCCATAGCAACATTGTTAGCTCTTAACTGCTGCCTGAAATGGCCTTGCATGACACTCACTTCAAGGGCAATCAGGAGCAGGCAACAAGTGGCACCCACTTCCCACAAATGAATCTTTTTTTCCCCCACACGAAATACTGAAACGGACTTACAGAAACTTCACAGCAGCCCAACAATGTGTCCTTCAACAGATTACTAGCATCACTGAGGCTCCACTGTGGGGGAACAGTGGTGCATCTATCAAGCTTGAGACTGTGGTTCTCTCTTAGGGTAATAATTTTTCATCCTCTCCATGCTGCCCCTCTGCCTGTCAGCCAGTCACCCAGATCACTGCTGACCAGACCTCCTAGACGCTGAGCGGCTCATGGTTGCCCTGTACATATGTGTGCCATCTCCTCCACTGAAAGTGAGCAGCCTTGCACTGACTGTGTTGCAGTCACTGGAGAACACAAAGTCGTTGCAAGATCTCTGAAGTCAAGTTGACAAATATCATTGAATCTCTACAGTGTGGAAAGAGGCTGTTCAGCCCATCGAGTCTGCACCGACCCTCCAAAAAGCATCCCACCCAGACCCAGCAGCCCACCCTATCCCTGCATTTATCATGGCTAATCTCCCTAACCTGCACATTCCTGAATGCTATGGGGCAATTTATCTCCCAATTCATCTAACCTGCACATCTTTTGATGTGGGAGGAGCACCTGGTAGAAACCCACACAGACATAGAGAGTTTGCACAAACTCCACACAGACAGTTGCCTAAGGCTGGAATCGAACCTGGGTCCTTGGCACTGTGAGACAGCAGTGCCACCCACTGAGCCACCATGTCAACCACTGTGAGGGTTTGTCTGAAAAAAGTTGGTTTGGAGCAGGCAATTTTGTGGTGGCTTTTAATTCATTGCCAAGGCAACCTTGTGATGGTGAATGGCAGAAGACAGGGTGGAAGTGGGATGTAGAATGCTTTAATTCATTTATGGGATGAGGGCATTGCTGGCGAGACCAGCATTTATTGCCCATTCCTCATTGCCAAGAGAGCAGTTAAGAGCCTGCCACATTGTTGTGGGTCTGGAGTCACATGTAGGCCAGATCAGGTAAGGATGACAGATTTCCTTCACTAAAGGACATTGGTGAATCAGATAGGTTTTTCCAACAATGGCTTCAAGGTCACCACTAGACTCTTAATTCCAGATTTGTCATTGAATTCAAATTCCACCATCTGTCAAGGCAAAATTTGAACCTAGATGCCCAGAACATTAACTGAGTTTCTGGATTAATAATTTAGTGATAACACAACTAGGCCATTACCTCCTCCAATGTGGAATTGTATGTGGATGTATTTGCTGGGATCTTAGGATGAACCAATTATAGACGGCCTGGCTGGAAAGAGGATGTCTGTTGCTTCATCCTTTGCTCCCCCATCTTTTACTCCTTAGCTGTTTGGTGTAAACCTAGGGCTAAGGACTATGTCCTCATGATAGTGAGGTTGTGCAGAATTGTATGGCTGGAAATGATTACAGAGATAGGAGGAGCTGAGTGAGACCATGGAGGGATATGGAAACAAGGGTGAGGATTTTAAAATTGAGGTGTTCTGAAAACTATAAGAGGATGAGCAGCAACAGAAAATTCCCATAACTGAACTTCTGGTATCCTCACCTTGCAGAACCATCGCACCACACTATCTGCCTTGGTGAACAGTACAGAGTTTGGCCAATGCTGGTCAGATCAGGAGATCGAATTGAGATGAATTGAGAAAATTAATGGGTGGCAATCATCCCAGAGCCACAAAACGTCCCTGTTGAGTAAACAAATTTTGTCAATTAAGAGAATTGCTAAGTACAATTATAGAACAGAATATTATTGAAGCCTTCAAGGTACACAGCGATCTGGGTGGGACAGCCACATATTCAGATGTTCCCACACTGAAGCTATTAATCCGCATTTCAAAGACAATTTTTTCAAAGACAATTTGATCGTTCTGAAATCTCTCCCTGATTCTTTACCAGTCTTTTTACATGATAATCCCTTCAAAACAATTATTTCATATAAAATTCTATGTTTGGATTTTCAAATTTTTTTCTGTAAAAATCAGGAATTACTGAAAAGTGGAAATGTTCTCCCTCTCCATCTGCACTCTGAGAAAAGGGAAAGGTGATGTTGTGTGTGGTAATGTTTCTGAAAGGCAAGTACATTAAGTTCCATCAATCTGAGGATGTCATACAGTCTTGGGAGTCTAGCTCAAGATCCCAGTAGGATTAGATGCGTCATCTCTGGCTTCCAACAGATTTTTGCAATTATGTCTAGCTAGCCAATGTAATTTGTACTTATTACAATAATGTTTAAGCTACACCTTGTTGTTAAGATACGTGCCTCTTCTCATTAGGACTCACGAGTGTATCATCCTCTACACTGTATACTAAATAGGTCCGTAGACCTAGTTCAGAAAGGAGGGTTCTACCTACATGATACAGGCCTTTAGAGACGAGGGCACCACAGGGGCTGGAGTACACCCTGGATAATGTTACTGTGGTTTCGTAAGTTTCTGTTCATTTCTGATGTTTCTGTGAATTGTTGGTTGTGTTTTTGTTATGGTGCCTCACCAGGGGCTGTTAATGCAATTACACTTTCAGTTTGAAAGAGTAGATTGGAGGCAGCGTTGTACCCCAAGCATTAGCTGGTATTACTTAATTCTTCAGCACATACATGAAATGAGACCTGTCCCCTTGAGAAATTACCCCTTGAATACTTTTAAAATGATGGAGTCATTCCATAAGGTAAATGTTCCACATGTGGGAGAGTTCAAAACTAAGAGACACAAATACAAGGAAAACACTAATAAATCCAATAAAGAATTCAAGAGAATCAGAGATAAAAGGTACTGCAGATGCTGGAGAATCACAGATAACAAGCATGGGGCTGGAGGAAACGTCAAGTTTTCGTGCTCCTATGATGCTGCTTGACCTGCTGTGTTCATCCAGCCCCATGCTTGTTATCTCGGATTCTCCAGCATCTGCAGTACCTTTTATCTCTGATACAATTTTAACCCCACTGCGAAGCCTCTTCTAAGGATGCCTACCCTGAAGAAGTTACCCTCCTCCTTCCGGACAAACCTCAGGGAATCTCTCTCCCACTGCAACTCTCTCATAATCTCTTCGGCCTTGAAACTGCTCGACCACGTCCTGAAGCAAACCAGGTACTACAGCCACATCACTTTTCTTAGTACCTGCCTACGGAACCAGATCATCCCCAATGGACTACAATCCACATTCAAGCCTTCCCAATTTGGCCCCAACCGTGACAATATCTCAACACCGAGCCCTGCCGAGTCTTCACCATCCCCCCAGACCTCCCCCTTACTAAGGACGAACGGTCAGTCCTCAGTAAAGGGCTCACCTTTGTCCCCCTCCACCCACATATCAACGAATACCGCTCACGCTTGGATATTGAGCAGTTTTTCTGCCGCCTCAGCCTCCACGCTTACTACTTCAACCACGAATCTAACCCTCCCTCTACTGACCTCTTCTCCCGCCTCCAACACAAGCCCTCCTCCTGGACACCACCCCAAGGCCTCCTACCCTCCCTCGACCTCTTACACCTGCCCCCACACCACCTCCCTCACCCCAATCCCAGGCCCCATGAAGACTTTCCACATCAGGCAGATGTTTACCTGCACATCTGCCAATGTGGTATACTGCATCCGCTGTACCCGTTGTGGCTTCCTCTACATCGCGGAAACCAAGCGGAGGCTTGGGGACTGCTTTGCAGAACACCTGTGCTCAGTTCGCAACAAACAACTGCACCTCCCAGTCGCGAACCATTTCAACTCCCCCTCCCATTCCTCAGATGACATGTCCATCCTTAGCCTCCTGCAATGCCACAGTGATGCCACCTGAAGGCTACAGGAACAGCAAATTATATTCAGCCTGGGAACCCTGCAGCCCAATGTATCAATGTGGATTTCACAAGCTTCAAAATCTCCCCTCCCCCAACTGCATCCCAAAACCAGCCCAGCTCATCTCCACTTCCCTAACCTGTTTTTCCTCTCACCTATCCCCTCCTCCCACCTCAAGCCACACCCCCATCTCCTATCTACTAACATCATCCCGCCCCCTTGACCTGTCCGTCCTCCCTGGACTGACCTATCTCCTCCCTACCCCGCTACCTACACTCACCTTTACTGGCTCCATCCCTGCCTCTTCGACTTGTCTGCCTCCTCTCCACCTATCCTCTCCTCTATCCATCCTCTATCCGCCTCCCCCTCTCTCCCTATTTATTTCAGAATCCTCTTCCCCTCCCCCATTTCTGATGAAGGGTCTAGGCCCAAAACGTCAAGTTTTCCTGCTCCTATGATGCTGCTTGACCTGCTGTGTTCATCCAGCCCCATACCTTGTTATCAAGAATTCAAGAGAAAGTCGTTTTACTTGGACAATGATTAGAAGGTGGAGTTCACTGCAACAGTAACTGCCATACCTGCAGGGTGGGTAGATGCAATATAGAGGAAACTAAATATGTACATGAGGAAGAAAAGAACAGAAGCATACAGAGTAAGATGAAGGTGGGAGGAGATTCATATAGAAGCATAGAATCCCTACAGTGGGGAAGCAGGCCATTCGGCCGATCAAGTCCGCAACTACTCTCCGAAGAGCAGCCCATCCAGACATACCCTGTTACCTTATTCCTGTAAACTTGCAGTTCCCAAGCTAATCCGTCTAGCCTGTGCATCCCTAGACAGTATGGGCAGTTTAGCATGGCCAATCCACCTAATCTGCACATATTTGGGGAATACATCATATCCTGTGGAGAATTTGTACTACTATAAGCCAGCTGGGCCAAATGATTTGTTTCTGTTCTGTATTAACTGTACATTTTCTGTTTCTACCTTTTCCTTCATCACAACACATCTAGGGGCTAAATCAATATTTCCCAACTTAATTTTGCCATGTCAACTGTCATGATGGTGGTACAAGCTTTGGTCTCTGGTTGTCTCTGTGGAGCAGCTTCTCTTCCAAATTTCTCAACATTTTGCACCTAAAGAAACTTAAACCCACCAACTGACTGGACATCCAACAAAGGAGAGGTTTCCTTTCCCAGCATGCCATCAAAATTTGTCATTTTGGATAAAAACGTTTTAAACAAGTAAGTGCATTGAGTCTGCAGTCCGTGTGTTTTAGAAGGGTGAGAGGTGATCTCATTGAAGTAAACAAAAGTCTTACAGGGTCTCAACAGGGGACTGTAGGAGGGATGTCTCTCCTGGCTATGAGGTGGGGATGGGGGATTGGTTGGGAGGGGGGTAGGGGCAGCTGGCATAGGAGGTGGTGTCTGGAACCAGGGCACACAGTCTCATAACAGAGGAAGACCAGTTAGGACTGAGGTGGGGAGTATTTTATTTCACTCAGAGGCTGGTAAACTTTGGAATTCCCACCTTAGGGATTTGCGGAGACTCAGACATTTGAGTATGTTTGTGACAGCTCAATAGATTTTGAGATGTTAAAGACATCAAGGGGGATAGAGCAGGAAAATGGTATTGACGTGGAAAATCAGCCATGATCTAGTTGAATGGTGGAATAGATTTAATGGGCAGAATGGCCTATCGCCACTCCTATTCCTATGTTCCTCTTTTTCAAGTTTTAGGAAGAGAGTTGTTGACAGCAAGGGGGAGGTCAGTGAAAATCAACCTCTGATGATAGAATACAGACAAGAGGTGATGGAAACAAACAGTAATCAGAAGTCAAAGGGAAAGCAATAGGTTGCATTGGTGTTGAATGTACAGGCAGAACATGTGGTGAGGCTTTCGAGGAGCTGTGACTTGAGCTGCTTTGGTGGGGCATAGAGAGAGACGGTGGAGCTGAGTGGTGGAAGTGGATGCAGGTGACAACAATTCAGAACTGGCTGGAATTTGTGAAGAGAGGAGATAGAATCATAGATTGGAAACAGGCCCTTCGGCCCAACTTGTCCACACCAACCAGGTTTCCTAAGCTGAACTAGTCCCATTTGTCTGTGTTTGGCCCATATCCATCCAAATCTTTCCTATACATGTACCAGTCCAAATGACGTTGAAATATTCGAACTCTACCTCCACCTACCACTTCTTCTGGCAGCTCCTTCCATAGATGCACCACTCTGTGTGTGAAAATGTTGCTACTTACGTCCCTTTTAAATCTTTCCCCTCTCACCTTAAACTTATGCCGTCTAGTTTTGGAATCGCCTACCCTGGGAAAAAGACATTGGCTACTCACGCTGTTCATGCACCCCATGATTTTATAAACCTCAACAGGTCACCCCTCAGCCTCTTATGCTCCAGGGAATAAAGTCTACATAAAGCCTATTCAGCTTCTCTTTATAACCCAGCCTTCCAGTCTTGGTAACATCATCGTAAATCTTTTTTGCGCAAGGTCCAGTTTAATAACATCCTTCCTATAGCAGGGCAACTAGAATTGTACATTGTACTCTGAATGTGGGCTTACCAATGTCTTGTACAGCTGTAACATGATGTCCCAACTCCTTTACTCAATGCTGTGACCGATGAAGGCAAGTGTACCAAATGTCTTCTTCATTATCCTGTCTGCTGTGGTGCCACTTTCAAGGAACTATGTATCTGCACTGCAGGTCTCTCTATTTAACCATACTCCCTAGGACCCTACCATTAACTGTACAATTCCTGCCCAGACCTGAAAGAATTTGAGATTTTTTCTAGCTGGTGTCTTCTTAAGTGTACTTTGATTGTATTTCGCTGAAATTATTGACATTTAGGTGTTCCTTCAGCCTAGTTTTAGATTAGTGTCCATTATTTTACATGTTCTGACTTAAATAGTTTCTGGTTATGTAGGTTAGAATTAACTCCCTTTTTAAAATGTTTATTTGCCTGCAGTTCTGAGGAACCTTACCAGTGTCCAGCAACTCCTTTATCACAATTGCCTGAGCTAAAATTACATTTAAAATACAATTTGCTGTTGAGACCTGGGCAGAGTTGAGAACATCACGTTTATTGCACACCTTCAGTTACCTTAAAAAAGATGGGTGGTCTTCTTCTAAACTTGTGCTAATGGTGGGGCCCATAATGGCACCGTGTAAGGAAGTTCCAGGATATTGTCTCAATGGTGATGAAGGAATGGATGAAACAGGTGCCAGTCAAAATGAAGTTGGAAGCCAACCTGTAGGTGATGATGTTTCCGCACGGTTTCTGCTCTTACAAGTTCGATCCTATTTTCTCTAGAATTTTATGATAATTTTACGTTCAAGCCTTGTGTACTGTATAACTATGTAGCATAGGGTTTCTGGCTAAGTTCATCAAGTAGTCACTTGGTAGCATAGAACTTCAATATCACTGAACGAATAGAAGTTTAGAAGCTTATTTTTAAGTGGCCCTGTCCTCTGTACACAAAAGAAATGTTAAAGCATTGCGCCTTTTTTGTAGTGAAACAAAAGCTTAGAGGACAACCAGTCCCTAGTACATTCCTATAGAAATGCCTTGACCAATCAGAGTTGAGTTACCTGGTTTGCATTTCAATAAAAGATTGGCCAATTAATATTCCCTGCTGCATTCTCATTGCCAATGTCATATCAACCTGCATTCACTTGCCAATTCTTTTGCACCTTTTTTCTCATGCAGTACAAAGTGCTAATACCTTTGAGATTTAGTACTCTCGTAATTCTGTCCTGATGAATGCAGGACAAAAAGCTTTTACAGTGTCTCTCTGTCCTCAGCAATATTCAACATTTTCAAAGTCAATGTTAGCACTTAAAAAGGATCTGCAGGCTTGCACTGATGTTGAATGACTGATTTTACAACCCATGACTTGCTTTTGAGGGACAATGTTACAGGAATGCACAAACTCCATGAATATTTCCAATATGGCTCCCTCCATCCCCCCCACCAGCTATATTTTGTGAGGCTCCTCCAACTGCGCCTTTCTGATGAAATCTGGGAGGATCAAAGATGGAGCCATGGCGTTCTGATTCAACCAGCCTTCTTTCAGCAATTGTGTGTGTCATTAGGGGCATAATTAAATTTTTGGCAAGGGTGTATTTAGTTATTTCTATGTACTTATGTGTGTGTTACAGTGATTGACCTTTGGCACTACTTTGGGTTGTGTTGAATTTCTGGTTACGATTAATACCTGCTATTATCACATTGCTATTTGGGGAGTTTATATAGAATTACATAGAATTTACAGCAGAGCTATTTGATCTAATTGGTCTTTGGCAGTGTTTGGCAGTGAGCTTCCTCCTACCCTATGTCATTTAACCCGGTCAGCATATCCTCTAATCCTGTCTCAATTTTTATGTATTTATTATGTATGTAGGTTCTATGCTGGTGCACCAAGGAACATAATGTCAGAATAAGTGGCAGGCCATTTGAGACTGAGTTGAGGAGAAATTTCTTCATTCAGGGGGTGGTGAATCTTTGGAATTCCTTACCCAGAGGACCGTGAAGCTCAACCATTGAGCGGGTTGAAGTCAGAATTCGATAGGAGTTTTGAGATTAATGACATTAAGGGATGGGGAGATAATGCATGAAAGTGGAGATAAGGAGATTATCAGCCGTGATCTAGAATAGTGGGTTAGGCTTGATGGACTGAATGGCCCATTCCTGTTCCTATATTCCCATGTTCTTAAATTATTCGGAAAACAAATAGAATGTTAACTTTTTTTAAACAAAGGACAGTAATATAAAAGTAGAAAAGTTTTACTCCTCTTGTACAGTGCACTATTTATGAAGTACCATGTACAGTTGTGGTCTCCTTATTTAAGAAAAATGTAATGTGAGGTGTGTGATTTTTAGATATTTTATACAATTTAGTTTAGAATTTGGACTTTGAACTAGTGACAGGTAAGTTTTGGTCTGTGTGTACGAGGGAGTTTAATGATTAACCTGTCAGTATTTCTGGAGTCATGATTCTTGGTTAAAACCTTAATGAGAGAGTGTCTCTCTGGGGTGATAATAGAAATTTGTTTGCATCAGGAGAGTTTTATGAGCAGACAGAATAAACATTGAGAAGCATTAGCATGCATTCACTTTAGAAGGATCTGGATTTTTCTTTTGCTTAGAGGGGATATCCAAAGCTAGAAAACATTTGGTTTCAGTTTGCAGAAGTACTTGAGGCTAAACATATGAAACATTTTCTCCTGGAGAGGAGTTAGTTCGGAACAGTTAGGAAATAAATTGCCTCAGTGTAAAGATTTTAGTGTGAAAGTTCCAGACTGGAGAGTTTGATCCGAACCAAGAAGAGATTCATTGGAGCTGAGAAAATTTAAGCTTAGCTGTGTGACTAATCAAGGAAGAGGCTAATAAACTCTGAAGACTGGAATAGGCGGATAATGCGATGTTTGAGTACTGTAAAGCGATAGTGTTGGTGCCAGAATAGATTGGATTGCATTTTAACCATGTATTTTTGAAGTTTTCAAGTTGTGTTTCATTTAATAGCTTGGCTTATTCTATTTTATCTTCATTTCTTTTGCATAATAAACTTCCATTTCATTGTTAAAACCAGATCTGTAGCATTGTGTAACAGTGTGGAGCTGGAGGAACACAGCAGGCCAGGCAGCATCAGAGGAGCAGAAAAGTTGACGTTGCGGATCGTGACCCATCTTTAGAAAGCTTCCAACCCTAAACATCAACTTTTCTGCTCCTCTGATGCTGCCTGGCCTGCTG
>JAHRHZ010000070.1:4733609-4758413 GCA_024137785.1 Ginglymostoma cirratum
CAGCAGGCCAGGCAGCATCAGAGGAGCAGAAAAGTTGATGTTTAGGGTTGGAAGCTTTCTAAAGATGGGTCACGATCCGCAACGTCAACTTTTCTGCTCCTCTGATGCTGCCTGGCCTGCTGTGTTCCTCCAGCTCCACACTGTGTTATCCCTGACTCCAGCACGGGCAGTTCTTACCATCTTTGTAACGTTGTGTGCGAGTTCTTCAGTGAATGACTACTGCATGATAAAAAACAGAAGATCTATCAAGCCAGATTTCAGTCTGGGATCTGACTTATCCGGTGGGACATTAGCTGGGATCATAACAAAGGGCATCATTTGTATTAAAAGCTTTTGCATAAAAATTCACTCAGCTGATTCCTGGGCTATATGAGTTAGTTTATGAGGAAAAGTTAGACAGATTGGCCTTATTTCCATTGGCTTTTAAAATGAGGAGAGGCAATTTTATTGAGAGATAAAAGATCCTGAGGGGAATTGCCAGGCTGGTGTTTCCCATTGTGGATGAGACTTGAATTAAAGGACACAGTTCAAAAGTAAGGAGTCTCATTTTTAGTATGGAAATGAGAAGAAATGTTTCTCTCAGTGAATTAGGAGTCTGTGGAAATATCTTCCCCAGACAGCAGACAGAGTCCTTCAATATTTGTGGGGCTAAGTTAGTTTGATTGACTTGTCAATCAATAATCTAAGAACATTATAGGTGAGCAGGAAAGTAGAGTGCAGGTCACAAATAGATTAGCCAGGATCTAATCAAATGCTAGCAGGATCGAAGGGCTGAATAGTTTTCTGCTCCTAACTAGTATGTTGGTCTAATCTTTTAATATTCTAACCCTAGTTCTCCTTATTTTTTCCCCCTTTTACAACTTCTTTCTTTTGGAATTTCAGCTGTCTTGGCGTAGCTGATTTGCTGACTGGGTGGTCATATAAATAGATAGAAAACAGGACCGATTATTTCCTGTCTTTGTGCTCCTATGAGTTTCCTTGTATTCAAATGGGAATCATCGTTTAAATTTTTCTGTTACTGTTATAGTTATCTTGGACTATTGCTTCGGTTCCATGTTTAATGTTCTTATATCTGTATGGTTTTCTTGACATATCTTTTAACCTGGTTTGAAAAATTCCAATACAGTTCCTTATGCCTCCCCTTGTACTTTCTTGTAGTTATTTTTTAGTTTGTTTTTATTTGGTATTTAATATGAAATAGACAATATAGAAACAGATCGTATGATTCAACTGTTCCTTGCCCATTTCTATCTTCCATAAATGCCTCCTCTCACCTTCTTCACCTGCTGGCAGAACCTTCTACATTATTTCTTTGGACAAGAATCGTCTCCCTGTCCCACAGACTCCTTCGCCCACCTCCAGCACTTTCCCTCCACCTGGACATGTCTCTCGGCCTTGGACCTGCACTCGACGTGTTCATCGAGAACTCAACGTGACATTGGTCGCCTCAGGTTCTCTGCCCCACTCTCCTATTCCAACCTATCTCCCTGTGAGCTGACTGTACTCTGTGCTCTCAGATCTAACCCTGACTTTGTAATAAACTTGTTGATAAGGCTGGTACAGCTGTTGTCAGGCAGACTGACCTCTACATTGCAGAGGCTGGGCGCCTGCTCTCAGATACCTCCTCCTATCTTGCCCTGGACCATGACCCCACCATGGTCACAAACCCTATTTCATCTGGTGCTCTTCCAACACCCCCCGATTGCCCCAAGCCCCTATACCCATCAAAACCCCACAGCTCACTTCTACTTCCTTCCCAAAATCCACAATAGGACTGCCCGGGCAGACCTTTTGTTTCTTTCTGCTCCTGCCCCACCGAATTCATCTCTTCCTACCTTAACTCTATTTTTCCTCCCCTTGTCCAGTTCCTTCCCACTTATATCCACGATTTCTCTGACGCTTTGTGTCAGTTTTGGAATTTCCAGTTGATGGGCTCCAGGCGCCTCCTCTTTACCATGGACGTGCAATCCCTTTCCACATCCACCCCCCATCAGGATGGTCTCAAGGATCTCCGCTTCTTCCTTGGGAAAAAAAACACCTGAATCGTTCCCATCTACCACTACCCTCCTCCGCCTGGATGACCTCCTCCTCGCCCTGAACAACTTCTCTTTTAACTCCTCTCACTTTCTTCAGGTTAAAGGGTGGCATAGGTACCCACATGGGCCCCAGTTATGCCTGTCTCATTGTGGGGTATGTAGAACATTCCAGCCCCTACCCACAAATCTTTCTCCGGTATGTTGACAATATCATTAGTGCTGCTTTCCCCACTTGTCTGGAATTGGAAAAGTTTATCAGTTTCACTTCCAATTTCCACCCTGCTCTCCCCTTCACTTGGTCCATATCTGACTCTTCTCCTCCCTTCCTCGGCATCTCTGTTTCCATTTCTGGGGCTAGGCTAGCCACCAATATCCACTACAAACCAACCGACTCCCACAGTTACCTTGACTATGCAACCTCACACTCTACATCCTTTAAAGACCCTATTCCATTCTATTCCAATTGAGTATAGGACCAAAGAGGTCCTTCTGCAGCTGTACAGGGCCCTGGTGAGACCGCACCTGGAGTATTGTGTGCAGTTTTGGTCTCCAAATTTGAGGAAGGACATTCTTGCTATTGAGGGAGTGCAGCGTAGGTTCACGAGGTTAATCCCCAGAATGGCGGGACTATCATATGTTGAAAGAATGGAGCGAATGGGCTTGTATACACTTGAGTTTAGAAGGATGAGAGGGGATCTGATTAAGATTATTAAGAGATTGGACACTCTGGAGGCAGGGAGCATGTTTCCGCTGATGGGCGAGTCCAGAACCAGACACAGTCTAAAAATAAAGGGTAGGCCATTTAGAACAGAGTTGAGGAAAAACTTCATCACCCAGAGAGTGGTGGATATATGGAATGCTCTGCCCCAGAAGGCAGTGGAGGTCAAGTCTCTGGATACTTTCAAGAAAGAGATGGGTAGAGCTCTTCTAGATAATGGAATCAAGGGTTATGGGGATAAGGCAGGAACAGGATACTGATTGTGGATGATCAGCCATGATCATAATGAATGGTGGTGCTGGCTCGAAGGACCGAATGGCCTACTCCTGCACCCATTGTCTATTGTCTATTCTCCCGGTTGCTTCGCCTCAGTCATAACTTTGACAAGGGAGCCTCCAAAATGTCCACCTTCTTCCTCAACTGAAGATTCCCCAGCACTGTAGTTGACAGGGCTCTCAGCTGGGTCTGAGCCATCTCCCACACTTCAGCCCACTCCCACTCTCTTCCCTCCCTCAGCAGTGATAGGGTCGTCCTTCTCCTCCTCTACCATCCCACAGTATCCACATCCAGAGGATCATTAGCTGCCATTTCCACTATCTCCAGTGCATATTCCCCTCCCCTCTCTTGTCAACCATCTGCAGGGACAGTTCCCTCCAGGAAACCCTCCTTCATTCCCAACCAACACCACCCTACCCCCTGCCACAGCCTCATGGCACCTTCCCCGCAACCACAGAAGGTGTAACACCTGCTTGTTTACTTCTTCCATCTGAAGTATCGAAGGGCCCAAACATACCTTCCAGGTGAAGCAAAACTTTACCTGCACTTCACTCAATCTAGTCTACTGCATTTGCTGCTCACAATGTGGTCTCCTCTACACTGGGGAAACAAAGCATAGACTGGGTGACCACTTCAGAGAACACCTACATTCTATCCACAAAAAAGGCACTGAACTTCCAGTTGCCTGCTACTTCAACACACTACCTTGGTCCCTGGTCAACATTTCTGTCGCGGGCTTCCTGCAGTGCCCCAGCAAAGCTCAGTGCAAGCTGGGAGTACAGCACCTCATTTTCCGCTCAGGGACTCTACAGCCTTCTGGACTCAATATCGAGTTCAACAACTTCAGGTAAAAACCAAAAGAACTGCAGATTCTGGAAATCGGAAACAAAAACAGAAATGACTGGAAAAGCTCAGCAGGTCTGGCAGCAGAACCGAGGAAGGGTCATTGGACTCAAAATGTTAACTCTGATTTCTCTCCACAGATACTGCCAGACCTGCTGAGCTTTCTCTGCAGTTTCTGTTTCTGTGTTAACAATTTTAGGGCTTGAGGCACCTCCTCCCATATCCTTACTCCAACCCCCATACACCAGGCCTTGATATCACATGGTCTGCTATTATATTGTCAGCCACTAATAGTCCCTATTTGTTGCTATTCATTCTCCGAGGCTGATTGTCATCCACTTCTTTGTCTGTTCAATTGTTCTAACCTCTCTTTGGGCTCTATCTCCACCTATGGTTTACTCCTTAAGCCCTCTCCCCACCCTATCTTCTGCATTAGAACCAAACTTTTCCTAGCTACCATCCGTTCTGAAGAAGTATCATTGGACCCAAAATGTAACTCTGATTTTGTCCCACAGATGATGCTGAGCAGACCTACTGAGCTTTTCCAGCAATTTCTGTTTTTGCTTCTACATTATTGCTGTCCTCCACATGGCTTCCTGTTCCTGCACCTGTGCTCTCTGAATCATAAGGACACCATTGGTAGGGGAAACATCATCATAGAAATTTTTTCTTTGGAAGATGAACTAGGAGGACGCTCAACATGGAAGAAAGTGTGAAACTGCACCACTATAATGGAGGCTCTGAATCCCACGAGAATCCCTATATGAAGGGAGTCCAGTCATTGAGATGTTTTTGCGAAAGGAGTCTCACTCCCAGCATCTCTTCTTATACAGGGAATCTCACTATCAGAATCCCTTGTCATACAGGGAGAGTAGCATTCAGAATTGCTTTCCACAGAAGGTTGTATTGCAATGGGGATCCTTTGGACAAATATGTTTGTGGAATAAATAGACTTGTTAACACAACCCCATGATGCTGCCTCACCTGCTCCCACATCAAATGCAGTGGAAATTGTTCTTCCTGCGACAGTCATGTGAGCAGGAAGAAATGTAACCCTTCTAGTGCTGGCAGAATCAGGTATGCCTTGCCAGTAGTTCTATGTCGAGTTTTTTTTTTGGTCAGAACTGTTTGTGAGAGGGAATGATTGGAAATATCAAAGGTGAGAATCTCAGGTGAGAGTCTGGCTTTGACAAGGCATAGTTGTCTCCTCAGTGTGTGCAACAAATAGCTAAGCGTTGAAGATAAGGAGTTTCTGACTTTAATTCATTTTTATCAGAGCTGAGTTCACTGCTGTGAAGGCTGAGATCTTCCTGCATAGCAAGCATAATGAGGTGGTCACTTCACAGGCAAAGAGTGCACAGACAGAAAATGATTGAGTGACAGAGAAAAACCATCAGGCAGGGAGTGCAGGAGTCCCCTGGCATCTCTGTCTTTCTATCAGATTTTCCATTCTGAACATTGCAAATGATTTCTCAGGGGAATGCAGCTTGAGTCAAGTCCATGGCACTTTAAGTAGTTCAGCTGGGCTGACCGGGGGTTGGTGGAGGTGGTGGTGCTGGTGGTGGGGGTGAGGGGGGTTGTTGGGATTGTTGGGGGGAATGCAGTTCCAGTGCAATAGTGATAGGGGATTCCATTATAAGGGCAGCAGGTAGACTTCCCTGCAGATGTGGACATTATTCTAGACAGTGTGTGTTGCCTCCCCGATGCCAAGGTCAAGGAGTTTAAAAGATATCGAGATAAGTACATGAATAGGAAATGTTTGGAGGGATGTGGGCTAAGCTCAGGCAAGTGGGACTAGTTAGTTTGGGATTATGGTTAGCATGGACTGGTTGGACCGAAGGGCCTGTTTCTGTGCCGTATGACTCTGTGTCACTGCAGGACATTCTGAAAGGTGAGGGAGTACCACAAGTGGTTGAGAGGCATGTTGGTACCAAAGATGTAGGTAAAAAGAGGGATGGAGTGCTACCAGCAAAATATTAGGAGCTAAGAAATAAATAAGAAAGCAGGACCTCAACAGTACTTTTCTCATTAATTCTCCCGGTGCCACGTGCTAGTGAGATCAGGAAGGGGGGAATTGACCAAATAAATGATTGGTGGAGCAATGATGTAGGAGGGAGGGATTTAGATTTTTAAGGCCTTGGGATTGTTTCTGGGGAAGGTGGGACCAGTACGACATGTACCCTGTCAGAACTGGGACTAATACCCCACAGTACAGATTTTGCTTTTGCAGTGGGGATGGTTTAAAACAACAGTGACGGGGGATGGGTAACTAACAGAGGAGACAAGAGTGAAGGAAACAAAGATGGAAATGCAAGATAGAAAAGTAGAAAGCAAGATTAGAAGGCAGAGGAAATGAGGGTGAGCAGCAAATAGGGCTGGAGGACAAAAGAAATGTGTAAATATGTCAAAGAAACACGTGTAAAGATACTTTTTCAGGGAGCATTCGAAATAAGGTGGATGAATTGACAGTGCAAATAATTGCGATTATGGAGAAATGCCCGTGGGGTGACCAGACTTAGCGAGTGAGCAGTCTAGGGTATTCAGCTGTTAGGAAGGACAGGCAAAAAGGAAAAGGAGGTGGGATGGGGTTATTGTGAAAGATGACATCGGTATAATAGTAAAAAAGGATATTGGCACAGGAAACTTAGATGTGGAATCAGTCCGTGGAACTTAGAATCAACAAGGGGCAGAAAACATTAGTGGGTCTTCTCTATACGCCTCTAAATAGTGTTGGCAAGGTAAGGGATGGCATCAAACAGGAAATTAGAGATGCATGCAACAAGGGTACTACATTAATCACTAGTAACTTTAATCAACATATGGACTATGCAAACCACTTTAGCAAAAATACTGTGATGAGTGTGCACACAATAACTTTAGATCAGTATATTGAGGAACCAACTTGGGGGCAGACTATCCTCCATTTGCTTTTGTGGAATGAGAGGGGTTAATTTATAATCTTGTTGTGAGATGATCTTTTGGAAAAAGTGACCGTAACATGATAGAGTTCTTCATTGGAATAGAAAGTACAGCAGTCCAATTCACCTTGCAGTTTGAGAGAGAGAAGCTGGAATCAGGTGTCATGGTACTACAATTGAGTAAAGGTAGCTACAAAGACGTGAGGGCAAAGCTGGCCAGAGTTGATTGGAAGGGGAACCTAGCAAGGAATATGGTGGAGCAGTGATGGCAGAAGTTTCTGGGGTTAATTTGGGAGGGAGAGAAGAAAATCATCCCAAGGAAGAAGAGACATACTAAGGGGAGGATGGGGCAACCAGGGCTGACAAGGGAAGTCAAGGACAGCACAAAAGCAAAAAAAAAAAGCATACAATGTGGTGAAAATTACTGAGAAGACAGAAGATTGGGAAGCCTTTAAAAACCAGCAGACGATAACTATAAAAGCAATAAGGGGAAGAAAATGAAACATGAGGGCAAGCTAGCAAGTTATTTAAAATAAGATTGCAAGAGTTTGTTCTTTACATGTCCAAAAGGTAAGAGAGAGAGGCGAGAATGGACATTGGATCGCTGGAAAATGAGGCTGGAGAAGTAGTAATGGGGAACAAAGAAATGGTGGAGGAACTGAAAAGGTACTTTGCATCAGTTACTGAGTGGAAGAACCAGTAACATACTAAACCTTCAACAGAGTCAGGGATCAGAGGTGAGTCATTACCAAAGAGAAAGTGCTGGGGAAGCTGAAAAGTCTGAAGGTGGATAGGTCACCTGGACCACATGGACTACACCCTAGATTTCTGAAGGAGATGGCAGAGGAGACTGTAGAAACATTGACGGTAATCTTTCAAGATTCACTGGAGTCAGGATGTCTCAGAGGGCTGGAAGTAGTTAATGTAACACCCCTGTTTAAGAAAGGAAGGAGGCAGGAGACAGGAAGCTATAGGCTGGTCAGCCTGGCCTCGGTTGTTGGTAAGATTTTAGTGTCCATTATTAAAGATGAGATTGTGGAGTATTTGGAAGTAAAATAGAGCTGAGTCAGCATGGCTTTGTCAAGGGGAGGTCATGCCTGAAAAATCTGTTAGAATTCTTTGAGGAGGTAACAAGCAAGTAAGACAAAGGAGGGCCAGTGCGCATGATCTATTTGGATTTCCAGAAGGCCTTTGAAAAGGTGCCGCACAGGAGGCTGCTAAATAAGACAAGAGCCCGTTGTTTCAAGGGCAAGGTCATGGACTGAATAGAGGATTGGCTGATTAGCAGAAGACAGAGAGTGGGGATAAAGGGATTTTTTTTCAGGATAGCAGTCAATGACTAGTGGAGTTCCACAACTATTCACATTACACATTAATGATCTGGATGAAGGAGCTGAGGGTATTGTTGCTAGGTTCGCAGATGACACAAAGATAGATGGAGGGACAGGTAGTAGTCACAAAGCAGGGAGACTGCAAAAGGACTTGGACAGGCTAGGCGAGTGGGTGAAGAAGTGGCAGATGGAATACAATGTGGAAAGTGTGAGATTATGCACTTTGGTTATGTGTTTGGAAGAATAGAGGCTTGGACTATTTCCTAAACAGTGAAAGGCTTTGGAAATCTGAAACAAAAAGGGACTTGGGAGTCCTCGTACAGAATCCTCTTAAAGTTAACATGCAGGTTCAGTTGGCAGTGAGGAATATTGTGAGCAGTTTTGGGCCCTGCATCTAAGGAAGGATGTGACATTGGAGGGGGTCCAGAGAAGGTTTGCAAGAATAATCCTGAGAATGAAGGGTGTGTCATATGAGGAGCTGTTAAGGATTCTGGGTCTTAATGGTGTTTAGGATGATGGTGGGGTGGGGGGATGTGCATCTCATTAAAACTTACAGAATACTGAGAGGCTTGGATAGAGTGGACGTGGAGAAGATGATTCTATTTATTGGAGAGACTAGGACCCAAAGGCATAATGTCAGAATGAAGGGACAACCCTTTAGAACTGACATGAGAAGGAATTTCTCAGCCCGAGGGTGGGGAATCTGTGGAACTCATTGCTGCAGAAAGCTGTGGAGGCCAAGTCATTGAGTGGAGTTAAGACTGAGATAGATAGGTGCTTGATTAGTGATGGGGTCAAGGGTTGTGGGAAAAAGGCAGGAGAAAGGGGCTGAAAAACAAACAATCCTCCTGCCTTTTTATTATCTCCTTCTGTATGTTTCCCATTTTATCCTTTCATTAATGCCTGCTGCTTTGCTTTTTGTTTTATGTCAGCCACCGTCCAGTCTTCCTCTGAATCAAAAAGTCAGGATTTGAGTCCCACTCTAGAGACTGCAGCATCAAATCTCAGCTGACAGTCTGAGGAGTGCTGCACTGTCATCATCTTTTGGGCCAGACCTTTGTGCAAAGCTCCATCAGCCCTTTCAGATGGTCACAAAAGACGTGCTAACTGGGAGCAAGCAGGAGAGCTATCCTGGTTTCCCAACAGATTCAAAAAAATGTTTTATTGGGTCAGTTCTCACGTTGCTGTTCTTGGAACTTTAATGTATACAAATTGGCTGCTGCATTTCCTACATTACAATGGGGAATATACTTAAGAAGTAATTAATTGGCTATAAACTGCTTTGGAACATCCAAAGTTCATGAAAGGTGCTGTAGAAAGACAAGACTCAGCTCCCAGAAGGAATCACTGCTGCAATCCTATATTACTTTTGGGATGCTTCTGCAATTTTTCAATATGAATCGTGAATTTATGCTGAGAGCCAGCCTTTTATTAGCAGAGAACATTCTTTCAGCCACACAAGGGAGAAATAAACTGAAACTGATCACTAGGTTCGACTAATTATATTACCTTGCAACTTGGTCTACTTTTACTTACCAGTCAGTTGGCCTGAACTGACTGACACATAAAACTTTTGTTCCATCAGTGGTGAATGGTTCTGAGAGAGTTAATGTTGAAGCTACATTAAGCTTCACTCAATGTGACAATGTCTTACAGTCTTTGGGGGTGGAGAAGGGGAGTCTGACACAAAGTCCCAATGGGTGATAGTGATCATCCTACAGATGTGATGAAGTGTCACCGGACTTGAGACATTAACTCTGCTTTCCTCCCATCAATGCTGCCAAACCCACTGGGTTTCTCCAGTGATTTCTGTTTTTGTTTCAGATCTCCAGCATCCACAGTTCTTTGTTTTATTTTAGTGTCTTCTCTGTCTCCTGACGGTCTTCGTAATTATGCCTAACTAGCCAGTGTAACTTGTACCTGTTGCTAACATGCAATAAAGTTTATCTTCTGGTTAGGATAAATGCATCTTCTCATTATACTTCAGTAATGGTTTATCTTCTACCATTGCTAATTGGACGAGGCTCAAGAGGTGCTGTCTACCCCAACCTCAAGCTATGAGTGTTTTTTTTTAACCACAACATATGACAGCTTTAGCAGGAAACAGTTCAGACTGTTTCCAATGATAACTTGCTGCAGACTCTCTTCTGGCATCATGAGAGAGAGAGAGAGGGACAGACAGAGAGAGGTGCGGAGGGGGAGGACACAGAGAGCGAGAGGGGGACATAGAGAGACAGAGAAAGGGGGAAGCGACGGTGGTGGTCGGAGGGAGGGACTCAGAGAGGGGGTAACATAGAGACAGAGTGGAGGACAGTGAGAGGGAGATAGAGGGAGAAGAAGGGAGGCAGAGAGAGAGAGAGAGATAGAGAGAGGGAGGGAGGGAGGAAGGATACAGAGAGAGGGGAACACGGAGAAGAGTTACAGATTGAGAAACAGAAAGAGAGAGAGGGAATTTTTGTGTTAACCTAGCTTGTTTGAAAGGCCTTTTGTTTTAGATTGTGATCAGCTTTTGAAAGTTGTCTGTTTAGGTCAAATTAGTTCAAAGGATTAATACACAAAGTTCCAGCAAATGTTGTATATGGGTGTTCACTACGTTCCTTCAGTGTCATCAGGTCAAAATGAATATGAGAAAAGAACTTTTTTATAGTAGTTATAGTCTGCAATGCACTGCCAGGAAATGTGGTTCAATTGAGGCACTCAAGAAGGCAATGAATGATTATTTGGATAGAAATGGTGTGCAGGGACATGGGGAAAGGGGAGGAGATTAGCACTGGGGAATAGAACTGGTGCAGACACAATGGGCTGAATGGCCTCCTTCTGCACAGCAGCAATTCTGTGAAAATCCTGGAATTCCCTTCCTAAGGGCATTGTGGGTCTTACTACAGCATATGGACTGCAGCAGTTCAAGAAGGCAGCTCACCACCACCTTCTCAAGGGGCAACTAGGGACAGTCAATAAACTTTGGCTCAGCTGGCGACGCCCATGTCCCATGAATTAACAACAAGATAAATTGAACTAGACAGGATAAATGTTATATTAAATTGTTACAGTATCTGGTGGAACTCATTGAAAGCACTGTATATAACCCTGATCTCCATGGCCTGAATTTTACAGCTCGCAAGCAGAGGAGGCCCAGAAAATACCTCCACACACAGTCCACTCCACCCCTGTAACAATTTTATTAGTAGTAGTTGCAGGATGAAGGGGGAGGTGTGGTTGCTTGGTTGACGTGCTCATGGGCTAACTGAAGCCCTTAGTAGTCAATTGATGTCTATTTAAGGGCTTCACCTCACTATCTCACCACCACTGGGATTGAACTGGAGACAGTAGATATCCCTGACAAATGTCCAGCTTGGCAGCTTTTTCTCTTTGGGCCACTGGTGGGTAAGTTGGTCTCCTTTGAAGGCCCTCTGCAACAATGGGAAGGTCCTAAACAGGTCCTAAACCTTATCTGTTTATCATGGTCTCCACTGTCTCATCACGCCCCATCAGCCTGGTCCCAGTGATACCCCCCTGTCCCTCACTTATCCCTCCTCCTCTGACTCCTCACCTTAGGGGAACCAGAGAGCTTCATGTCAAAGAACAGAATCATAGAACCCTTACAATGTGGAAAAAGGGCTTTCAGCCCAACAAGTCAGAGTATCCCACCCAGACCATCCCCTATAACCCACCTAATCTACACATCCCTGAACACTACAGGCAATCAGTTGGCCAATCAAATGGCTAGTAGTTGTGGGCAGCACAATGGCACGGTGGTTAGCACTGCTGCCTCATAGCGCCAGGGACCCAGGCTCGATCCCACCCTTGGGCGACTGTCTGTGTGGAGTTTGCACATTCTCCCGTGTGTCTGTGTGGGTTTCCTCCAGGTGCTCCGGTCTCCTTCCACAGTCCAAAGATGTGCAGGCTAGGTGGATTGGCCAACCGATCTTAGAAGTGGGACTTGCCACACAGATGGGGCTAGAGGTGTCCCCTTAAGGCAATTAATGCCCCTCTGAACATTAAATGTCAACAGGGCAAACTGCTGGAGTAAGGGTGGACCTGACTACATGATGTAGGAACAAAAGTAGGCCATTCAGCCCATTAAGTCCCTTGTGCCATTCAACGAGATCACGGCTGATATGATCATTCTCAAATCCACTTTCCGGCCTTTTGCCAATAACCTTTGATTTCTTTACCAATTGCAAATCTGCCTATCACAGTCCCCTGACCTTTTCACTATTGAAAATGGGTGGAGCCCATAAATTCAACCTGACATATTAATTACAAAATGCACTAGAGGAGATGCAAATATATTTACAAGGAGGATACCATATCTGTTTGGTTACAGTTATCAAGAAAGATTAAACAGGTTTTGAAATGGTGTGAGAGGCTGAACATAAAGATGTTACCTCTTGTACTAAAACTAAAGACGACAAATATGGCACAGGCACTAATAAATCTAATTCGCTGGTAGCTTCTTTACTCAGAGAGCCATTTGAATGTGATACTCATAACCACAGGGATTAGTTAAAGGGAATAGCATTGATGCACTTAAGGGGAGATTGGATGAATACATGCTGTGAAATTATGCACTTTGGCTGGAAGACTAGAGGAGCTGGAAATGATCTAAATGGAGAAAGACTGCAGAAAGCTACAGAACCAAAGGATTTTGGAGTCTTTGTCCATGTTGAGCGGATAATAGGGAAGGCAACTGGACTGTTGGCCTTTATTTCAAAGGGAAGAGAATATAAAAGTAGGGAGGTTTTACTGAAACCGTACAATCACCAATCATAGCTGGAATACTGTGAACAATTTTGCTCCCCTTATTTAATGAAAGATATACTGACATTACTGACGTTTGTTGCCCATCTCTAATTTTCTGTGAATTGAGTGGGTGCTAGCCACCTCAGAGGGCAATTCATAGTCAAACACATTGTTGTGAATCTGAAGTCACAGATAAGCTAAACCTAGTAAGGATGGCAAAATTTCCATCCCTAAATGACAACAGTCAACCAGAACAGTTTTTGACAGCAATTGATGGTTTCAAGATCACCACTACTGAGAGTAGTTTTCAGTGCCAGAATTTATATTTTCTAATCAACCTATTCAGGTATTTTGTTGTGCACCTCTGAAGCAGTTGAGACTTGAACCTGGGTCTCCCAGCCCAGAGGTAGGGACACCTCCACTTCAAAGCAATTCTGGAATTGAATATAAAACTCCACCAGCTGTGTGGCATAGTTGAACCTCTGTCCTCAGACGTTTAGTCTGGGTCCCTGAATTATTGTTGTAGTGGCATTACCACTATGCTGCCAGTCTTGTAAAAGCTACAGAAACAGAGCCAAGTTAGTGTTTTGAGTCAAGTATGACTCATCTTTAGAACAAGCCAAATGGCTGGAACCTAATTTTCCCACTTGGAATTTGTCACCCGACGTGGCAGTCACCAGTGACCCATAGCCACAATAGCATCACAGAAGAACTCTGACTCTGGTGTTACCAGGCGTAGGGTGAGCATTTCAGAGCCCGTAGATAGTAGAGATGGGCTGCAGTCAATCTAATCAAATTCAATAGATGTTTTTATCCCCATTGAAATCAAATGTTGCCATCTTTCGCGGTAGGATTTGAACCCAAGTGCCCGGTCCTTTTGGGATTATCAGTCCAGTGATATTATCACCACCCTAGTATCTACCCTTATCACCAGCTACATCATCATTACTAACATCTTCATTCCCTTATACTGTTGCCCTTTGCATGGAAAGCATACACATGGAGTTCAGTCCACCAAACCTTCAGACTCTGTCCCCTATATCAGAAGGGAGGAGGTATGTCTACTGTCTCTCACTGAGCTCCAATTGGCCATGAACTTTAGGGTATGTGTTGCACTCTTAGCCTGAGTACAGATCCTATCACTGTAGCAATCTGGTGACATGCAACTCCTATCACCATGATGCTTAAGATAATGTTGTTTATCTTTTTATTTTATTGTAATTTATGCACCCAACAAATAGGGAGGGGAAAAAACTGCACAAGGGAAGAACCAACACCCAGCTGAAAGAAGCAAAACGCTGCAGTTTTCAGATGGTCATGTGCTGAATTCTTCATCTGAACCCAGACTCACCTCATTTCACAACCAATGACCTCATATCACTCTAAAATAATACTTTAACCCAGACAGCCCAGAAGTTCTGTCAGTGATTTACAGCTGTGACTCATCTTTGTGCCAATATCTATAATTGTTATCAAAGTAATCAATGTTGTTGAAGATAAAGTACCAGCTGGGAATTGACACTCAGACCCTGTGTCAGACATGGATCAGTTGCTGGAGTGAAAGATATGGCTGGTAGGATTTGTGAGTAATGGATGAATGAAGATATTGAAGTTCTGGTCATGAATAAAAAAACATCATACGTTAGATATAGTCAACTAGTTTCAAATAAATCACTTGAACAATATAAAGCGTGTAGGGGCATGCTTAAGAGGGACATCAAGAAGGCAAAAAGGGGATATGAGATAGCCTTGACAAATAAGGTTAAGGATAATCCAAAGAGATTCTACAAGTATGTTAAGAGATAGAGAACATCTAGAGAGACAGTAGAGCCCCTTAAAGATCAAAGAGGTCATCCTTGTGTTGAACCCCAGGAGGTGGGAGAGATATTAAGTCAATATTTTGTGTCAGTTTTTCTTGTGGAGAAAGAAATGGAGCTAGAAAACTCAGGGATGTAAATTTCATGTTTTGAAAACAGATCACATAACAGAAGAGGAAGTGCTGGAGATTTAGAAAATATAAAGGTGGATAAATCTCTGGGACCTGATCTCGTGTATCCCAGGACATTGTGGGAAATTAGGGAGGAAATTGCAGTGCGCCTTGCAGAAATATTTGTATCATCTTCAACTATGGGTGAGGTGGTGGATGACTGGAGGGTGGCTAATGTTGTGCCTTTCTTTAAAAAGGGATGTAAGGAGAAGTTTGGGAACTATAGACCTGCAAGTCTGACTTCAGTGGTGGGTAAGTTAATGGCATCAGACAGACAATGGTGGTGGAGGGTTGCTTTTCAGACTGGAGACCTGTGACCAGTGGTGTTCCACAGGGATCGGTGCTGGGTCCACTTTTGTTTGTCATTTAAATAAATGATTTAGATGAGAATATAGAAGGCATGGTCGGTACGTTTGTGGATGATGCAAAAATTGGTGGTATAGTGGACACTGAAGAAGGTTATCTAAGATTACAAAGAGATCTTGATCATTTGGCTCAATGGACTGAGGAATGGCAGATGGAGTTTAATTTGGATAAATGCGAGGTATTGCATTTCGGTAACGCAAACGAGGACAGGGCTTGTACAATTAGAAGTAGGGCCTTGGGTAGTATTGTAGAACAGAGAGACCTAGGGGTTCAGATATATAATTTTTTAGAGTTTGAGTCACATGTAGACAGAGTGGTTAAGAAAGCGTTTAGCACACTTGCCTTCATTGCTCAGACCTTTGAATATAGGAGTTGGGACGTCATGTTGAGGTTGTACAGGACGTTGGTGAGGCCTGTTCTCAGACACTGTGTCCAGTTCTGGTCACTCTGTTATAGGAAGAATATTATTAAGGTGGAGAGGGTTCAGAAGAGATTTACCACAACGTTACCAGGAATAGAGGGTTTAATTTATGAGGAGTGGCTGGATTGGCTGGGACCTTTTTCACTGGAGTATAGGGTGACCTTACAGAGGATTGTAAAACCATGAGGGACATAGCTAAGGTGAGTGGCATGTGTCTTTTCCCATGTGTGGGGGATTTCAAGACTAGGGGGCATGTTTTTAAGGTGACAGGAGAAAGATTTAAAAAAGACATGAGGGACAACATTTTTACATAGAGAGTGGTTCATTAGTGGAATGAACTTCCAGAGGAAGTGGTGGATGCAAATGCAGTTACAGTTACAATGTTTAAAAGACATTTTAAATAAGTACATGGATAAGAAATGGTTGGAGGGATATGGGCCAAGCACAGGCAGCTGGGACTAGTTTAGTTTGGGATTATGGTTGGCATGGACTGAAGGTTCTCCTTCTATACTGTATGACTCTATAACTCTAAGACAAAAGAATCATGAGTGGTTGGGATTAGGCTTATACAGACCCAAAACGACTTTAGTTTGGCTTTTAGTTAGTTGGTGGTTTTTGTTGGCTGCTAGAGCCAAAAGCTTGAGTTATCTGCTGCTAAAGTGAAATCTGGAAGGTATTTCCTCTTAAAAATCAAAAAGGGCTTTCGGTGTTTCTTCCTACTGGACTGGAGAGATACAGCATGTGAGAATAATAACTGGGTTGCTGAATTGCCTTTGCCAAAGGGAGTGTTTATGGGATGTTGTCTACATTGGAACAGTTTCTGATTAGTGGTTAAATAATGCATTGTCTTGTTAAGTATTTCAATAGAATAAAGTGATGCCAATTCTTCTTTTTGTTGTGTTTTAACTGTTCTGTAAGAACAAAGTGTGTTTTATGTAAAGTTTGGTGGTGGACCAATCATATCACATTTGGAACTCAGCACTCATGCTTGCATTTTTAAAAGCATGAAAGTTAGGGTCTAGTCTATCTCCAACAATATACTTTGGAGAGGGGGATCTGGTCTGGTCCATAAAAGACCCTCAGGTAGGTAGGTAAGTATAAGAGATCCTATACCACGATTTTGAAACAGACCAGTGCAGTTTTCATTTATTACTCCCTCAACGTAAATTTCAAATAAAAACAGATTGTCTTGTCATTATCACATTGATGTTTTTTGGGAGCTTGCTGTGTACAAACTAGTCACTGCATTTCTCACAACACTGGGTAGGCTTCAAAAACACTGCAAAGCATTTTGAGACATCAGGTGATGAGGAAAACCATTATATCAATCTTATTCCTCAAGATGTTACTGATAGTGCATCCCTTGACAATGATAGAGTTGTTATCCAGTTCCGATCGGCTCTGCTCACAGTGATGAGCACCTTCCCCATCCCACAGATGATGATACAATACTCCTCTGTCTTTAGCACCACTTGGAAGGAGTACTGAGTGTAGCAAATGCATAAAATGTACCCTGGTTGAAGGTCTTCAATGTCCATCACCAAGAGTGACTCAGTATCACCACTACTGAGCTGGCTGAGTCCTAAAGGACGTAGCTGCTAGAATGGGTTTGTGCTATGTGGTGAGAGAACCAATAAGAGGGAAAAATGGACTTGACTTTGTCCTCACCAATCTACCTATCATAGTTGCATCTGTCAGAGGTCGCAAGAACTGCAGATGCTGGAGTCAGAGATAACACAGTGTGGAGCTGGAGGAACACAGCAGGCCAGGCAGCATCTGTCTGTGCCTGCATTGTTAAGATCGACCATTGTCCTTGTGGAGATGAAGTCCTGTCTTCACACTGAGGATATCCTCTATTGTGGCATTACCACCGTGCTAAATGGGAAAGATTTCAAACACTGTGAAAGTAACAGTGAGCAGCCTCACTTCTGACCTAATGAAAGAGTTGTTTTAAGACAGTCACTTTTCTGAAGTGTCCTAGGAGCAGTACCCTGGTGATACAGTCAGTGGCTTCACATGGCACCACCCTTTTCCTTTGCTTTAGTGCCTCCTGTGGTGGACAGAAATTTCAGCTAGGATTCTTGGTGCTGCTGTCCAGTCAAAATTGCCAGATTGCTTTGTCGACATTAGGGCAAAAACAGAATTCCTTGGCCAAAAAGCCAAGAATATCTCCTTGGGTGGGGTAACAGACCCTGCGAAATTGCCCTTGAGCATCTGAGGGAAACAAAAATGCCACTTGCCTCTCAATAGAAGTATTTCATTTTAAGCATTCTGTAAAAGCTGCTTGAGCAGATAAGCGGATAAATAAACTCAGTTCTCAAGGACTGATTCCTCAAACAGCTGCCAGACCATCTCCTCCAAACCCAAAATGCAACAGCATATCACAAAACGAGAGAAGTAACAATATTCCTCCACTTTAAAGGTCATGCTGTCCACAATCTTTCTAAGAACCAACAGCTGATTTCAAACAGTCCTTCAGTCGCAACTTGCTGCTTGTTTAATGTTCTAAACATTGTTCACAGTGTCTCGAGCTCCACTGAGGTTATTCTAGGAGTAGAGAGTCAAAAAGTGATGATGAATCGCAGAATTTTCGACCAGTCGAAGGGGTATTGGAACCCCCGCAGTTGGTCATCCATTCCCATTGCCTTTTCCGTATGCTCTTTCACACTTTCCTCATCATCAATGTGTTGGTTTTCCATTAACAAAGTTGTTGTGGAGGTCCTGCTCCAGGTACTTTTGATATCATACAATACCGAGAATGGGTTTGTGCTGTGTGGTGAGAGAACTAATAAGAGGGAAAAATGGACTTGACTTTGTCCTCACCAATCTACCTATCACAGTTGCATCTGTCAGAGGTCACAAGAACTGCAGATGCTGGAGTCAGAGATAACACAGTATGGAGCTGGAGGAACACAGCAGGCCAGGCAGCATCTGGGAGTTGGCAGGTCATGTTGCAACATTGGTTAAGCCACTTCCGGAGTATTGCGTGCAATTCTGGTCTCCCTCCTACGTTGCCAGGGTTGCAGGGTTTGAGCAATAGGGAGAGGCTGAATAGGCCGGAGCTATTTTCCTTGGATCATCAGAGGCTGAGGGATGACCTTATAGAGTTTATAAAATCATGACGGGCATGGATAAGGTAAATAGGCAAAGTCTTTATCCCCAGGGTAGGGGGAGTACTAAACTAGAGGGCATAAGTTTAAGGTGAGAGGGGAATGATATAAAAGGGACCTAAAGGGGCAACTTTTTCATGCAGAGGGTGGTGCATGTATGGAATGAGCTGCCAGAGAAAGTGGTGGAGGCTGGTACAATTACAACATTTAAAAGGCATTTGCATGGATATATGAATAGAAAGGGTTTAGAGGGATATGGGCCAAATGCTGGTAAATGAGACTATATTTATATTGGATATCTGGTCAGTATGGATGAGTTAGATTGAAGGGTCCGTTTCCCTGCTGTATATCTCTATGACTGTATGATTCCACAATAACCCTGGTTAATTCATCTAGCCTGAACATCCCTGAACACTACAAGGTAACTTAGCATGGCCAATCCACCTAACCTGTACATCTTCGGACTGTGGGAGGAAACTGGAGCAATCAGCAGAAACCCACGCAGACACAGAGGGCACATATGAACTCCACACAGATAGTCACCCAGGGCTGGAATCAAAGCTAGGTTCCTGCTTCTGTGAGGCAGCAGTGTTAACCACGTTCCACCATGTTGACATTCAGTTGTAAATATATATTCCATCTGTAACAATCCCAGGCATAAATACCTGTTACTGACTTATGAACCAGTGAAAGTAGATTTCTTTCCCCTTTATTAATCAAAACCTCTTCAAATTTTGTACACAGCTCAGTCAGATTTCCTCTAAAATTTTAGTTGCAGGGGATGTAATCCTGGGTTCTCTGCTTTTCCCTCATGAGTAAAGCTTTTTATCCATGCTGTCACATTAGCCAATCTTGTCTATACTGTCTCTGCGACTGTGAGATGTTCCCTGTAACAGGGTTACTCGATGCTGGGCAGAGTGGGTACCCTAACTTAATCAATATCTTAATCAACTCTGCCCAATTTATCTACTCCTTTGGTGACAGGACAATGGAGATTGCATGAATTCTGTCGGGCTGACAGATGCACTGCGATGTCTCATGGTTGAATGGGTGACAATGGGCTACCTAAACACCCCGTAGACCAAGCCAATGGCTGAAATACTAACAACCAAATTAAGCTGATCAGTTAGCTTAAAACCATAAGACCATAAGACATAGGAGTGGAAGTAAGGCCATTCGGCCCATCGAGTCCACTCCGCCATTTAATCATGGCTGATGGGCATTTCAACTCCACTTACCCGCACTCTCCCCGTAGCCCTTGATTCCTTGCGAGATCAAGAATTTATCAATCTCTGCCTTGAAGACATTCAACGTCCCGGCCTCCACTGCGCTCCGTGGCAATGAATTCCACAGGCCCACCACTCTCTGGCTGAAGAAATGTCTCCTCATTTCCGTTCTAAATTGACTCCCTCTAACTCTAAGGCTGTGCCCACAGGTCCTAGTATCCCCACCTAATGGAAACAACTTCCCAGCGTCCACCCTTTCTAAGCCATGCATTATCTTGTAAGTTTCTATTAGATCTCCCCTCAACCTTCTAAACTCTAATGAATACAATCCCAGGATCCTCAGCCGTTCATCGTATGTTAGGCCTACCATTCCAGGGATCATCTGTGTGAATCTCCGCTGGACACGCTCCACTGCCAGTATGTCCTTCCTGAGGTGTGGGGCCCAAAATTGGACACAGTATTCTAAATGGGGCCTAACTAGAGCTTTATAAAGTCTCAGAAGCACATCGCTGCTTTTATATTCCAACCCTCTTGAGATAAACGACAACATTCCATTCGCTTTCTTAATCACAGACTCAACCTGCAAGTTAACCTTTAGAGAATCCTGTACTAGCACTCCCAGATCCCTTTGTACTTCGGCTTTATGAATTTTCTCACCGTTCAGAAAATAGTCCATGCCTGTATTCTTTTTTCCAAGGTGCAAGACCTCGCATTTGCTCACGTTGAATTTCAGCAACCATTTCCTGGATTACATTAGCTTGTAACATGGCTCATTGACATTTTCTGGAAGTGACATGTACACATCTGCAGGGACTGATTTTCCGCAAGCAAACAGAATATGTTCCAGGCTCGCACCTTTTGTTTTGAATTACCCAGGAGCTTGGACAGCCTCTGGTTCCCGATGCTTTCTCCATGATAACAGCTCAGTCAGAATCGATTTGCTAAACAATCAGCAGCAATCCCTTTCTGTTGTGGTGTAAGTTATTGTGATTGTTTGAAATTCGTCATTCTTGCATTGTGTCCTGATGAGTGGAAGATGAGAAGTTTCAACAATGGGTCTTTCTTTACAGCAGTATTCAAGTTGTGCCCCTTTAACAGTAGCAGAACCAGCTTTGACATGGATGCCAGGGAGTTAGGAAAGCAAAGGTAGCTGTCTGAAAGTCAAATATGTCCGTCCTCCCTTATCCCAGTCAAAGTGATACGGAGAGAAGGAAAGGATTTGCATTCATGTAGTGCTTTTCGCATTGTTGGAACTTCACAGAGTGCTTCATAGCCAATCAAGGGCACGAAGGGTAAGGCAGCTAATGTAACATAGGAGCAAATACGTGCGCAGCAAGGTGCCACATACTGCTGGTGACTGACCAGAGAACCTGAGGAATAAATGTTGGTCAGGGCACTGGGGATGGTGGTGGTGGTGGTGGGAAGGCCTGCGCTTCTTTAAACCATACCCAAGAGGGTGGCAGGGCCTTGGGTTTAACATCACAGCTGAAGAATGGCAGCGGCAAAGGTGCCATGTTCCCTCCTTGGGATCTGAGATTCTGATGTTTGTACATGAGTTCCTACTCCTCGTGCTGTAGGGTGCTTTTGATCTACCCAGTTAAATCTGAAACGTGGCCATGGATTGAGGAGAGAATCTCCTTTGCATTTTTTCAGATCAGGGGTTTTAGCCGATGCCTTCATCTTTGCAATATGTTTGCTTTAACAAGATGGCAGAATAAACACTGGAGCAGAATATGATTTAGCTATTAACTGTCAAGCAGCCTTATTGAACACTAAGAGACTAATTAGTATCAGTGGTATACTTCACTGCTTAATTAGTAAATAGAAAATTACAATGATTGTGACGTCTTGCTTTAGTAACAACTAAATTGGTATGTGTTTTACCCATTCCAGTGGATACTGTTAGTTAAATGTAACCAATGGAATATCAATGTCACAAACTCCGTCCATGCCCATAGGGTGACCCTTCAATAGGATTTCCCATTTTACTGGAAGACTTGCATTTATATTGTACTTTCTACGTCTGCAGGACATCTCAAAGTGCTTCATAGTCAATGCCATATTTTTTGAAGTGCGGTCACTGTTGTAATGCAGAAACACAACAGCTAACTCGCACACAGCAAGATCCCACAATGGCAATGCCAGACTGACTAAATCCGTTTTTCCTCTTGTGTTGTTTGTTGAGGGATTAAAATTAGCCAATATATAGGGGAGAATTGTCCTGTTCTTTATTGAGATAGCTTCATGGGATCTTTTCTATCCACCAGACAGCCTCAGTTTAATGTCTTATTGAAAGACAGCACCTCTGACAGTGCAGCACCCCATCAGTACTGAATGGGAGTGTCAGTCTACATTTCTGTGCTCTGGACTCTGGAGTGGAACAGGGACTCTGGCCTTGAAGTGAGAGTGCTACCAACTGAGCCACGTCTGACACAGGGTCTCAGTGTCAATTCTTTATCTTCAACAACATTGATTACATTGATAACAATCACAGGTACTGGCACAAAGATGAGCCAAAGCTGTAAATCACTGACAGAACTTCAGGGCTGTCTGGGTTAAGGTATTATTTTAGAGTGATATGAGGTCACTGGATGTGAAATGAGGTGAGTCTGGGTTCAGATGAAGAACTCAGCACATGACCATCTGAAAACTGCAGCGTTGCTTCTTTCAGTTGAAGGTTCAGTATTCTCTTGCAGTTGTTTTCCCCTATTTTTTTGGATACATACACCAATAAAATATAAAGCCATGTGATTAAACCTCCAGAGTCATGTTAAAAGTGAGTTGGTAATCTTGTCCTTTAAAGAGGTGTGACCTCTCCTGTAGTATCTGAATTGCAACTATCCCCTGAAAACAAGACAACGGTTCTGTCATACTTAGCTCAAAAGGGGAATAGAACCCATTGTGCTTTGACCCTAATGTATTCCCATGTGGTGGTTGAATATCATAGGAACCCTACGGTGTGAAAACAGGCCATTTGGCCCAACAAGTCCACACTAACCCTCAGAGCATCCCACCCAGACCCATTCCCCTATAACCCACCTAATCTACACGTCCCTCAGCACTATGGGCAATTTAGCATGGCCAATCCACCTAGACTGCACATCTTTTGGACTGTGGGAGGAAACTGGAGCACCTGGGGGAAACCCACACAGACACAGGGAGAATGTGCAAACTCCACACAGGCGGTCGCCCGAGGGTGGAATTGAACCTGAGTTTCTGGTGCTGTAAGGCAGCAGTGCTAACCACTGAGCCACCATGTCACCCCTTGGTTGGTTAGCTTTGTTGGCTGGACAACTGGTTTCCAATCTCGAGTGACACCAAGGTGTGGGTTCAATTCCTGCATCAGCTGAGGTTACCATGAAGAACTCTCCAGCTCAACCTCTCTCCCTCACCTGAGGCATGGTAACCCTCAGGTTAAACTACTGCTAGTCATCTCTCTATTGAGAGAGCAGCCTGCTCTGGTCAGACTATGGTGACTTTTCCTTGATACTTCTGTTATTGCTGTGCACCAATCTGCTTCCATATTACAGAAAAGGTTTAGAAGCACTTGGGGAAGTGGAAAAAGAAGATTCACTTGGAACTGTCAGAAGAAAGGAGATGCTTAAATTGCATGTTCTATGCACTCAAAGCAAAATAATCATCCAGTCACAGGGTCCATTCTAGCTTGCTGAAGGAAGTGAGGGTAGAGACTGCAAAGGTTCTGGTCACAATCTCCTAAACATAAGAACAAGGAGCAGAAATAGGCCAATCAGCCCTTCAAGCCTGCTCCACCATTCAATACAATCATGGTTGATCTCACCTTGCCCACTCTCCATTAAAAGTTCACACTTACCACTGGGCTAGCCAGATTCCAGACTATTATTGAATTCAAATTCCACCATCTGGCAGGAATTCAACCTATGTCCCCAGAGCATTTGCCCTGGGTTTTGAATTACCAGTTCAGTGACAGTACCTCTCTCACACACCTTCACTCTATGACAGTGAAGTCAGGATCCTGTTCGAAGAGAGGAGAGAGATCAAACAGGTGGTTCCAGGATAGGTAGCCTACTCTGAGTGGTGAGGATATACTTTGTGACAATACTCTGAGACAAAGTTAGTTTGGAAAATTATCAGTTTGTAAATGATAGCTGGCACAAGTTTGTTAAAGGTATGCCATGTGGACCAAGTGGATTAAATTCTTTGATTGAAGTAACAGAGGGCATTGATGAGGGTAATGTGTAGTTAATGTTGTACTCTCTGTACTTTCAAAAAACATTTAATCAAGTACCATGTTGCAGATTCGTTAGCAAAATTGAAGCCCATGGGATTAAAGGGACAGCAGACAGCACAGATACAAAATTGGCTAAGGGATTAAAAGCAGAGGGCAGTGGTGAACCATTATTATTCAATTAAAAAGAAAGTACACGGTCATATGGCCCAGTGGTCAATATCTGCTCCATTTGCTCTGTTTCACATACGTTAATAACCTGAACAGGAGCATAGTTGCAGTTTGGCAGGTGGGACACATCTCAAACCAGTGAGGACGATGGTAACAGACTCCAGGAGGTTAAGGACAGGCTAGTGAAATGGATAGACTCATAGCAGATGCAGTTTAAAACCAAATGGTTTTATTTCAGAATTTCTGCTTTTGTAATTACTCAAATGGCACCAGGGATGAGGGACTTTGGTTAGATGCAGGATCTGGGGTCATTCTGGTGAGACCAAAGACAGTTTGGGTGATCAAGTTACAAAACACCTTGTTTCAGCAAGAATAAGCCCAATTTCCTTTCATCTGTCACTTTCATTCCCCGTCCCACTCCCGTCCTATTCTCTGTCCCACTCCCGTCCTA
>JAHRHZ010000070.1:4764095-4790914 GCA_024137785.1 Ginglymostoma cirratum
GTTGCCAGACCTGCTGAGCTTTTCCAGCAACTTCTGTTTTTGTTTCTATGTAATAGTCAAGTCTGATCAATTGGAACTTGAGCCTGGGGCAATAGGCTCCAATGAGATGTCCTCTCTTATCACCTTCTGTTAGTAGTTATATTCAATAAAACCTGGGTTATGGATTACGAATCCAGTGATATTACCATTACGCCTTCACCTCCCTTTCTATCTGATACACATGGCTAAATATTAGCCAGAATAGATGCACAGATGTAATGGATTGTAGATATTTTTTAAATATGTTATCTGGAGTAGGTAGGACTTGACCTGAGACCTTCAGGCCCAGAGGCAGAGACACCACCACAGGACCACAACACTGTGATGAAAGCTTTTTTCTGTTCACTCATAAAATCTCACATTTCAAAACTGTGATTTGCTCATGCGATCATATACATCATCACAGGAAGTGATATAATATCACATGCTCTTGCAGCCTTGTGGTAAGTGAAGTAACATTGATTTGTTTCTTAAATAAGACTTCCTTAGCTCAGCAGACTCTGGAGGTATTCTTCATCAGCATAACGAGAAGAATATTATATTTTAGGGGTGAGGTGTTGATGCTTGCTGCTTGGATGGCTCTGTGGAATCTTTGTCATCTTTCTGATGGCAGGAGTGGAGGGGTGGGTGATCTTTTCGACATCCCTTCTGAAAACTGCATCTCCTACAGTTTAACCTGCTTTCTCAATTTGCCTTATCTATATTTCCAATGCCATTGGAGTCTCTACAAGGAAAGCTATACCTCTTGTGATCAGAAGGTGACACCATTATGTTTTCTGTGGATGGAATGCGGGTGAATATTTCTTTCAGCTTCATTAAGTGAACACATGGAATGGAATGTGCCCGAAGTATCCAGTATGTTGTTTGAAATCATACTGCCAGACTGTAAAACTCAGGCTAAAAATACAAGTCAAATTTATTATCAACAAGAAATTAGCGTGGAAGTAAAGAGAATAAAATTCCACGCTAAATTTGTAGCCTAACTTAAAAAAAAAGAAATTCTTCTAAATCTTAGGGATAGAAATTCCTTTTGTATTGTAGCAATATTAAAAGAAATATTACCTTAGTTTTCCCATCTTTAGAATGAAGTATTAGGTGACCATCAGAATGAATGGGAATGGGTCAAGCTGTTATGAATGATGACGGTATCTTTTTATCATGACAAAACTGCTTTCATTATAATTTCACAAAGCAAAGTAAGGTGGCTATTCAATCTTTACCTTGTGAGGGTCTGTTTACATGCATTTAATGAAGCAAATGTAAGCACCCCATTAAATGTAGCTGCACACTGCGTTGTGCATTGGCTTTTACACAGGTGTTGAACCAAACACAAAGGAATGAATTAGTTCTGAAACCATTAGTAATGTTGACCTCACAAAAGAGCTATCTGAAAACGTAGAAACATTTGAAGGCAGGATGAGCTCAAACTGTTGGAACGAGAATGGAATAGGAGACTATACCGGACCCGAAACGTTAACTCTGATTTATTTTCTTCACAGATGCTGCCAGAACTGCTGAGCTTTTCCAGCAACTTCTGTTTTTGTTCCTGATTTACAGCATCCGCAGTTCTTTTCGTTTTTTATTGGAGAGTATAAGTGTTTGACAAAAAGAAGTGTGCCACTCCATACTGTGGGGGCTGCAAAGGATGGGGAAAAGTAGAAGGGAGATACTAATAGAGACAAGGAAGGCATTGAGTGGCAGAAAGTGGGAAACATGAATATAAGCAGTGTGACTCTTGGCTATGTAAGAAGTAAATGCGTAGACTTAGGTGCAGCCAACTTCAAGAAAGAGGAAAAAAGCAGTGGAGCTCCTTAGGCTACATTGAAACCAATCCAACTGGAAAAGCAGCTGTGCAAGCACAGACCAGTATTTATATAGCGCCTTTCATAAGTGCAGAGTTTCTGAAATTGTTTCACTGCCCTGAAGTACTTTGTAAAGTGCGTTCACTGTTGTTGCACAGAAAACACGGCAACTTCTCCTGTGCACCGCAGGGTCCCACAAACAGTGCTTTCTGATAAAGGAAAATCAACTTGAAATGGTTCTTCAATGAGAAGGCAAAGACGATGACTGCAAATTGTTTCAAGAGAACCAGAGCTGGCGCAAGGTTTCATTATCAGGAATACCGGCTCGTGACAAGTCACATCTTGTTTATAAATGTTAGCAGAATGCAGATGCAGGCACGACCAGAGGATGGGAGACGTTGGCATAACGGCAATGTCACTGGACATGATGCTAGGGTCTGGGCTATGCTCTGAGGACACAAGTTCAAATCCTCCCACGGTTGCTGGTGGAATTTGCATTCAATTAATAGAGTAAAGATACTCAATAATTATAATCATAGGGCCATACAGCATGGAAACAGGCTCTTTAGTCCAACTAGTCCACACCAACCATGTTTCCAAACTAAGTAGTACCACTGCCAACTATGATTCATTGTGGTAAAAACTCTTTGGTTCACAAATGTCTTTGTCCTTAGTCTGGCCTACATGTGATTCCAGAGAAATAGGTTGACTCTTAACTCCCCTCTGAAATGGACAAACGAGTCATTAGTTCAAAGGCAATTCGTTTTGGGCCTTTCTAATGACACCCACATCCCATGAGTGAATAAAAAATAAATTGAGAAATGATATGTGTGCCGGGGGTTGTGTTTTCTGTTTATTCTTCAGATTTCCATCGCTTTGGATATTTAAGCCCCCTGTGTAAGCAGAGTGGTGTGATCAGTTCTGTTACTTTCCCTTGTGACTTTCAAGAATGCTGCATAAATTTTTGTTTTGAATACAACAATCCGAGTCTTGGTCGAAAAGCAGATAAACACTCATCAGACCTTTAACACAGTGAGACTGAATGCTGCTATGATGCAGCATGAACCTAGGCACTGAAGGTCCTTTCAGAAACTCGTGTGAGAACATTGACCCAATTAGTTCTTACTTAGTGTCTCCAACAAGCTGTCCTTGCTTAAACATGTTATTTAGAACCACAAAAATAAGCCCTTGTTTAGGCTGCACCATCCTCCCGGGTCAACCAGCTGTGAGAGGAACATAATAACAGAAAATGATGAGGAGAGAATTCCTGAAAATAGCAGAAACAGCTTTCTGTGCTAAAGTGCAGAATGCTATGTCTCAAATAGGAATGATCTACCCGAAATTATTTCTGCTGTAAGCTTAGGCTAGAGTAAATAGTATCTCCTTCGAGATTAATGTGGCTTAGATCATACATTGCACTAATATTAACCTTGTGACGATCAAATTCCCGTGCTCTATTTTAATAAAGGAATCAGACCATTTATCGCTGATATTACATTGCACAGAATTTAAGACTTGGATACAAACTACCCCTTCAAGAAGTGCATCCCAGATGAGAACCACATCATAGATTCATAGAATCCCTACAGTGCAGAAAGAGGCCATTCAGTCCATTGACTCTGCACCTAACCCAACTTGCCTACACTCCCACATTCGGATTTTCCTTTGGCTAACCCATCTAGCCTGCACACCCCTGGACACGACGGGGCAACTATAATTGTCCGATCCACCTAACCTGCGCATCTTTGGACTGTGGGAGGAAACTGGAGCACCCACAGGAAACCCACACAGACACGGGGAGAATGTGCAAACTCCACACAGACAGTCGCCCAAGAGTAGAATCGAACCTGGGTCCCTAGTGCTGTGGGACAGTAGTGCTAATAACTGAGACACTGTGCTGCCCACATGCTGTGTGTGTGTGGGGGGGGGGGGGGGCGCGGCGGGGGCGGGGTAGAAAAGTTTTCTCATGTCATGACAGATACTTTTGCCACATTTGTGTCCCACCTTCTCCCAGATTCTATGCCCCAAGCCAGGTAAAGGTAAAGCCGCCATAGACTGCTCTCTCATTAGAGACAGATGGCTGGTAGTGAGTTTAACCTGAGGGTCACCACACCTCAGGCGAGGCATGAGGTTGAGAAGGAGAGACCTTCACGGTGACCTCAGCTGGTGTAGGAATTGAATTCATGCTCTTGGTATCACTCACCAGCCATCCAGCCAACTGAGCTAACCAACTGCCAATGCTACATGCGGAGGTACAAACAATAGCATGGGTAGGGCAAGGGAGGTGGGACCAGGATCAGCTGGAACAGGGTTGAAACCCAATGTCGGTAGCACTAATCTAATCCACACCAACCATTCAAGGCATCTGGCCCACCCCCTGGCAACGTGCACTTTGCCATTTGAGCCAGGAACTTGTCGGTAGAGCATCCAACTTTTTTTCCATTACATGGCTGACCAAGGATCTCTCCCCACACATTATCACTGCTCTATGGTAGAGGGACTTGCAAACTAATACTCTAATAAAACCTTGGTCGTTAAGTCCTGGAGTGAGATTTGAACCTAGAGCTTTAATTTCCAAGGCAGGCCATTTACTCACTGTGCCACAGAAAATTTCTGAAGAAGGGTCCAGACCGGAAACATCAGCTTTCCTGCTCCTCTGATGCAGCCTGGCCTGCTGATTTCATCCAGCTCCACACTGTGTTATTCCAATGTATTTTTATTGTTCACAGGATGCGGGCATCACTGGCAAGGCTGACATTTACTGCCTGTCCCTAATTCCCATGAATTGAGTGGTTTGCCTGGCCATGACAGAGGGCAATTAAGAACTTACCACATTACAGTAGGCCTGCAGTCACATGTAGGCCTGATCAGGGATGAATGGCAGTTTCTTTCCCTAAATGACATTATTATACCAGATGGGTTTTTAGGATAATCGATGATATTTTCATGGTCAGTATGATAGATTCTAGCTTTTATTAATTGAATTTAAGATCTACCAGTTGCCACGTCACCATTAGCCTAAGCCTCTGAATTACCAACACACTGACATTAACACTACACCACCAAATCCCCTTCATCACGTAGAGATACAGATTCTGGGTAATGACATTTGTTCACAAAACTGAGTCATCTAATCACATCAGAAAAAAATTGGTTAGAAAAAGCCCAAATTGTACTAACTAGAATCTAGAGACCTGTGCTTTCCTCAAACTGAAATCGAAACAAGAAGTGACCACACATGTTCTGCAAGCACCTTGCATTATTCACAATTATTGCAAACCACCTGTTCTTTTTAAACACATTTGTCTACATTGGAACTTTCTTCAATAGGGTTTTGCAATGGGACAGAAATGTTTGGAGTCAATTGATTTTTAGATGAGTCTGTGACCTAACTGTAATCCTGAACCTGGTTTTTAATACCTCAGCAACTTGGCTTGATGCCAAGAGACTTGTTCACTTTTACAAGACTTGACTGCTCAGGTTCGGGTTGTGTGTATGAGGGGGCACCTCTCTAAGCAATTGAGGAATTGTTCCAGAATATGGGACTGTCAAAGCCATAGAATCCCCACAGTGTGGAAACAGACCATTCAGCATAACATGTCCACACTGACTCTCTGTAGAGCATCCCACCCAGACCCATGCCCCCACCCTATCCCTGTAACACTGCATTTCCCATGGCTAACACACCTAACCTACACATCCCTGAACACTATGGGAAATTTAGCACATCCAATCCACCTGACTTACACATCTTTGTACAACTTGTTCCCTTGCCCAACTCCTGTATCTGGACCCACTGTGACCAGTTTCCTATTTCTCCTCTGCTTCCTGAGTTCTCTGTCTGAAGGCAAGTCTGACCCATTGTGCCATGAGTTCTGTCACAGGTGGGACAAGGACGCAGGCCTGGCTCCACCCTAGATGAAATGGGAGTCAAATCTCTTGGGCACCAAACTGATTCACACTGGCCATCCAGCCTGCCTATGGAGTCTGAGTTACTGTGGCAACACATGCATGTTGTAGCCTGGAGCTATGGATTGTGGTGGTAGAGGCTCCAATTTCTCTTGGAAACATGAGAAAGCTCACCCGCCCATACCATGGGATATTGACACTCCTCCAATTCTGGCCTCTTGTCCTTACTTCCATCTTATTGATAGCAGTGCCTTCAACCATCTAGGCCCTAAGGTCTCAGAATTCCTTCCTTTAAGCACTTCCACCTCTCTACTACTCTCTCCTCCTTCAAAGTCCTCCTTAAACCCATGTATTGGATGAACCTGTTGGTCATCTATTCCAGTGTCTCCACCTTTGGCTCCATGTCAACTTTTGTCTGATCACATTGCTGTGAAGCACCCTGGGGCATTTTCACAACATCCAAACACAATATGTATAATGCTGCATGCTCTTGTATTCTTGGCCACCAATTCTTTTTCATTCTTAAAGAATTCCGAGGAAATTCTTAACGGTGCAAACGAGGCCTTATGGCCCATCTTGCCAGCAGCAGCTCTATTAATGAGCACCATGACTTAGTGCCATTCTCCTGCCTTCTCCCCATATTCTTAGATGCTATTTCTCCTTAAATCATCATCCAATGCCATCTTGAATACCCTGGCTGAACCTGCCTCTACTACACTTCCTAACTGCTTGCTGTGCAAATGTCTTTTTCTCACATTGTATTTCAAATAACTCCAGAGGCCATCAAGTCACCTTTTATTTATACGTAAACAGTCACGAGTCATCCAGCATGGAAACAGACCCTTTGGTCCAAATCATCCATGCTGACCAATTTTCCCAAACGAAACTGGTCCCACTTGCCTGCATTTGCCCCATATCCCTCTAAACCTTTCCTACTTATGTACCTATTCAAATGTCTTTTAAATGTTGTAACTGTGCCTACATCTACCACTTCCTCTGGCAGCTCATTCCACATATGAATCTTGAAGTAGTTTATTCTGAGACTAGGCTCCAAAGTCTGAATCAGGGAAACTACAATGCCTTGACTACAGTACTGTCTCTTCCAGAGTCAGGCACCAGATTGTCAGTATCCCTGATATGCAATCCTTTTATATCAGCCATAGCTCCCTAACTGAACCAGATTAACAGTGCCAATCAGGAAATTCATATTTTACAAGGTTCAGCTGCTGATTGTGGAACAATCACTGCAGTGTTTGATGTTTCTTTTACAAATTTCTTTAAATCTGTGTCCTCTTCTTGATTCTTTTGAATGAGAACTCTTTCTCTGTACTACCCTGAAGTCAAAATGTTAATTCTGTTTCTCTCTCTCTTGCACAGATGCTGCCAGAGGGGCTGAGTTTCTCCAGCATTCTCTGAACTTGTTTCTCCATGTTTACTTTATCCAGACTGCTCATGATTTTGAAAATCTCTCCTCCTAGCCTTCTGTTCAAGGAGAACAGCCTACAACAGCTTTTTGATATGACCTTCATTAGTTCCCTAATGACGGTGGGCTGCTTCCATTCAAGGTTAAAGTTCTTAGTTGTGTGTTTGTGGGCTGAAGTTTGCCCAGTATTGGAAAAACACATTTATGAGGCTCGTGAGTTTTACTTTTAATGCGAATTTTGCATGTGCGATAACCCAGGCATTGAAGAGGATGCAACTGGAAAAATATCATCTTTAAATATCTGAGGTGCCACAGATGGGTGAAAACACAGGTCTGAGACCTGAAGTGTTCCCAGCTGTGTGGGTTCTGAATGTTTAAACAAACTCATGCAAGGATCCCAATTGGCAGTCCTTTGTTTCTGGGATGGATGAGAACAAGATGTTTACAATATTACAGAACCCGTGCTGAAATTTAGAGGCAGGAAGGGCTGCTGCCTCATCTGGACCATAAGAAGGAAAGCATTTGTTTTCATTAAACAGGCAAAAGTTTGCTAATAGCACCCTCTTGTGGATCCACCTTCTCTGAGAGAGGTCCAGCTCATCATCAAATCGATACATAACACCGCAATTTTGAGCCATAGCAGGCGGTGAGAGTAGACCAGGAAGTTGCGGAGAGCCATGGACAGAATGAAGAAATGGGCAGAATTATGGAAATTGGGGTTTAACGGGCGACATCATCCACCTTGGTTCCCAGAAAGACAAATCTATAGGCAGGAAACTTGCTGCTGTGAAGTTATTCATATCAGTAGGAAGATCCAGCAAGAGTCGTAGAGATGTACAGTACGGAAACTGACACTTGGGTCCAACGAGATATCCAAGATAAATCTCATCCCATTTGCCAGCATTTAGCCCATATCCCCCTAAAACCTTCCTATTCATATACCCATCCAGATGCCTTTTAAATGTTGTAATTGTACCAGCCTCTACCACCTTCTTTGGCAGCTCATTCCATGCACAAATCACCCTCAGTGCGAACAAGTTGCCCTGTGGGTCCCTTTTAAATCTTTCCCCTCTCACCTTAAACCTAAGCCCTCTAGTTTTTGACTCCCCTACTCCAGGGAAAAGACCTTGTCTATTTACCTTATCCACAGCCCTCATGATTTTATAAATCTCTATAAGATCATCCCTCAGCTGCTGATGCTCCAGGGAAAGTAACCCCAGCCTATTCAACCTCTCCCTATAGCTCAAACCCTCCAAACCTGGCAACATCCTTGTAAAGCTTTTCTGAACCCTCTAAAGTTTCACAAAATCCTTCCTATAGGAGGGAGACTAGAATTGTATGCGATACTCCAAAAGTGGCCTATCCAATTTCCTGCACAGCTGCAACATGACCTCAAACTCCTATACTCAATGCACTGACCAATAAAGGCAAGTGTACCAAATGCCTTCTTCACATCATGTCTACCTGCGACTCCAACTTCAAGGAACTATGAACCTGCACTGCAAGGTCTCTTTGGAGGAGATATAAAAGAAAAGGGAGGACACTAAAGGGGGTGCAGGAGCAGAGAGACCGGTGTTGAAGTGCACAAATCACGGAAGGTGGCAGGGTGAGTTGCAAAAATGGTAAATAAAGCTTTTGAGCTTTGAAAGAGTGGTGCAAAAGCAGTGATAAATCTGCATAAAAATGTGGCTCGACCTAAACGGGAGCACTGTTCCAATTCTGAGCATCGTATGTTTATTGAGCTCAGATAAGCTAATACCAGACCTCAGGCCATTTCCTCAAACAGCACTTATTAACAATATATACCTGATGATTTAACAGCAGAAATCCATACCTACAGCTGCTCCAGTTCCAACCTTCCAGCAGAGTCTCAATCACATGATTATTGAGGTCACCAAGACATCATAGCGTACATTGGGGGCTCATCTGCCTATTCATTGGAGCCTACTGCAACATCTCTTTTTAGGAAGGATGTGAAGGCATTTGAAAGGATGCGGAAAAGACTCAGGAGAATGGCCTTGGGGATGAGAAAGTTCACCCACGCAGATACATTGGAGAAGTTGGACTTTTCTGTGCTGAGAAGTGAGGAGTTTTGATAGAGGTGTTCAAATTCTAGCCAGCGGGAAGAGAAAGGCTGTTAGCAGGAGGACTAAGAAACAGAGGATATAGATTTAAAATGATTGGTGAAAGTATCAACAACATGAGGTAAAGTTTAATTGGTTAGGATTTGGGATGCTCTGAGTGTGAAGTTGAGGAATTTTAAATTTTAAAAATGTCTACAATAAGGAAACTGGGCAGTCACCTGAAACCAAAATAATCTGCGAGGCTATGGGTAAAAGCTGTAGAGTGGGAAATTACTCACCTTTACTGGCTCCATCCCCGCCTCTTCGACTTGTCTGTCTCCTCTCCACCTATCCTCTCCTCTATCCATCCTCTATCCGCCTCCTCCTCTCTCCCTATTTATTTCAGAACCCTCTTCCCCTCCCCCATTTCTGATGAAGGGTCTAGGCCCGAAACGTCAAGTTTTCCTGCTCCTATGATGCTGCTTGGCCTGCTGTGTTCATCCAGCCCCATGCCTTGTTATCTATGAGTGGGAAATTGAGCTGTGTTTGCAGAGAGCCAGCACAGACATGATGGGCCAAATAGTCTCCTTCTGTGCTGTGATGGTTCTATAAATATTCTCTTACTGGTGAGAGGCTGGGAGCTTTAGAGAAACAGATCGGCTAAGTGTGCCCACGCATCACTGAAGGCTGGTGCACAATTACAAATAAGGTCATGGAATGTGGACCTTTATCTCCAGGCGACTGTAATATAAAGGGAATGGAGAGATGACTTTTTTAAAAAACATTTTTGAGCAAGGAGATGAGCTATTTTAACTCTCTGTTCTCACACATTTACAATTTAGCTTTTGGCTGAGTTGCTAACAATCCTCATTCACCCACACCTGAGCTGAACTCTTCAGTCCATTTAACTGTGTTTTCAACTTGTATTTTCTTTATCTCTGTCTGATTTGGTTTTAAATCCCCACAATTGGAGGTTTTCACAGAATCACAGAATTGTTATGGCACAGGAGGATTCCATTTGGCCCATTATGTCTGTCCTGGCTCTATTACCTCATGCCAATCTTACCAGACCTTATGGCTGCTCCCTCATTAGAGAGAAATGACTAGCAGTGCTTTAACGTGAGAGAAACCAAGTCTCAGACAAGGCAAGTGGTTGAGAAGAAGAGTTCTTCATGATAACCTCAGGCAATGCAAGAATTGAACCCATGCTGTTGGCATCAGTCTGTGTCACAAACCAGCCATCCAGCCATCTGAGCTAACTGATCCGTCCCACCACAACATATATATACCTTTTTGTAATCTTTTTTATATCCAGGATTGCTCTGACACACAACAAACATTTTTTCAATTCACAAAATCATCCATAGTAATTTTTCATCTATTAAACACCACCAGTAAATCATTTGTGTTCTCCAATTGATTAATTTATGTACACACAGTGTAGACCATCAAAAGTGGGGGAGAATGGGCGAATTCAAAACAGGGTTGGAAAGGAATGCAAGATATATATGTGCTCAGTTAATAAATAACCATCACCTGCTTCGCTAAATATTAAATAGAAACAGCTTTAACAATGTGATTAACCATATATGAACAACTTGTGGGAAGTAAACTTGCGTGGTGGGCCCTCTTGTGCTGCAGTAGTAGCGTCCGTACTCCTGGACTGAGACCTGGGTTGAAATCCTGCCTGCTCCAGAGGTGAGCAATAACATCTCTGACCAGGTTGATTAGAAAAATAGGTAAATATAAGAAGAAACTTAAACATAATAAACTTGCATAGTCAGTACACTGAGTATAGGAGTTGGGAGATCATGTTGTGGCTGTACAAGACATTGACTAGGCCACTTTTGGAATACTGCGTTCAGTTCTGGTCTCCCAGCTATAGGAAAGGTGTTGTTCAACTTGAAAGGATTCCGAAAAGATTTACAAGGATGTTGCCAGGTTGGAGGGTTTGAGCTAAAGGGAGATGCTAAATAGGCTGGGCCTAATTTTCTCATCAAAACATGGCTCTAGAGCACCCCCTGCAGCTTTCCTGTGTAGCAGGGTCAGCTTTAAGTCAGTGCTGCTGCCCAAACACTGACCTGGCCTGGCATTTGTGTGTCACATACTTTGGCTTTGAGGCTGCTTGCTCCTAAAGGATGTTCAATTACTTATGTGCTGTAACATTCTTTTATTTACATCCGTCCATCCAGAGGTTATCAATTACAGTTCACTGTAGTATCTAAGATTTCTCTCTTCACGTGCTCTTTCCTGACTGGTGTCTTCTCACTTCGTAATATCATGACTTACATAAGTCTCGTTATATCACTGTATGATAAGTGGCTATTGATTGGTTAGACCATGGCTAGCATGGAGATGCAGCAATTAAATTCTGTTAAATATTGGAAAAGCTGCAGCCATTGTTTTCAGTCCCCAGTCCAAACATTGCTTGGAACTGTTCACTCCAGCTCTGCCCAAGTCTGAGATTAAGCCAGTCTGTTTCACCTTTCCTTCTGAGATAAGCTATTAACCACGTACTTACACCATCATATCAGCATCTATTTTCAGCTCTTACCCCATCTCAGCTGGTGAAACCCTCATCCCTACCTTTTTTAACTTTAGACTTGGCCATTCCAAAGGACTGCTCACTGCTTGACCATATTCTACCCTCCCTAAACTTGTGATCATCCAAAAGTTTGCTAACCATGCTTAACCTGATCACCTATTGCCTCTGTGCTCGCTGTTTGACACTGCCTCCCATTCAAGCAACATCTTGATTTTGAGGTTTTCATCCTTGGTTACAACTTCTTTCCTGACCTTGTCACTCTCTATCTCTGTAATGTCTTCCAGCTCCACAGCCCTCCGAGATATAGGCTGTCCTCTAATTCTGGACATCAGGGCTTCGCCAATTTGAAATTCTTCACCAGTGAGAATGTCGCTTTCAGTTGTTGAGCTGCCAACCTCTATAATTTCCTTCCTTCACTTTCTTCCTTTCAGACACTCTTTAATCTTTTCTCTTTGACCAAGCTATACTCATCAGACATAATACTTCCTTCGCTTGTTCCATGTCACACTTTCTTTTCTAATGCTCATGGGAAGTGCCTTTCATTTCATTTAAGTTTGTTGTTGTTCAGCTCTGACCTCTGATTTTTTGAATGGTAGCTTCCTATGTCATTCTCTTTCTCTCTCTCTTGCTCTGAATCTCTCTCGGTATTGCCTACAACACGTGGACTGCAGCAATTCGAGAAGGCAGCTCACCTCGAGGGCAACTGGGGCAGACAATAAATGCTGGTCAGCCAGTACATCCACATCGCGCGAGTGAATTAAAATGAAAATGTTTTCTAAAACTTGTTTCAGTCTCCTTTCGGCCAATATTAATTTCCTGTCTCTCATTCTCCTTTCCTCTATCTTTGTTTCTCTCTTTTAAGTGCACTTACATTCTTGTGTCCTTAGCTTCTGTCCTTCTAGTCTTTTTTAGACACAGTGACTTACAAAGCTTCACCACTGGGTGATGCTCACATCTGTCCATTCGAGGAGCGAGTGATTGAAGGGTGCTGTTTGAAACATGAGAAAAGATTGATGGCCTGAGCTGTCCCTCTTGGCCTAGAATTTCTGGAGCAAACAGAAATTACACTGGAATTCTTGAGACTTACTGTTGGGACTTTGAGCTCAAATGTGCTGTCCTTTCCTTTTAGGATACATTGTAGGAGAGCCTGCTGTCTGTCTGATGTGATATAATAACATAAACTTTCAAGTCCCTAAAATTGCTGTCAGTATTATATCTCAACAGGGCAGCAGTGATCGAAGTCAAATATATTGTATGTATCTCCTGGTGAACAAAGTGTATGCATTGTCTTTGAGTAAAGAACACACATTATAGTTTCACCGATTCCTATGTGTGATTGATACATTTACATTTGAAATAAGAATGTGACAGTGTGGCCTGCCATGATGCCACTTTCTCAGAACCATCTGTCTTCATTTTTATTATGAGGAATGGGATTCAAGCTGTTCTGACCTTCTGAACTCATTGAGGGGGGTGGGGGTGACCAGGGAGAGGAATTAAAGGCTCAAGGTCTTCTTCTTCCTCTAGGCTCCTTACCTCCCCTCCCTCTCCTGCCCCTTTCAACCCCTCAACAACTTCTATCAGGCATCTTTGTAATGCATTTTGACTCCAATAGAACAGTGCAGTACAGGGGGAGGCTATTCAGCCCATTTGCATCAATTTGTTCAAAAAGAAATTAAGTCAGCCCCACCTCTATTCCCTACCCCCTCACCCAATGTTTCTCTGATTTCTTTTCTCCAAGTAATTATCCAGTTTCTTTTTGACAATGAATGTGCCTCAATGGAGAGAGAGTGCAATCCAAATCTGAAGCACTTTTTGTCTGAGAGTTTTCCTTGTGGTTCCTCTATTTGCAATCAATTTAAATGAAGTGAAATCTGGGTTCATCTGAATATTAGATGGAAAATGGAAAATTTCTCATTATTTAATCTAAACACTTCATCATTTTAAATACCTCCATTAAAACCTCTCTGGTTTCTTGGCTGTTATCAAAGTAGCCCCAGCTCCTCTGAAATCCTTAACCCTGGAGCCATTCTAGTAAATCTCTTCTGAACCCTGTACAAAGTCTTCGTACCCTTTTGGTGCCCAGAATTGGAAATTATAATTTTCAGAGTTTACATTTTGTTTTTCAGAGGCTTCGTTTTCATTTTCAGTGACTCATCTGTTAGATGATGGCGTGACAATACCTTCTGTATTTGAGTTGATATATTGGATACTCGGGCTCTCACAGAAGCAGGATTAAAGGAATTAAGCACCTGCATTAAACTTAAAACCACAATAAGCGAGGGAAGTGTTAATTCTGTACACACTCCTGTGTTTAAACTGGTGTATGACAATAGGCACAAGTTAGCAACAAACACTTTCTCAAAATGACTAAATTGCACGTCCACACAAAAACAGCCATTATCTAAATGCACCTTCTGCAGTCTAATGAGGGCACAGCTAATGCATTTCCTTCGCATATACACAACTTGGAAGATTTTAACCATTCAGTTGCCACCCTATTTACTGCATCTCTGATGTCAATGGCAGATGTAAACTTTACCAACTAACGGTGCTGGTTACAATAGCATCCACTACATTCCTCCACAAATAGTAGCTCCTGATGTGAAGCAGCCTTAAGCCAGGGATCCAACGTGTATTTTCAAGGAATTCATTATCTCTCTGATTTTAGGTTTCCTGCTAAGTGAATATGCCATTGTTGACAGGATATAAGAGCAGAATTAGGCCATTTGGCCGATTGAATTTGCTCCACTATTCAATTATGGCTGATATCTCAACCTCATTCTCCTGCTTTCTCCCATAACCTTTGATCCCCTTATTAATCAAGAATATTTCTACCTCTGTCTTAAGTATACTTAATAACTTGGTCTCCACAGTCTTCTGTGGCAATGAGTTCCACAGATTCGCCACCCTCTGGCTGAGGTAATTCCTCCTCAGAGATAATAGGAACTGCAGATGCTGGAGAATCCGAGATAACAAGGCGTGGGGCTGCATGAACGCAGCAGGCCAAGCAGCATCATAGGAGCAGGAAAGCTTGACGTTTCGGGCCTAGACCCTTCATCAGAAATGGGGGAGGGGAAGAGGTTCTGAAATAAATAGGGAGAGAGGGGAGGCGGTCAGAAGATGGATAGAGGAGAAGATAGGTGGAGAGGAGACAGACAAGTCAAAGAGGTGGGGATGGAGCCAGTAAAGGTGAGTGTAGGTGGGGAGGTAGGGAGGAGATAGGTCAGTCCAGGGAGGACAGACAGGTCAAGGGGGTGGAATGAAGTTAATAGGTAGGAAATGGGGGTGTGGCTTGAGGTGGAAGGAGGGGATAGGTAAGAGGAAGAACAGGTTAGGGAGGCGGGGACGAGCTGGGCTGGTTTTGAGATGCGGTTGGGGGAGGGGAGATTTTGAAGCTTGTGAAATCCACATTGATACCATTGGGCTGCAGGGTTCCCAAGCTGAATATGAGTTGCTGTTCCTGCAGCCTTCGGGTGGCATCGTTGTGGTACTGCAGGAGGCCCATGATGGACATGTCGTCTGAGGAATGGGAGGGGGAGTTGAAATGGTTCGCGACTGGGAGGTGCAGTTGTTTATTGCGAACTGAGTGCAGGTATTCTGCAAAGCGGTCCCCAAGCCTCCACTTGGTTTCCCCGATGTAGAGGAGGCCACAACGGGGACAGCGGATGCAGTATATCACATTAGCAGATGTGCAGGTGAACATCTGCTTGATGTGGAAAGTCTTCTTGGGGCCTGGGATGGGAGGAGGTGTGGGGGCAGGTGTAGCACCTCCTGCGGTTGCAGGGAAAAGTGCCGGATGTTGTGGGGATGGTGGGGAGTGTGGAGCGGACAAGGGAGTCACGGAGAGAGTGGTCCCTCCAGAAAGCAGACAAGGGTGGGGAGGGAAAAATGTCTTGGGTGGTGGGGTCGGATTGCAGATGGCGGAAGTGTTGGAGGATGATGCGTTGGATCCGGAGGTTGGTGGGGTGGTACGTGAGGACGAAGGGGATTCTTTTTTGGTTGTTATTGCGGGGATGGGATGTGAGGGATGAGTTGTTGGAAATGCGGGAGACACGGTCGAGGGCGTTCTTGACCACTGCGGGGGGGAAGTTGCGGTCCTTGAAAAACGAGGACATCTGAGATGTTCGGGAGTGGAATGCTTCATCCTGGGAGCAGATGCGGTGGAGGCAAAGGAATTGGGAATAGGGGATGGCATTTTTGCAGGAAGGTGGGTGGGAGGAGGTGTATTCTAGGTAGCTGTGGGAGTTGGTGGGCTTGAAATGGTTATCGGTTTCTAGGTGGTTACCTGACATGGAGACAGAGAGGTCCCGGAAGGTGAGAGAGGTGTTAGAGATGGTCCAGGTGAACTTCAGGTTGGGGTGGAAGGTGTTGGTGAAGTGGATGAACTGTTTGAGCTCCTCGTGGGAGCACGAGGTGGCACCGATCCAGTTATCAATGTAACGGAGGAAGAGGTGGGGGTTAGGGCCAGTGTAGGTACGGAAGAGGGATTGTTCTACGTAACCTACAAAGAGGCAGGCATAACTTGGGCCCATGCGGATACCCATGGCCACCCCCTTTGTCTGTAGGAAGTGGGAGGAATTGAAAGAGAAGTTGTTGAGGGTGAGGACGAGTTCGGCTTCCTATCCACCCCTTGTTGCCCTCTCTTTACCCCTCCTCTTCACAAACCCCCTATCCAGTACAGGCCCCAGATCTATCTGACAGCTACTCCTGAGTCTGACTGGCATGCTTGGCAACAGTTAAGGTGCAATGCTGGACAAACACCAAGTAGCCCCAATAAGTGCGAGCATGGGCCTCTGTGATTGGCTCTGGATGCACCCTCTCTCCTGGGTCCTGGGTGGAAAGATTGTATTTAGGAAAAAATTCCAATAGGCTAAGATTGACAGCACATTGGTTCAGTCGGGAACACATCTCAGAAGGAAATCTTTGATCAAGTTACATCAATCAATCTCTAAAAAGCTGATTTACACTGATAAATGTTAGTGCGAAGCCATCTATTGTGAATCTCAATTGCCACCAGCATTCAGAATTCATGGAATATTATTTTGAGATCTCTTGAGCTTTTCAGAATGAATCAATATTCCCCATATATCTGAAGTATGATCATCAATGCACCCAAGGCTAGAATGTCTGATTGGAATTGAGATCCTGACATTGGGATCAAATGCAGGTCTGCAATAATTTGGGAACAGTCAACCAGCATGGAAATTAGGGCTAGGGCCAGCTGCTGACCGGTGGGTGCCTTCTGAAGCTAGAGAGACAACAGGAGCCCCTCTATTATTAACACATTTGCAGCCCCAGTACCTGAAGTGGAAACTGTTGAGGCCTGCACAGAGAGAGAAAGAGAGAGAGAGAGAGAGAGACTGGGAGGGAGCCCTATAATATACAGGTGCCCTTGGAAAACCAGGTCTAAAACATATGCTTGAATGCTGTTCCTTGACTGTATGAGGCAACCCATACCGATCCTGGCCCATTCCACCCCATCACTATCTGGTATTCACTGACTACATTTCAGCCACAGTGCAGGCCCTGCCTTCCGACTGGAAAATTCCCATTAAGGAGGCCTCCTCAGAAATGGTCATGGAGGAAGAATGGTGCTGGCACAATGGGAACTGGCACAAATTCCAGCCTCCCACTTACACTGCCCTTACACTTCCTTCATCCTTATTTGTTCACAGGATGCGGGTGATATTGGCTGCACCACCTGTGCCTTTAGGACTCTCCAAGATAATTTTTTGTGATATTTGCCACCTCTACAAGTATGTGGTACTGGATAAGGGTGTTTTCAGGTAGTTTGCTGCCACCAATCCTTTGTTTTTGCTTTGCCTTGAGCCCATCTAGAATATCGGCAGAGGACACACCTCTGCAGACCATCTACAGAAGATATGCTGTTCTAAAATAACAATAAACACACCACATATGGCCAGGAATAATTATAAGGAACTTCAGGAGCTGGTGCAGATATGTTCCCTTCAGAAATTAGAGTAGAACGTTTTGCCTGTGTGCGACATCAGTGCAATGGGTGTAGACAATGTGATGTGAACATTAACCTTTTCAGAGCTATCACCTTATACAATATTGCCAATGCCCTTGGGAAGGTGAGCTAGTATCCATGTGATGTAGATACACCCACAGTGCTGTTAGTGAGGGAGTTGCAGGATATTGACCTAGCGACGCTGAAGGAATGGTGATACGTTTCCAACTTAGGATGGTGAGTGGCTTGAAGGGGAACTTGCAGGTGGTGGTGTTGCCATGCATCTGCTGCCTTTGTGCTTCTAGATGGTATAGGTCACAGGCTTGGAGATGCTGTCTAAGGAGCCTTGGTGAGTTTTTGCAATGCATCTTGTAGATGGTGCACACTGTTGCTGCTGTATGTTGGTGGGGGTGGTGGAAAGGGAATGATTGTTTATGGTGATGGTGCCAATCAAATGGGTTGCTTTGTCCTGGATGGTGTCAAGCTTCTTAAGTATTTTTGGAGCTGCATTTGTCCAGGCAAATGGGGACTATTCTGTCACACTCCTGACGTTAGCCTTGTAGACTGTGGGCAGGATTTAAGGAGACAGGAAGTGGGTTACTCTCCACAGAATTCCTAGCCTTTGACTTGCTCTTGTAGTCACAATATTAATATTGCTGGTTCAATTCATTTTCTGACACTGTAATGCCAAGGATCTTGATATTGGGAGATTTAATCATGGTAATAGTATGGAATGTGAAGAGGTGATGATTCCATTCTATCTTATTGGAGAAGGTTATTATGTGGAACTGAGTCATGTGAATTTTACTTGTCACTCTTCAGCCCAAACCAGGTCTTGCTCTATAAGAACTTGAATTGCTTCAGTATCTGACGAATTGCAAATGGTGCTGAACATTGTGCAATCATCAGCGAACATCCCCACTTCTGATCTTATGATGGAGGGAAGGTCAATGATGAAGCAGCTGAAGGTGGTCAGACCTTGGATACTACCCTGAGGAACTCCTGCAGAGACGTTTTGAGATGGAGATGCTTGACCTCCAAGAACTACAACCACTTTCCATCTCACTGGGTATGATTCCAACTGATAACGAGTTTCCCCCTGATTTTCTTTGGCTCTAGTTTTACTTGGGCTCCTTGATGTTGTATTTGGTCAAATGCTGCCTTGATGTCAAGTGTAATCACTCTCAACTCTTCAGCTTTTTTGTTTGGACCAAAGCTGTAAAGAGGTCAAAAGCTAATTGGCCCTGATGGAGCCCAAACTGAGTGTCAATGAGCAGGTTATTACATAGAAACATAGAAAAGAGGTGCAGGAGTAGGCCATTTGGCTGTTCGAGCCTGCACCACCATTCAGTATGATCATGGCTGATCATGCAATCCAGTATCTCATTCCAGCTTTCTCTCCATATCCCTGGATCCCTTTAGCCGCAAAGGCCACATCCAGCTCCCTCTTGAATACATCTAATGAACTGGCCCCAACAGCTTCCTGTGGGAGAGAATTCTACAGGTTCACAACTCTCTGAGTGAAGAAATTCTTCCTCATCTCGGTCCTGAATGGCTTACCCATTATTGTTAGACTGTAAGCTCTAGTTCTGGACTTCCCCAACATTGGAACATAATTCCCACATCAGGATTTTATGTGTTTCTATAAGACGCCCCTTCATTCTTCTAAATTCCAGCAAATACAAGTCCAGTCGATCCAGTCTTTCCTCATATGTCAGTCCTGCAATCCCAGGAATCAGTCTGTCGAATCTTCGCTGGACTCCCTCAATAGCAAGAATTTCCTTCCTCAGACAAGGAGAGCAAAACTGCACACAATATTCAAGGTGTGGCCTCCCGAAGGCCCTGTGTAAATGCAGCAAGACATCCTTATTTATACGTTCACGAAGGCCAACATGTCGTTAGCTTTCCTCACCGCCTGCTGCACCTCCATGCCAACATTCTGTGACTGTTCCACCATGACACCCAGGTCTCATTACGCCTCAACTTTTCCTAAACTGCCACCATTCAGGGAATAATCTGCCTTTCTGTTTCTGCGACCAAAGTGAATAATCTCACGTTTATCCACATTATATTGCGTTTGCCATGTGCTGTTTGATGGCACTATTCACAACCCCTTCCATCATTTTTTGATGATTGAGAGTAGACTGATTGGGCAGGAGCTGGCTGGGTTGAGCTGGTTCTGTTTTTTATGGGCAGGATAGCTTTGGGCAATTTTCCACATTGCCAGATAGATGCTAGTGTTTAGCTGTACCAGAACAACTTGGCAAGGGGTATGGTTAGTTTTGGAGCCCCAAGTCTTCAGTGCTATTGCTGGAAAATTCAGTCCATCTGAATTGTCCGCCTGAACTCAGAACACCCCCATCCAATCTACTCCACTGCAGCTACAATGCTGGCATCTACCAGTCAATGTGGAAAAATACTCAGGTATGCCCTGTCCATAAAGAGTAGGTAAAATCCAAACTGGCCAATTGCTGCCCCTTCGTACTACTCTCGATCATCAGCAAAGTATTGAAAAGGGTCATCAACGGTGCTATCAAGCAGTATTTGATTAACAGCAACTTGCTCATTGATGCCCAGTTTGGGTTCCACCAGGGCCATTCAGCTTCTGATCTCATTGCTTGATCCAAACTTGGACAAAAGAGCTGAACACAAGAGGAATGGAGTAGAGTAGGTTTAGGATGTCTTAAGTAATGTGATAAGGTGGTGTGTATATCTTATGTTATATTAAGAGCCAATGACTGCCTCTGTGAAATTGCTTGTGCTTTACTCCTGGGAAAACAAAATATCTAGAAACATTACTTGTATAAACAGCTCACTGTTTTCTTGCTGTCTGCTATAGTTGCTATTAAAGTTCCTGATTATTATTGTCAGTGCATTTCAATAGTTTGGATACTTCTATTCTTTTACCAGCGTTCATGTTGTTCCTTAGTAACAATAGCTTTCTGCAGCTTGGCTTCAGGGATTATTGTTAAGAAACAGACTACACACTTATACCTCTATCTGACTGTCTTCTGTCGAAGACATGCTGGTCTGTGCTTCCTGTAATGTCAATATCTTCATCCTTCTGTGCAAGATTATTACCTTAAACTGCTGACTCACCAGGGCATCTGGGCAGTACTGATCAATGCCTTCACTTCCTGGTTGCCAGACAATCCTATTAAGTAGCTAAAACTGGAATAATTTCCGGTCCACTTTTCAGATTTTGCAATCGTTTGAAGAGATCAGTGTAACAATCAATGAGGGAGATGGGCCCATTCAAATGACAGAAACCTGACCTTGTCTTTAAAGCTGAATTTCCCCAGTCTAAGTGAATATGTTCACTCCTTCATTTTCCCCCTTGTTCTCCTGAAACTGTCAGCTCTGATTATTTCTTCCCGAATCAAAACACTTGAGGTAGAATTTCAGTCTTTGGGCTCATACATAACAGGTAGTGTTACTGACTGCTCACTAATTGACTCACTCAAACAATTCAATTGAAGTCAGTATGACAGTGTTTGGCATAGTATAGGCAGGGATGCTACAAATTGACGTTATCCCTCAAGATGAACTTTCAGTCCCACTTCTTCACTTGCAATTTTGCAATGACCTCCAGCTTTACGTATGATACAGAATTGATACCAGAGTAACAGGCCATTCAACACAACAGGTCAAGTTGATCTTTCTGCTTACATAATCTTCTCCTCCCTGTATCGACGTGTCCCTCTATCTCTCTGATTTCGTCCATCTTTCTGGTTTCGCCTTATTAGTGTCTGTAACTTGTCCCAAATATTCCAAATGGTAGCATGTTCAAAATCTCTGAGAGAAGGCATTTTCTGAGTTTTATATGTGATGTTTTCCAAATTGATCTAATATTAATGGCCCCTGGCTTTTGAGGGTTTTATCTTATACATTCGTTGCTTTGTTGCTGTCTTCTTCTCCATCTGAGATCCTCTTTATTATCTTTTGTCCTCTGCTCCACAGAGCCTCCAGCTGCCTCAGTCTGTCAGTGAGAAAATGTCCCCCAGCCTCACTACATGGTAAGGCGCCTACTTTACAATCTTTCACTTTGATCACCTTCGTCAAATCAGCAAATGTTCATCACCCACTCTTATATTTGTGAGACGCCTGAAAGATATTAATTCCAAATAAAACAATTTATTGTTAACTTATGTTGGGGTATGGTCCATGCTGTCTTGTCTACTTGATCCTGCATGTGTATTGGGTGATTGGCCTGGACGGGCATACAACCAGGCCAAATGGCTCCTTTCTGGGCTCTAACTGTCCTTTAATCCTCTGATAGTCATAAGGGACCAAAGTCCTTTTTAATTCTGCAGTATTCCAGTGTTTTAGCACTGGTATCGAATTTGGGGCCATTTTGCTTGTCATGGCAGCACCTTTTATCTAAACTGAGCCAGGAGAGGAACACATAAGACGCCTTGGAACCTCAGACCGAAACAAGCTTTTGCCACAATGGCAGCTTGCGTGCTTCTGAGTCGGGAAGTGGAGGAATCGAATCCCGTTCCAGACAGGAATGGTGAGTGGAAACTGCAGATCCAAATATAAGTCCATTGGGATATTTGTGCGTGATTGGAGGAGAAGGCTCTACTCCTTCTCCCATTAGCTGTCAGAGCCCAATATACCATCCACTACATAACGGAAACAATGCAAAGGCAGACACATTCCTGCCGTGTCTGCCGTTAATTGGTCTACCTGTTAGTCAACCACTTTGCACAATGCTCCAGGAAAAGTGTGGAAACACAGCAAGTATAAGTGAGATTTTCTGGCAGCCAGTCAAATGCAATAAAACAGGGAAAGGTTAATGTGCAGCTGTGTGTTAATAAACAATAGTGAGGTGAAGTCAGGGCCACAAATGGAAAAATGCAAAGTTCTGAGAAGGTTGTACCAGAGCAGGTGACAAAGACAGAATGGGATACTCCACACAGCCACTCGTAAATTGTCTGGATGTAATTGTTTTGTACAATACCATGCAGCTTGGCGCATAATCAGAAGAAGAGATGTGAAATGTAACTCAATTGAAAGACAGCACTTTTGACAGTGCTGCACTCCCTCAGTACTGCACAGGAGTGTCAGCTGGCACAATGTGTAGTCTGAGATAACAAGGTGTAGAGCTGGATGAACACAGCAGGCCAAGCAGCATCAGAGGAGCAGGAAAGCTGATGTTTTGGGCCTAGACCCTCCTTCAGAAATCATGTGTAGTCTACCTGGGATAGCGACTGAACCCACAATCTACTGGCTCAAAAGGAGAGTGCCAGCACTGAGCCATGCCCAACACCTATCGAGTTCCCCTCCCAACACCTCGCCAATAAAGATGTCTGTCCTATCGACGTCATCTCAATCACATGTATTTGACACATATGCTTTGTTCGGGTCAGACAAATTATATCTCAACACACTCAATTCGAACAGACTATCTGCTTAAAACAATCGTGTTGTTATCACAAGACCCAAGACTAGTTCAACAACTTAGTTGAGTTACATCAGGAATCTCTTTTTCTGGTTATTCACCGAGCTGTATGGTACTGTGCAAAGCTCTTACATTCACATGATTTAAAGTGCCTGTGTATGGAGTGACCCATTTTATCTCTGAAACTTTCTCCAGCCCTACAACCTTCTCAGTACTCTGCATCATCCATTTGTGGCTCGGACTTCAGCATTCAGGCCCTAAACTCTGGAATCAGTTCTTGCTAAACCTCTCCCGTTTTCCAGCTGTCTGTCTGCCTGCCTAATGGTGCTCCTCAAATCTCATGATTTTGACTAAGATTTTGGCCATCTGAGCTTAAAAACGTGACAAAGTTTTGTCTGACCACTTCTGCCTTATGCCTCTCGTGGAATTACTGTATGTTAAAGGAACCAGGTAACTGCTTGTTGGATTGTATAGTCTAGGATGATCAAGAGCATCCAAAAGATGAGTCAGTCCAGTCCGTGAACTCTTGATCTCGACCCAGAGACTTGTATTGAAGCACAACATTGGTTGCAGTAGAGCAGTGTTTCCAAAACTCTGCTCCCTGACACCCAGTAGGGACAATGAGATGAGATTTTGGGTTTGTGAGTTGAGGGATGATCTTGTAAAAAGATTGGTATTTCAGTGAATGAATTGGGAAATGATGCCATTAAGATGGCTATTACTTTTAAAGAAATCAATAAGGAATTGGGTGGATGCTACTTAGCCAATTTGAACCAATTAGATTGAAATGCCTCTGTTCATGAAGAATGTGTCGTGCTTACAAGATTAGTACGTAGAACATAGAACATAGAACATTACAGCGCAGTACAGGCCCTTCAACCCTCGATGTTGCGCCGACCTGTGAAACCAATCTGAAGCCCATCTAACCTAAACTATTCCATCATCATCCATATGTTTACCCAACGACCATTTAAATGCCCTTAAAGTTGGCAAGTCTACAACTGCTGCAGGCAGGGCATTCCACGCCCTTACTCCTCTCTGAGTAAAGAATCTACCTCTGACATCTGTCCTATATCTATCACCCCTCAATTTAAAGCTATTTCCCCTTGTGCTAGCCGTCACCATTAATGACAATAATAATAGTAATAGAAAAGGGCTTTTATGGCACAATGGTAGTGTCCCTATCTCTGAGCCAGGACATCCAGGTTCAAGTCCCATCTGCTCTAGAGGTGTGTAATGACATCACTGAACAGGTTTGATTGGGAAAATACCTTATAATAATAAAAACTAACAATAATTTAATAGTCTGAAGCACAAAGACTGATTCCAGAGCTTAGGGCCTGAGTGTTGAAGTCAAGGCCACAAATAGAGGGAAGTGGAATGCTGAGAGAAGGGCTGGAGAAGGTTACAGAGATACTCGGTGATAACAAGCATGGGGCTGGATGAACACAGCAGGTCAAGCAGCATCATAGGAGCAGGAAAACTTGACGTTTCGGGCCTAAACCCTTCATCAGAAAGATACTCGGTGACTGGCTTGTAAAAACCACTGTGTGGATGTAACGGTTTTGCACAGTACCCTACAGCTTGGCGGATAAACAGGCAGAAAAAGGCTCCAAATGTAACTCAATTACATTGTTGAATTGACTGAAGATAAAAGAGGAGTTTCAATGACCAGAACAAAACAAGAGACGTGTGCCCAATCACTCAGTGTCACAAACTGACATCTCAAAGTGGATGGACTGATGCTACCGTTTTTATTAAATATTATTCCCTTTATACCTGTTATGATAAACTTAGTATGTTCTGTAAAACTTGAGAAAACATATTTGAACATTGATCAGGTCTTCTATCTAATCCGAATTAGTAAACTTTTAGATTAGCCCTCCCAAACGCAGTCTATTATTGTAATTGAAGCACTTTTGTGGTGCAGCAGTGGTGTTCCTGTCTCTGAGCAGTCTGGGTTCAAGTTCCACCTGCTTTGGATGTGTGCCCGAACAGGTTGGTTAAAACTATTAAAATTGACTTGGTTCTTACAGTTAAAGTGAACCATAAAATTTTAAATCTTTTACCTTTCTCCTTTGCTGCAGTGAGTCCCATTTCACATCTTTGATCAAAGGTGTGACAATGGTATACACCCTATAGTGATTCATGCCACATATTTTTGGATTACTTCAGTCTCATCTATATCAGGTCTGAAAGGTGGCACCTTGAACAATGCTGCATTCCATCGGTGTACATGAGAGTGCCAGACTATTGCTTTGGGTCTAAGCCTCCAACATGGAACTCTAACCCACAAACCTCTGTTGCTGAGGAAAGAGAGCAGCCAATTGACAATGTCAGGGTTTACACCCCACATCAACTCCTCACTGTATTCATCGACAGCTTATCCTTCTGTTTCTTTCTCCTTCATATGTTTACCTAGCTTCCCCTATGCTTACACTGTCCTGACAAAGATCCATGGCTTTCAAAGTGAGAGGCACATTGCCCAAGTCAAGCCATAAAATCAGCAAAGTGGAGTCTCCACTGATCCCCTGTATCAGTCAGTAATATAATCATAGGCTCACTTTAGGTGTTATACACGAGAATGCTAGTTTATATTAGTCTGGATCAAGGCGTCTGAGAGATGATCTTATGTATCTGATAATTAAGAAAATGGAAATGACTGATCCTTCTATATAATTATGCGAGTGGGACATGGGTTCAAACTAGTTAAAGGTAGCTTCACCACTAGCTTTACTAGAAGATTCTTTACAGACCAGATATTTGACTCCTGAACAGAATCCAGGGAACAGTGGAAGCAAAAACCATTGGACCTAACTGCTGCAACGATGGTGAAAGTAGAGGAGCTGCCTGGATGGATCAATTAAGGTATGCAGACCTCAATTCTAGGTAACAGGGAGACTTGCATTTTTGTAGTGCCCTTTCACAACCTCAGGACATCCCTAAGTGCTCTACAGCCAATAAAACACTGTTTTGAAGTGTAGTCACTGTCACAATGTAGGAAAATGGGGCAGAGTTTGAGCACAGCAGGTTCCCCCAAACAGCAATATAATCTCTGAATTGTTACGCACTGAAGGAGGCCATTTGGCCCAACATGCCTGCATAGGATCTACTCTCCAGTGCCAGTCTCCTGCCTTTTCCCCATTTCCCTGTCTGTTGTTAATGATGTCAGTTAGGGAATAAATATTGCTTAGTGGACTAGGACATGTCCCTTGCACTTCTTTGAAATTGTGTCAAGGTGTCTCTTCCATTTGAGAGTGCAGACAGTGGGGCCTTAGTTTATTTTATTCAAACATTGCCATTGCAGCTGTCTCTTGGTACTGTTTGAAACTGTTGACCTAAACGATTGGCTCAGATTTTTGGTGTGTGATATGAACTCACAAATGGGGGCCACAACCCCTGAGCTCCAGCTCACACATTTTGGAGACTGTGACCTCTTTGGAACTGTCTAATCTGAGATTTCCTCCCCTCAATTAACATAGAAGGTGGAGGCTAAAATCACCAAATCCTGTATAAAAACCAAAAGAACTGCGGATGCTGTAACTCAGGAACAAAAACAAAGTTGCTGGAAAAGCTCAGCAGGTCTGGCAGCATCAGTGGAGGACAAAACAGAGTTAATGTTTCGGGTCCGGTGACCCTTCCTCAGAACTGTTCTGAGGA
>JAHRHZ010000070.1:4827229-4840477 GCA_024137785.1 Ginglymostoma cirratum
GAAACGTCAGCTTTCCTGCTCCTCTGATGCTGCCTGGCCTGCTGTGTTCATCCAGCTCTACACCTTATTATCTCAGACTCCAGCGTCGGCAGTTCCTACTATCTCAGAAATTAAACAATACTGTCAGCTTGGAGTTGGATTATAAAAAGCATTGAGCTTCTACACAAAGAAAACAGCTTTACAGTAATAAGAGTAAATAAACATATGCAGAATAAATGGAAAGAGAACTAATACCTTGAACAACTCAGTGTCAAAGTTGGCTTAATCAGACAGAGGATTGGAGATTAGAGAAAGTAATTCTTATAAAAGAGAATTGTCTCAAAATGAAACGCTAAGTATGAAGCTGAAAAAATTAATACACTATTCTGTGGTCGTATAATTGATAACAGAGTAAATTGCTAAAATATCAAAGGAAGTACAGATTATTTTGATAAAATTGTCAAAACTTTTGACAACAAAGTGTGGGGCTGGAGGATCACAGCAGGCCAGGCAGCATCAGAGGATCAGGAAAGCTGACGTTGCAGGTCGGGACGTCCCTCCTGTTCCTCTGGTGCTGCCTGACTGCTGTGTTCCTCCAGCTCCACACTGTGTTATCTCTGACTCCAGCATCAGCAGTTCTTGCTGTTTCAAAGCTTTTGACAATCACTTTAATCTGTGAAGAAGTAAAACTCTTGAACAAGCAAGATTGAACCAAAGAGTTACGCTTCTTGGAAATTCATGGCTCATTTCATTAATAATCTCTATAGATTAGTGGAGAATTGTGACCGTGGAGCTTTGAAATCAGAATTCATAAGAGACAGAATTGAAGTTGGAATTATTGATGAGGCTTGTTAGATTTCCAGCAATGGAAGGAAGATTTAACTTTGGAGAAAGCTGTTCAAATCGAACTGAATGCAGAGATCAGAAAAACTCTCAGACAGATTGAAGCATCATTTGTTTTCAGATTAATCCTCTCTCGTTTGTGGTTATGGCTTCAGAATTCCTGCACTTTTCAAAAACCTTATCGAAAGTAAGTCTTTCCTCTCTTAGCAGATGTCTGCTCATGGTGCGATTTCTTATTCCAAGATGATAGATCAGATTATTGTCCAGTGATCAATATTATACTGATCAATACTATCCCTCTCTGCTGAGATCTGATGCATGACCTCATACTGTTTATAAGGAATATTAGTGGAGGACTCAACATGGATTTTCGTGCCCGCAAAATTTCTCCAGTTTGGCTTTTCTACTCTTCAGTGAGCTTTGGGTTACGATACATCAGTGGCACTTTTCCCCTAGCACTGAAATTGGAGCTACTGCCTTTATTTGTTCAGGTTTCTTACTTAAGTCTGTAGTTATTTCGTAGTTTTGTCGCGGAGACTGGAAGAAATCCCAAGTTTGTCCCATATCGTCTTTCATTTCCGCAGCACTACAAGCTGAACAATTCACAGCCATCCTGACATAGTCGTTATTTCAAAATTGTAAACCACTATTGTCATTCTTCCTTGCTGCTTCTTACAGTAACTAGCTCTCTTACAATGCTGAAAATCCACAATAGCTGGATATTCTTACACCATGTTTCACACAACATGTTTTAGTGGCTACTGCTCCGAAACTCATGACAACTTACAGCAGAGGTCATATGGCTATGGTGAGCAACAATTCTACAATGTACAATGTGTTTCTCCAACAGTCATGGTGTCATTCAACAATGGAATGCTGCTTTGATATCAAGTGTCATTTTGGAGCTCAGTGCTTACCCTCAAAAAGCTGAATATATGTTCAGCAGCATCAAGGATCCCACCATTGCTATTTAAAGTGGTCATCTACAACTTATAGGTTAGTGGCTGATTTCTGCTGGCTATTGTGCTGAAATGTTTGCTTGTTTATAGAAAACTTCAGAGTTGCTGAAATCTACAGGGATTTGCATTGTACACAATGAAGGACTTTGTTCCGACTTCCAGGATTTTGCACAAGCCATTTGCTCCCAGGCATGAGTACAGCACGGTGTAAAATTCCCCTTGGAAATTCTCATGCTCAGTGTGAGGCAAACTGCTTCATGTTGCCTAATTTTATGATTCAATAGGTAGATTGACATCAACTTTATCATCAGTAAATTTTTTGTTAAGTAGCCATAATTATTTCAAAACTTTCCAAGTTCTTGATTTGCAGTGTCAGGGAGTGTGGGAGGTTACGCTGTAGCTGACATAAACTTCTATGTTTTTCCAAATATTTGGTTTCCTACAATAGGCCTAACGCCAGTAGGAGGCCTGAGGAAGGAGCACACAGCATTAGGCAGCGTATCCAAAATCCTCGAACCTATTCCACAAACATGACAACTGAGCGAAATGTTCTCACGTAAATTCCTCATGTACGTAAAGTGTGCCTCTAAACCCTCCACTCTGATTTCATGGGTACTTGTGGCCCCTCTGAAATTTTCTCCAGACTCCTCGTAATTGTGCTGTGAGGATTAAATTTCTTCGGCTGCTTGCCTGCTCATTCCACCAACCTGCCTGTGCTCCTTTCAAGATTAAAATGATCCTCTAGAATACCTCAAATTTTCAGATTGCCCACGGATTTTCAAACTGTGCCATGCACGCCCCAGTCTAGGTCATTGACGTAGGTCAAGGAAGGTTTGATTCTCGCACTGACTTTGGACAATGCTACTGCATACCAAGACTTAGTAAGAACTGCAGATGCTGGAGGCAGAGGTAACATAGTATTTTCTGAAGAAGTGTCCTGACCCGAAACATCAACTTTCCTGCACCTCTGATGCTGCCTGGCCTGCTGTGTTCGTCCTGCTCCACACTGCGTTATATCTGCTACTGTATATGAATCTGGGGAAGAGGGAAGCCATGAAAGGGTTTAAAGAGCCAGTGTGAGAATGTTAGATTGACGATACAGGAGATGAGGCCATGAGTCAATGTACTTTAGCGCACATTGGTGATTTGGGTGCACGGGACTTGATGCTAAACTCTTGTAATTACTTCCCGAACGTTGTGAGCATTTCCCAAAAGTTCATACCTTTCTGCCATAAAGAATGCTGCCTTCTCAGATTTTCATTCTGATTCCTTTGTGAGTGGCAGTTTTTTGACTTAAACATTGTAAAACATATATTACACACAGCATCGACTCAAGTAGCTTTGATGCTGTGCAGCCTTCCTGCCTGTGTTCTGTATCATTAGTGAGTGTCTCATGAAAGCGCTCAAAATCCTCCCAAGTTCTCCCTAGTGATACTGAACATGCCACAACTTGTTCTTTTTATACCTGTGCCAATTTCTGAAACAGAAATCAAACCGCCACTGCAAAAAATGGAAAGTAGATACAGAAAGTGCTAAAAACACACTGAAAACTGGTTATAGTTGAAGGAACAAAGGATTTTGTAACCCACAGAAAAGCCCTGATCAGAACTGAAACAAAATAAGCACAGTTTACAAGGAACTTTGGAGGAAAACACACACAGACATGGACTCAAAACAGAAACAAACAGGCAAGTACAGGCACACACAAACATAAATTACAAAAAATCAGACACAGACACACTTTCAAACCAATACACACACTCACAAACACGTGGGGCTATGAATACACTCAGAAATACATAAGTACACTTGTTGGTACACCAACAGACAGACACACACACACTCAAACTTACACAAACGTACTCTCAATCAAAGAGACACACACAGACACAAACGTACTGCCTGACTATCAGATGCTTACAAGTAGACAGAAACACAGGGCTGGGGTTTTTCTTCTTCACTGTTTCCAAGCCCTGAGTCTGTTTCTGGGGCAACCCGTCACTCTCTGGGATGTTTATGCGGGTGAAGCACACCTTGAATGCCTCAATTGAACCTGCCTCCACTACATTTCCAGGCAGTGCATTCCAGACCTTAACCACTCACTGTGTAGAGGAATTTTTTCTCATGTCAGTCTTGCTTATTTTGCAACATTCCATTTGCCATTTAATTACTTCTTGTGATTGTCCATTAGTTGTATGGGTGTACCCGAATCCCGCTGTTCTTCAATACTCACTTGTTTCTCACCTTTATGGAAATATCCTTGTTTATCTTTCTTGGTTCCAACTCACATTTTCCGCACAATGAATTCCCTTTTGTTACAGTTTTTGCTTGTTCAATTAGGCCTGTCCCTGTTGTTTTGTAACTTCCGCTGCTATCCACACAACTTCCTGTGTTACTTAAGCAAGTGTAATTTGGAAGCTTCACATTATGACTTTCTATCCAAACCATTAATATGCGTTGGAAAGCTATGACCCCAGAACAGATTCTTGGGGAGAATATCTTATTGTATCTCACCAACCACTCCTATTGTCCTGCCTCGCAGTTTGTCCAACCAAGATCAAAGGGTTGCCTCTAATTTTGTGTGTTTTAAGTTTTGCTAACTCTGAGATGTTGGTACTATTTCCATTGAGCAGAGAAGGCTAAGAAGAGATTTAACTAAGGATTTTAAAAGTATGAATGGTTAAGATATAGGAGCTAGGAAGATCTATTTCCTCCAGCTGGACAGTCTTTGATGAGAGAAATCATCAATTTGTCATTTGATGTTTTTCTTACTGAGAGGGTTGGTGGAACATGAATTGCTTAAGCACAGGGAATTAGTGAAGCAGAGATAATTTAATCTTTGAAGAGAAAATAGACAACTATTTGGAACCAAGGAAGACAGAGGCTTACAGGGTGATAGCCAGGCAATAGGATTAGTTTGGGATAATTCTTTATAGGGACATCTCATGCTTCATTGATGTGTGCATCTTTGTTCTGTTGTGAAAAGCTAAGCCTATTGGCTTCACTGATCTTTCTTTCATGTCTTCCTTAGTCATTGTAGACTTACTGCTGCTGTACAAAACCCATTTTAGCAACAGGAGGTGGCTAGTTAACCCTCTTGAGTCGGTTATGCCACTCAGCAAGATCGTGGCTGATCTAATATCTGACTCTATTTATCTGCTTCCATCCCATATCAATTTGTAATGGGCCTCTAACCGCAGATGGTGGTGTTGAGGAAGGGCAGTAAGCAGGGGCACAGTACCTCCAGGGAGGAAAAAGACCTCAACAAGAAAGAAAGAGATAGACAAAGTATTTCCTCAATAAGACACGAACTACAAGGCTTAAATTCATGTAAATGTATTGTGTTCTTAGATTAACCTTAACTTTATGTTGGTAAAGACCTGATGCCTGTAGAAAAAGAATCCGAAGGGTCTCGACCAGAAACGTCAGCCTTCCTGCTCCTCTGATGCTGCTTGGCCTGCTGTGTTCATCCAGCTCTACACCTTGTTATCTCATGATCTTTGGGCTGTCTGTGTGCTTGAATCTCATACTTTTAGCTAATAAAGATGTACCATTCACACTTTTAAATTAACAAGCGATTGAACTTCAGTTGTCACTTACAGTGGAGAGTTCCAAACGTGACTTTTGTGGTGCGGTGGGTAGCGTTTGCATCTCTGGGCCAGATACTCTGGGTTCAATTCACATCTCAGGACTAGATGGTGATGGAAGTTGCATTGAAATGTTGCCAAGCGGGTTGATTATCAAACTGGAAATCCTTCCAGTGTGTTGAGGGCAGGTGGTAAGAGAAGGAGGGTTTTCTGTTGAACCAGAACAATGAAATAGTTGCTCAAGCCTCCCCACGTTCAAAGACTCCACACACACTTTTAGCAAGCATTACCCTCATTCTGATGGGACTACTACACCCTTTTGCTGTTGATGGTTTCTTTTAGACACTTTTGGGTCTAAGAGTTGAACTGGAGAATGATTGGAAACACAGCTTGAATGATTAAACAGTGATTAAAAGTAGGAGAATTTCAAAAGAGAGTTGAATGGGGTACAAGCTAGGTACATACCCATGAGAAATAAATATGGAATATCCAAAGCCAGATGACTAATGATATTGATGAGAAAATAAGGAAGAAAAAGGAGGCATACAATGCGTACTAAACGAACAGTAGCAATAGAAATCAGGAAAAGTATCTCAAATGCAGAAGAGAGGCTAAGGCTAGAATAAGGAAAGCTAAGAAGAAGCATAAGGAAAGGACGGCAGGCTGTGCTAAAACAAACGGTAAAAATTTCTCCAGACGTATTATTAGTGACATATTAGTGAAGGATAAAGTGGGGCCCGTAAGGAACAAGCAGGGTAAGCTGCTCACTGAAGCAAAGGATATGGCAGAGCTGCTAAATGAATATTTCGCTTTTGTCATTCCCAAATTAGAAGATGGTGACAATGACCCCATTGAATTGTGGGTGCTCAGCAATTGAACAGTATAGAGATAGATAAAGAAGAGTTGCTGAAAAAGGCTGGCACTGCTCCAGGTAGAGAAGTTACAAGGATTAGATGGGATGCATCACAGATTGTTGAGAAGTGGAAGGGAGCAAATTGCAGAATCGTTGACAGAAATTTTCCAGCCTCTCTGAACACAGGATTTACTCGCATTGGGCTGGAGGATTGCAAATATGACACTGTTGTTTATGACAGGGGCAAAGGATAACCCAGGGAACTATATACCTGTCAGCTTGATATCAATAGTGAAGGAACTGATGGAGACTATACAATGGGATAAGGTAAATTTACACTTAGAGAAACATAAGTTAATGTTAGACAGTCTATATGACTTTGTCAAGGGCAGGTCATATTTGACAAATTTAATTGAGATCTTTGACAAGGTGACACAGGTAGTGGATGAGGGTAGCACTGTGAATATTGCATATTTGGCTTCTCAGAAAGTATTTGATGTGGTGCCACATGGCAGGTCGGTTAGCAAATTAGAAATGTTTGGTATTGATAGATTCTTGGCTAAACTTGGCTAAAAGGTAGGAAGCAGAGGGTAGGTGTAGATGGACATTTTTCAGATTGGAGACAAGTTAAAATTGGTGTTCCCCACGGTGTTGGGACTCTTGCTTTTTCTGACTTACATAAGCGATTTGGAGAATCGTGTTGGGGGCAAAATCTCTAAATTTGCAGATAATACTAAACTAGGGAGAATATTGAGTGATGAGGATGATGCTGAGGGACTTCAGAGGGATGTTGACAAGTTGGCCAATGCCAGGCAGACACCTGGCAGATGAATTTCAATGCAGAGAAATGTGAGGATAATGTGGTTTGGTAGGAGAAACACAGAGAAATAATACTCGCTCCATGGTACAATTTTGAGGGGCGTACAGGAGCGGAGAGACCTCAAGGTTCACATGCATGATTCTCTGAAGGTGGCCAGGTGAGTTAAAATTGTTGTGAAGAAGGCTTATAGGATCCTTGGGTTTACAAATAGGGGTGTAGAGTATAAAAGCAAGGAAGTAATGCTACACCTCTGTAAATCATTGGTCAGTCCATTTCTGGAGTATTGTGTGCAGTTCTGGTCATCTTATTTAAGGAGGGGTTTTACCAAGACCTGGAGAGAGTGCAAAGAAAATTTATTAGAATGATACCAGAATTGAGAGATTTTAGATGCAAGAAAAAATTACAGGAATAGGGATGATTCTTTTTGGAGCAGAGAAGATTAAGAGGTGAGGGTTTATGGAGGGGTTCAAAATTATGACCAATTTTGACAGGGTAAAGAAGGATATTCTATTTCCACAAGTTGGTACGTCAGTAACTAGGGGTCACAACTTCAAGATTGTCAGCAAGAGAGCTAGGAATGAGATGAAGAGAAACTTCTTTACTCAGAGAGTTGTTAAGATTTGGAATGTGCTGCCTGGGAAAATGGTAGAGATGGATTCTACTGGACGTTTCAAAAGAGAGCTCAATTTGTGTTTGAAAATGATGAATTTACAGGGCTGTGGAAATAGGGCTAGAGAGTGGGACTAGCTGGGTAGCTCTTTCAGGAGCCAGCGTAGACATGATGAGTCAAATAGCCTACTTCTGTACTGTAAAATTGTATAATTATATGTGTTTCCCAATTTCAAACCTGAGAGGCCTGGCTGTACATTTGAGACTCTGCTCCATAGTCTTAAACTTCTTGCTCAGTGGAACTATTGCAGTTTATCCAAATTAGAACAGTTCCTACAAGCTACCTTCCCTCTCATTTTTGCTGCTACTCCAAAGTCCATCTACAGCAGTGTCTTTGTAAGTTGAAGTCAGTGGGTTCATCTGCTAAAAAATTTACAGGGAGCCTCTGTGTAGAAGAGAACATTGCCTACAACCCATCATTATGGAAGGAATCTCACCTAAACATCCAGTGGGGGCATTGATCACACACAATCTGCAAGCCCCCAAAACGATTGGTTTTAGACGACCCATCCTGATGAAGGAATCCATTTGGCCCATTGTGATCATGTCAGCCTTTTAAAAGAATTATCCAGTTAGCTGCACTCCTGATCACTTTCCCATGTCCCTGCAAGTTTTTCAGCATATTCCTTTCTAATAGTTTCTATTGAATCTGTTTCCACCTTTTTACAGGGTATGCATTTTAAATCAAAACAACATACTATGTTAAAATAAAAAAAAACTCTTCATCTCCATTCTGGTATTTTTGGCAATTATCTTAAGGCTGTACATGATGGAGCCAAAGCTGAAGGCCAAAATTGAGCTGATTGGCTGATTCACCTGGTCTGGACCAAACAATATGCCAATTCACCTCTGCCACTGAGGATAGCAACCCAAACACTTTGGCAGCCTTCCCCATTTCAACGCTCTTGCATTTAACTCCCACAACAAGATTTGTCTTAACTTGTCAAGCAATCTTTCTCAATTGTAGCAATAACTTAAGGAGTGATTGTGGTCTGTTTTAGAAAAAAAACCCACACACACTATTTCCCTATTTTAAGCATTGCGTTGGATTAAGCTATGGTTTACCTGAAGCAAAAAGAAACAAAAAGACGTCAAATGAAGCAATGAGTAATCCATCCATGTTTTAGATTGGATCCTGAGCCCTTTACAGTTCAGATTTTAGGAAAGTTAGGAACAGGTATAGGCCATTCAGCCCTTTGTACCATTTTATTAAATTGTATTTTATCTGTACCTCAATTCCATTTACTGTTGCATTGCCAACACTCCATGACTGGCCTGGAGTCTCAGGAACTGAGGATTAAACTGCAGGGCACTGCTTTGATTTAATTTGATTTATTATCGTCACATGTACTGAGAGACAGTGAGAAATATTGTTTTGCTTGCTATCCAGGCAAATCATTACCTTACATCAGTACACTAAGAGAATAGTACAGAATGCAGATTATAGTGTTACAGCTACAGAGAAGGTGTAGAGAAAGATCAACTTTAATGTATCAGAGGTCTATCCAAAAGTCGTGTCCGTGCTGATTGGTAGAGATTTGACTACACTTATTTCCATTTTCCTGCTCTTAGCCCTATGCTCTGGGGCTATGGTAAAGCAAATTAATATCTAAATGCTGTTTAAATATTCAAAGTTTCTTATTCAAACGCCCTTCCAGGCAGTGAGTTCCAGATTCTCGTCACCATCTGAGTGAAAACATTTCACCTCAACTTCCCTCTTAGCCTTCTACCTGTTACCTTAAATCTGTGCCCCCTTGTTAATTCCCATATAATGAAGGAAAAGGTGCCTTCCTATTCACCCTAACTATGCTCATTATGACCTTATATACTTCTATCAGGTTCCTTTCAACCTTTGCTGCTCCGAGTAAAACAACCCCAGCCTATCCAATCTTTCCTTATAGCTTAGACCCTCCAGCCCAGGCAGTATCCTAGTGAATCTCCTCTGCATGCTCTCTAGTGCAGTCACATCCTTCGTATAATGTGGTGACCAGAACCGCACACAGTATGCCAGTTGTGGCCCAATCAACAGGTTATACGGTTCCAACATAACCTCCCTGCTCTTGTATTTTGATCCTTAGCTAATAAAGACTAGTATGTCATATGCCTTCTTAGCCACCTCATCTACCTGCCCTGCTGCCGTCTGGGATCTGTGGATATGCACATCAAGGTCCCTCTGATTTTCAGTAGTTTACAGCATCCTACCATTTGTAGTGTACTCCTTTGTCTTCTTGATCTTAGGTGTATTACCTCATACTTTTCTGGGTTGAATTCCTTGTTACCCTTATCCAGTTTGCAACTATCCTCCTCACTATTTACCACTCGACCAATTTTCATGTCATCAATTAACTTCTTGGTCATATTCCCTACACTTAAGTGAAAATCATTAATGTACACCACAAGCAGCAAGGGCCCCAGCACCAGGCCTTGCGGAATCCCATCGGAAACAGACTTCCAGGCACAGATACATCCCATTACCCTCAACCTCTGCGTCCTGGCTCTTAGCCAATTTTGTATCCAGCGCACCACTTTGCCTTGGATCCCATGGCCGCTTAACTTCTTGATCAGTCTGTGATGAGGGACCTTATTGAAAGCCCTGCTGAAATCCAAGTAGACCACATCAAATGCATGACCCTCATCAACATGCCTGGTTACCTCCTGAAAAAAAATGATCAAATTTGTAAAATATGACCTTCCTTTAACAAATCCATGTGGACTATCCCTGATTAATCTGTCACTCTCAAAAATTACCCACATTACCTCTATGGTCCCTAAGGGGCCCTACTCTATCCATAGTTATTTTCTTGCTTTTTATATGTTTATAAAGACCCTCTTGGTCTGAACGAAGAAGCCAATGTAGCCCGGATTGCCTTTGAACTGCTGCCCAGACCAAGGTGACTATGAGTAAAAATTTTGTTCTCCTCCCCTGCCTAGCCCCACCAACGTCTGTATCACAGGAGAAAAGCTTGTTATATTTCGCATGTCATCTAAGTTTTGGATCATGGGTGTAAAATTAAGTGGCTATATTTGATCTGGCCATTGAAGACGAAAGTTGAACGGCTACCTACAGAGAGATAGTCTAGGTTGGACATGGGTTAATTAGCACTGAATTAATGTAGACATTTGTCTACTCTAGCAACAACTATACTAAACCACCTATTAACTCAAAATCAGAAAAAAAATAAGCTTTCCCTATTGCATTGTGTGTGTTTTTATTTATATTATTTAAGATAGGTTAGTAATGTTTTGTTGGGTTTTATTCAAAGCATTAAAACTGGCATGAAGCTGTTATATACATGCCATTAACGTTGTAAGTTGCCAGAAATTTTTCTGGTCAATATTTAACCTGGGATTTTTGCAGCGACTGCAAGAGTAGAGCGTGTTTTATAATTTTGTAATGTTTTGTATAATTTTTTAATGTTTTCTGAAGAAGAGTCTCGTCCCAAACCGTCAGCCTTCCTGCTCCTCTGATGCTGCTTGGCCTGCTGTGTTCATCCAGCTCTACACCTGGTTGTCTTGTGTTTTATAATGTTGTGTTCTGCACTTGGGAGAAAAGCTGATTGTTTGCTCGGGAAGAGAAAGTGAATTTCCTTTCTGATTCTGGTATCAGTGCAAAGGTTGGAGCAAACTGGCTCACAAACATGTTACTCTTGTATTTGCAGGATTTACAACGAATCATGTGGCCTGGTCTCTGTGCAGGGAGGACCCAAAATATGTTGCACCTTAGATGATATCCCATTGGTCAGGTAAGAGGCTGCTACTCACCAATGCCAGTGTTTTGTTGAATTGTACAGTACAGAAGGAAATTGTTCTGCCCATTTTGTGTGTGCTGACTCTTTGATTGAAGTATCCAATTAGACCGTCTCCACTGCTGTTTTTCCACTGCCATGCAAATTTCTTCTTCTGACATGTTCTCTGTGGGCCACATTTAGGTAACTGGCCTGTTTTGGGTTATAATGTAATTTGACTGCACAGACCGCCAGATGGCAACTCTCAATGATTCTAAGGGTGCAGAAGAGATTTACCAGGATGTTACCGAGTCTAAGGGTTTGAGTCATAAGAAGAGGCTGGAATAGGCTGGGACTTTTCAGTCCAAACCTAGAGGTTTAAGGTGAGAGGGGAGTGATTTAAAAGGAAGCTGAGAGGCAGCTTTCTCCTGCAGAGGGTGGTGTGTATGTGGAACAAGCTGCCATAAAAGTTGTAGGGGCGAGTGCAGTTACAACGTTTAAAAGACATTTGGACAGGTGCATGAACAGAAAAGATTCGGAGAGATACGGGTCAAACACAGGAAAATAGGACTATTTCAGTTTAGGAAACATGGTCTGTTTGGACGAGTTGGACTGGAGGGTCTGCTTCTGTGCTGCAAGACTCTATGACTGCATGTTCTTGGAACAGTTCCCATTAAAGATTTCACAACTTAAGGTCAATGTTATCCAGGTCTAACTGATCAGCATCTTGCAACAGCCTGATTGATTAATATGTAGGCAAGCATTTGTCTAGCTTTCATCTGCAATGTAACAAGACAATATCGGGTATTTGTCCAATCATTTTCAGTCATTTTCTTCTACTTGTGCTTTAGTGTGTCCCGTGTTGTTTCCTGCTAATTATTAATCCAGTACTTGTTCAGTAGATCTCTGTAATTATTCATCAATAACCAGTACTTGTCTGGTAGATCACTGTAATCATTGTCTAAATACTCAGTACTTATCCAGTAGATCAATGCAATTATTATTCAATCCCCAGTATTTGTCTAGTAGATCACTGTAATTATGGCATAAGTAGCCAGTACTTGTCCAATAGATCACTGCTAATCAATACCACATACTTGTCCAGTCTGTTTAATCAATAACTGGCACTTGTCCAGTAGATCACTGGTTTTTATTTCGTCAATACTCAGTACTTGTCCAGTAGATCACTAATTACCCAGTACATGTTCGATGGTTCATTGGCAAAGATCATTAGATGTAGGAGCAGAAGTAGGCCTTTCAGCCCATTGAGTCTGCTCCACCAGGCAATGAGATCAGGGCCGTTGTGATAATCCTCGACTTCACTTTCCTGCCTTTTCCCCATAACACTTTCGGTTTAAAACTTGGTTGATCTCAGCCTTGCTATAAAGCAGCACACTAACTGTGGGGTAAAAGCACTGTAATAAGTGCAGACTGTTGAGAAACGCACTCTTCCAGCTCCAGGGACTGAGCATAAACCAAGACAGCTGGGAGGAAAGGCCACAATCTCAGACAGGCTTTGGGCAGTCTCCAACCATGCTCCAAGTGGATTTAATTTGACATCTGAGGCAGTAGGCATTTAGAAGGCTGCAGGCTAATCCGACTGACACTCTGGTGGGGAAGGGGGCACTGAGGGTGCTGAAGCACATCAGGGTCAGGTATAGGTGGCCGGGTCAAACTGATTCTCTGTGCACAGACCAACTCTATGTGCACATGTGTTTATTTGAAATGCCATGTTTAAATTTTGTGGGCCATTGTATATGAATAGGGATAACAAGCATGGGGCTGGATGAACACAGCAGGTCAAGCAGCATCA
>JAHRHZ010000070.1:4840877-4897191 GCA_024137785.1 Ginglymostoma cirratum
CGGATTCTCCAGCATCTGCAGTACCTTTTATCTCGTATATGAATAGGGATTTTGTTTTAAATAACACCCTCATGTGACTGGAGACTAACTCTTGAGGCAGCTCACACGGAAGTGTTAGTGTCAGTGATTCAAGATTTACACTGATTAATGGGCACACATGGCTCCCAACATGACAGGACACAGTCCTGAGGTTCATTATAGATTAGACAGCATCAGGCGCTCTCTCTATGCTGCCCCAGAGATCAATGCCAGTGAGGTATACATGTCATGGGGTTGGCAACAGTCTGTGCCAGCAACCTGCTTCAACTTTAACCTTGGGAAAGCATCTGCGCCACAGCCCGTGTGAGCACACTGTCACTTTATACCAGCTTTAGATTTCTGATGCACTCTCACACCTGCTATTTTGTCAAAACCACAGCCTCAGTTTTGGGTAGGAGTCAACAGTGATTAGAGGAAACATTTATTATCGATCATCCAATATTCCGTCTCCCTGTAGGTTTGATCCAGTAAATGGAACACAGTATGCCCCTTTAACAGTATTACATTTGATTAATATATTTGCATAAATGTAAGAGACACCATCATTCCATGCAAGGATATTGCATACACAATACCTTTTATTACAGGGTTACAGTAACTTATAATCCGTTATACAGAACACAGTACAGGGTACTGTTTACAGGTACAGTATACATGATCCCAGACTACTGTACAGCGTGTCCTATTATAGCACTATATGTACATATTTTACAGGCAATATGCAATCTTCTGTAAATTTTTCAGGAAAGCTGATCTAGGACTGGGAATGCTGCGCCACTACTGAGAACCTGAAACACGAAATTAGAGCAAGTGCCAAATTTGTCAGTCAAGAACTTGACCAAGTTAATGTTTCAGGCATGGACCATTCCTGCCTGTAAACTGTACAGCACTATTCTGTATTGACAGAAGCTGACTGACCACTGGGACAGTCCTCTCCAGATTGAAAACATCCATAGATTTCTTTATGCACTCATTGCAGACTTGCGACATACTGAGCATATAAAACAGAGTAGGTCAAATAGTGGTCTCGTAGAGGGGGCTTGTTTTGAGAGAACTGTTGGATAGGAGGGTCCACACGGACCCTGCTAATAACCACACAGGATGCCAAATTAGTATTGCTTCAGCCATTTTAGAAATGTGTTTAGCACCCACTTTTAGAAACCCTGCTGTGGACCAATCAGATAAAGACCTGCACTCAAAGAATGCTGGGCCCAGTTAAGAGAAATGTGCGCTTGGTTGGGGTACCCACATGGCAACTCTGCCACTAAGTCTCACAAGCACCTTAATACCGTGATTAAGGAGGGCAACTTGCAGTCACGTAGCACCTTTTAAAGTCAGCATAATGACCCAAGGCACTGTGTATGAAGGGATGTGGGGCATAGTCAAGAAGGAACTTTCCCCTTTAGCAGAGGGATTAACAACCAGGGGGCATAGATTTAAAGTAAAGAATAGATGGTTTAGAGAGGATTTAAGGAAAAATATTTTCACCCAGAGGGTGGTGGGTATCTGGAGCTCACTGTCTGAAAGTGTGGTAGAGGTGGGAACAATTAATGCTCGGTTCTGAGGAAGGGTCACCAGACCCGAAACGTTAACTCTGTTTTCTCCTTCACAGATGCTGCCAGAACCTGCTGAGCTTTTCCAGCAACTTTGTTTTTGTCCAGTCCTTGTTCAGTAGTTTATTGGTAATTGTTTAGGTAATGCCCAGCCATTCCTCAGTAGATCACTGATAATTATATTGTCAATGTCCAGTTGTTCAGTGGATTACTGATAATAATTTCGTCAATGGCACGATTTTTTCCCATGAGTTCACTGGTAAATGTTTCGTCAATGTACAGTACTTGACTGGTACATCTCTATGAAGTTTAGTAGTATTTCATACTTGGGTTCCTGATGCCTTGCTGAAATCACATAGAATTCAAGTTGGTGAAGGGTCTAGGCCCGAAACGTCAAGCTTTCCTGCTCCTATGATGCTGCTTGACCTGCAGTGTTCATCCAGCCCCACGCCTTGTTATCTTGGATTCTCCAGCATCTGCAGTACCTTTTATCTCTGATATCTTTGTTGTGTTTGATTAACATCAGGTTGCCATTGAATTGATATTTAGTCATTGCATGGGTCCTAGTTTCCATTCTACATCTGACCAATGGCTGACATCGAACCCCCAGTGATTAAGTTGTGAGGAAATTCATTGCCGTCTCTGAGAAGTAGCATCTGTGCTTCAAATACCCAGAATGGAAAAATTAACCATCTTATTTGTTTTGCTGTTTTTTTGTGGTTCGTAGACGTGGATTTCCAAATCCCTTTGTTTGTAGCTTTCTGCAGCCTTTCTCTATTTACATTTTCCCACATTATATCTGCCAAGTTTTTTTCACTCCCTTGCTTAACGTGTCTGTATCCCTGTGATGGTGAGTGTATAGCTAACTGATAAATGTTACTTGTTTAACACTTAGATAGCTGAAATATTTCTGCTCGTATCTGTAATGTGTGTACATATAGGTAGTTTCAGATGATTGTTTTCTGTAAGGGTGACATGTTGGGACAATAGATGTGTTGATGTTTGTTTAACAGTGTATAGTATTTGGTCTACATGCTGTTGAGATGTGCACACACCCAACCCATAATTGTTATAGATTTGGTTAACAGTTGGCACGCAGATCCTTGAGGAATTCTAATATGAGCAGGGTTCATTTGTGTGTTTTGATGCTGACTGGTGCAGTCAAGTTTCTCATCTGATATGTGAATTCAAAATAGTCGCTTGGTAGGACAGAATTTGAATATTGACGCAAAAATGCACAACTTGTCAAAATTGGTCACCTTGAAGTCATCAGGACAATCCACAAGAAATATCAGAAGGTTTTTATACCGCATAGAGGAGAGTTCAGATTGGTTGACTCTGCCAGGTAGTGGTGTTGCTGTGAAGAATGCACCAACTAATGAGAAACACCTAAACGCAGGCAGCATCCTACCCCTTGCCTTTTCCCAGTGTGTAGATGATATAATTGAATTTGCAACTGCAAGTAAGAGTGTTTGAATACACCAGTTCTGAGGAAGCGTCACCGGACCCAAAACGTTAGCTCTGATTTTTTTCTTCACACATGCTGCCAGACCTGCTGAGCTTTTTCAGCAACTTCTGTTTTTGTGGGGGATAATGGCTATCCTGATCGGATCAGTTCTTGTTGTGTATCATACAAACTCATGAACAGGCATAAGACTGTCAGTTTTGGTCCTAGAATGTGCCCAGTATACCTCATATAACATGCATGATAAAAAAAAAATTAAAAAGGCTCAACAGTTAACTGTTGAGCATCATAAACTGGTGCATTCTCCATTGCAATATCACTACCATTTGAGGCATTGATCTCTCATGCAGTGTATATGGTGTCTTTTATTTATATCGGTATTCTTGAAACTGTCCTGATGATTGGAAGACGAAAAGCTTTGACAAAATATTTCTTTTCTCAGTAATACTCAATTCTTCCTAAATTTTAGCTTGTGTCCTGTCAAGATTTTGCTGGTATCATTCAGGTACAAGTCTGGGTTAAATAGGGCACATGTCTGGACTGTCTTGCACATTTCTGATAGAGTTAACTTGGGAATCAAAATATTCCCCCGAGTATTATTTTCTTTTACATGAACAGAGCAGAAGCTAAGGACTTACCAGATTAGCATAAGTTTTCTAGTCTTGCTGTTGGTGAGAACTGGATAGGCTTCCCATTTCATTCACACATAAGCATTACCAGTGCACTGATTGGAAGGTTGGTAGAATGAGATTCAATTGTAACTTCCAAAATGTCAGTGGATAAAGGGCCTTGATGAGGCCGTATCTAGCGTATCATAGAATCCTTATAGTGTGGAAGCAGGCCAATTCAGCCCATCGCGTCCATACTGACCTTCCCAAGAGCTTCCCATCCAGAGCCATCCCTGCTAACCCTATAATCCTACATTTCCTATGGCTAACCTACCTAGCCTGCACATCCCTGGGCCTGGACACTTTGGGCAATTTAACATGGCCAATCCACCCTAACCTGCGCATCTGTGTGGACTGTGGGAGGAACCTGGAACACTTGGAGGAAACCCACACACACACAGGGAGAATGTGCACACTCCACACAGACAGGCACGTAGGTCTGGAATCTAATTAGGTCCCTGACACTGTGAGGCAGCAGTGCGAATCATTGAGCCACAGTGCTGCCCATACCTTGTACCTTTTGCTGCTTTATTTCTGAAAGGACACGATTGCATTCAAAGCAGTGCAGAGAAAATTCACTTGACTGATTGTGGGAATGAAGGGTTACGAGAAAACATCGGACTGTGGGCCTATAATGATTGGATTTTAGAGGAATCAGAGGTGATTTTATTGAAATTGATAAGATCCTGAGAAGATACGACAGGCACATTCCCTTTGTGTGATTGACTAGAAGTAGGGACTCAATTTAAAAACAAAGGATCTCCCATTTAAGACAGAGATGAGGAGAATTTAGTCTGTGGAACTCTCTTTCCCAGAGGCTGAGATGGATAAATTGCTGCGTGGTAGGGAAAATCAAGGTCTACGGGGAAAGTGCAGCAAATTGGACGTGAGGAGTTAAAATTGTATCAGAGATAAAAGGTACTGCAGATGCTGGAGAATCCGAGATAACAAGCATGGGGCTGGATGAACACAGCAGGTCAAGCAGCATCATAGGAGCAGGAAAACTTGACGTTTCGGGCCTAAACCCTTCATCAGAAAATGGACGTGAGGAGTGTCCACTTTTTGGATAGTGGACAGGCTCGAAGGGCCGAATGGCCTACCCCGTTCCTTTCTCTTATAGTCTTATAGACAGAGAACAGTGGATGCTGACTGATTGAATAAAGGCTAAGTTAGATCGATTCTTAATTGACAGGAGAGCTGAAGCGTTTTGGGGTGTAGAAAGGAGAGGTCAATCAGGTCAGCCAGAATTTTATTAAGTAGCAGAGAGGGACCAAATGGCCTACATTTGCTCCTACTTGGTAAGTTCCTCTGTAAATAGATGGAGAACAAACATAGGCAGAGTTACGGGGAAAGAAGAAGGAAGTGGCATGAACTAGCTATCTCTTTAAAAGAGATAGGCAGGTTTGATTGAATGACCTCCTTCCAGACAATATGATTCTGTGAAAACTGGGACTAATTTTCTTCAAACTTGCGAGTTGTGCAATGTGAGCCTCTGAACTCTGAGACTGCCTGTATGGAATAAAGGGTTAATATTAAATATGTAACCAGTGGCCAAGTCAGTGATGGTACATGATAGAGAGACTCTGAGGAGAGTTGATTTGATTCCAGGAAGCTCTGTCAAGCCATGTAGACTACCTGACCTCCTCCACGGTTTCAGAGGGTGGATTTTCCCTCTTTTCTAGGGCTAGAGTAACCTTCCCAACATAGAGATAACGCTGCAGCTGCAAGCATTTCTCAATTCATGTAAAAACAAAGGCCTCCCTGCCCTAAGCCCTCAGTTGCCCAGCCACTATTTTCCAGGAAGCCAGCACCCAGCAAATGAAACAAGAAATGAAAACAGAAATTGCTGGAAAAAGTCAGCAGGTCTGGCAGCATTTGTCGAGAGAAAGCAGAGTTAGTGTTTCGGGTCTAGTGATCCGCTGTTCTGAGGAAGGGTCACTGGCCCGAAATGTTAACTCTGATTTCTCACCACACATGCTGCTAGACCTGCTGAGTGTTTTCAGCAATTTCTATTTTTTGTTTCTGATTTCCAGTATCTGCAGTTCTTTCATTTTTATTTCTGTTAAATGAACCAAGAAGCTCTGTCATGATTATGTGATAGACGGCCTCATTACATGGTCACAGGAGTGAAAATCTGTTGAAAGTCTTTCAGTTTAATTCAGCAATCAAATTCTTGTAATGATTTAGTGAGGAGAAAGCAGGTGATATTGCAAATCCTCTTTCAGATTTCCTATCCAACTTTAATTGGACTGTTGGCTATTGGTGTTATACATACATAGAGAAATGAAAACAATTCTCAATGCCTCTGTTCTAACGTTCTGTGATCTTCTGGTTGTTTTATGATCTGCTTGATTTGATTTATTATTGCCACATGTACCAAGATACAGTGAAAAGTTTTGTTTTACGTGCTATCCAGGCAAATCGTACCTGACCTAAGTAAGCTTGAGGGAACTTTAAAAAGTTTTTAATCTCTCTGTATCTACCTCTCACTGTCACTCTCTCTCTCGTTCCCACTCAGTCATTCTCTTCCTTTGCTCTCCTCAATCCTTTTTTCTCATTTTCTCTCTGTCTCAGGCTGGAAATATATTGACCCAAGGGCTTTGGCTCTTTCAGACATTGAAATTCCTAAAATGCCCTTCAAAGAATGCTGAGCAGAATGAGAATTAGGTGAAAGTTCATGCAGCTGCTGGTTTTGTTTGCACAAGAAACGTCTGTGATGCCGTTTTCTCTCTCTCTCCTTCCCCCTACAGTAAGTGTGGTACCTTCCCTCCCGAGAGCTGCCTCTTCAGTCTGATCTGTAGCGTCGGGTCCTTCATGGGTAAGTCTCGCCCCTAGGCACAGCTGGAGCTGGGTGAGTGACCGTATTGCTCGCTCGACACTTTTCATGGTGTGAAAGCAATGTCGTGTTATCTTTTTGTTTTGGTGGTGATGTTCCATGAGCTGTAGCTGGGTTGGCTGGAGCTTAGCTGTTTCTGTACACATGTTCGTCCTCCATATCAGGCCATCAGCAGGATGTCTACCAAGGATTTACAGTAAACAGATAAGATCATCTTTTTCCCGATCGTTTTCCCACAGCCCAGACCAACTCGACTGCCAAGCTCGTCCTGAACATGAGTAAACAGGGAACTGAAACACAGGCTGGGATTTTGGCCCACTTAAAATCCACCCCCTAACAGAGTTAATGTCAAGTTCACTGTGCCCAGGGGATGGTTGAATCAGAGAGATTTACAGCACAGACAGAGACCATTTAGCCTATCTTGTTTGCACTGGTGAACCAGTCTCATCCTACTTGCTCTGTATCACATCAAGCACATTTCCAGGTCATTTTTAAGTGTTATGAGGGCCTCTGAACCCTTTCAGGCAATGAGATCCAGATTCCCACTGCCCATCTGGCTGAAAGGAATTTCCTTCAAACTGTCTCTGAACTCCTCTCTCTCACCCTAAATCCAAGCGACTGCTAATGGACCTTCCTACCAAGGCTGTGAATTGGCAATGTACGTCAGTAGAAATAAGAGAAGATTAGGGGAAAACATAACACATGTATCAGATATTTATAGTTAAATCTGTGTATAACAAAGGTGAGAGCAAGTGATATCACCAGTGGGATAATTTTTTTGTTATTCATTCATGGGACGAGGGCATCGTTGGCTAAACCAGCGTTAACTGCTTTTCCCTAACTACTCTGAAGATATTGGTGGTGAACCATCTTCCTTCATTGGCTTACTGACTGGTAGAGTTTAAAAGTTGACCATGTTGCTGTTGGTCTGGAGTCACTTGTAGGCCACACCAGGTAAGGATGGCAGATTTCCTTCTCTAAAAGGCATCAGTGAACCAGATAGGTTTTTATGACAATTGGCACAGGTTTCATGGCTTTCATTCTGAGACTATTTTTTTATATTCTAGATTTTAACTGAATTTAGTTTTGAATTCCTTATCTGCTCCAGTGGGATTTGAACTTGTGCCTCTGGATCATTAGTTGGGTACAAGAAGCAGTGTGTTGCGGTGCCCATTGCCCACTTATCACCATAGTTCCTGAAACCGGACTCTGATCTGACCAAAAGAGTTTCACTTTGTTGGCTATAACTGATTATTTATTGGGAGAACCAAAGGCATTGCCATTGGTGTCTGCCACAGACTCTGTTCCCCAGATATTGATGCCATCCCCTCTGTTGGTCCCTGTCTCAGTCTGAACAAGTTTCTGCACAACCCCAGTGTCTTGGAGTCATTGAGTTGTACAGCATGGAAACAGACCCTTTGGTCCGACTCCTCCATGCTGACCAGATATCCAAAATTAATCTAGTCCCATTTGCCATCATTTGGCCCACATTCTCAAACCCCCAACCCACCGCCACTCAAAAACTCATCCAGATGCACACCCCCCCAAATGATACAACTGCACCAGCCTCCACCACCCGCTCTGGCAGTCCACCTTACACAAGCACCAACTCCTGCCTGAAAAAGCTGTCGCTTAAGGCCCCTCCAAACCCCACTTCTCCCACCCCAATCCCACACCCTCTCTCCCCGGACTCCCCCACCTTGAGGAAAAGCCCACATCCACTCACCCCATACATGCTCCCCACAATTCTATAAACCTCCACGAGGTCACGCTGCAGCCTCCGATGCTCCAGGGAAACCAGCCCCAGACAACTCAGCAACCCAGACCACCCCCCGACAACCCCTGCCATCCCAAAACACAGCCCAAACCCTCCAGCCTATACCTGCAAATCCCCTGTGAACTGCTGCAAGTTGCACTGCACCCCTCCCACAGCAGGGAGACCAGAACTGAACACAGCACTTATTTGATCCCTGCCTGTCCCTCCAAACACACATCCCTTCCATATCTAAGACCACTTCCATGGCATCACCTGGTTCTGTCCCTGTGTCTCTGCAGCCTTCATTTTTGTTAACATTAGGCTTCACGATTCCGCCATCCTTCTCGCCAGCCTCCTGCTGTCCAGTAAACCCAGGCTCATCACCTGCAGCAAGTTAACTCTTGGCCCGTTACCCAATTGCCTGTCAACTGTCTAAGAGGCTAAAGCCAGGAGTGTGATGGAATATTCTCCACTTAAATTAATGAGTGTAATTCCAACAACACTTAAGAAGCTCAACACCATCCAGGACAAAGATACCCATTTGATTGGCACTTGATGCACCACCTTCACTACTCACTTCCTGCATCACTGGCATTCAGTGGCAGCAGTGTGTCCCATTGACAAGGCACACTGCAACAGTAAACTAGTTTCTTTGACATCACCTTCCAAACCCATAACTTCTATCACCTGGAAGGACAAGGGCAGTAGATACATGGGAACAGCATCACGTACAAGTTCCTCTCCCAGGCACATCCCATCCTGACTTGGAAATATCATGGTGACATGGTGGCTCAGCGGTTAGCACTGCTGCCTCACACCGCCAGGGACCCAGGTTCGATTTCACCCTCAGGCGACTGTCTGTGTGGAGTTTGCACATTCTCCCAGTGTTGGCGTGGGTTTCCTCTGGGTGCTCTGGTTTCCTCCCACAGTCCAAAGATGAGCAGGCTAGGTGGATTGGCCATGCTAAATTGCCTGTAGCGTTCAGGGATGTGTAGATTAGATGGGTTATAGGGGGATGGGTTTGGGTAGGTGCTCTGAGAGTTGGTGTGGACTTGTGGGGCTGAAGGGCCTGTTTCCACACTATAGGGATTCTATGGTATATTGTCGTTGCTTAAGTGTAACTGGGTCAAAATCTTGGAACTCCCTCCCTCAGGGCATTTTGAGTCAACCTGCAGCAGTTCAAAAAGACAGCTTGTCACCACCTTCTCAAGGGCAACTAGGGACAGCAATAAACACTGGCGCAGCCAGCAACACCCACATCATTGAATAGAATCCCTACAGTATGGAAGCAGGCTGTTCGGCCCATTGAGTCCATACTGACCCTCTGAAGAGCACCCCATCCCTGTAATCCTGCGTTTACCGTAGCTGATCCACCCAACCTGCACATCTTTGGAGTGTAGGAGGAAATTGGAGCACCCAGAGGAATCCCACATAGACAGTCGCCCAAAGTTGGAATCAACTCCAGGTCCCAGGCACTGTGAGGCAGCAGTACTAACCACTGAGCCATTGTGCTGTCCTCTAAAAGGAAATTCTGAAAACCCAAAGCTCAGCTGTGCAGATCATAACTTGTGCCCATTCCCATTCATGCATAATTCTCTGTCTAAACTGTGCAGCAATGTGAGCTTACAGCAACCTGGAGCTTTCATGCAGGCTGCACTCAAATTAGCAACACTCATATAAGGAAGGAATTAAATAAAATGTCACATGAGGTAAATTGTTCATTACGAAGTGTTTGCCTTGAGAAATGTAATATTAGCAATTGGCTCTGGGTCTGTGCATGTGGAAACTTGTCCACCATTTCTGGTAAGTTCTGTGGTCTTTGATGTTAAAAGCTGGAATGTTACTGAGGCTGAGAATGAGGGAGACTAGATTTGTTAAACAGAGTTGTGGTTCTCTTGTGGCTGGAGTTCAAAATACTCAGGGCACTGAGTGTGGCATTAACGTACTCTGTTAAAATCAAAGTCAATGGGAATCAGGGGGCTCTTCCATTATTTGGGGACAGTCCTAGCACAACCAATACCTCACCCCAGGACATTGCCACTGGAGTTCCTCAGTGTCCAAGGCCAAACCACCTTCGGCTGCTTCAGTGGTGACATTTCCTCCACCATAAAGTGGATTAGCCAAGCTAACTTGACTGGTTGTCTCCAGGGATGTGTAGGCTAGATGGGTTAGCCATGGTAAATACCATGTAAAGGTGGGGGAGTGGGTCTAGTTGGGATACTCTTTGGAGGATCCGTGCAGACTTAATGGGCCAAACAGCCTCTAACTGCACTGTAGGGATTCTATGATTACAGTGTGTGCAAACCCATGCATGACCTCTCAGATAATGGTGTATAACAAGGCCTTCCAGTGTAGGCTTGCCACAGTTCAAAATGCTGAGTGTTTGCAATAAAAAGAAAGAAAGAAAGAAAGCATTTTCTGAGGAGGGGTCCAGACCCGAAGCGTCGGTGATCCTGCTCCTCTGATGCTGCCTCGCATGCTGTGTTCACCCAGCTCTACACCTTGTTATCTCAGACTCGGCATCTGCAGTTCCTACTATCCCAAAGCTTGTCCTTTGCTGCTCTCTTGAGCTCTGATGCCCTGATCTTTGCTACAGGGCTGGAGGTGGGGGAAGGCATTAATAAGACAATAGGTGAAAAATTGTGACATCAGATTATCTAGTCAGGCTTGTTGCTGTACAGCCTCCGGAGGAGGGGATGGCCTAGTGGTATTATCACTAGACTGTTAGTCCAGAGACTGTGGGAACCTGGGTTCCAATCCCACCATAGCAGATGGTCCAATGTGAATTAAATAAAAATCTGGAATTAAGAGTCTAATGATGACCATGAAACCATTGTCAGGAAAGCCGACACGGTTCACTAATGTCTTTTAGAGAGGGAAACTGCCATCCCCACCTGGTCTGGCCTACATATGACTTGAGACCCACAGCAATGAGGTTGACTCTTACCTATCCTTGGGGCAATTAGAGACGGGCAATAAATGCTGGCCCAGCCAGCAATGCCCTTATCCAATGAATGAATTTTAAAAAAAGGTGCTGAATAGTATTAACAGCATCAATGCAGACTATTCAGTCCAAAAACATCCATCCTGGCCACACAAGGTAGTACACAATACACCAATGGGAAGTGTTGAATAGGTTTTCTTGGGGTGTTGGACTCACTAGCAAGGTCAGCATTTGTTGCCCATCCCTAATCATCCTTAAACTGAAGGGCATGCTTACCCATTTCAGAAGACGGTTGAGAGTCAACCACGTTGCCAAGGGTCTGGACTCACATGTAGGGCCAGACTGGGTAAGAAACAAAAGATTTTGTTTCGTAAAAGTCATTAGTGAATCAGATGGGGTTTGCTTGGTAAGTTCATGATCACTGAGACTAGCTTTATATTCCAGATTTATGAATTGAATTTAAATTCCACCAACTGCTTTGTGGGGATTTGAACCCATGTCTCCAATAACCTGGGTTACTAATCACTACACCATCATCTCCACTGTTTGGGTGATGGCTAGACTGCTGTTTAAAGAGTGCTTTGTTCCTGTTTATGTACACCTGCACATCCAAATGGCAAAACAAATACCTGTTAGATCAGCTACCCGCCACATTTTCCCAGCTACAATGCCCACAAACAACAAAAAAGTCCTTGGCAAGTGTTTGGAAAACTTTGACTTCTTTGCCAGGCCTAAGGTTGCTACTTTGAAAAACTTCCCTGCGTTTTTCCCTGTTTAGTGTGATCTGTAATTGATGATGCTCTGATAACTCTCCAAACTGTTACTCTCTGTGACACAATGCAAACTCAAGTCATATTACAGGCATTTCTGTTACTCGAGTAATATTATCAATATTTTAATGTCATGGGCTGCTTACTTGTAAAAACCGAAAGAACTGCGGATGCTGTAAATCAGAGACAAAATTAGAAATTGCTGGAAAAGCTCAGCAGTTCTGGCAGTATCTGTGGAGAGAAATCAGAGTTGACAAGACAAAAGATTGGAATGGAAATCCTGTCAGGGAGAGCAGCAGAACTTCTTCAAGGTGCGCATGCCTAGAAGAGAAGTGACTGTGAATTAATTACTAAATTACAGTTCCAAGGAACTCGACCTGAAACGTTAACTCTAATTTCTGTCCACAGATACTGCCAGAACTGCTGAGCTTTTCCAGCAATTTCTATTTTTGTGGCTGCTTACTTGCGTTGTTTTTGCAATTGGCTCATGGTTTACTCTGAACGACTGCAGGTATATGTAATGGTAATCTATCAAGATCAAGAAATTGAGGTTAGGGTGACATCTGGTATTATTGTCATGCTTCGAGGGTTCCTTGTCTGCCCTGAGTTTTATTATCCCAGATATTGGGCAATGATAACCTTGGTCATGGAGGCAAACATTTGCAGACAATATGAATTTGGGACTTTTGAAAGTATCCTGAGATTTGACAGCATAGAGCCAATTTAATGAGAGTGGGATTCCAAATTGTTGAGAGAATGGGAATGTAGAATTATGCCTTTGTGCTGAACCCTAACTGTCTCCCCACAGACAGTAAGTAACTCTGACACAGGCCTGTTCTGATGCATCGTACCAGCTCTGATTTATGAATAACCTATGATTATTCTCAGATTAATATCAGACTTTGTACAGTTCTTGGCTGCTGTTCCAATAATATAATGTAGCGCAAATAAAACTCAGAAACAAAGCTGAAGAAATATATCATTGCACATAGTTAACCCTTTAGTGTGACACTGCGTTAATCATGTATCATTATCCCCTATTGTAGCATCATTTGTTACGTACTTAGGCCTCTCTGTTGTGCAGTCATTATTGGGAGTTAGTAATATTTGGGATGACCTTTTGACAAGATACTAAACTCTGTCGTCTCAGATGAGTGACACCTCTTTAAAGGAGAGTAAGCGAGCTCTATTTATTCATTTTCCAGCACCTACAGGACCTGTTTTTTAAAATATCTCATTGCTGTTTATGGGAGGTCAATGTGGACAAATTGGATGCCGTATTTCCTACTTTGCAGCAATCTTCATTGTCCCTTAATTTGACGTTGTTGTGAGTTTCTGCTGAATGTCTTCATGAGACTGAACAGGGCGATTCCTGAGTCTCCGATCGCACCAAACAGCGAAGCACACTGGAGAGTTACATGATATGGCAACATTTGGCCTAGCAAAGAAGTCACAAAAGATCATGGGGCAGGATGTTCCAGCAGGCACTGGAATCTGCAGTGTTGGAATCGGTTTCTTTATTTTAAAACTTCCCTGCTGCGATTCTGCCTCATCATTAAGATTTTTGAACTTAAAACATTGATGCAAGTTGATGGACAAGTTGTTGCCATGTTGAGCGATTGTTAGCAAGGCCCTGCTACTCATTAGTGTCAATGCAGCTATACTTCAAGGTGAGATTCAGAGAGGTTTTTTTCGCAGTTTCTCTGTCCTCTGGAAAGTTGGCCATTTGAGAATTAAGAAATCAGGATCTGGGAACTGAGGTTGGAGGAAGGTGCAGATTCTAATCCATTGGAATTGATCTTGCAAGTGTTCTTTGTTACTGCTTGTGAAACTGGCCTAGTGTTTGATCGATGATCCTCCCATTGAATTTGGAGGATCTGACGGGTTGTGGGGGGTGGTGCGGTGGGGTGGTTGCAGGTGGCGGTCTTGTTGATGGAATGTCTCTGGTTCTTTTATATTGTCACTGATATACAGTTCAGGTCTCGCTTCAGTTCAGGAGTGTAGCGACAGCAACTGCTCTCCTGGTACAGAGTGGGAAATGCCTTTGTAGCTACATGCAGAATGTACATTGTAAATGCCTCTGGTGGTGAGTTTTGGTTCTGGCATGGAGCTGACTGAGGTTCAAGAATTTTCTACTTGGTGGTCTTTAATGCTGACACCAGAGGGCAGTTGATCTTTAATGAGGTGAAGAGCCATTGTCAGGTAAATGTACCCCATGCTACAGTATGTGCAGTCATACAGACTTGCTTGATCTGGATTTTGAAGATGTCTGTATCAAATTCCCCACTCAAGACATCATGAAGCAGTTGCAGGACTCTGACGACCTTTTTTCAACGTCCAAATCTTTAGAGCACAATCGACAAACCTTGTGGTTTACTGAGTAGGCAGTTCAGGAGGATGCATGTCAGGAATTTTCCTGCTGTGGATTAGAGGGGAAGACATCAATAGTTTCCACAACATAGAGTCATACAGCATGGAAACAGACCCTTCGATCAAATCATCCCTGCTGACCAAGTTTCCCAAACTAAACTAGTCCCACTTGCCTGCGCTTGGCCCATATCCTCCTATTTCTTTCCTATCCGTGTACCTGTCCAAAAGTCTTTTCAATGTTGTAACTTAAATGAATAAACGGAGAATTAATTAAGGTTAGACGGAGACAGGTTATGGCTATTAATTAACTGATGTCTACATATATATGAAGGGAACAGCTGTGACTGTGGATACAGCTGCCAGACTTAGATAGCCAATAAATTCTCTGTACAAGGAAGTCAATGTCTCTTAGTTTTTATTTGAACAACCCAAAAGTGACATGGCAACTCAATGGTTAGCACTGTTCCCTCACAGCACCAGGGACCCGGGTTTGATTCCACCCTTGGGTAACTGTGTGGAGTTTGCACATTCTCTCCATGCCTTTTTTTAAAATTCATATTGTGGGATGTGGGCATCACTGGCTGACCAGCATTTATTGCCTCGCCCCTAATTGCCCTTGAGAAGGTGGTGGTGAGCTGCCTTCTTGCTTTGACACCTTGTAGCGATCGGTACAACTGAATGATTTGCTTAGCCATTTCAGAGGGCAATTGAGAGTCAACCACATTGACGTGGGCCTGGAGTCACATCTAGGCCAGACTAGGTAAGGATGGTAGATTTCCTTCCCTGAAGGATATTAGTGAGCCAGATGGGTTTTTCCTGACAATCAACAATGGTTTCATGGTCACCAGTAGATTCTAATCCCCACAGTTTTTTTAATTGGATTCAAATTCCACCATCTGCCATGGCAGGAGTTGAACTTGGGTCTCTAGAACATTATCTGAGTCGCTGGATTAATAGTCTAGCGATAATACCACTAGGCCATTGCCTTTTCTGCGTTTCCTCTGGGTGTTCCAGTTTCTTCCCACAGTTCAAAGATGTGCAGGTTAGGTGGATTAGCTGTGGGGAATGCTGGGTTACAGAGATGGGATAAGGGGTCAGTTTGGGTGGTATGCTTTTTGGAGCGTCAGTGTGGACTTGTTGGGCTGAATGGCCTGCTTACACATTGTCGGGATTCTATCATTCTAACCCTGGTTTGAATCCACTGACAGACATCACCCATTAGTTTGTGGTTTGTGAGAGCCTGGGCCTGAGAAGAACTCTATCCCATTAGGAGTGCAGATTGGAGAAGGAAGTAGCAGGACACCCAGGTCACAGTGCGTCCAGTCTTTCATCTCCCCAGTTTATTTTTTCTCTTCATTTATGGGATGTGGGTGTTGCTGGCTGGCCAGAATTTCTTGTCCATCCCTAGTTGCCTTTGAGAATGTGGTGATGAGCTGCCTTCTTAAACCACTGCAGTCCTCCTGCTGTAGGTTAATCCACAATGTCATTAGGGAGGGAATTCCAGGGTTTTGACCCAGCAACAGTGAAAGAACGGCGATATATTTCCAAGTCAGGGTGGTGAGTGGCTTGGAGGGGAACTTGGAGGTGGTGGTGTTCCCTTATGTCTGTTGCCCTTGTCCTTCGAGATGGAAGTGGTCGTGGGGTTGAAAGGTGCTGTCTGAGGATCATAGAACATTACAGCGCAGTACAGGCCCTTCGGCCCTCGATGTTGTGCCGACCTGTGAAACCAATCTGAAGCCCATCTAACCTACACTATTCCATTATCATCCATATGTTTATTCAATGACCATTTAAATGCCCTTAAAGTTGGCGAGTCTACTACTGTTGCAGGCAGGGCATTCCATGCCCATACTACTCTCTGAGTAAAGAACCTACCTCTGATATCTGTCTTATATCTATCACCCCTCAATTTAAAGCTATGTCCCCTCGTGCTAGCCATCACCATCCGAGGAAAAAAGCTCTCACTGTCCACCCTATCTATCTCCACTGATCATCTTGTATGTCTCTATTAAGTCACCTCTTAACCTTCTTCTCTCTAATGAAAACAGCCTCAAGTCCCTCAGCCTTTCCTCATAAGGCCTTCCCTCCATACCAGGCAACATCCTGGTAAGTCTCCTCTGCACCCTTTCCAATGCTTCCACATCCTTCCTATAATGCGGCGACCAGAACTGTACGCAATACTCCAAGTGTGGCCGCACCAGAGTTTTGTACAGCTGCAACATGACCTCACGGCTCCGAAACTCAATCCCTCTACCAATAAAACCTAACACACCGTACGTCTTCTTAACAACCCTATCAACCTGGGTGGCAACTTTCAGGGATCTATGCACATGGACACCGAGATCTCTCTGCTTGTCCACACTACCGAGAATCTTACCATTAGCCCTGTACTCTGTATTCCTGTTACTCCTTCCAAAGTGAATCACCTCACACTTTTCCGCATTAAACTCCATTTGCCACCTCTCAGCCCAGCTCTGCAGCTTATCTATGTTCCTCTGTAACCTGCAACATCCTTCTGCACTATCAACAACTCCACCGACTTTAGTGTCATCCGCAAATTTACTAACCCATCCTTCTACACCCTCATCCAGGTCATTTATAAAAATGACAAACAGCAGTGGCCCCAAAACAGATCCTTGGGGTAACCACTAGTAACTGAACTCCAGGATGAACATTTCCCATCAACCACCTCCCTCTGTCTTCTTACAGCTAGTCAATTTCTGATCCAAACCGCTAAATCACCCTCAATCCCACGCCTCTGTATTTTCTGCAATAGCCTACCGTGAGGAACCTTATCAAACCCTTTACTGAAATTCATATACACCACATCAACCGCTCTACCCTCATCCACCTGTTTGGTCACCTTCTCAAAGAACTCAATAAGGTTTTTGAGGCATGACCTAACCTTCACAAAACCGTGTTGACTATCCCTAATCAAATTATTCCTTTCTAGATGATTATAAATCCTATCTCTTATAATCCTTTCCAACACTTTTCCCGCAACTGAAGTAAGGCTCACTGGCCTATAATTACCAGGTTTGTCTCTACTCCCCTTCCTGAACAAGGGGACAACATTTGCTATCCTCCAGTCTTCTGGCACTATTCCTGTAGACAATGACGACATAAAGATCAAAGCCAAAGGCTCTGCAATCTCCTCCCTAGCTCCCCAGAGAATCCTAGGATAAATCCCATCCGGCCCTTTGGTGATTTCTGCAGTGCATCTTGTAGATAGTACACACTGCTACTACAGAGCGTTAGTGGTGGAGGGAATGGATGCTTGTGGGTGTAGTGCCAATCAAGGGGGCTGCTTTGTCCTGGATGGTGTCAAACTTCTTGAGTGTTGTTAGGGCTGCCTTCATCCAGGCAAGTCGCGTGTATTCCATCACACTCCTGACTTGTGCCTTGAAGGTGGTCAGGAGGTGAGTTACTCGCCACAGTATTCCTAGCTTTCGGCCTGCTCTTGTAGCCACTGTGTTTATGTGGTGAATCCAGTTGAATTTCTGGTCAATGTTGATAGTGGGGGATTCAGTGTTGGTAACTCCATTGAAAGTCAAGGGATGGTGGTTAGATTGTCTCTTGTTGGTGATGGTCACAGCCTGGCATTTGTGTGGCTTGAATGTCACTTGCCACTTGTCAGCCCAAGCCTGGATATTGTCCAGATCTCGTTGCATGTGAACATGGACTGCTTCAGCATGTGAGGAGTCATGAATGGTGCTGAACATTGTGCAATCGTTAGCGAACATCCCCACTTCTGACCTTATGATGGAGGGAAGATCATTGATGAAGCAGCTGAAGATGGTTGGGCCTAGGAATCTACCCTGAGGAACTCCTGCAGAGATGTCCTGGAGCTGGGATGATTGACCTCCAACAACCACAAGCATCTTCCTATGTGTTAGGTACGACTCCAACCACCGGAGAATTTGCCCCCTGATACCCATTGATTCCAGTTTTGCTAGGGTCACACTCGGTTGTGTACAGCCTTGATATCAAGAGCTGTCACTCTCACCTCACCTCTGGAATTCAGCTCTTTTGTCCATGTTTGAACCAAGGCTGTAAAGAGATCAGGAGCGGAGTGGCCCTGGCAGAACCCAAACTGGGCGTCACTGAGCAGGTGCTGCTTGATAGCACTGTTGATAACACCTTCCATCACTTTACTGATGATCGAGAGGAGACTGATGGGGTGGTAATTGGCCAGGTTGGATTTGTCCTGCTTTTGTATGTAGACATACTTGAGCAATTTTCCACATTGTCAGGTAGATGCCAGTGTTGTAACTGTACTGGAACAGCTTGGCTAAAGCAGCGGCAAGTTCTGGAGCACAAGTCTTCAGTACTAATGCTGCAATATTGTCAGGGCCCGTAGCCTTTGCAGTATCCAGTGTCTCCAGCTGTTTTGTGATGTCACGTGGAGTGAATTGAATTGGCTGAGGACTGGTATCTGTAATGTCTGGGTCCACTGAAGGAGGCCCAGACGGATCATCCATTCGGCACTTCTGGCTGAAGACTGCTGCAAACGCTTCAGCCTTATCTTTTTGCACTGATGTAGTGGGCTCCTCCATCATTGAGGATGGGGATACTTGTAGAGCCTCCTCCTCCAGTGAGTTGTTTAATTGTCCACCACCATTCACGACTGGATGTGGCAGGACTGCAGAGCTTAGATCTCATCCATTGGTTGTGGGATCGCTTAGCTCTATCACTTCCTGCTTTTGCTGTTTGGCATGCAGGTAGTCCTGTTTGGTGGCTTCCCTAGGTTGATACTTCATCTTCAGGTATACCTCGTGCTACTCCTGGCATGCCCTCCTGCACTCTCCATTGAACGAGGGTCGATCCCCAGGTTTGATGGTAATGGTTGAGTCGGGGTTATGCCGGGTCATGAGGTTACAGATTGAGCTGGAGTACAATTCTGCTGTTGTTGAGGGCTCACAGTGTCTCGTGGATGCCCAGACTTATCTTGCTAGATCTGTGCAAAGTCTGTCCCATTTAGCACGGTGATAGTGCCACACAACATGATGGAAATTATTCTCAATGTGAAGGCGGGACTTGGTCTCCACAAGGACTGTGCGATGGTCACTCTTACCAATACTGTCATGGACAGATACATCTGCAGCTGGCAGATTGGTAAGAATGAGATCAAGTATGTTTTTCTCTCTTGTTGGTTTCCTCGCCACCTGCCGCAGACCCAGTCTAGCAGCTATGTCCTTTAGGACCCGACCAGCTCGATCAGTTGTACTGCTGCTGAGCCACTCTTGGTGGTGGACATTGAAATCCCCCACCCAGAGTACATTTTATTCCCTTGCCGTCCTCAGTGCTTCCTCTAAGTGTTGTTCAATATTGAGGAGTACTGATTCATCAGCTAAGGGATGACTGTATGTGGTAATCAGCAGGAGGTTTCCTTGCCCATGTTTAACCTGAAGCCATGAGACTTCATGAGGTCTAGGGTCAATGTTGAGGACTCCTAGAGCAACTCTGCCTTCAAGCAGTGCATTTTATTGCATCTTTTCAGACAAAATGGTTCAATTTTCAGTTCTTGATGCTAAACATTCTGTCTATCCACATTTCAAAGGCTTTGAGACTATGGATAATTGGGTTGCCCTAGTCCAGGTGTTATAATATTTGGGAAATGTTGATCAGGTAAAACTTCTTGAGCAAATATTTCCTTGTACTCAGGGTTAAGGGAGTTTAATGAAGCCAGAAAGGGCAGCACGGTGGCTCAGTGGCTAGCACTGCTGCCTCACAGCGCCAGGGACCCGGGTTTGATTCCACTCTCAGGCGACTGTCTGTGTGGAGTTTGCATGTTCTCTCCCTGTCTGCGTGGGTTTCCTCCGGGTGCTGTGGTTTTCTCCCACAGCCCAAAGATGTGCAGACTGGGTGGATTGGCCAAGCTAAATTGCCCATGGTGTTCAGGGTGTGCAGGTTAGATGAAATGGGAAACGTAAGGTTGCAGGGGATGGGTCTGGGCAGGATACTCTTCGGAGAGTTGGTGTGAACTGAATGGGCTGAGTGGCCTGCTTCCACACTGTCGGGAATCTAAATGTATGTATCATGCATTTAGGAATGTGGAATTTCGGAGGAAGTGCAAGATAAATGGAACAATATTGATCTAGGCAATCAAGAAAGAAATCTTGGGAGTTGTAGTGGATACACCTCACAAAATGTCAAGTCATTGTCTACTTTCACAAAACAAAGAGGCTGTAGAGACAGAGGAATAGAGTGAAATTCAGTAGAAGTAATATTTTCATTATATAAATGTAGTCAGGTTCCCACTTGAGGACCATGTGTGGTTTCTAGACCAAAAAGACTACTGGGTTGTCATAAAAACCCATCTGGTACACTTAGTTTTCTTTAGGGGAGGAAATTTGCTGTCTTTATCTGGTCTGACCTACATGTAGTGGACTCCTAAATGTTTTCTGAAACGGCCTAGCAAGCCACTCAGTTGTATTCAAGAAGGTGGCTCATTACCACCTTCTTAAGTAGAGATTGACAGAAGTTATTGGCTTTACTAGGGAAGCCCATAGTCCATGAATTAATTCAAGAGAAAAAGCTATTGCTTTAGAATATTACAGAGAACAGGAAATGAAAAAAAGAACAAGCAATTATATAGTTCTGCTCATAACCTTTACAGCTAATGATGTTCTTTCTGAAAGGAAAATCACTTTTGCGAATATTATAATGGAAGTGATGAAGAGGAAATGAATAAAATGGAGTGGAGATAGGCTGGAACCCAGAGAGAGGAGAGAACCCAGGAGGAATGCGGGCAAGAGTGTAGAGGTGGACTGAAGGCACATTTTTAGCACTGAGCTACTAGGTAGTGGGCTAGAGCTATCTCTAATCTTTTACAGTCCTCAGATTTTGCTGTGCATGTTTGATGGTCCCCCAACAGGATCTCCATGTCTGAAAGAACCGGGAAGTTTTGTCAAATGTTGGTAATCTACTTCCAGTAAGTACAGAATTTGTTAATTTGATGATCTATGAGTCATCGATGCAGCTCCATCATAGAAGACGCCACTAAGAGAATAGAGGCCATTTAGGAACAGTCAGTACAATTTCTGAAGCAATAGGTCACAGCTCACAAACCAGCCAGAGGGAATAATGGAATTGGCTTTAGCTGTACAAATTGCTGATGCGTAAGTTTTTGCTGGTATTAGGATTCCAAGGGTGAATGACATTAATTGTCTAGATATGTATAATTCTGTCATGACCATTGCTTTGTCTCAATAATGACTGCACTTAAGACAAAGCTTATTTATCTGTGAGATAGTTTGAGCGATCCTGAGGTTGCGACAGGCGCTCTACAAATTCTAGATTCTGATTTAACAAAGCATTTGGTTCATCTGCCTTATCTCCTGTTTGGTACTGTGACATTTTTAAAAATTCATTCATGAGATGAGAGTGTCGCTGACTAGGTCAGCATTTATTGCCCATCCCTAATTACCCAGAGGGCAGCTAAGAGTCAACTACATTGCTGTGGGTCTGGAGTCACATGTAGGCCAGACCAGGTAGGGGCAACAGGTTTCCGTTCGGAAAGAGCATTAGTGAACCAGATGGATTTTTCTGCCTGTTCACAATAGTTTCACGGTCATTGTTAGAATCTTAAATCCAGAATGTTACTGATTTCTCATTCCACCATCTACCATGGCAGGATACAAAAATGGGCCCCAGAACGCTACCACCGTCTCTGGATTAAGAGGCTAGTGATAATCCCACTACGCCATTATCTCCTTCGCCTTCCATTTCCTTCAGTGAATAGTCATGGAACATTTCTCACATTTTCGAGTCTCTGTAAAGGAGCCAACTGTGACTTAACTTAGTGGTGAGAATGTACCTGTTCTTGCCCCTGATTGCCTGAGTGTAGCGACCTTTTGAAAATTTAAACAGAAGGCATTATATTGTTGGGAAAACCCAGCCGTCTGTCCATCCAGTTAAATTGATCACGTTGCTTTCATTGTACTTCCTCCTGTTCCAACTGCTCCCCATCTCCTGCAGTGCTCCCACTGCACCCCACCCACTAGAGCCACCACATTTGCTGCATATGCTCCAGAAAACCCATCGCAGTAATTTCCTGTTCAAATGCCACAATGGATCGCTGTCAAGCAATAAATAATGCATGTAGAAATTCAAAGCTTTCCAGTTTCTTACAGCACCTTTCTCAATCACTGGAGGTCTCTGAAAGCTCTTTAACGCCAATGAAATACATTTGAAGTATAGTCACTTTTGCAATGTAGGAAACACAGCAGCCCAAGGGCTCACAGCACGCTCGCACAGACAGCAACATGGTGATGACCAGAACTTTGTGGAGAGCCCCACCTCTGTTTGAAAGAGTGCCTTTGATTCCCTCCTCCTGAAAGTGCAGATTTAATCTCATCTGAAAATGAAAACGCCTCTGACAGTGCAGAACTCCCTCACCTGGCTGCATCAGTTTTGATTTTTGTGCTCAAGTCCTGGTTTGGGATTTGAGCCCCTTAACATTTTGAATCAGGTGAGAGTGCTACCTACTGAGTTGCAGAGTCGAAAGGCAAGTAATCTCAAGGAGACTTCAGGACTTGTTGCTGACAGAAGGAGTGCCCATGATATGGTTCAACAGACTGAGAATTCGTCTCTCAAATAAAAACAAAATACTGTGGATGCTGGAAATCTGAAATGAAAACAGAAAATGCTCAAGAAACTCAGCAGATCTGGCAACATCAGTAGAGAGAGAAAGAGGGTTAATGTCTTGAGTTTGATATGACTTTTCTTTTGAACTAGTTCTTCATTTCTGGATCAGAGTCATACCAGACTTGAAACGTTAATTTTTTTTTCTTGGAGCTTAGGAAGGTACAAAGATCTGAATGAGGAATAACAGCAGGCTACTCGACCCTTCAAGCCTGTTCTGTCATTCAATAATATCATGGCTGGTTTAATTTAGCCTTATCTCTACATTCCTGCATATTCCCAATAATCTTTCATCTTTCTTGGTAATCAAGAATCTATCTCCATTGGCCTTAAAAAAAATTTAACGATTCTGCATCTGCTGCCATTTGAGGGAGGGAATTCCAAAGATTCTCAATGCCTGTCTTAAATGGGTGACCTCTTATTTTTAAACTTTAGTTCTAGATACTCCCACAAGAGGAAACATCCTTTCCACATCTACCCAGTCAAGTCCACTCAGAATCTTTCTTCTGTGGAGCTCTTCCCCAGAGAACAGCTGGAGTTTGAGTCACTGAATACTTTTAAGGCTGAGTTAATAAATTCTTGGTTGATGGGGAGTCAAGGAGTATAGGGACAGCTGGGATAGTGGAGTTGAGACCTTCATTAAAACATCTGTGATCTTATAGAATGGCTCAAGCGGCTGCTCCCAATTTGGATGTTTGGAGGAGTTCTTGAGCAAAGCTACACAATGTTTGTTTTACTTCATAGTAAACAGCTGTCAGATGAGTAAAGGGTGGGTGGCACAAACAAGGAGCATTGGGTGGATGGATCCCTCCGTGATCCACTTTGACAGAAAAGAGGTTTTTATTTTTGTTTTTGGGTTCATTCCACCTTGTCTTCATCATGTGAGATGTTCCAGATAAACGACGGGGCAGCTGAAGTGACGCGTGTCTTTTTGTTTCAGTGATGTTGGTGGGTTTGTTACGTTACGCTCAGGTGATGGAGAGACACCAGAACTCCTTACTGAACACAGCAGCGCTGGTCACTTGCTGGATCTGTGCTGCAGGCCTCATCGTCGTGGGAAACTTCCAGGTAAGATTTAAGAAAAAACTTCTACCCTTAGAAATAAGTCTTGCCAACCCCTTTGATACTGCTTGCCTGTCCATTATTCTAAATAGGTGCTAACCCATTCACATCAAATAACTATGTGACGGCAGTGACTACACTTCAGGAGGCAACAGTAAGGAAGAAACGGCATTTACGTAGCACCTTTTACATTCCCATGATGTCCCCAAGTGCTTTCGGGTTGATGGGTGACTTTTCGTAGTGTAGTCTTTTGTTGGGGTGTAAGAAACATGACAGCGCATTTGCGCACAGCAGGATCCCACACAAAGCAAAGCAGCAAGTGATGGGACGATTATGTAAGCGAATCATAGAAAGCGTACGGCACTGAAAGAGGCTGTTTAGCTCATCATGTCTGCTTTGGCCAAGCTGCCTGATCCCACTCCCTGGCACTTGGTGTTTAAGCCCAGCAGTTTACAGTATTTAAGGCGCAGGTACAGACATCTTTTAAATAGGATGAGGGTTTCTGCCTCATGTACTTTCTTAGGAGGTGAGTTCCAGGCCCCTGTCATACCCTGGGTGAAAAAGCCTTTCCTCATCTTCCCTTTAATCTTCCTATCAATTATTTTAAATCTACGTTCCCTTAATCACAGACCTCTCTCTTAATGGAGATAACCAGGTGTAGAGCTGGGTGAACACAGCAGGCCAAGCAGCATCAGAGGAGCAGGAAAGCTGACATTTCGAGCCTAGACCCTTCTTCAGACCCGAAACGTCAGCTTTCCTGCTCCTCTGATGCTGCTTGACCTGCTGTGTTCATCCAGCTCTACACCTGGTTATCTCAGATTCTCCAGCATCTGCAGTTCCCACTATCTGTCTTAATGGAATAAGTTAAGGTCTTATCTGGAAAACAGCATCCCTGACAGTTCAGGACTCACTCAGTATGGCACCGGTGTCACACATTAGACAGTGCTGACTTTGAGAGACAGATGACATTTTAAGACACTCTGCAGTGCCCAGGGCGGTGAAAGCCTCTAGACAATGAATAGATTTTTCTTCATTAAGTCCACCAAGGAAACGCGATTGAAATTTAATGCCGACGAGTAAAAAACACTGCACAACATAAAGACAAAATAAAGAACATATTCCACAAGTGGTGTCACAATAGTTAAGAGGGAAAAGGACCAAAATGCTGAACGGATTTAGCACAAACATGGTAACCAGCAGAGCCTGATGAGCATGGTCATAGGAAGTAGATAATGATCAAACTGTACAGTGCTCTGGTCAGGCAGCACCTTCAATATTGCACCCAGTTTCAATTAGTGAGACACAAGGCAAATAGACATTCAACCATGAGGCTGATTCTCATTGTCAAAAGGTTGTTAGCAGGAAGATAGGTCATTGGCATGGGCAGTGAGATGAGTTGGGGGGGATTAATCGCAATTCAAAGAACAAAGAACAAAGAACAAAGAAAACTTACAGCCCAGGAACAGGCCCTTCGACCCTCCAAGCCTGTGCCGATCCAAATCCACTGTCTAAACCTATCGCCCAATTCCTAAGGATCTGTATCCCTCTGCTCCCCACCTACTCATGCATCTGTCCAGACGCACCTTAAATGAATCTACCGTGCCTGCCTCTACTACCTCTGCTGGCAACGCGTTCCAGGCACCTGCCACCCTCTGTGTAAAGTACTTTCCGCGTGTATCCCCTTTAAACTTTTCTCCTCTCACCTTGAACGCGTGACCCCTCGTTATTGAATCCCTCACCCTGGGAAAAAGCTTATCTCTATCAACCCTGTCTATACCCTTCATGATTTTGAAGACCTCAATCAAGTCCCCCCTCAATCTCCTTTTTTATAATGAAAGCAATCCTAACCTACTCAACCTCTCTTCATAGCTAGCACCTTCCATACCAGGCAACATCCTCGTAAACCTTCTCTGTACCGTCTCCAAAGCTTCCACATCCTTTTGGTAATGTGGCAACCAGAACTGTACACAGTATTCTAAATGCGGCCGAACCAAAGTCTTGTACAATTTTAACATGACCTGCCAGCTCTTATACTCAATACCCCGTCCGATGAAGGCAAGTATACCATATGCTTTCTTGACCACTCTATCCACCTGTGCAGCCACCTTCAGGGTACAATGGACCTGAACTCCCAGATCTCTCTGCTCATCAACTTTTCCCAAGGCTCTTCCGTTTACAGTATAGTTCGCTCTAGAATTAGACCTCCCAAAATGCATCACCTCACACTTGCCCGGATTGAACTCCATCTGCCACTTCTCTGCCCAACTCTCCAGTCTATCTATATTCTCCTGTATTCTTTGACAATCCCCTATGCTTTCTGCTACTCCCCCAATCTTCGTGTCATCTGCAAACTTACTGATCAGACCACTTATGCCCTCTTCCAGATCATTTATGTATATCACAAACAACAGTGGCCCCAGCACTGATCCCTGTGGAACACCACTGGTCACCTTTCTCCATTTCGAGAAACTCCCTTCAACTACTACCCTCTGTCTCCTGTTGCTCAACCAGTTCTTTATCCACCTAGCTAGAACACCCTGTACACCATGTGACTTCACTTTCTCCATTAGTTTACGATGGGGAACCTTATCAAACGCCTTACTAAAGTCCATGTAGATGACATCTACAGCCCTTCCTTCATCTATCAACTTGGTCACTTCCTCAAAGAACTCTATTAAGTTAGTAAGGCATGATCTCCCCTGCACAAAACCATGTTGCCTATCACTGATAAGCCCATTCCTTTCCAAATATAAATAGATTCTATCCCTCAGTACCTTCTCCAGCAACTTTCCCACTACTGACGTCAGGCTTACTGGTCTGTAGTTACCTGGAATATCCCTACTACCCTTCTTGTACAGGGGGACAACATTAGCAACTCTCCAGTCCTCCGGCACTTCACCTGTGTTTAAGGATGCTACAAAGATATCTGTCAGGGCCCCAGCTATTTCCTCTCTCGCCTCCCTCAGCATCCTGGGATAGATCCCATCCGGTCCTGGGGATTTGTCCACCTTAATATCCTTTAGCCTACCCAACACATCTTTCCTCCTTATGTCAACGTGATCCAGAGTAAACAAACTTCTATCTCTAATCTCAACATTCATCATGTCCCTCTCCTCAGTGAACACTGATGCAAAGTAATCATTGAGAATCTCACCCATTTTCTCAGGTTCGACACAAAACCGTCCTTCCTTATCCTTTAGTGGACCAACCCTTTCTCTAGTTACCCTCCTGCTTCTTACATATGAATAAAAGGCCTTGGGATTCTCCTTAATTCTGTTCGCTAAAGTTATTTCATGACCCCTTTTAGCCTGCTTGATTCCTCGTTTAAGATTGGTCCTACTCTCCCGATATTCCTCCAAGGACCGTTCTGTTCTTAGCTGCCTGGACCTTATGTACGCTTCCCTTTTCCTCTTGGCTAGTCGCACGATTTCTCCTGTCATCCACGGTTCACAAATCTTTCCTTTCCTATCCCTTGTTTTCAAAGGGACATGCCTATCCTGCACTATCTTCAACCTATCTTTGAAAGCCTCTCACATATCAAATGTGGACTTCCCTTCAAATAGCTGTCCCCAATCCACATTTCCCAGCTCCTGCCGAATTTTGATATAATTGGCCTTGGCCCAGTTTAGTATTCTTCCCTTAGGACCACTCTCATCTTTGTCTACGAGTATTCTAAAACTCACAGAATTGTGGTCACTATTCCCAAATAAATCCCCCACTGCAACTTCTACCACCTGGCCTGGCTCATTCCCCAACACTAGGTCCAATATGGCCCCTTCCCTAGTTGGACTATTGACATACTGCTCTAGAAAACTTTCCTGGATGCTCCTTACAAATTCTGCCCCATCCAGACCTCTGACACTAAGTGTATCCCAGTCATTGTTGGGAAAATTAAAATCTCCCATCACCACCACCCTGTTACCTCTACATCTTTCCATAATCTGTCGACCTATTTGTTCTTCTACCTCACGCTCACTGTTGGGAGGCCTGTAGTACAGCGCCAACAATGTAACTGCACCCTTCTTATTTCTCAGCTCTACCCATAATGCCTCACTGCTCAAGCCCTCCATAGTGCCCTCCTTTAGCACAGCCGTGATATCATCCCTGACCAGCAATGCAACTCCTCCCCCACTTTTACTTCCCTCCCTGAGAGTTATTGTCCCAGAGAAACAGTAGCTCCTCTCCAAGCTTTACTGCTGGTGAACCTTTGCTGTTCCGTTGCCAAATGGCACCCCCATTCTGTCTTTAACTAGTTTCTGCCTTAAAATGGCAGTCAGGGTCCACTTCCATGCCCAAAGGGAATCCATTACAAGTGGCACCAGTCACAATCTCTATTGGTAAAGGATTGGGAAGGTCACTGCCCTATCCTGAAGTTATTACCATCCGTTTTGGGTAAGGGAATCAAATTGGAACATAGAGACTGACCAATGTGCAGAGCAACTTCCAGTTTGAGTAATGGAGACAGAGCGCCTGCAATTATTCAAAGAACACAATTGTAAGCTGCAATTGTCATAAAGGGATGAACTCGGATAGCTCAGATGGACCCTGTGGATGTAGAAGGACATTCATTCTTAATGAGTAAATGAACTTGAGATCAGCTGTAATCTAGTTGAATGGTGCAATAGGCTCAAGGGACAGAATGGCCCACTGCTGTTCCTGTATCGCTGTGAATGGCTTCCATCTTCCATTGAGATGGTGTTATTTTGTAAAATGAGTTAAACCTTTTGTCAGGGAAACAGAAGAAGAAATACTATCCGAAAGCATTCAGTGTTTACACCCACTCTCTGGGCCAGAACGTGACTCAAATGGGCAGAGGGCCAGTTGTAAATCGATCATTGCTTTCGGCAGAACAACAGCCCGTTACTGAACACCTCATTTAAACTGTCCTTACTTACTTGCCAGCAATAAGTCAGCACGATGAGAGTAGAGTTGGGGGATCGTTTTCCAATATCACGCTGCCAGCAGTGTTAAATGGCCCTCCTTTGAACCTGGTTTCATTTGCCAACTAACAGACAGGTGGTGCAAGGCTAGGGGGCACTGTACACCCAGCTGTAACCTCTTGTTGCTCAGGGGTATTTGTAACTCAAACAACAAGATATGTTTGAACTTCCACCATGGGCCTCAAAGGAAACTTCTGTGAACAAATGTGTGTCTCTGTGTGGTAACAGCAGCTGAAGAGGTATGGAAATAGGAAAAGGGTCATTCATGCCCTCCGAACTGAACTATCTATAGACTGCACTCCATATCAATCACACTTACCTACCCAGCCTGGTTGACTCCCTGACTATAGATCCTCTCCCGGCTAATTCCGAGTCCTTAAATCCACATTGTGTCAAAGTCCAAATGTTAGCTCAACTGCCAAAGTTGAGCACAAAATAGGTTTCAGTGTTAGCCAGCTGTTTTTTCACCATCTCCCAGTGGCAAGGACAGTGTTAACTTCACCCCAAAATGGAAAGAAGATTGCACAAAGACAGCAGAGTTGCAGAGCCATCACATAAGGCCACTCAGCCTATCAAAGTGCAGTGGGATTGTTAACCCTATGGCTTTTGGCAAGGAGCTATATAATCATCTGTCTGTTTGCTTTCAACGCCTACTACCATTCTCTCTTTCCCAGAACTGGCGTCAGATGAAGTGTTGCTTTTTGTAATCGCTTCCTGCAACCTCCTCATTTAACTGCTGTGAGCCCAATTGAGAGAAACTAGTTTTGGAGAAATGAGATTACAAGCAGTGCCTCCACAGATGTTGAAATATGGAGCTGTTATTAATCGAGCTGCAATGTTTGAGAGACTTGGAAAAGTTTTTCCCTTATTAAGGAAACCTCTGTTCTCTTCAGTTTAACAGCTCGCCTAGTGATTTAAGTACAAGAGCATTGATTATCTTTCACAGTTGGTGCTATGGCCTCAAGACACGTACTTAACTTCAGATATGAAGTTTGTCTGGCTGTTGGTGTTACTTTAATGTTTAATATTTTGAATATGACACAAAGTTTATGAATCAGAAAGATATTTTACTGTGAACTGGATTCCTGTTAATTCGATCCCAGATAGATTTTATCACTATCCTTTGAGAAATTGGCTCAATTTAATGATTTACCGATTGTGCCCTGTTTTACTGTTTGTGTGGTTAGTTCTCATTGAGATTCTCAGATTAATTTCAAAATTGACTCTGTGCCTGGATTACTTCCTTGACATTAAATCTTCTCCTTAAATGCACTTCACAGTTTTCCATGAATATCTGGTCTTCAAATAGAACAAACCTGGATTAGGAACTTAAGTTGCTTCCTATTTCAAACAAGTGCCTTTTTAAAAAATAATTCAACATATTAGTTCTCTCACTGGATTGACAGCACAGAAATGGGTTGTTTGGAACAATAGGTCCCTGCTAGTGGTCATGCTTTAACTTGAGCCTTTGCTATCTCACTCCATCAAGGTCAGAAATCACATGGCACCAGGCTATCATCCAACAGGTTTATTTGAAATCACAAGCTTTTGAAGCCTTACTGCTTCTTCAGGTGTTAGTGAGAGAGGTTGAATCAGATATAGAATTTATAAGTAGAAGATCAAAGGGTCACACCACTGATGAGGATGTATTAAACACACCTAAGATGCTGTTAAATCCTTAATCATTTAGAAAGTTTTAATTGATTAATATGTATATGTAAATCCCCGAATTTCTTTTAAGTCACTGCCCTGAGAGAACTAAAGCTTTTGTCAGTGTAAAGAAGAGGTGACATTTTAGGTCAGACAATGCATGTGAAGACTTGTTTAGAATCTGTTTGTGTTTTGTTTTGGAGTCAGACTGGTTTTATTTCTAAAGTAGGAATTTATAAAATGCCACTTTGACTGACTTTCTATAAATTGTGTGCTTTTTGAATAAAACAAAAAGTATCTTCAAATATAAATACATACACTTTTAAATCTATGGGGTGAATTCTTGTGACTTGCTCAAGGGCTACTGTTTGGCTTTGAGAAGCTACCTTTTCATCCTCAAAAATTCCTTCATTGGATGTCATAGTTTGCTCGTGGAGGGTTGGTTTGCCCAGTTGGCTGGATGGCTGCTTTGCAATGCAGAGTGATACCAACAGTATGGTTCAGTTCCAGTGAGGTAACCTTAAAGGACTTTGCTTTTCAACCTCAGCCATTGCCTGAGGCGTGGTGACTCTCAAGTGAAACCACCACCAGTCATCTCTCTCTCTCACTCTAATGAGAGAGTGTTCCACTGGTACTATGGCAGCTGTACCTTCCAGTAACATTCCGTGTTTGTGTTGACATATGGTTAGTCTGACTTATTCAGAAGCAAAATTAGAAGAATTCATCAATATCCTCAAAACATTGTCAAATTTAAAGCCATAGTACTCAAGGAAGGCATTATTTTCCAAGAAACCACAGTACTTAAATTGGCACAAGACAATGGGCACGGTTAGTAAAAAAGTTTTTTTTCAAAAGAATTGACACACACCTATGTGCACGAATATCTGTTTTACACATTCACCTTCAGCCAAGACTTTATGCCAACTATCAGACTGAAAATCTTAAAATTTTTTCTTTCCTGAGCCATGGATGTTTTCCATTAGCTAATAAAATACGCAATATCCAAACCTTCTAAACTGAAAGCCTCATGCTCAACTGTTCCAAGAACGATATCTCTCAGACTGTTGTTTTTAAGATAAACCACTGTGCCTACGTAAGTATTGATGTTAGTCATTAAATCCCTTAAAATACGCAGAATAAAATCTAGATTCTAGGTTTTTTTTAAGATTTTGACTTTGTTGTCATGTGGTCCTCAAATACCAAAGCAGAGGAGTACAGTGAAAAGTTTTCAATGTTGCAATACACAGCACCATCTTAGGTACAAGTACCTAGGTACAGAAGTTTAAGAACTAGCCACCAGCTCAAACTCAGACTCAAATTAAACGCGATTAAAATATAGATAAATCACACACCTACTTCACAGTAACCAATTCCATATCTAAACACTAACTGGCTAAAGAAGTTTACCTTGACTTGAATTCCTTACTGTAATTATTGATGGATGGCCATCCTGTATTCTTGATATTATTGTGTCAGTTTGGGAATCTTGAACATTTTTGTTACTTAGTGCTGCTGATAAGGATGTTCTGACTAAAATAGGACAGTCCAGCAGCAAAAAAAACTGCACGACATGTGGCTGTAAATTGGATTTCTGCCTTAGTTTAAGAGAATCTGGAAAAGAAAGGACCAATGCTTCAACAAGCCAAAATTTACAGCTGGAGACATTTCCTGAATTCTTTTTATTTCCTAAGGGAGGTGGTCACCCCACTGACGAAAGTCAGAACAAAATGAAAGATACGATATTTCTCCCTCACTTGTATAGGAGATTGAAACCTTTGGTCTTCATCCCTGATCACTTGTGCAAGTTTTCACAATGCTACTAGAATCCCTACAGTGTGGAAGCAGTCCATTCAGCCCACTGAGTCAACATCACCCCTCCAAAGAGCATCCCCCCCAGACCCACTCCCCTACCCCTGTAACCCTGCATTTCCCATGGCTTATGGACCTAACCTGCACATTCCTGTACACTATGGGCAACTTAGCATGGGCAATCCACCTTATCTGCACACCTTGGACTGTGGGAGGAAACCCGCACAGACACAGGGAGAATGTGCAAACTTTACACAGACAGTAGCCCTAGGGTGAAATCAAACTCAGGTCCCCGATGCTGTGAGGCAGCAGTGCTAACCACGGAGCCACTGTGCCATTAATAATGCCTTTTTTCTATTTGTTCTTGCGATGCTTCAAGGCTAACTTCATTGCCCAACCCTTGATTCTCTGAGCAGTGACATTACCACTATGCTATCACCTCCTCATAACTATTTGTTGTTACCCATTGACACATGGTGGGTGGATATCAAAATCAATGTATGTTATAGGGGTAAGCTCAGGGATGGGTTGGAAGGTGGTGAGCTGGTGACTTACCACCATTTATGTGCCTTTCATCGAAAGCGAACCAAGCATGAAACTCTTAACATCTAGCCCCCAGTCCCATGGTCATCATTACTGACTTTTGTAGAAACCCCCACCTGGTTCACTGATGACCTTTAGGGAGGGAAATTTGCCATCCCTACTGGGTGTGACCTACATGTGACTCCAGACCCACAGCAATGTGGTTGACTCTTAACTGGCCTAAGAAGCCAACCACATTGCTGTAGGTCCAGCTGTCCCTTTCATAGACATTGCCACTTTAATGCAGTAGTAGTTTTGCAACAGAAAAGTTATTTCATTCCAGAAATTCTGTAAATATCTGTGGGCCAGGCCTCTGTCCTTTACAAGTCCCAGTGATCTGAATGCACAGGGATCCCTTTCAAGAGCTGGGCTCTAAGACAAGGTGGGCACAAGCGTTAAAGGTGTCGGCAGTCAGCAGTGAAAGGGCAGTTTGTGATTACAGCTGCAGCCGAGTGTGTTGGCACATTCAGTCTGGAGACTTTCCAAGTTGTCTGTCTGTGGTGAGTGGGCTCACTGAGCTGTTTGCAAGCACCTCCTGTTTCACGGCGCACTGTAACCCCCTATACAGGCAAATAAAGGTTTGGTTATGACTGTTTGATTTGGCACAGTTGCTGCATAGTGGATAATTCTGCCTGTGGTAAGATCAGTGCGCATAAGCTACATAATGCTCAGCTCGCTCTATCTATAAATAGAACAGTGGTGGAACAACAGGTGTCAACACTGAGCCCATGGACAAAGGGGACGTTTGCAGTAAATTGGACCCAAATTGTAACCTTATCCACTCTGAGCCAGGAACTGCTTCCAATGTTTTGAGTGATCCAGCCTGACTGAGGCTCAGAGAACAATGCTGGGATTGTGCACTTCTGTATTGCCTGACCACAAAAAAAAATGTTTCTCCTGATCCACGTTCCATGTTTACAGTGATCTTGTTCCGAGTGGCCAAATTGGCCTGGGCTACTGAGCAACAGCTCCATTCCCAGCTTACCCCAGTGACGTCAACCCATACCCCAGATACATACAAAGCAAAGTCTTATGGCCACCCCAAACCCAACTGGGGTATAATTTATGCTCTACCTTGTAACTATGGAATAATGAATATCTATCTATTTTATAGATCACATAAGCATTGAATATAGAAGCTGGAGTAGGCCATTTAGCCCTTCAGTTCTGTTCTGCCATTCAATGTGGTCATGGCAGATTGTCCAACTCAGTCCCCTGTTCTTGCTTTCTCCCTATATCCTTTGATCCCTTCAGTCTTATTTCTACTTATATGTATTTATATCTGTAGGCTTATATCTGTATCTTTCTTGAAAGTCTTCAATTTTTGGTCTCAACAGTTTCCTGTAGCAAAGAGTTCCACAGGGTCACCACTCCCTGAGTGAAGAAATTCCTCCTCATTTCTGTCCTAAAAGGACTACCCTGTGTCCTTATGCCCTGTTTCTGGACTCCCCGGTCATTGAGAGCATCCTTGCTGTATTTACCCAGTCCAGTCCTGTTAGAATTTTGTAGGTTTCTATGAGATCCCTCTTCATTCTTCCAAACTCTAATGAATATAATCCTAAACCGTGCACATCTATGTTCCATCATATATCTATCAAAGATATCGAGCTATTCTCTGCTGCAGATCCTTTTGGATAGAAGTCTGACGTCTGCCTCATTTATCCCTTTGATGATTATTTAATAAGCATTGCCTGTCTTCCCTGTGGATAGTGAGGAGTTGACTCCGGGCAATGAGATATAACTTGCATTGGTACTTAATATACTTGAGGTACTGACTACATCCAGATAATGTTCTGGGGACCTGGGTTTAAATTCCGCCATGGTAGATGGTGAAATTTGAACTCAATAAATATCTGGAATTAAGAGTCTAATCCATTGCCGATTATCGGAAAAACCCATCTGGGTCACTGATGTCCTTTAGGGAAGGAAGCTGCCATCCTTACCTGGCCTGGCCTACATGTGACTCCAGACCCCAAGCAATATGGTTGACTCATAACTGTTCTCTGGGCAATTAGGGATGGGCAATAAATGCTGGCCGAGCCAGCGATGCCCTCATCCTGTGAATGAATGAATGAATAAAGAGTGCTGGTACTTCCAAAATCTTTCCTTCAGTGACTCCATTTCAAGGCTCGAAAGTTTTTGCATCCCCTCAGTGAGAGCGGGGCGGGATGGGGTTGGGAGGGGGCAGGAGATGGTGGCCTTTACTGCCTTGGAACTTGCTATCCCAAGGTTTTAGCTCATGACCCCACTCGGGGTCCCAAGCTCACTTCAGGTAGTCAAGTTCTACACAAATGCACATTGAGTTTAACCACGGATCACAATGCTAACCAAGTCTGCCATGAACAGACTGGAACATGTAGAACAGAAACAGAAATAGCTGGAGAAACACAGTAGCTCTGGCAGCATCTGTGGAAAGAAAGCAAAGTTAACGTTTTGGGTCCAGTGACTCTACTTCTGAATAGTAGCTAGGAAAAGGTGGGATATATATATATAGCTGCCATCGGTTCTCAAGAAGGGTCACTAGAATTGAAACGCTGAGTCTGCTTTCTGTCCACAGATGCTACCAGAACTATTGACTTTCTCTGGCAATTTCAGTTTTTTGTTGCAGATTTCCAGCATTTGCAGTTCTTTATTTTGTTTTTGGGAAATGTAGAACTTGATCCTGAGGAATTGTGAAGTAGCCTTCCATGTGAGAGTAACTTGAGTTTCTGGTCCTTGAAGGGATGAAATAGAAGTTTCTATAATAAAGTGTCAGATGATGCCATCATTACGGTATCACTGATAATCGTTATGGAGTCTTCCATTGAATAGTAATTGCAGTCAACACTGTAACATGTTAGCACAGGATCTGCTTGTATATTTAAGTCATGTCAGCCAGAATTAAAGCATTATAACATCCACAATAAAAGTGGAAATTCCACCTATCCTTCTTTTTATCAGACCGAAGATTTCAAGCCCTTTCCTGCCCGTTGTTTATTCATTCCTTTACCTTTCACCATCCTCTATGTACTGCCAGGGAGGGTCTGTCTGCTTGGCCTTTCTGAATCGTTCATTTAAATTCATGCCTTTGAGGCTATGTCTATGTTAGAGTGGCCCTCAATGTCTCCAAATTGCCTCAGCTGCAACTATCTCTCCAAGATGCCCGAGCTGCCAGTCCTGTGATTGGGTTACCAGAATCCAGAGACTCCACCCCGCCGCTGTCTTTACTGGACTGCGAGCATGGGGGAAGGGACAGACAATTATGGGGCTTTCTTTGCCAAAAATGGCTGCCATTGTCTGGCTTCTGGCAAGGTGAGTACTGGCCCTTGATGCCATGGGTCCCAATGTCATGTATCCCAAATCCCATGAGCTCATTTGTTTCCACAAAGATCTTCCCTTGATCTTTAGCTGGAATACAGGATGTCACCTTCCAAATCATTGATAGAATTTGCTGACGGTTTGTCCTTCCGTCCCACAATCCCCAGGTGGTTGAAAGCTGAGTTTTCTGTCTTCCCACTTGACTCTACTCACCTTATATCCTAAGTCCCTGAAACTGGAAAGGGGACTGAACTGTGTAGGCCTAACTTTCTCAGCCACGAGTAATACGGACAGACTTCCTCATTCCATGTATAAACTGGAGTCCAACAGACATAAACATGAGTCAAATTTCTGGAACACCCTCCCTCTAAAACTGTTGTGGGGGGGGGGGTTAGCTACGGCAAGTGGACTGCAGGGGTCCAAGATGACACCTCACCACCACCACCTTCACAAGGGCAACTAGGGACAAGCAATAAATGGTGGCCCAGCGGCGCTCACATCCCATGAATGAATTACAAATAAACATGGAAAATAGGAAACAAAATTCTTCAAATGCTTCTGGAAGAAAAAGTGTACGGAGTTTGGAATGTCAGCCCTTCTTTGGTCCTTTCTGCCTCCTGGCTACTATCTAAGTATAAATACAGTTATCGAGCTTGCTTCATCCACTGTACGCCCTTTGAAAAGTGGGTTATAATGAGCATTCATTTAAAACTGAAATCATTATTCTGCGACAGGCTCAGTAATGCTGAAAGTTTGGATAGAACTCAGTGCCAATCTTTGTTTGAAATTAATTCAAATACAGCACGGAAAGCAGCGTGGAGTAAAGCAAAAGGCGTGTCATTGCTCAGGTGCCCTCAAACATTATTCAGTTCTACCATCAAACTGTTGGCACATTCTATCAATGATTTGGAGGGTGACATCCTGTACTCCAGAGCTTCTTAATTCCACCACCCACCCACCCTCCCCACCCCAATTAAACACACTGTATAATATCCCTATAAAGCAAACTCACCCTACACCCTCTTTATGGTGGAAGATACTTTGAACATCCCCTTAATACTAAAGAATGTGGTGGAGGACTTCAGTACAATCACCAAAGAATCATAGAACCCCTGGTGCAGAAACAGGCCAGTCAGCCCATCAAGTCTACACGAGCCCTCCAAAAAGCATCCCACCCAGTCCAACCCTCTACCCTATGCTTGTAGTTCCTATGGTTCAGTCCCAAAATGGTCAGCCCCTTATCCTGAGAGTGTGCCCCATGTTTCGAGATTCCCTGACCACAGTAAGCAATGTCTCAGTGTTCCCCCAGTTAGGCATTCCTAATTTTGAATGTTTCATTGAGATCACCACTCATTCTTCTGAAACCAAACAGTATTGATCCAATTTACTCAGCCTCCTATCATAGGATAACCTCATTCCAGGGGCCAGTCTAGTGAACCTTGACTGTACTTGTGTATCCTTCCTTAAATATTGATTGCACCTGAAAGATTGCACCCATTATTCAGGGTGTGGCCTCACGAAAGCCCGGCATAACTGTAGCAATTGAAACATTAGGGGTGGCACAGGGTTAGCACTGCTGCCTCACAGCGCCAGGGACCCAGGTTCGATTACAGCCTCGGGTGACTGTCTAAGTAGAGTTTGCACTTTCTCTCCGTGTCTGTGTGGGGTTCCTCTGGGTGCTCTGATTTCCTCCCGCAGTCTGTAGATGTGCAGGTTTGGTGGGTTGGCCATGTTAAATTGCCTTGTGGAGTCCAAGGATGTGCAGGCTAGGTGGATTAGTCATGGGAAATGCTGGGCTACAGTTCTGGGTGGATTGTTCTTTGAAGGGTCAGTGTGAACCCAAAGGGCCAAATGGCCTCTTATCTGCACTGTAGGGGTACCATGATTCCATCTACAAAGCATAAGTCAGGAGTGTGATGGAATACTCTCCACTTGCCTGGATGAGTGCAGCTCCAACAACACTGGAGAAGCTTGACACTATCCAGGACAAAGCAACCTGCTTGATTGGCATCTATCGCCACCTTCAACATTTAGTTGCTCCACGGCAATGTGTACCAGCTGTCGCGTATTGTGGTGTCAACTACTGGTGGTTGGGATAGAGTGCTGCCACCAATCCTGTCTTCTTTGCTGTGTTAGAGAACCCTGCTAGAGGATGAGCCACTATTGAGTCTTAACAAGGAGAGGCACTTGTCTTACAAAACAGTATGTAACTTATCACACAATAGTAATAGGTACAAGTTGCATTCACTAGTTTGGCATTATTACAGAGATTGTCAGGAGCCACAGAAGACCCTTTGGACCTTGAGCTACTGCCTCTCCTCCAGCCAAAGACTGTGTAACACCATCAGATTGAGTGGTGCTAAATTCAGCTCCAATGTTAACTCCTTCAGAACCATTAGCTCACACAACACCATTTGGAAGATGTACTGTCATTACTTCATAGACAGCACCATCCAAATCCATGACCTCTACCTTCCAGAAGGACAAGTGCGGCGGAGGCGTGGGGACATCACCTCCTGCAATTTCCTCTCTTAGTCACAGTTCATCCTCACTTGGAACTATATCACTGTTCCTTCATTGTCACTGGGTCAGCCCTCAAACAGCCATCTGAACAGGTCCCTACCGTCCATGAACCACTATGCTTCAGAATGTAGGCTCACGACCAATACTTTAAGGCCAGTTAGGAAGTGGCACTAAATGCTGCCTAGTCCGTGACTCTCACACCCTGAGAACAAATAAAGAAAATCCTCAAAAGCGAACATCAGTCTAAGTGTAAGATGAAAACTAGTAGACGAAACAAAGGGATTAGCGTCTGGACTGATTCACATCTGCTGCCTCAATATTACACAGCAGGGCACCTGAAAAGAAACCTTGGAACTATTTTCTGTCTGGCTTATCTCTGAGATCAAAAAGATCAAGCTGAAAGACAGAAGTGGCGTTTTTAATGCTCACAGTTCAAAGATTTTGGAAGTGACTGCTCTCAGTGTCCTGGCAGAGGCTCAAAAGTAGTTACTTATAAATAATCGCACTCTGTGAGGTGTTTTTGTCTGAATGAATTATGAACAGTAAATATTCTCCATAGCATATGGAAATGTTTTTGCTGGTAACTGTTGTGACTGTTGCACTGACTACACTTGGTTGAGATTTTCAGGATTTTGTATTAACTCATTAAACACCAGTGCAGTGATTGTAATGATGGAGACTCACAATTGGAGTACAGATCTAAACAAATTCTCAGTCTTAAAACGTGCCCCGTTCTCCACTTCCTTTGACTCCTGACCACCCACATGCATGTATATATACACACACACGCACGCGCACACACACGCACGCACACACACACGCACGCACACACACACATGCACACACACATGCGCGTGCACACACGCATGCACACACACATGCACACACACATGCGCGTGCACACACACATGCACACACACACACATGCGCGTGCACACACGCACGCACACCTTTATACTTTGATGTTAATACCCTCGCTGTGTCTTTGAAAAGTTTTATTACTGTCATATGAGAGAACTTCAGGGCACATTTATCAACTGGTCTTGTGATATCATTCTGAAAGAGATATGCTGATAATTCTAGCCCAAGAACATCATGTGAAATGGCTGAACAAATCATTAAGGCTGAGTATGCACAGCAGGTCAGTAAGTGTGTCAGTGAGGACAATGACCAAATCTTACAGCACCAAAGAGGAGGCCATTCAGTCTAATGTGTCTGTACAGGCCCTTTGGAAGAGCTATCAATTAGTCTTGCCTCTCTCCAATGGAGCTGGAGATAGGGACTTGGTCCCTGTGCCCTTTAAAGCTCACCTGTTCTCTCTGCCACTCTCAGAAAGGCAGCCTCCATCCTTCCATCCTGACCTATCGCCTATCTCAAATGTTAGGTTGCCATCTCTGATTGGATGCCTTCCTGGAAGTTCCATTGTATAACTTCCTGTCATCCAGCACCCAATTCCCACATTCTAGCCACATGTAACATCCTAGAATAGTCATTGCTCAGGAGACCGTTCACCCATCCTATCTGAGATGGCTGTTTGAAGGAACTAAGTGCCATTCCTGCTTCTCTGTGCTGCTGGCCCACTGTCCTCCTCCAGCTCCACACTATGTTATTTCTGACTCCAGCATTGGCAGTTCTTACTATCTCTAAGTGCCACTCTGTTGTCTTTTCCCTGTGGCCCTGAAAATGCTTCAGTTTCAGAAAAGGATCCAGCTCCTTTTCAAAAGACTTGAGCAGGCCTGTCTCCACCACACTCTAAGGCCATCCGCTCCAGATCTGACACTCTCGCTGCATTTCTCCTCCAATCTCCATTGCTTCTTTTGGCACTGACCTGAAACCTGTGCCGTCCCAGTCCCGGTTCTTCCCTCAGTGGGAACCGTTCCTTCCTCTCTACACCATTCAGACCCCACATGGTTTGGAACATCTCGACCAAACCAACTCTCGGCCTTGTCTTCTCTAAGAACATAGAACAATACAGCGCAGAACAGGCCCTTCAGCCCTCGATGTTGTGCCACCCTGTGAACTAATCTAAGCCCATCCCCCTACACTATCCCATCATCATCCATATGCTTATCCAAGGACTGTTTAAATGCCCCTAATGTGGCTGAGTTAACTACATTGGCAGGCAGGGCATTCCACGCCCAGTGCATTGAAGGTTCAGTGGGCTGATACCAGACATACAGAAGTGTCCTATGAGGAGAGATTAGTTCGACTGGGCCAGTATTTGGGACAGCATGGTGGCTCAGTGGTTAGCACTGTTGCCTCACAGCGCAGGGATACCAGTTTGACTCCAGCCTTGGGTGACTTTGTGTGGAGTTTGCACATTCTCCCTGTGTCTGCATGGGTTTCCTCCCACAGTCCAAAGATGTGCAGGTTAGGTGGATTGGCCATGAGAAATGCAGGGTTACAGTATAGGGTGTGGGTGTTGGTCTGGGTGGCATCCTGTTCGGAGGACTGGTGTGGATTCGATGGGCCAAATGGCCTGCCTCCACACTGTGGGGATTCTGTCATTTACTGGAGTTTAGAAGTATTTAAAGTTCCAACAGGGCTGAACAGACTAGATGTAGGGAGATTATTTTCCCTGAACAAGGGGACATACTCTTGGGATATGGGCTAAACCATTTAGGACTGAAGTGATGAAAAATTCTTCACTTAAAAAAAGTTGTGAACCTGTGGAATTCTGTACCACAGAAGACGGTGGGGGGCAAATCACTGGATATATTCAAGAAAAAGATAGATACATCTTTTATAAGTTAAAGGCATCGAGAGGTATAGGGAAAAAGTTGGTATGCAGAGACATAGAGTCAAACATTGAGGTAGAGAACCAGCCATGATGATATTGAATGGCCGACTCCTGCTCCTAGTTGCAATGTTTCTATCAGCAGATACAGGATTAGCTTCCATTTACATAACACCAATACCTATCTCTACCTGTCTAGTACCACTGGGGGAGGGGATGGCCTAGTGGTATTATCACTGGACTATTAATCCAGAAATCCAGATAATGTCTGGGGGAACCTGGGTTCAAATCCTGCCACAGCAGATGGTGGAATTTGAATTCAATAAAATATCTGGCATTAAGACTCTAATGATAACCACAAATCCATTGTCAGGGGGGAGAAAAGAATCCCATCTGGTTCACTTAACATCCATTAGGGAAGGAAATTGCCATCCTTACCTGTTCTTGGCCTACATGTGACTCCAGAGCCACAGCAATGTGGTTGAGTTTTAACTGCCCTCTGGGCAACTAGGGATGGGCAATAAATGCTGGCTCAGCCAGTGACACCATCATCCCAGGAATGAATTTTAAGAAAACAGTTCTGAATGTTTGAGTGCTGCCACACTGTTTGCAGGACATTAGGTCCTGCTGTTTGTATGGCCAGTCTACCTGGTAGACTTTGTGCCTGTTGGCATTCTGGGAACCTCTGAGCTGGAGAACTCTTAGAAACATAGAAAAATAGGAACCAAATTACACCATTCAGCCCATTGAGTCTGCTCTGCTATTCTATCTCAACACCACACTCCTGCTTTCTACCCATGCTCCCTGATACCTTGAATTTCTAGAAATCTATCTGTTTCTTTCTTAAAAATTTTCAGTAACTTCATGTCCACAGCTTCCTGTGGTAGAGAGTTCCACAGGGTCACTACCCTGTGGGTGAAGATATTTCTCCTCAGTTCGAAATGGCCCATTGCATCTTGCAGTCTTTTTGTAGATTCTAGGTTCTGCTTGTTTTCTTTTTGTATCTGTATCTGGGACACGTTTCCTGTGGATACCAGAGAATTGCTGTCATAATCCTTGACCTTGATGATATTCTCTGTAGCTGTTTGTATCACTCAGGCCTGTTGGTGCAGTATGTTGTGTTTACCGCCCTCTGCTGTCTGTTAGGTGTTACTGCTCAAGAGCAATTCCGTGAAAGCAAAGTAGATTATATTGGACCCAAAACATTAAGTCTGTTTCGATGCTGTCAAACCTGCTGGGTTTCTCCAGCATTTACTGTTTTTGTGCCTCAAGAACACATACGCATCGGTTTGTAACCCACCTCTATACGGTTCCGCAGTTCCTCAAACCCTTTCGTCCCTCTTTCCGACCTCTGCTGAGGCCCTGAGCACTTTCTCTTTCTTTTCCTCTCATTCCTGCTTTGAGAAGAGCCTTAAAAGCTTACCGTCTCGTGTGGCCTGGTGTCAAATTAACTTTGACGTTATTCCTGTGAGATGTGCTGGGACATTTCGCTATGTTAAAGACACTATCGCAATCCAATTTTGCTATTGGTGTTGGATCTTGCTCTGTAATGATCCTGTGAACTCCTTGGGAACATAGGAAATAGGAGCAGGAGTAGATCATTTATCTCCTTGAGACTGCAACAAGGTCAGGGCTAATCTTCTATCTCAATGTTATCTTTATACAGAAATCTGTGGATTTCTGTCTTGACTATACTCAATTACTGAACCTCCACAGGCTTCCAAGGTTGGGAATTCCAAAGATTCACCACCCACTGAGAGAAGAAATTCCTCCTCTTCTCAGCCCTGAATGGCCTACTCCTCATCCTATGACTGTGTTTCTGTGTTCCAGATCCCCAGCAAGAGGAGAAATATTCTGACTGCGTCAACCCTGTTGAGCCCTGTCTTAATATTGTATGCTTAAGCCTTTGAAATCTAATCAACACAGGCTCATTCTCCTCAATCTCTCCTCATAGAAATTTGACTAAGTTTAATTAGAAACATAAATACAAAAAGAAAAGAAAAGGGAGGCGATGGCCTAGTGGTATTATCAGGGGACTCTTAATCCAGAGACCCAGATAGCGTGTTGGGGACCTTGGTTCAAATCCTGCCATGGCAGGTGGTGGAATTTGAATTCAATAAATATCTGGAATTAAGAGTCAAATGATGACTATGAACTGATTGTTTGGGGAAAAACCCACCTAGTTCACTAATGCCCTTTAGGGAAGGAAGCTGCCATCCTTACCTGGTCTGGCCTACATGTGACTCCTGAACCACAACAATGTGGTTGACTCTTAACTGCCCTCTGGCTAATTAGGGATGGGCAATTAATGTTGCCCAGCCAGCAACACCCTCACCCTGTGAATGAATAAAAAAGAAAATTGATGTTGGTTCACATCACCAGGGATCACAGATTTAATGTAATTGGTAGAAGGACTAGAGGGGACATGAGGAAAGATGTTTCAGCCAGAAAGTGGTAGAGTCTGGAGCTCGCTGCCTGGAAGTGTAGTGGGTGAGTGGAATTTGTTGGTTGAGGCAGAAATCTTCAACTTATTGAAACAGAACCTGCATCTGGCTGTAATCCGACAGACTATGGACTGGTTGCTGGAAAGTGGGCTAGGGTGCAGACATGACGGACTGAAGGGACTCTTTCCATGCTGTAACATTTCCAGTCTCTATTTGCCCTGTGGGATACCGCTGTGTTAGATCAGTACATTGGCGATATTTTCCTAATGAACCTGTTCAGAGATGTTATTGCAAGCAGGTGGGACTTGAAACTTGGCTGTTTGCTCAGTGGGAGCCTGTATCAACATGTTGCACTCTAGGATTTTGGCTTATTGATAATTTGACAAAAAAAAAAGCAGAAAATAATTGTCCGTAAGCCAATCATTTTGCATAGCCTGATCATGTGATTTTAGGAAAAGTTGTGGCTTTGGACTGGAGCTTCATTCACTGGGCTTTAGACTCTTGTGAAATATTGTTTGAAAGATCAGCGTGTGAAAGCGAAGGGAAGAGGGTGATGTTTGTCTAACAGCTGAACTGTCTTGTTCCTGCAGGTTGACAATGCCAAAGTGCTGCACTATGTTGGCGCTGGAGTAGGGTTCCCCAGCAGTATGCTGTTCATCTGTTTCCAATCGGTGCTCACTTACAGGATAGCAAAGAACTCCCTGGACTACCAAATAGGCCACTGCCGAGCATTCCTCACCATTGTGGCCTTCATCAACCTTGTCATGAGTATCCTTTCTGCAGCGCACCTCTTTCAGGAATATCACCTACATTATCCCCAAATCCTATCCCAAATACAATCTAGAAATTCATCACCAATTTATAAATTCCTTAACCATCTTTCCAGGTGGGGTCTTCTTCATTCAGGAGAGCTCCCAGCTCCAGCACGCAGCAGCTATCTGTGAGTGGGTTTTCACCATCATCATCCTCATTTTCTACGGGACTTTCGCCATGGAGTTCAGCTCCATCACTCAAAACACCTTCCTTGAAATGCTGGCAAAGAGAGACAAGAAGACAAACTGTAAAGCAGACACTAACATGGTGGCTCCCAGCTCAGGCATCAACCGCACCCAAGAGGCCATCGCCATGATCTAAGCTTCAAGATCTCCACAAACAGGTCGAACTATAACTCTGCCGTAAAACATTGGTGGACCCTGAATAGGGGTGTGGGCTGGGGTTATCTGTGGAGCATTACTGCCTGTTACAATGGAGGGGGAAATAAATCGTGAAATACCTCAGATCCTTGAGCAAACCAGGGATACTGTTACACAAAAGCCATCGCAAAAGGACCAAACCTCTCCTTTCTCCAATGGTATTTTTGGAACATTTTTATGAAATGTAATTTTTTTTTATAAAAGTTTGATTTTTATAACAGAAATGAATTATATATTTTATGACAGCAAGTGATTCAACCATTCAGAGTATTGTGAAAGGCATTCGATGCCTTTAAGTTGCTTGTAACACTGACCCTTGTAAATGGGACAGGTCAACATTCAAATTGAAATGATAAAGTTCACTTTTTAAAATGTCATTTCCATTTATCGGTAGCGGATTTCTGTGTGTTTTCCTGTTATCTTTCGCTTCCAGGCTGAACATGGGTGACCACAGTTACTGACATATTAGCATTCCCACTTGCTGGAGAGTTGTCCATAGCCAGGACAGGTTAACCAGTGAAGAAACCTCACCCTGGGTCTGTGTGCTCCCACCTTCTTGGCCCTGGCCCCGCATCTACCTCCTTCCCCCATTCCCTGTGTCGTTTTTAACAGATCTACCCTCTGGCTCCTTAGCCCTTCTCCCTCTCTGAGAGGATGTGCCTGGCCCACATTCCGTCAGAAACCTTTGGTATTGGCCCTTGGATCCATTGAACTTTGCTGTCCAATTTTTCCCTGGGTTTTTTATCCTCGTTCAGTCCTAAAACCTTCCAAGATCTGGGCGCATCTCCAATCCCAGTCTCTTGCGTGGAGATAGTAAGAACTGCCGATGCTGGAGTCAGAGACAACACAGTGTGCAGCTGGAGGAACACAGCAGGCCAGGCAGCATCAGAGGAGCAGGAAAGCTGACGTTTCGGGTCGGGACCCTTCTTCAGACTTTCCTGCTCCTCTGATGTTGCCTGGTCTCTATGTTCTTCCAGCTCCACACTGTGTTATCTCGGTCTATTGCACGCTTCTTTTCATTTCTCCCCCATTTTTGTGTGCCCCCAGCCAACTTCTCCCTAAGTTCTGGAAACCCTTCACCAAACCTCTCCGTCTCTGCCTTTGTCTATCTCTCTTCCTCTTCTCTTCCTGATGCACCTTAAAACTTCTGACAAAACTTGTTGTTCCCTGTCTTACCAGTGCCAATTTTGTTGATAGCTTTCCTGTGAAAACTTTGGGACATTTTTGCTATGTTAAAGGTGCTAGGTGAACACAGGTTGTTGTTGTAAAAGCATACAACGTGCCCAGGCACTCTGTACCGTGACAGCAATTTCTGATATTCCCATGGTGCTATCTGCTGGCACATGGCTCTTCATGAGGCCTAAGTCTCTTTTGTGACTGACAAACAATTAGATCATTTAAGTTGTTGAATATTTTTTAACGCGCCATGTACACATTTTAAAGAAACAATTGTACGATCAGAAATGTACGATCATTTGCTCTTGTAAATAAACTACAGCTGTAGCCATGTTATTGTCATTTAAAAATCTGAGATAGAAATACCAAGTGACAGTCTCCATGTGCTGGGGTTGCATTCTGCCTACAGTCCAGGTAGTAGAGGTGAGGACAGAGTGATAGGGTTTGACTGAGTGTGGCATCCAGGAGCCTGAGCAAAACTGGAATCAGTGGGAATCTGGGGTCACTCTGAATTGATTAAATTCATGCTTAGTACAAGGGAAGATGGTTATTGGCCGTCATCTCAGCAAGGACGTCATTGCAGGCTAGATATTTTCCAAACAAACTGTTCAGGGATGTTATGACCCATCTCTGGGGGAAGTGGGGCTTGAACCCAGACATCCTGGCTAAGAGGTAGGGACATTACCAGTGCACCACAAGAGTTGTTCTAGACCCAACCATCTTCAGCTGATCATCAGTGATCTTCCCTCCATCATAAGTTTAGAAGTGGGGATGTTTGCTGATGATTGCATTATGTTGAGTCCTTTCCTCGCCTGGGTTTGGTCCCTACTCTATGTACACAGTGGCACAAACTGGTATGTCATGTAATCAATCAAACCCCTTTACTCAGAATATGTCCTCTACAAATATCCTCACACGACTGGCATTTGGCATTCCCACATACATGAGTCTGTCCTTAGAACATAGAACATTACAGCGCAGTACAGGCCCTTCAGCCCTCGATGTTGCGCCGACCTGTGAAACCAATCTGAAGCCCATCTACCCTACACTATTCCATTATCATCCATAGGTTTATCCAATGACCATTTAAATGCCCTTAAAGTTGGCGAGTCTACTACTGCTGCAGGCAAGGCATTCCATGCCCTTACTACTCTCTGAGTAAAGAATCTACCTCTGACATCTGTCCAATATCTATCACCCCTCAATTTAGCCATCACCATCCGAGGAAAAAGGCTCTCACTGTCCACCCTATCTAATCCTCTGATCATCTTGTATGTCTCTATTAAGTCACCTCTTAACCTTCTTCTCTCTAACAGCCTCAAGTCCCTCAGCCTTTCCTCATAAGACCTTCCCTCCATACCAGGCAACATCCTGGTAAATCTCCTCTGCACCCTTTCCAATGCTTCCACATCCTTCCTATAATGCAGCGACCAGAACTGTACGCAATACTCCAAGTGCGGCCGCACCAGAGTTTTGTACAGCTGCAACATGACCTCACGGCTCCTCAGCTCAATCCTTCTACCAATAAAACCTAACACACCGTACGCCTTCCTAACAACCCTATCAACCTGGGTGGCAACTGTCAGGGATCTATGCACATGGACACCGAGATCTCTCTGCTCGTCCACACTACCAAGAATCTTACCATTAGCCCTGTACTCTGTATTCCTGTTACTCCTTCCAAAGTGAATCACCTTACACTTTTCCACATTAAACTCTATGTCCTTGGGTGGTTGATCTCTTCATGTCTTGAGTAGTTGTCCAGTCCACTCCTCCCTGATGATCAAACTGCTCTCAAGTTTCTGATGTTTGTAATTATAGAATCCCGACTGTGTAGAAGTGGGCCTTTCATCTTATCAAGCACGCACCAACCGTCCGAAAAGCATCCCGCCTAGACCTACGACCCCTTCCCTATCCCTGTAACCCAGCATTTCCAGTGGCTAATCCACCTGGCCTGCATATCCCTGAATGGATGCTATTGACAATGGCCAATCCACCCTAACCTGCACATCTTTGGACTGTGGGAGGAAACCAGAGCACCCTGAGGAAACCCACGCAGAATGTGCAAACTCCACCCAAACAGTCACCTGAGGGTGGAATCGAACCCAGGTCCCTGGCGCTGTGGGGCAGCAGTGCTAACCACTGAGCACTTTGCCACCCTCATAATGTGTAGTATGTTACTATAGCTGATTCTTACACTCCCGTCAGAATACCACGCAAAAGTGACATGTATCCAATTATTTGTCGTTTGTGGCTGGATATATTTGCATTCGCTATTGCCTGTCTTCCTCCCTGAGGCTTTCTTGCACCTTGTTCCAGTTTTCTCAAGGTTTCTAAAAGTTCAACCTTTGACAAAGCGAGGAAAAAAACAACTTTCCTGCTATCCAAGGCCTTCTCAAAGGTAAACAGTCTCAGTTCTTATCTTTTCAGGCAGACACTGAGTTCCTCTATCCACAACTGCAGGTGGTAGGCCTTGTCTTTAAGCAAAATGCTGAGAAATACATTTGTTTTTAACCCTTGCCCAGCTGAGCCTTCAGTTATTGTTGCCTTCCTCTCTTTTGCCACCCCTTTTATCCATCTCTGCACACAGAGCTGTTCGGTGAAACCGACAATGGGATATATAAATACAAAAGATCAATTTATAACACTAACACACACACATTACTATGACTAATATTTATAGCACTGAATCTGAGGCTAAGGACAGGGGTATAGAAACAAGACTTAAGTTGAGCTTAAGCCCAGCAGCACCATTCGCAACTCCACAGATATTGAAGCAGTCCATGTCCGTACATAGCAAGACCTGTACCAAATTGTGACTTGGATTGTTAAGTGGCAAGTAACATTAGTGCCACAAGTGCCAGGCAATGATCATCTCCAACAAGAGAGAATCCAACTGTCGCCCCTTGACATTATTATTACTGAATTCCCTACTGTCAACATCCCCACACAGGGGGTTACTGTTAACCAATAAATGAACTGAAACAGCAAGTCACATAAACACAGGGGCTACAAGAACAGGTCAGAGGCTAGGAATACTGCAGTGAGTAGCTCACTTCCTGACTCCCCAAAACATGCTCACATCTACAAGTCAGGAGTGTGACGGAATACTTTCCATTTGCCTCGATGAGTGCAGCTCTAACAACACTCAAGAAGCTCAATATTTGCCAGGAACAAAAACAAGGTTGCTGGAAAAGCTCAGCAGGTCTGGCAGCATCTGTGAAGGAGAAAACAGAGTTAACGTTTCGGGTCCGGTGACCCTTCCTCTGAACCGTTCTGAGGAAGGGTCACCGGACCCGAAACATTAACTCTGTTTTCTCCTTCACAGATGCTGCCAGACCGGCTGAGCTTTTCCAGCAACTTTGTTTTTGTTCCTGATTTACAGCATTCCCAGTTCTTTTGGTTTTTATTGAAAATTTGCCAGGACAAAGCTTCACACTAGATTGGCACCACCCTAAATTTTCGGCCCGTTGTATGAGTATGCAATGCCAACAGAGGTTGGATGGCTTGCTGCTACAATTTCCTCTTCTACAGACTCCACTTGGTCTAAAGTGTTAGAGAAAAACCACTCGATAGTCAAATGAGGAGAGGCTCTGTCTTAAACAACATGTAGTCTATTGCAAGATAGCAGTCAGGTAAAAGTTACATAAGATCAAAGTATCGTGAGACCAAGGACAATGGATCGGCTCCTTTGAGGTCCCAAAATGCTCTGCCTCTTCCCAAATAAATCCTTTGGCATCATCAGATTGGGTGGAGCTTAAACTAATCTTTGACATTAACCCTTTCAAACCCACTGCCTTATACAACCCACTCTCCCCACCACTCACAGCGGTGGCAGTATGTACCACCTACAAGATGCCCTGTATCAACTCACCCGTGTTCCTTTGAAAGCTCCTTCCAAATCCACTAACTGTATCACCTGGAAGGACAGGAGTAGACCTGATCTGTACATTATACACTTCCTGGCCAGGAGATATTTCAGTAATGACAGGGAGGCAAAACAGCACATGGTGAAGGGAATTATGCCTGGTATCTTGATTATCCATTCAGTGCATCATCCACTAAAACAGGCTCCTTTCAAACACAGTAGCCTCCAGCTGACAGTCACAAGATATTCTTCCGCAACTTGGCCTGAAAAACAAAAATGTTTGTAAATCTTACAAATTTTTAAATATTAGTTTAATAATACATGATAAATCCTGTTAAATCGTAGATGTGTACGATTTTGTCAGACTGTATAACAACCGTGTCTAAATGCTCCATAAACCATAAATAAATGCAGCAGATTCACACGGGGAAATGGTGAAAGTTGTAAAACAGGGAAAAGTCTGTGGTGTGTTTGGAATCATCAGATGATTCTGGGGAATGGAGGATTGAATTTGCATTAGCATTTGTTGAAGTGATTTTGCTACATCAAAACAAATGCAAAATGCAGGTTCACCTAAACTTACCGTACTGATTCAAAGCAGTTATGAGTTAATTGTTGATAATGTCTACTGTATGATTTTTGCAATACCCAATCACTCTCATGAGCTAAAATGCCAACCTAACTGAAGTTAAAGAACTGTGTCAGAGATAAAAGGAGATGCTGGAGAATCCGAGATAACAAGCATGGGGCTGGATGAACACAGCAGGCCAAGCAGCATCATAGGAGCAGGAAAACTTGACGTTTCGGGCCTAGACCCTTCATCAGAAATGGGGGAGGGGAAGAGGGTTCTGGAATAAATAGGGAGAGAGGGGGAGGCGGATAGAGGAGAGGATAGGTGGAGAGGAGGCAGACAAGTCGAAGAGGCGGGGATGGAGCCAGTAAAGGTGAGTGTAGGTAGGGGGGTAGGGAGGAGATGGGTCAGTCCAGGGAGGACGGACAGGTCAAGGGGGCGGGATGATGTTAGTAGATAGGAGATGGGGGTGTGGCTTGAGGTGGGAGGAGGGGATAGGTGAGAGGAAAAACAGGTTAGGGAGGTGGAGATGAGCTGGGCTGGTTTTGGGATGCGGTTGGGGGAGGGGACATTTTGAACCTATCCTCTCCTCTATCCATCCTCTATCCGCCTCCCCCTCTCTCCCTATTTATTTCAGAACCCTCTTCCCCTCCCCCATTTCTGATGAAGGGTTTAGGCCCGAAACGTCAAGTTTTTCTGCTCCTATGATGCTGCCTGACCTGCTGTGTTCATCCAGCCCCATGCTTGTTATCTCTTAAAGAACTGTGCGCTCTCTGCAAATTGGGTTTGGCCTTAGGATAGGTGGAAATGAAAGATTAGAATGTTTATACCATCTTTTCTTGAATTTAGCAAGTTGTAATGAATGTTACAGTCAATGAGTCTGTTTGGAAGTATATTCACTGTAGTAATGTGGGAAAGCGAGCAGGCAATCTGTGCACAGCACGAATCCCACGGGCAGCCAATGTGAGAATCTTTCTTCCAGTACTGCATCCAAGGGCCAGGCTGGGCTGAAAGGGCCAGGACATGAAGCCCCAGTCTGTTGACTCAGCCACACAAATGCTTCAATAAGCTGTGAGGAGTTATATAGAGTTAGGCCCCCTGTCTAGAGAAGAATGTGGCCGTGGGAAAATGTGGAGTGACGATAGTCATGCTGATATGGTCAAGGTTCACACAGAAAATTGAGAAAAATGCTGTGCCTCAATGAGTGGTAAAAATATCATCATGTTATGTAATAAAATATAAATTTCACCTCGACAGTCAGGAGAAACTGGTGACCTTGTTAGAAAAGGATCAGGTTGAACAGGCCTGAGCTGAGTGGATTCCATTACAGGTAGTTCTTGTGTGACCTCGCACTATAGAAAATGGCCATAGAAAATCGCTGTACCAGTATAGCAGAAAGTTTGCATTATCCAAACAGCGTCCACTATTCATCAATTGCGTTACAGCCAACTCGCTTTAACGAAACACACGTTGTAACAGAACTACCTGTATTTCCATTTGACATTGATACATTCGCCAACTATGCTGTCCCTGAAAATACTCAAAGAATACCAAATGTAAGAGGCTGAAATATTAGAATGGCTGAACAAGCCAGGAACAGACAAGGGGTGAGATGTGATTTAATAGAGATCTTCAATGTGTGGAGAGGCTCCGATAAGGTAAATGTAGAGAAAATATTTTCGCTTGTGAGGAGACCAAAGCCTAGAGGCTGTAGCCATTACAGAGTCACTAATAATTCAAACTTGTGTCCTCTGGTTACCATCCCACCTGCCAGTGGACATTGTTTCTCACTATCTACTGTATCCAAACCTGTCATAATTTTGAAAACCTCAATTGAATGTCTACTCAAAAAGGAGCCCTTTAGCACTAATTGGATGGTTCAATCATTAGAACTTGTTTAGACACAATGAGTGTGTGTAGTGATTCTTACAAGGTCTGCCAGGTGGACCTGATAAAATTTGAAGTTGATATTTCCTTTTCCAGTCAGAGCTGATGTAGGGAGGAATGTGTGTTTCTGTCAATTCTACATCAGTCAAACTATGAAATGTTGCCTTTCCCCAGATCACGCAATGGAATTTCTCCACCAGGCTTATAGCGTTCGCAAAAGCTTAACCGTCTGAAAAACAGCTAGTTTCTGGGTTGCTAGGGGAGGGGTTGCAGCTGGAGACAGAAACTGGAGTGAATGGCAGTTGTACATGGCCACATGCCAACATGAAAAGGGTCAGAGGTCAAATTGGCAACTTCCTGCCAGTCACGGCCCAGGTTCAAGGTCGGATGGGAACTTTATCCAGAGAGATATGGAAGACCAGATGAACAGAAGAAGAGAGTTCAAGCAAGCCTAGATCCGAATCAAGGAAATGCTAATAGTTCGAAAACATTACTGAAAGGGCCCGTCCTTCTTGTATCATTATTTACCTTATTGAAGGATGGTCACTGAGTTGATTTTTACTGGAACGGTTACTCGTTACATGACTTTCTGTCTGTAAAATGTAGCAACTTGATGATTGAAATAACTCCACAGAGGCCAGTATCCCATTGCTAAGTCACCCGTTATTTACACGTGGAGAGTCCTTGACACTGATCCAGCTCCCTCAGAGCCAGCTCTCAGAGTGAACAGGATGACTGACACTCCTGTTCTAATTTGTCAGCCAGGGCTCCCTGATTGGACCAGGTTTACAGCCCCAATCTGGGAACTCATTTTCTATGAGGTCCACCTGGCAGACCTTGTTACAATGACTACAATAATCTGTATGTGATTATGTCTTATTAAACTGATCCATTTGTCTTTCAGAAGAAGTACTGGTGCCAGTGTATGAGGTTCACACTGTCAAATTCAACATGAGGTTTGCAAAGATTCATGTCCATTTCCCCAGAGTCATGATATACAATAAAGATGACAGAATAGGTGAACATGAGGGATACAGTGATGCTTTCAGATTGCTTAACCCAGAAACTCCTTGGAATAGCCAGACAATTTATAACATTTCCAGGAGTGTTGGTCTGGGGAAGGCAGACAAAACAGTGTGTTTTGCTGCTGGAACTGTCTTGGGATGCTGGCACTGGGCACTTGGGACAAAAATAACGTTCTATTTTCAGGCACCGAAACCTTCTTTCATGAATAAGTGTGAAAAAATAAATCTTTGAAAAGTAAGGTAGCATTCAAAAAAGTATCAATGTCACATATCTTAAAAAATAAATGAGCAATCAAAATGAAAAACTGTGCATTCATACAGCACCTTGCACAGCTTTGGGACATTCTAAAGTACTTTATAACCAATCTAGGACTTTCAAAGTGTGTTATCACTGTTATAGTGCAGGGAACCACAGCAACTAATTTATACAAAGTTTGAGGTAAGTAACCAGATTATTGTTGAGTAAAGCTGGTTGAGGGATAAATTATCAGTCAGGAAGTCTTCCAATAGTCCCATAGTATCATTGTCATCCACCTCAGAGGGAAGACAGAGCTTCCAGAAGATGGCGACACGGTGGCTCATTGGTTAGCACTGTTGCCTCATAGCGCCAGGGGCCCGGGTTTGATTCCACCCTCGGGAGCTGTCTCTGTGGATTTTGCGCATTCTCCCCGTGTCTGTGTGGGTTTCCCCTGGGTGCTCTGGTTTCCTCCCACTGTCCAAAGATGTGCAGGCTAGGTGGATTGGCCATGCTACAGTGCTCAGGGATGTTTAGGTTAGGTGGGTTAGACATGGGAAATGCAGGGTTAGGGGAATAGGTCTGGGTGGGATGCTCTTCAGAGGGGCGGTGTGGACTCATTGGGCTGAATGGCCTGTTTCCACACTGTAGGGATTCTGTGATTCTAGGATCTGACAATGCGACACTCTGTCAGTATTGGACCAGAATGTCAGCATGAATTGTGCGCTTAAGTGTTGAGGTAGGCCTGAACCTTCAGATTACATGGCATTATATGGCATGAGTTCCAATAGTCAGGACTAACATCTATCCATCTTAGTGACTACAATAGAAGAGAGGGATCTAGGGGTTTAGGAACATAGTTCTTTGAAGTTGCATGTAGATAGGGTGATTAAGAAGGCATTTAGCAGGCTGGCTTTCATTGCTCAGTCCTCCAGTATAGGAGTTGGGAATCTCAAGTTGAGATCATACAGGACATTGGTGAGATCTCTTCTGGAGTACTGTGTCCAGTTCTAGTCGCCCTGTCATAGGAAGGATATTATTAAGGTAGAGAGGGCTCAGAAGAGATTTACCAGGATGCTGCTGGGTATAGAACGTTTGCGTTATAAGGAAAGGCTGGATAGGCTGGGATTTTTTTCGCTGGAGCATAAGAGATTGAAAGATGACAGTATAGAAATTTATAAAATCATGAGGGGTATAGATAGAGTTAATGGTAGGTGTCTTTTCCCTAGGATGGGAAGTTTCAAGACTAAGGGGCATATTTTTAAGGTGAGAGGAGAGAGATTTAGAAAAGACATGAGACAAATTTTTTACGCAGAAGGTGGTTCATGTGTGGAATGAACCTCCTGAGGAAGGGGTGATGCAGGTACAGTTACAATGTTTAAAAGACACTTTGATAAGTGCATGAAAAGGAAAGGTTTGGAGGGATATGGGCCTGGAGCAGGAAGGTGGGTCTAAATTAGTTTGGGATTGTGTTCGGCATGGATCGGTTGGATCGAAGGTAACAGTAAGGACTGCAGATGCTGGAAGCTAGAGTCAATAAACTTGGAGCTGGAAAAGCACAGCAGGTCAGACGGCATCTGAGGAGCAGGAAAATCAACATTTCGGGCTGAAAACCTTCATCAGAATGATGCTGTCTGTCGTGCTGTGCTTTTCCAGTCTACATTGATTGGATCAAAGGGTCTTCTTCCATGCTGTATGACTCTATGCCTCTATAGCTGGTGAGAGAACAGTTGATCAAAGTTTCCTGAGACTGTGGCTGATCGATTGCGGGACGAAATCTTGTTATGGATGTAAATCAAAGAGAACCATAAGATTAAGGTTGTCATCCACAGTTTTAATGCAGCAACCAATCTCCTGAAGTAACTGGCTCAAGGATCATTGTCCATTGCTGGCATCTCACTGTGTGAAGCACCTTGATCCACTTTGAAGAGTACATAGACACTCCAGCCCCACCACTTGTCACTAAAGTTAAAACTTTCATCAAATTATACAAATCCTGAGATTTCCTGTCTGATGAACTCAGCTTAACAGAAAACAGTGATCAGGCTCTCTGTACTTAATGAGAAACTACAAAGAAAACAATTCTAGTCCCAAAACTATGAATTGTCAACATGTAACTCTATTAGCTGAAACTCTAACATTCTTCCTAAACTAAGATAACAAGGTGTGGGGCTGGATGAACACAGCAGGCCAAGCAGCATCATAGGAGCAGGAAAGCTTGACGTTTCGGGCCTAGACCCTTCATCAGAATGCATTTCTGATGAAGGG
>JAHRHZ010000070.1:4897591-4984849 GCA_024137785.1 Ginglymostoma cirratum
CCCTTCATCAGAAATGCATTCTGATGAAGGGTCTAGGCCCGAAACGTCAAGCTTTCCTGCTCCTATGATGCTGCTTGGCCTGCTGTGTTCATCCAGCCCCACACCTTGTTATCTCGGATTCTCCAGCATCTGCAGTACATTTTAACTCTTCCTAAACTCTTACACACAGGTACAGACAGATACAACATTGTTGTTTTACATAGAAGGAAAGATGTTGGGAAATATGATGGCAGCACTCCACAGGATTCAATAAGGGAGCCCTTTGCTTACTCTGAGATCTTCTGTTCTCCAGTCTCTTTATTTCTACATTCTTTCAGTTCCCCACTGAAGTCAGAGTGCAATTGGTACAGCAATTATGAAGTTTTTCAGCCACCAGATTGAGGCAACAACTTGGAGCAACTGTTGAGAGAGGACTTCTAGCTATTTTCCAGACTTTAGTTACTTCATTGCTGAGAGAGAGAGAGAGAGAGATTTAGGACATAATTATAGAGGGTTCTGAGCAATGTCAGCAATGGTGGGATTTGTGGCACAATTGGACTGGAAGTCTGGAAAGATTTATCTTGACATCAGGACCAACTCGTTCCATCATCAACGCATTCGCTGAGCGACGCGGTGCATTTCTCACTAGGCAATGCACATTACCAATTAAAGGGGATTATATATTAATGTCACAACTCCTTATAAATTTTCAACTTCCTACCTTACCTAATGCACCAAACGTTAACAATTCTCAACGTGGCAATCAGAGGGAGTACCTGGTGGCCATAGCTAATCGCCTTCTCTGAAGGATTTCCATGCTCGAAACCAACATCTTAGGGCACACACCGCCACGTGCACAGACATTGGCATATGACATGTGCCAGTGTCTAATAACTGTCATGGTACATCTCCCATTTCCTACAGGACATTTCCGTACTTCAGTGCCTTCAGACTGGCCCAGTAACTCTCACTGTAACTCTGCAGAAGGACACTGTGTGCTCAAGGACACTCACCCAGCTCATGGACTGCATCAAGCTGTACGTCCGGTCTGTTTGCTTGCTCTCATAATGGTCACTCACTCTGAGCTAACCTGGATATTTACTGCATCTCTGCCTTGCTGTTCAGTGCAGACACAAGGACAGGAAACATGTCAATTTCATTAAAGAACCTCAGTGAAGTCAAGGAAGATAGCCTTTGTTCTGGAGCTCTGCCACCAGGAAGACATCAATAAGTAAGCAGGGCTGAGGGTGGTGCAGTGATAACGTCATGAGCCGAGCGATCCAGAGGTTCAGCTAAATGCTCTTAGGCACTGGGCCAATTTTAAGATCAAAAGAATGGTTTTTGAAAACCCATCTCAGTCACAGAGACCTCATTGATTGTCATCAAAACCCACCCGCTTCACCAATATCTTTTAGGGAAGGAAACCTGTCATCCTTACTTGGTCTGGCCTGCATGTGACACCAGACCCGACGCAAATGCAGTTGTCTCTTAACTGCCTCTGAAATAGCAAGCTGCTCATGTCAAGGGCAATTAGGGATGGTCAATAAATGCTGACCATGCCCGTGTCACCCATATCCCATGAAAATAACATTTATTAAAACAGAACATTAACGTCAACAAGCACCACATGTTTGAATATTGTCAATGTGTTATGCTTTGAAGGAGCCATATATTTGGACTAATGAGGGTGATGATAGAAGTTCCACTGTGTTGCCTAATTGGAAAGCTGGCAAGTTGTAAGAGAGGATGAGCAGGACATTCAATTTTTCCATTACAGAATCCAAATTTTTTCCGTTGCGGAACCAACCATTGGGTGGATTGTGATTTGAGTAGTATGCTGCCACCAATCCTCCTTTCCAGGCTAAGCGTAAGGGTTAAGAGAATGATGATAAGCCACTATTGGGTCTTAACAAGAAGAGGCACTTGTCTTACAGAAGATGCAGTTTATTACACGATAACAATAGGTGTGAGTTTATATTGACTAATTAGTTAGATTTACAAGGACTGTTAGGAGCCAGAGATGACACGTCTGTCTTTGTCTCCACCCTAATACCATTAGGCCATCGCCTCCCTGAGGGGAACTTGCATGGGGTGGTCTTCCCCTCTGCATACTGCCCTTGTTCTTCGAGATGGTGCAGGGCGTGGGTGTGGAAGGTGCTGTCTAAGGAGCCTTAGTGACTTGCAACAGTACATCTTGTGGACTATACACCCTGCTGCTATGATACATCGGTGATGGATGAAGTTTTTGAAAGGGATGGGGTGAATGAAAAGGATGGGCTGGTAATTGAGCAGAAATTAACTTGCCCCCATGTTTCCTTTTTTATTGGACAGTGACTCTGCTTTGAAGATACCGAACTGGCTGGAAAGTGTGCTAGGAGGTCCTGAGGCCACACAAGGCACTATATAAATGAAGTTCTCCCTTTCTGTGCATCCTGGCTGCCATCTTCAAGAACACTCAACTTTACATCACAATCCTCTCTCTATTCTCCCGTCACATCCAAAAGCTTTATTTGTGCAGTTATCACAGACAGGCTTCTTTTTTGAAATGTTCTCCAGGCTAAAATCAAACAGTCCCTACCCAGGCTCACACAGTCCAGTTCATGCATCTTCCAAATCCTTGAAGATTCATGTTAGTTCTCCATCAGACATGTGCCTATCACAATCCTTTGGGATCATTTCCATCTTCAGCATTTACCACATGAAGTGCATCCTTCCATGGACTCACACTTACTCTCTGCAGCACATTTCTGGGTAATGTCACAGGGGTAGATGAGACAGAACGAGACATCACCTAGGGATTTATAAACACACAACATTCATGTGCACCAATCTATTCTTTCTGGAAAGTAACTTTAACATTGTAAATGATTAGGGCAGCACAGTATCTCAGTGGTTATCAGTGCTGCCTCACAGTGCCAGGGACCCAGGTTCAATTCTAGCCTCGGGCAACTGTCCATGTTAAATTTACACGTTCTCCCTGTGTCTGCGTGCGTTTCCTCCAGGTGCTCCAGTTTCCTCCCGCAGTCCAGAGATGTGCAGGTTAGGCAAACTGGCCATGCTAAATTACCCATAGTGTCCAGGGATGTGCAGGCTAGGTGGATTAGCCATGGGAAATGCAGGGTTACAGTGATGGGACTGGGTGAGATGCTCTTCATAGGGTCGGTGATGACTCGATGGGCTGAGTGATCTATTTTAGAAAAACAAAAGGGGCAGCACAACGACTAGTGTTTAGCACTGCTGCCTCATAGCGCCAGGAACCTGGGTTCAATTCCAGCTTCGGGTGATGGTCTGTGTGGAGTTTGTGTGTTCTCCCTGTGTCTACGTAGGTTTCCTCTGGGTGCTCTAGTTTCCTCCCACGGTCTGAAGATGCGCGGGTTAGGTAGATTAGCCATGATAAATTGTCGACCGTGTTCAGGAACATGCAGGCTGATTGGATTAGCCATGGGAAATGCTGGGTTACAGGGACAGGCTGGGTTTGGGTGGGATACTCTTCAATGGGCTGAATGGCCTGCTTCCACACTGTAGGGATTCCATGAATTCACGAAAGCCTCCATGAAGCAGTTTTGTCTCCATTTGTCTTGTAAAATGTGCTCCATGGTCAGCTCATTGGTTTGAGCCCTTGCAGCCAGTGCCCTGTGTTGACTGGAAGAGACAGGATCTATTGGTCTCATCTGATCTGTTTGAAGGACCTGGCATGAATCAGGATACGTCTTTGATCGAGTGTGAATCTTTCAAGCTACATGCCACGATTCAGAAACTAGACTCAATTGTTTACCAGTAAACTCCATTGGCTGGGATTGAACAACGTGATCAGGCTTTGATCAATTCTTTGGGTGAGTGCCAGAGACCTTTCTGGAAACAGAGCATGTTTTCAGATAAGGAAGTAGCACAGAGGAATTTTCTCAAAAGAAGCCTTCTAGACAGCTTCGGAAAAGCACGTCTCCCTCAATGTCAGCAAAACTAAAGAGCTGATCATTGATTTCAGAAAGAAAAGTGGAGGGCACTCCCCCGTCTACATCAATGAAGCTGAGGTGGAGAGGGTTGAGAGCATCAAGCTCTTGGGAGTGATGATCACCGACAATCCGTCTTGGACCACCCATATAGATGCGATGGTCAAGAAGGTACAACAACACCTCTCCTTCTTCAGGAGGCTAAGGAAATTCGACATGTCCAGAAGAACCCTCACCAATTTTTATAGATGCACCATCGAAAGCATTCTAGCTGGATGCATCACAGCTTGGTACGGCGAGTGCTCAGCCCAGGACCATTAAAAAACTACAGAAAGATGTGAACACAGCCCAGACTATCACGTGAGCCAGCCTCCCACCCACTGACGCCATCTACACTTCCTTTTGCCACGGAAAGACAGCTAACATCATCAAAGCCCCCTCCCACCCCAGTTATAATCCCGTCCAACCTCTTCCATCAGGCAGAAGATTCAGAAACTTAAACACATGGACCAACACGTTCAAGTTTTTTCTGCACTGTTATGAGATTGCTGAATGGACCTCTCAAATTTCAAACCTAGTATTGAACTTGCTTTTGTAGACCTGTGCTACTGTAACTTTGTATTCCTTGCTCTGTTCAATCAGCATATAATCTGTGTGTCCTTGTATGTTATGATCTGCCTGTGCTGCTCGCAGAACAGAACTTTTCACTGTACTTAGGTACATGTTGCAATAATAATAAATCAAATGAAAAGAAGACAATGAAACATGAGGCGAGACCTACAAGGGGAGCAAAGTTGGCTTCACTCAAATTGGGGTAGAATTTGATTTAAGCTAACCTTACAGAGTTAAAGGTAGATTTAGGGTTAAATGTGGATTAAGTCAAAGCTGTGGTAAAATCAAGTTAAATGAAGTGAGTTAGTCAAAGTTAGATGAAGTAAAAAGCAAACATTGCAACAAGTGTATTAGTATTTAAAGATTTAAATAAAGAGGGGTTTGGTTAATTAAATTCTGAGTTGGTTCCTGCCTTTTGTCTGCCGCACAAGGGAGGAATTCCTAGGTGAAAGGTTTGAGTATTCTTTTGCTCGCAACAACGCCAACTCTCCGAATTGGTTTCATACTACATGGTCAATATTGGAATTGCATCAGACTGTGGTGATTAAAAGAGGCAGCTATGGAACAAGTCAGGTGGTCAGATTCTTGTACTTGGTAAAGGATCTGAGTGTTTGCACTTCTAGCTCTTCAAAGGCAGCCTGAGAAATGACTTGGTGAGCTGAGGCTGGGAAAGGTCTGATCAATTGTTTGAATTCACAATAGGGAGCTACTGTTAAGATCAGATTCAATTAGTTCAAACTGTCTACCTGCCTACAGAATGACACAAAATGATAAATTTGCTGTGGCTCCCCACATCTTGGCTAATGAAAATAGCACTGGCTTCTAACTGTGCTCTTGTGTTCTAACCTTCAGGCAGAATTTGATTGCCCCTATAACAATCTGTTAAGACCCTGCTAAATGTCCCTGTTTTTTCCTTTAGGTTGTGCAAGAACAAATTTGCTTTTAGAATCCAAACAGTTTAGGGCTAATTTGTTTCTTCTCCAATCTTTTGCGAAACCAAAATTCAAAATAAACAAGACAAGTAGATTTTGGTAAGCTGCAGGCAAGTGAGAGAACATTTCCTGGAGAACTCTGAATCACTGGGGAGCTGACGGCCTAGTGATATTATTGCTGGACTATTAATCCAGAAACTCAGCTAAGGTTCTGGGGAAACAAAGTGTAGAGCTGGATGAACGCAGCAGGCCAAGCAGCATCAGAGGAGCAGGAAAGCTGACGTTTCGGGCTCTGGGTTCAGATCCTGCTATGGCAGATGGTGGAATTTGAATTCAATAGTGAATCTGGTCTTACGGGTCTAATGATGGTTATGAAATGATTGCTACTTGTTGGGGGAAAATATTAATGCCATCTAGGAAAGGGAAATCATCTGTCATCCTTACCTGCTCTGGCCTACATGTGACTCCAGACCCACAGCAATGTGGTTGACTCTTAACTGCCCTCTGGACAATTAGGGATGAGCAATAAATGTTGGCCTGGCCAGAGATGCCCATATCCTATGAGTGATTATATCTTTTAAAAACAGTCAGGAACTTAGTGGTTGCTTAACAACAACTTCATTTATATATAACCTATCCCAAGATAACATCAAATCTCATAAGAAGATACTGAAATAAAAGCAAAATGATGCAGGTGATGAAATCAAAACAGAAAGGGCTGGAAAAATTTGCAGATCTGGCAGCATCTGTGGAGGGAGAAACAGTGCTAATGTTTCCCATTGGATTTTGCTGTTCTTCAGAATTTGGTCATAAAGGAAACAAGCATATGAGAGGTGTAGGGAGGGAATTCCAGAGCTTAGGGCCACGATGAGTCCAATGGGGATACACCAGAGACTAGATATTCCAGAGGATTGTGGAGCTGGATGGGAATTATAGGGAGGGGCGTAGACAATGGATGGCTTTGAAGGCAAGGGTGAAAATTTGAAAACAAAGATATTACTTAACTGGGAGCTGATGTATATCAGTGAGCACAGAGATACATAAACAGGACTCACTGTATTTTGACACAAGCAAGAGAGTGTTGAATGATCTCAGACTTATGGACAGTAAGAATTGGAAGACCAGTGAGGAATCATAGAATCCCTACAGTGTGGAAACAGGCCATTCGGCCCATCAAGTCCACATTGACCCTTCAAAACCATTCCACCCAGACCCACTCTATCCCTTTTACCCCACATTTTCCCTGGCTAATCCACGTAGCCTGCACACCCCAGGACACTATGGGCAATTTAGCATGGCCAATCCCCCTAGCCTGTACAACATTGGACTGTGGGAGGAAATCAGAGCACCTGGAGGGAACCCACATGACATGGGGAGAATGTGCAAACTCTACACCATCGCCAGAGGGTGGAATCAAACTGGGTTCCTAGCGCTGTGAGGCAGCAGTGTTAACCACCATGCTGCCCCAGGAGTGCTGGATTAAACCAGTTACAAGGGAGCAAAGATAGAGTCTCAGCTCAGATGGACTTCAGCAGAGATGGAGGCAAAGTTGTCTAAATTTAGTGAGGTGCAGAAAATGGTCTTGGTATTGGTGTGGATATGAGGTCAGATTTTTCAAACAGATTGGTTTCTTCATCTTAGACTGTTGTCATGGAGAGGGCTGAGGTCCGTCACTGGGGACAGAGTGATGTTAGATCTGGTTAAGATATCAAACCATAGTTCTGTCAGTTGTCTGGCAGAAAGGATACCACACCCCACCCCTGCACACACACACACATTTTAATGTTTAAAACTATTCGTAAAAGGATCCAGGAAATTGATGAGTGGTCAATGTTTATTCTTTGGTGATGATGACGTTAAGGCTGGTGGTGCACCAAACAGCTGCTGTCACAGCAATGGTGACACTTTTTTTTCTAAAGACAAGTGCTTCACTATGAAGCACAAGGTATGGGACATGGGCTGTAACAGGTGCTATGCTAATGCAGGTTCCTTCTATATAGACCTGAGAATCTGCAAGGCTGGAGTGACCCCTGTGGAAATGGGTTAAGGATTTCAGTCAAATAGACTATTTATGGTCCATATTCCATGCTTGTACATCAACAGTGAAGAGTGGGGCAGCAGGAGGCTCTGGTTATAATGATGAGAATCTGATGAAGAGTCACTACGCAAAACGTTGTCTCTGCTTTCTCTCTCTCTCGCTCCACAGATGCTGCCAGACCTGCCGAGTTTCTCCAGCAATATTTGTTATTGTTTCCAGTCATATTGACCCTGGTGATGGGCAGCAAGGGTGGGGAAAACTGATGGGGCAGTTACTTAACAGAGGAAACTTCCCACCAGTGATGTCAACCAATCTGCATGTGTGTGAGGGGCAAGAATATCTGGATTGTAATGGCAGCCCCTTTAAACAGGACACTCTTGTCTAGTCATCAATTCCCGCAGCACTGTCCCTTTAAAAAAAATCTCAGATTTGCATGAGCCCTAGAATATCAGTGGCAATGTGTTGGTCCAGATATAGCGAGGACGATTTGCAGCCTTGGAATCCAGTGTCTGCAAAGCAATATTGCATTTAAAAAGAGAGAGAGGGAGTGAGAGAAAGTGAGGAGCGAGACAGATGTAACTTCCTCCTGACTCAGGCTAGTTGCACTTTGGGTGTGTGCTTGCTTTTAAAGAGTGGATCGTTTCTGTCTGTGTGTGTGTGTGTCCCAGCTGTGGCTTACCGCGGCTGGAGAGGGATTCCTTGCTGCCAGTTAGTCCCCCTCCGATGCTTCTGCCTGAGGAGGGGGTGATCGTGTGTGCTGCCGCCTGTGTTGCCCGGAACCAACATGAGCTGCTGGCTTTTATTGCCTCTGCTGACCAGTGTGGTGTCCATCGCGGGAACCTGGACAGTGTAAGCACCAATTCCTCTCATTCCTGAGCCCACTCCTTCTTACATCCTGCTCCCTCCCTCCATCCCACTTCCCTCTCTCTTTTTCTCCTTTCTTTTTAGGTTGAAATCAAACTTTTTTCTTCGCTGTTTTCCTTTCTTCTCCTCTGCCATTCTGAGAGTCCAAATCATCACCTGCCAGCGATCATCTTCAAAACTAAAATCTCACTCCCCAGAAAGGGGGACGTTTCTGGGATCCCCAGCTCTGACCCGTCTTTCCCCCTTCTCAATGACTTTAGAGACTTCATGAGAAGTAATTCAGGTATGTAGTCGTGCTTTTTAAATGTTGCTGTTGAGAATCGTGTGTACGTTATTGTGTGGTGACTAAATGGAGTCTGCCCCCGAAATTTGACTAACCCTTTTCTTGGGATGTTATTTAAATGCTGACATTGATTTCCGAAATTCATTTCTTCATGTTTGTTTTGTCTTTATCTTTTAAAGACACTCCATCTCATAGAAACTTGAGAAAATTGTGTTTAATCCCAAACGATTTTTTATGTAAAGGCAGAGACTATTGCTGACACTCGATGGTTAATCCCTTCTATCTCTCACACCAATCTAACATTAAAGGGAATGTCAGATGTTCTCCAGGGCTCATTCTTGTTGATTCAGGCTTATAAGGGGTTAACATTGGCTCCTACAAGTGACATTGATACCAGAATAATGTTGTTTAGCAAAGCCTTGATTGTAGCCAGTGTCTGTGGATTTGGGAATCCCACACATCATTTCAAGTGTTCTGCATGGAGGGGGTTGGGGATGTGGGAAAGAGTCAAGCCATCCCATTCAATTCGAAGCACCTGCCTCTTTCTGCCAGCTGTTTCGCTTTTCTAAAAAAACGACTCTCCTACTTTGTTCTGAGTTTGCACCAAAGATTGCTGCCCTGCGTCGCTTGTGTTGTACAACCCATAGCCAGCTTTGGAAACTTGGCTGTGGTCATTTGGAGAGTGCCACGAGTTGGATTGGGCAAATTGTTCCTTCCTTGGTTTGGTTTGAGAGTCTGTATTGACAGTACCTCTGCTGTTTGTACTGCAGACAGTCAGGTATGCTGAGTGGTGTACAATGATCCTAGCTAATGGCTTGCATTGTGTCTAGATTCAGAATCATCACAGAGGGAGAACATTTGGTCCAACATGTTTGCAATGATTCTATCACCCTACTGCCAACCTTCTGCCTCTCCTCCTTATCCCTGTACCCCTGCTCATTTCACTGTCTTCCATCTTTCAAAGACTGCAGTAACAGGTGGGGCATCACTGCAGTAAATTGTGCTCCATCTCTGGGAACTTTACATCTACTGTGGAATTGGGCATACTCCAGCACACAGTGGACAGCCATGATCTAGAAGAATAATGGAGAAGCCTCGAGGACCGAATGGTCTTCTGTTATTTCTTATGTTTCCATGTTCTCATGTTGTGCGTTATCTGAGGGGTGGGTTAGGTTATAATCCTCTGGTATGATGTAACTCCACAAGGGCATGTTTCTGTTGTAGGAATATGAATCTATGATTTTCATTTAGCTTCCAGGACTGCAATAACTTGTTTAAGGAATGGTAAAGGGAACGTATATCCAAGACAGAAAGCCTGGGGAATGTTATGCAAATCCCCACAGGAATAATGAGCTGACAAGTGATCAATGTAGTCTTTTGGAGGCTTAATGGCCAAGTTTTGTTGCCTGCTCTTAGATAATTCCCTCACTCACAGCCTGTTCTTCCAGTCACTGATCTAGGAACAGCAGTTTTGATTTATAGGCATGATGCTTGAATGTTATTGGCAAAGAGAAAGCTATAAATTGAAATAGTGAACCTTCCAAATCCACACCCACTACCATCTAACAGGACCAGAGCAACAGACACATGGGAATACCAGAGCCTCCAAACCACTCACCATCCTGCCTTGGAAGCGTATTGCCATTCCTTCAGTGTCGCTGGGTCAAAACCCTCGAATTCCCTCCCTAAGGGCATTGTGGATCAACCTGCAGCAGACGGACTGCAGCAATTCATGAAGGCAGCTCACCACCACTTTCTCCAGGGCAACTAGGGACGGGCAATAAATGCTGGCCCAGCCTGCGATGCTCACATACCACAAGTGAATAAGAAAACAAGTTTAATGAATCACTTCAGATCTTGTGAGCAGTGACCCTTCAATGTAATCCCTGCCATATGGAATGTACTGAAGCAAAAATTAACCCATTTAATTGCTTGAAGGGGGTTTACACTCACAGATAATGTCAGCCTCTTTTCACTCCAGATCCAGGCTGGGAAGGCCTCTGAGTAGTTCAATCACAGGGAAGCTGAAGGCTGTGTGTCGGAATATACACCTGTGCCAACTTAACTGATTATCGTTATGGCAACAGGAAGGGTGTCACAGTTGAATTCAATACCCACCAGTTGAGGCAAGTAAAACAAATTCTCTCGCTGAAGGTAGCGGGAATGGAGGGAAAGTTAGAACCAGATGAGGAAGCAGGTCTCGGCTGGTAGTACGCACTCGCTAGTCTCTGAAGGTTATCCCTTTTAGACATTTTAGCGTAGTGCAGGACTGAGGGGTGCTCCACAGTTGGAAGTGCTGTCTTTCAGACACTTGCCTACGTTCACAAATAAATACAAATGATCCCAATGATGCTGTGTTCAAGCAGAGCAGGAAAGTTATCTCTGGTTTCCTGGTCAATCTTTATCCCTCTGACTCTCTCAGAAACCAGATTATCTGGTCATTGGCTAAAGGAGCAGCCACTGGCAGCTGCATTTCCTACATCACTAGACTCCACTTCACATAAAGCAATGAATAGGCCACAAGATGCTTTAGGTGGCCTGAGATTACAGAAGGCACTGTGTAAATGCAGATCTTTTAAGGGATGAGGGCAACATTTGGCTTAACCTGCCAAATTTCAAATCTACCTCCCCTGTACTGAAGTGTGCCTGGCCACTGTAAGTTCAGTCCAGTGTATTTTTTTAATGTTCCTAGGTTACAGCCTGATTCCATCATCAGCATTTATTGCCCATCCCTAGTTGCCCTGGAGAAGGTGGTGGTGAGCTGCCTTCTTGATTCACTGTAGTCCGTGTGCTGCAGGTAGGCCCACATTAAATTCACTGGCGCTGATTGTGCATGAAGAGATGAGGTAGAGGAGATAACTGTTACCATGGACCTGTACCCTTACATGAGAAATTGGCTTCAGAAGGGGAGGCAGAAAACCAGTGGGGAAGGGGCAGAGGAAGGGTGAGTGATGATGGAATCAAGCTGAACATTAGAAACATTAAAAAATATACTGGACTGAACTTATAGTGGCCAGGCACACATCAGTACAGGGGAGGTAGATTTGAAATACTAGCCTTGGGTTGGTACCTTCAGATCTCTTGGTCACTGTACAATGACAGGGAAGATGGAGGCCTGGGAAACAGGATGGGCACATATTGTCATGGTAACCGTGTCATGAGGACAATAGGACAGGGACCGTACTTCTGAGAACAAAACAAAATTGATAGTGCTGTAAAAGCCTTTACGTTCAGAACTGCGAAGCATTAGGAGGAACAACAATTCAGCCAGAGTCACAGACTTTGTGAGGCTCGTTTAACACAGATGTGTCGACATAAATCTCGAGGCAAAGAAACCAGATAAAAGGTGGGAATTTTCTTCCGCTCAGCAAGTTGCAACGATGAGGATATAAACAAACTGGAAAATATAAAACCTCAACTTCACAAGTGTGCTCACACCATCCAACAACAACCCAAGGCGGCAAAATGGAGCAGAGATACAGACTGTAATTGAGTGGCGGCCGAGTTGTTATGACCTGGAATGTGTTTACTTAAAGGGCGGTGGAAGCAAATTTAAAAACAACTTTAAGAAGGGGAATTGGATAAATACTCAAATGGAAATGTTTTTCAGGGCAATGGAGAAAGAGCAAGGGAGGGGGACTAGTTGGATTGTCCTTTCAAACTGCTGGCAAGTTGTTGATGGCACGAATGGCATCCTTCTGTGGTGTGTCATTCTACATTATTGAAGGGCGTGGCTGCTATTGCTGACGTGGTTGGGTAATGAAGGCAATGAAAGTACAACAGCTGTAATCTGGGACTGTGGAATGTCAGCTAACCTGCTGAATTATGGGGAGGCAGTACTGATTGGATAGGATGCCCCATGAGATTCTGCAAAGAATCTGCAAACAGGCCTGACTAAACCGGAATCTCAACATTCCAGTGAGTGCATAAATCAAATATGTCTATAGACTTAAAATCTAATACAATAAACTAACAATAGTGCTATGAGCTGCTCTTAGGAGTCACTTATGGCCCCATAAAATTCACATAGAATTACAATTAATGTGCTCTAGCACTGGTCCCCATGTTCAAGTTGTCTGCTGTGACCAAACTCACTGTATTATTCTCCACTTTCAGTTAAGGATGGTAGATTCCTTCCCCAGTTTTAACACCACTTTCAAATTTATTAGACCCTGGTAGGGTTTGAGCCAGGCCCCCCAGAACATTGGGATTGTTGCCCAGTATCATCACCAGTACACCACTATCTCCCGCTGCAACAAGTATTCTTCATCAGTTTAAGCAAATACCAGCCTCAAAGCAGCAAGTCAGTATTTTTCCATTGTCTTGTGGCCTTGCACTCCCCCTCAATCTTGGCTCCTTTTGTTATGTTCCTTTTTGTACTGCTTGAAGGCCTTCCCTAGGCCTCAGACTCTGGAAGTCCCTCCCTGGCTTAAGAAGTTTTTTAAAACTTACTCCTTGGCAAAGCTGATGGTCACCTTTCCCCTGACCTCCTGCCCCATTTCCCCACTTTATCCCTTCAACAACAGAGTGTCCCCTCAGTACTGCTTTGGAATTCAGCAGTAGGCCCAAATTGGCACTCTTGGAATGGACGGTGATGCAGGGGCATTGGTGGGCCCAGAGCCTGTTGTGGAGATATCGCCCTCCCTCAGTATCGAGTACAGCACAAGAAGGGAGAGATGAACTCTGTTTTTACTTATATTTAAATCTTATATCTTAATTTCAGTTTTATACCTTCATATCTTCTGTAAGTCAAAATGGCGCTGGAGCATGCTGACATAATGCACTTTCCACTATTTATTTATTAAATACAAGTGACAATAAATCATTCAGTTCAGTTCATTTCAAAATATCTGCACAGGTCTTTGGAGCAGGGATTGAAACCTCAATGATCTGGCTCTGACATGAAAGTCATAGACCCTTCGGCCCAACTTGTCCATGTCGACCAGGCTTCCTAAACTGAACTAGTCCCATTTGCCGAGTGTTACCCAGACGGGGCCCATTCAGGGTCAGGGTACACGTTGATTGGCATTTTACAGCTGCCCTCAGGGGCATAATGGAATCGAAGGACTGACTGTGCAGAGAATTGAGTCTTGGTTTGGTTACAGTGCTCTGGTATGTTACTTTATTTTTGAAAATGGCCCATTGGTAGAACTGTACAAATCAGCGAGTAACACCCGGGTAAATATTGTCAGCAGGTCTGAGGTTTGACACAATAAGAAACCTTGTGGCAGTTTGAACTGTATTTCCTGCTGTGGGAGATGAGTAGGACATTAGAAAAAATATGGTTCCAAAATTCAGTTCTTAAAAAAAAACCTTGCTTCTGTCAAGGCCTGAGTTGAAATGACTGTAATATTAATTTTGATCACATTCTGTGTGGCTGCTTCTGTTCTTGTACCTTCTTGATGGCTATGTTAACTTCTTTGAATCCCTGTCTAATCAGAATGCGGTGACTTAGCTCTCAAAAAGTGTCAATGTGGTGATTGTTTGTGTTACAAAAAACGCTGGCCTTGTATCTGTTGGATAAGGGCAAGCTCACAACGGGGTTGTCCAATTCGTTTTGCTGACACTTTATAACAGATTTGATCTCATTATTCATGCAAATGAGGCCTGTTGACTGCTCAAACCGAGCAGGCCTGGTTTTGCTGCGTCATGTCAGCAGGCTGAAGCCAGAACAGGGGTGGGGAGGAGTCCCATCTCTCCAGGATTGCCCTGGAGTCAGTTGAAACATCCACGAGTTATACAGTTCTCTGAAAAGAATATTTATAAACAAAAGAATGTCCATTGTTACAAGGAAGATGGAGGAGAATGGCACTGAGTGAGATACTCCCAGAGAGCCAGCACAGACTTGATGGGCTGAATGGCTTCCTTCTGTGTCGTGCCAATTGTGAGTCTCCAAATACAAACCAGCAGGCTCTCACTGAGAGAGAATAATCATAGACATAGTAAATAAAGTCTGTTTTCTTGTTTTCTTTGAACACTTTAGTTTACTGGTTGCAAAAGTATTGGACTTGGGAGAAAGACAATTGGACTGACGGTTAACAATCATCCAATTTGTTAATGAAAAGGCGGTTTATAGGAAGACAAGATGGTTGCTTTTGGCACCCAATGGCAGGAAAGAGTGGATGGGGGGATCAGTTAGAGACAGGTGGTCATCTGATGCTACCATCAGAATTAGTCATTTACGGCACAGGAAGAAGTCGTTCAGCCCGTTGACAGATCTCTGAAGAGCAATCCAGCCAGTCCTACACCCTCATTCTATTTTTGTTACTCTGCAGCACTCATTCTTTCAAAATCATTGATCGTTTCCTCTTTCATCATCCTCATAAGCAGTGAGTTCCAGACCATTCCTACTCACTATGTAAAAAGGTTATTCCTCACATCATCCCTCATTGCTCAGCATCTCTTACCAAAACCTTAATTCAATCTGTGACTGCAAGTCCACGTAACATGACACACAGGGAGCAGCTTATCTTTGTCTAGAATACGACCATCACGATCACACGGATCTCCATCAATCTCTTCTCAGCCTCCTTCACTACCAGGAGAATAAGTCCCGGCTTCCCCACAGCTAAAATCTCTCATCCCTGGAACTATTGTGGTATATCTCCTCTGCACCATCTCAAAGACCATTTTCCCCTTTCTAAAAGATGGAGATCACAATTGGGTGCAAGATGTGGCTTAATCAAGAGCTTTGTAAAGACTGGAGACCTGAATCCATCCCAGTTACATTGCCTGGTACAACACAGTCAGTTTTAACTAAGTTCTGAGCTGCCTTTGACCTGAAGGAGAGCTGCATTCACTATGTTAATATGAGTCACCTTATTTGGTTTAACTGTAAATTACTAAGGTCTTCACCTAATTAGCAGCAACAGCCAATCTCAGAATTGCCACATCTAAATCCTCTGGCCTCCATCTGACACAACCTGTGATTAAATGTAGCAAAATTAATTAGAACTTATCAGTGCTTATGTTGTGAAATATTTGGATAAGGGGGAGAACTAAGGTGTGGAAGTTATGTGGTTGCCAGGGAGGAGACAGTCACATCTTGGGTGTGTTCATCAAAGTGCTCTCCAGAATTTGCTGGCAAGCAGGGAACAGAGTTCAGATTTATCTGAATACTGGGATTTTTACGAGAAAACCTAGTAAACTAATACATATTCATGGGAAAAGAAAGAAGAGAGAAGGGGAGATAGAGAGATGACAAACAACTAAAGAGCCGACACTAGAGATTTATTGATTTATTGTCACGTGTACTGAAATACAGTGAAAAGCTTTGTTTATGAGTGGTACAGTGTACAGATCAAAAAGACTTAGACACAGGCATACAAGTTACATTGCACGGGGCATGCACTAGGCGAGATCAACGTTAGCAAGATCAATGTTATTTGAGGCTAGAGAGTCCATCCAACAGTCTGATAATGGCCAGGAAGAAGCTGTTCCTGAACCTGCTCGTGCGTGTGTTCAGGCTTCTGTATCTTCTGCCTGATGGAAGAGGTTGTAGGAGATCATTACTGGGATGCGACAGGGCTTTGATGATGTTGGCTGCCTTTCCATGGCAGCGAGCCATGTAAATATAGTCCATGGATGGAAGGTTGGCTTCCGTGATGGTCTGGGCTGTGCACATCATCTTCTGTAGTTTCTTACAGTCCTGGACAGAGCAGTTGCCATACCAGGCTGTAATGCATCGGGACATTACATTTCAATGATGCATCTGTAGAAGTTGGTGACGGACCTTATGGACATGCCAAATGTCACCTGAGGAAGAAGAGGTGTTGTTGTTCATTGTTGACTGTCACATTTACGTGCGAAGTCCAGGACAGGTTGTCGGTTATCATCACTCCGAGGAACTTGATACTCTCCACGCTCTCAACCTCAGTTCCGTCGATGTAGATGGAGACGTGTTCTCCTCCTTTCTGAAGGTGATGATCAGTTCTTTAGTTTTGCTGACATTGCGAGGCAGATTGTTTTCATTGCACCACATCACCAAGCCCTCTATCTCCCTTCTGTATTTTGACTCATCATTGTTAGATATCTGTCCCACTCTGGTGGTGTTGTCAGCAAACTTGTGGATGCTGTTCATTCGGAATTTAGCAACATAAGTGTACAGGGAGTACAGTAGGGGGCTGAGAATGCATCCTTTGGGGGGGCTCCAGTATTGAGTGTTATTGTGGAGGAGGTGCAGTTACCTGTCTTCTCTGATTGCTGTCTGTGGGTCAGAAAGCTGAGGATCCAATTGCAGAGTGCGCAGCCGAGACCAAGGTCACACAGTTTTGAGATCAGTCTGGAGGCGATAATGGTGTTAAAAGTGGAGCTGTAGTCAACGAGCAGGGGTCTGACATAGGTGTCTTTGTTGTCCAGATGTTCCAGGGATGAGCGCAGAGCTAGGGAAATGGCATCCTCCATGGATCTGTTACGTCAGTAGGCAAATTGTAGGGGATCAAGGCAAGTTGGGAGACTGAAGTTGATATGGGCCCTGACCAGCCTCTCGAAGCACTTCATGATTATTGAGGTCAGAGTCACTGGGTGCTGGTCGTTCAGGCAGATTGCACATGCTTTCTTAGGTACGGGGATGATGGTGGTCTGCTTGAAGCAGGTGGGGACTTCAGCTTGTAGGAGGGAGAGGTTGAAGATGTCAGTGAATACCTCTGCCAGTTGGTCCACACAGGACCTGAGTGCTCAGCCAGGAACACTGTCCAGACCCATCGCTTTCCTTGGATTGGCTCCTGGGAAGACTGGTCTGACATCTGAAGTGGTGACGGAGGTGACAATGAAGAAACTGGAGAGTGATTAGTGGCGATAAAGAACAAAATTAGAGGGAGGGAGAAAGAAAGAGAAAGAGATACAGAGAAACAAAATCCAGGAGATTGCAAGATTAAGAAAAATAGAGGATCAAGAAGAGAGAAATAAAAATATTGGGAGTGGGCATGGTTGAGAGTTGCAAAAAGAATTAGATTCTCCCTCCAGCTGGAAGGTAGTTGGAATTTGTCAAAATATAGTGTGGAATTTTCTTGAGGCATCAGGGGTCTCACTTGACGATGGAAGAATTGGCGAGAGGCCTGCATTACCTCTTACGGGCGTAGCATACACCAATCAGGCAGTGGCAAGGCAACCTTCCCTTAGCATCAAGACTGGCCCAGGAGGGAGGGATGGGAGGGGAGGGGGTCAGCGAGAGCTCTGGACAATCAGGGGATGGCAGCCCTTGCACTCAGCTGTGCCAGAAGCAAGATTGTGGCTGCTTCTGGAAACAGAACTTGGAGATTCAGGGCTATGAGGACCTCAGAGAACAGAACATGAAGTGGAGCGGGCTGGGGTCTGTTTTGTTTTTATTAGTACTTGGGATGCAGGCAACGCTGGCTGGGCCAGCATTTCTAGTCTAGTCCTAATTGCCTAGAGGACAGTTAAGAATCAACCTCATTGCTGTGGGTCAGGAGTCACAGGTAGGCCAGAACAGGCAAGGATGCCAGACTTCCTTCCCTGAAGGACATTAGTGAACCAGATGTTTTTTTAAGCAATAATTAGATAATTAGCAATATTAACTTAAACATTCACCATCTGCTGTGGCATGATTTGAACCATGTCCCCAGATGTTAATCTGGGTTACTAGGCCTGTGATTTTACCACTATGCCATCACCTCCTTCAATGCATTGCAGTGGGATGAGGATCAGAAGCAAGTGCAGGAACACAGCACTCTGGGCACATCTCCAATGCAAATGACCAGGCAGTGATTGAGGGTCCACGTTCTCCTGAGATGAGAAGCTGCCCACAGGGTTTTACCTGTCAGGCACACCAGGGGAAACTGGCCAACCTGGAGTTACAGGCCTAAACTGGCAGCAGGGAGGGGCATCATGCCTAGAACTTAATTCTGTTGGTGGGAGGGTATGGGGGGACAGGAAGACATCAGAGATTGATGGTGCTACCATCCTGCCTAATTAGAAGCCAACACTGTCTCTGAGTCCACCACCACATAAAATACTGCCCAGGGAGTGAGAAATGAAACCAGTGGGAGGAATTGGGGATAAGGGAGCTGTAAATATCGTCAGATTTACTCTCTTTGAGGGAGATAGGTGGACTCTTTCAAAATGTAACTTGTCACTGCAGCTCTCATTTCCTGGGTGTTTTTTTTTTGCTGTTTGCTTTGAAGTACTTCCTGATGTACTTACTGATTGCTGTCAAATGTTAAAGACATATAAACATCCAGACAGACTAGAAAAAAGAGTAGACCACTGGACCCCTCGAGCTTGTCCAATATCCAAGAAGATCATGGCTGTTCTGATCCATGTTCCTGCTGAACTTACCACCTTCCTTGTCAAGAATCCATCTACCTCTCCCTTAAGAATCTTCAAAACCTTTGCTTCCACAGTCCTTTGAGGAAGATAGTCTCAAAGATTTTCTATAAGAAAAAAATTTCTCATCTCTGTCTTAAATGGAGGACCCATTATTTTTAAACAGTGACTCTTAATTCTGGATTTTCCAATCAAAGGAAGCATTTTTTCCATATCCACCCCATCAAGATACCTTAGAATTTTATATGTTTCAATCAAACCATCTCTTACCCTTCTACACATTAGTCAATATAAGTCTGGCTTGCCCAACCTTTCCTCATAAGACAACTTGCCTATTTATCTAGTATTTAGCTAGTAAACCTTCTCTGAACTGCTTTTGATACGTTTACATCCTTCCTTAAATAAGGTGACCAATAGTGTGCATAGTACTCCAGATGTGTTCATGCCAATGCCCTGTATAAATGAGGCATGACCTTACTAGTGTGGAATTAAATTCTTCTCACAATAAATAAATACCTTTTTTATCACTTGTCACAAGAGAGAGAAAAGATATTGCCAATATAGCGGTAAAGGACGAGATGATAACTATTTTGGATTTCATAAAATTGATTAAGAGGAGCTTCAAGGACATTCATCAGGGGCAATTTTTTACACAGTGGTTCATGTGTGTATGAACTCCCAAAGGAAATGTTTGGAGAGATGTGGGCCAAGTGCAGGGAGGTGGGATTAGTTTAGTTTGGGATTATGGCTGGCATGGACTGGTTGGACCGAAGGGTCTGTTTCTGTTCTGTATGACTTTGACTCTACATAATAACATTCTGTTAGTTTTCTTAATTACTGCATGCAACCCTTTGAGCTTCAAGCACTATGACTCCCTGATCCCTCTGCATCTCAGAGATCTGCAGTCTCTCACCATTTAGTTAGTGTGCATTTTTTTATCTGTTCTACCAAAACGGACACCTTCACATTTTCCAACATTATTTGCTAGATGTTTGTCCACTCGCGTAACCTACCTTTATCAACTTGTAACTTCCTTACGTCATATTTGTGACTTATTTCCCCCTCTATCATTGTGTCATCAGCTAACTTAGCTACCACACCTTTGGCCCCACTGTCTAAGTCATTTACATAAACTATAAACAGATGAGGCCCTATCACTAATCCCTATGGCACGCTACTCATTACAACTTGCCAATCAGAAAATGATCCATTTATGACTACCATCTGTTTCCTATTAGCTAGCCATGAGAATATTTTGCTACTTTTTATTTCCTGCAATAACCTCTGATGTGGCACCTTATCAAATCCCTTCTGGAAATCCAGTACAGTGCATCCATCAGCTCACCTTTATCCATTTTATATCTTATATTCTCAACTAATTAGTAAATAATTTAAATGTAAATTCCTTTCACAAAACTGTGGATTCCATTGTCCTTGTATTTTTCTCAGTGCCCTGTTATAATAGGTTTAATAGCAGCTTACTAACCCTCCCCATGACAGACGCTAAGCTAACTGGCATGGAGTATCTGGCTTTCGGTCTCCCTCCCTTTTTTGAATAAAACAGGTAGATTCACTATTTGTCTTTTATATAGAACATTTCCCAATTCTTGGGAATTTTAAAAGTTAAAACGAATACATCAACCATCACACTTAGTCTCTTCTTTTAAGACCCTATCAACTTCAGAATGAAATGCATCAGATCTCAGTGACTTGTCAACCTGCAGGCTCCAACAATTTGCTCAGTACCACTTCTCTGGCGATTGTAATTTCTTTGAGTTCCTCCCTCCCTTCCATTTCCTTGTCCACAGCTATTTTTGGAATGTTCCTTATATCATCTACTGAAGAATGATACCAAATACCTTTACAATTCTTCTGCTCCTCCTTATTTTCCATACAAAACCAAAAGAACTATGAATGCAGGAAATCAGAATCAAAAACATAAATTACTGGAAAGGCTCAGCAGGTCTGACAGCATCTGTGGAGAGAAATCAGAGTTAACATTTCAGGTTCTGTGACCCTTCTTCTGAATTGGTGAACCTGCTGAGCCTTTCCAGCAATTTTTGTTTTTGGTTTTCATTTTCCATTATTGATTCCCCAAGCTCACTTTCTGTAAGACCACTGTTCACTTTATTAACCCCTTTCCTTTTTAAATGTGTACAGAAACTCTTACTATCTGTGTTTATATTTCTAACTGCCTTTCTCTCATCCTTCAATTTTCCCTTCCTCATTAATATTTTATTTAATCAGCATTTTTCATTTGTATGCTGTCTAATCTTCTGACCTGCCGGTCAGCTTTGCACGATGATACACCTTACATTTAAATTTGATGTTATCTTTATAACAACTGAGGAAACCCGACTGGAGGGGATCATCATTTCTCGTTGAACACCAAAATAGGAACACTATATCCATAGACTAGTACCGACCTGGGATAGACAGTTCCACAGACACATCCCTGGGTCTGCTTTACAAAGGGCTCAGGTGATGAGTTCCAGCTAGGCAGACTAATGCCCATAACCAAGGGAACTCATACTCAATGAGTTCCACTTGGAGGTTAGACGGTGTTTCTCCATGACCCTTGTAAGGGTTATCACAACCCTTAACCTTTTTTAATTGCTCATGATGTTAGCTCCTCCCTTAGGGATATTTCTTTCTCATTGGAAGGTATCTCTTCCGTGTATTCGGAAGAATTCTTTCAAATATCTGTCACTGTAGTTTTATTGACCAATCCTGTGAGCTAATTTTTCCATTCATTTTAGTTAGCTCTACTTTCATGTCATCATAATTGTTTTTATCTAATTTTAAAATACTAGCCTTGGACCTATTCGTCTCTCCCTCAAACAACGTCAGATTCAATCATTTTATGGCCCAATCCCAGCACAATAACACTGCAAGTCGTGGACCCCAGGAAAAGCAATTAAAAAAAAAATTCTTGGTATATTGCTGCCACTGGTTTGACCATTTTTTTTTGTCCATCACTAATTGCCTGTGAGATGGTCGTGGTGAGCAGTCCTCTTAAGCTGCTGCAGTCCCTATGTGGTAGGTACATCTACAATGCTGTTAGAGAGGGAGTTCCACGGTTTTGATCCAATGTGAATGAAGTTACAGCAATATATTTCCAAGTCAGAATGGTGTGTGACTTGGAGGGGAACTTGCAGGCAGTACTGTTTCTATGCATCTGCTGTCCTTGTCTTGTCCTTATTCAAGTTGTGGTTCTGAGTCTGAAAGGTGTCCTGATGAATTTCTGTAGGACATTTTGTGGATGGTTCACACTTTTGCTACAGAGCATTGGTGATGGAGAGAGTGAGAGTTGGTGGATATGGTGCCAATCAAGTGATCCGAAACTTCTTGAGTGTTGTTGGAGCTGCACCCATCCAAGCAAGTAGGGAGTACTCCATCACACTCCTGCCTTGTGCCTTGTAGATGGTGGACAGAGTTCAGGAGTCAGGAGGTGAGTTATTTGCTGCAAGATTCCTTGTCTCTGACTGCTGTTATAGCCACATTATTTATATGGCAAGGCTATTTCAGTTTCTGGTTAAGGGTAACCCCCAAGACATTCATAGTAGAGGATTCAGTGATGGTAATGTTATTGAATATCAATGGGTGATGGTTAGACTCTCTCTTGTTGGAGATTGTAATGGCCTGGCACTTGTGTAGTGCAAATGTTACTTGCCAGTTGTCAGCCAAAACTTGGATATTGTCCAAGTCTTGCTGCATTTAGACATGGACTGCTTCAGTATCTGAGGAGTCACGAATGATGCTGAACATTGTACAAGCATCAATGGATATCCCAGTTCTGACCTTACGATGGACGGAAGATTTTCGATGAAGCAGCTGAAGGTGGTTGGGCCTAGGACACTAAGCTAAGTTACTCCTCGAGAGATATCCTGGAGCTGAAATGACTGACCTCCAACAGCAACAGCCATGTTCCTCTGGAATAGAAATGATTCCAACCAGCAGAGAGTTACCCCCCCGATACCCATTGATTTTTGTTTTGCTGGGGCCCCTTGATGCCACACTCAGTTGAATGTGGCCTTGATATCAAGGGCTTTCACTCTCATGTCACCTCTGGAATTCAGCTCACTTTTTCATGTTTGACCAGGGCTGTAATGAGGTCTGGAGCTGAGTGGCCCTGGCAGAACCCAAACTGGGCGTCACTGAGCAGGTTATTGCTGAGCCGGTGCTACTTGATAGCACTGTTACTGACATCTCCCATCACTTTACTGGTGGTTGAGGAAGGTGTCATCGGGGCGGGGGGTGATGGCCAAGTGGTATTATCGCTGGCCTGTTAATCCAGAGACCCGGATAACATCCTGGGGACCCAGGTTTGCATCCTGCCATTGGCAGATGGTGGAATTTGAATTCAATAAAATATCTGGAACTAAGAATCTAATGATGACCATGAATCCATTGCTGATTGTTGGGAAAAACCCATCTGTTTCATTAATGTCCTTTTGGGACGGAAACTGCCATCCTTATCTGGTCTGGCTTACCTGTGACTCCAGACCCACAGCAATGTGGTTGACTCTTAACTGTCCTCTGGGCAATAAATGCTGCCTAGCTAGTGACGCCCACATGCCATGAATGAATCAAAAAAAGACTGATGGGGCAGTAATTGGCTGAGTTGGCTTTGTCCTGAATTTTATGTACAGAACATACCTGGGTAATTTTCCACCTTGTTGGGTAGATGTCAGTGTTGTATCTGCACTGGAATAGCTTGTCTAATGGAGCGGCACGCTCTGGAGCACAAGTCCACAGTACTATTGCCAGAAGGTTTTCAGAGCCCATGGCCTTTACATTATCCAGCACCTTTGACCATTTCTTGAGATTACACGGAGTGAATCAAATTGGCTGAAGATTGACATTTGTGATGTTGGTGACTGATGGAGGAGGATGTATTAGATCATCCACTCAGTAATTCTGGATGAAGATTGTTGCAAATATGCTGGGTTCCCCATTAATGGGGAACCCATTAATTAATTCCCCATTAATTAGCCTCCAGTTACTCTTAAGTGATCCATGAATGTGACGGGACTGCTAAGCTTAGACCTGATCTGCTGGTTGTGAAATCACTTAGCTCTGTCCATCACTTACTACTTATGTTGTTTGGCACACAAGTATTCCTGTATTGTAGCTTCACCAGGTTGACACCTCATTTTCAGGTATGCCTGGTGCTTCTCCTGGCATGCCCTCCTACACCTGGTTTGGTGGTATATACCAGGCCATGAGGTTGCAGATTGTGTTTAAGTACACATAATGTAAGGCATTTTAAGTATGAAGGTAGGGTTTCATGGACTGTGCGTTGTCAATTTTACCGATACTGTCATGGATAGAGATATCTGCAGCAGATTGGCGAGGATGAGGTCAAGTATGTTTGTCCCTCTTGTTGGTTCCCTCACCAACTGCCACAACTGAGCAGCTGTGTTCTTTTGGACCTGACCAGCTCTGTCAGTACAAGTGCTGCTGAACCACTCTTAGTGACGGACGTTGAAACCCCCAGCCAGAGTACATTCCACACCCTTGGCACCGTCAGCATTTCTCAGCACAGAGGAGTACCAACTCATCAGCTGAGGCATGGTATATAATAATCACCAGGAAATTTACTTGCTCCTGTTTGGAATGATACCATGAAACCTCTGGGGTATCACCTTCCAGGCTATATACCATTGTGCTGCCACCTCTGCTGGATTTGTCCTACTGGTAGGACAGGACGTTCCATGGGATGGTGGTTGCATTGTCAGGAAGGTACGATTCCATGGGATATGATTATATGAGGCTGTTGCTTGACAAATCTGTATGGCATCTCTCCCAGTGTTGGCACGGGCCCCAGATGTTGATGTGGAGGACTTTGCAGGGTTGACAGTCTGAGTTTGTTGATGTGGTTTCTGGTGCCTAAGAGAGATGTGGGTGATCTGTTCAGTCTCATTCTTTTTTATGAAACACTTTAGAAGTTAAATAGAACCTATTGGCTTGTTAGGCCAAATTGCAACGGGTCTGGAGTCACATTTAGGCCAAAATGGGTAAGGAGTGCGGATTTCCTTCCCTATTAGTGAATCAGACAATCAGCTATAATTTCATGGTCATCCTGAGACTTTTAATCCCAGCTTTGTTTCTGAATATTTGTTCCACCATCTGCTGTGGTGGGATTTGAACTGAATCCCCAGAAAATTATGTGTGTTGCTGGATTCCTGGCCCACTGACAATCCCACTATACAATAATCTCTGCGCTTGGTTCTTCCTTGTTGGAGATGGTCATTTGCTGGCACTTGAGTGGTTCCGAATGTTTCTTGCCAATTCATAAGTCAAGCCTGATGGTATCCAGATCTTGCTGTAATTGGGCATGAACTGCATCAGTATCTGGGTAGTTACAACTGGTATTGGTCATTCAACTCATTTTAGTAGAGTATCTTTAATATCCCAATGGCTTGGAAGGGAATTTATGGTACCACGAAGGATTGATTATTCAGTAAATGAACAGGGAGTTACAAGTGTATGTTAAGGATCGAATAAGCATTAGTTCAGAAAGAGAACCAGGCAAGCATATGATTGGGAATGAAAGACACTTTCAAGTTGTGCTGTATCAAAGTGAATAAGGGAGCTTTGTGTATTGCTTTACTCACTGTATGTTTTAATAAGGAAGTTCATGGTCAACGCATCAATAGCTAGAACAAGATATATTTGCAGTGCATTCATGACTGAATGATCCCACAGCTAGTTAAACATTACAGAAAGCAGCAGCTTGAACAGATCGCCACAGGCAAACAGGAGATTGCGACATTTTATATCATGAGATAATAATGCACAAGAAAGGCCATCCAGACTACATCGACTTATCCATCCCAAACAGCTCCCTTTGCAGTGTCTGACAGTCTCCGGTCTCAATCCAGCGCTACCTCCAGGACCAACAACAACTGCTTGCATTTAGATAGTGCTCATAAACGACAGCTCCCAGATGTTTCACAGGAGCATAATCAGGGGGGAAATGAAGTGAACGTTGAGACATTATCTGTTTTCAGTCTGGATCAGAGGATGCCTGACTGATCACGTGGCATTGACCTAGGCACCGGAATAGACAACGACAGAAACAGTCCTGTCGATCCTGCAAAGTCCTCCTCACTAACATCTAGGGGTTAGTGCCAAAGTTGGGAGAGCTGTCTCACAGACTAGTCAAGCAACAGCCTGATATAGTAACACTCACAGAATTATACCTTACAGACAATATCCCAGACATCACCATCACCATCCCTGAATATGACCTGTCCTACCAGCAGGACAGACCCAGCAGAGGGGGCAGCACAGTGGTATACAGTCGGGAGGGAGTTGCTCTAGGAGTCCTCAACATTGACTTCGGACCCCATGGACAAGGAAACCTCCTGCTGATTATCACATAGTGCTCCCTCAGCTGATGAATCAGTCTCTCCTCCATGTTGAACAACACTTAGAAGAAACACTGAGGATGGGACGGGCACAAAATGTACTCTGGGTGGGGGATTTCAATGTCCACCACCATGAGTGGCTCGGCAGCAGTACGACTGATTGAGCTGGTCGGGTCCTAAAGGACATAGCTGCTAGACTGGGTTTGCAGCAGGTGGTGAGGGAATCAACAAGAGAGAAAAACATACTTGACCTCATCCTTACTAATCTGCCAGCTGCAGTTGCATCTGTCCATGACAGTATCGGTAAGAGTGACCACTGCACAGTCCCTGTGGAGACGAAGTCCTGCCTTCAGATTGAGAATAGCCGCCATCGTGTTGTGTGGCACTATCACCGTGCTAAATGGGACAGACTTTGCACAGATCTAGCAACTCAAGACTGGGTATCCATGAAGCGCTGTGGGCCATCAACAGCAGCAGAATTGTACTCCAGCACAATCTGTAACCTCATGGCCCGGCATATCCCCCACTCAACCATTACCATCAAGCCAGGGGATCAACCCTGGTTCAATGGAGAGTGCAGGAGGGCATGCCAGGAGCAGCACCAGGCATACCTGAAGATGAGGTATCAACCTGGTGAAACCACCAAACAGGACTACCTGCACACCAAACAGCGAAAGCAGCAAGTGATAGACAGAGTTAAGCAATTCCACAACCAAATGATGCGATCTAAGCTCTGCGGTCCTGCCACATCCAGTTGTGAATGGTGGTGGACAATTAAACAACTCACTGGAGGAGGAGGCTCCACAAATATCCCCATCCTCAATGATAGAAGAGCCCAGTACATCAGTGCAAAAAATAAGGTTGAAGCATTCGCAGCAATCTTCAGCCAGAAGTGCTGAGTGGACGATCCTTCTCGGCCTCCTCCAGTGGTCCCCAGAATTACAGATACCAGTCTTCAGCCAATTCAATTCACTCCACGTGATATCAAGAAATGGTTGGAGACACTGGATACTGCAAAGGCTACGGGCCCTGACAACATTCCAGCAACAGTACCGAAGATTTGTGCTCCAGAACTTGCTGCTCCCCTAGCCAAGCTGTTCCAGTACAGTTACAACACCGGTATCTACCCAACAATATGGAAAATTGCCCAAGTATGTTTTGTATACAAAAAGCAAGACAAATCCAACCCGGCCAATTACTGCCCCATCAGTCTCCTCTCGATCATCAGTAAAGTGATGGAAGGTGTCACTAACAGTGCTATCAAGCAGCACCTGCTCAGCAATAACCTGCTCAGTGACACCCAGTTTGGGTTCCGCCAGGGCCACTCCACTCCTGACCTCATTACAGCCTTGGTTCAAAGATGGACAAAAGAGCTGAATTCCAGCAGTAAGGTGAGAGTCCTTGATATCAAGGCTGCATTCGACCGAGTGTGGCATCTAGGAGCCCTAGCAAAACTGGAATCAGTGGGTATCAGGGCAAACTCTCCAGTGGTTGGAGTCGTACCTGGCACATAGGAAGATGGTCGTGGTTGTTGGAGGTCAGTCATCTCAGCTCCAGAACATCTCTGCAAGGGTTCCTCAAGGTAGTGTCCTAGGCCCAACCATCTTCAGCTGCTTCATCAATGATAAAGTCAGTAGTGGGGATAGTCGCCAATAATTGCACAATGTTCAGCACCATTCGCAATTCCTCAGATACTGAAGCAGTCCATGTTCACATGCAACAAGATCTGGACAATATCCAGGCTTGGGCTCACATGTGGCAAGTAACATTCGAGCCACATAAATGCCAGGCTATGACCATCACAAATAAGAGACAATCTAACCACTGTCTCTTGGCATTCGACGGTGTTACAATCACTGAAACCTCCACTGTCAACATCTCAGGGGTTATCATTGACCAGAAACTCAACTGGACTCAGCACATAAACACAGTGGTTACAACAGCAGCTCAGGGGCTAGGAATACTGCAGTGAGTAATTCACCTCCTGACTCCCCAAAGCCTGTCCACCATCTACAAGGCACAAGTCAGGAGTGTGATGGAATACTCTCCAGTTGCCTGAATGAGTACATCCCCAGGAACACTCAAGAAGCTTGACACCATCCAGAACAAAGCAGCCCGTTTGACTGGCACTGCATCCACAAGCATCCACTCCCTCTACCACCGATGCTCGGTAGCAGCAGTGTGAACTATCTACAAGATGCACTGCAGAAATTCACCAAAGATCCTCAGACAGCACCTTCCAAACCCATGACCACTTCCATCTAGAAGGACACGGCAGCAGAAGTAAGGGAACACCACCACCTCCAAGTTCCCCTCCAAGTCGCTCACCATCCTGACTTGGAAATATATCGCCATTCCTTCACTGTCACTGGATCAAAATCCTGGAAGTCACTCCCTAATGGTCAACCCACAGCAGGTGGACTTGCAGCCGTTCAAGAAGACAGCTCACCACCACCTTCTCAAGGGCAGCTAGGGATAGGCAGGAAATGCTGGCCACATCCCATAAATGATTTTAAAAAGCAGTACTGTAGAGATTTAGCAGCTGCTGTCACCTGAAACTTTCTGTTTGTAGCTCAAGAAAATAACCTTTGCCTCCCAAGCCTTAAACCTTTTCAAGTGTAGTCATTTGTAGGAAAACATGGCAGCCCATCCAGTGAAATTCCACAAACAGCAGTGTCATAATAACTGGTTTGAAACAATTAATGTTGAATAAGACAGTATCATGGAAACATTTAACACTCCCTAAGAGGTAGATGGGGCTTCAGTTTAACAATCTAACTGAATGACTGAGCCTCATGGGATGTAAGTATCACTTCTGCCTGAGTCAGAAAGTTGTGGCTTTAAGATTCTCTTCTGTAAGTCAAATGCACATCTAACCTAGTGGTGTAGTGGTAATGATATAGGGTTAGTATTCCTCATGGGATGTCGGCATCACTGGCAAGGTCAATATTTGCCCCCATCCCAAATTGCCTTTGAACTAAATACCTTGGGTCACCATTCTATAAGGAAGATAGTTCAACCACATTGCTTTGGGTTCGGAAACATGGGTAGCGTTGGCAGAATTCTTCCCCTAAATGGGATTAGTAAAACAGATGGATTCTAAACAACCATTGATAATGGTTCTGGTTATGGTCACAATTGCTGAGGTTAACTTTATATTCCAGGTTTACTAAATTCAATTCCACGTCTACCAGGGTCCCAAAGCATTAACCTAGGTGTGTGGATTACTAGCCCTGTCTCATTAACACTACACAACCAGGTGAGATTTGTATTTGACTTACAGTAGAGAGTCTTAAAACCACAACTTTCTGACTCAGGCAAAAGTGTAACTAACTATGCCACGTCTGATATGACTCCGAGCTTTCTGTTTTGCTGCACGATAGTTTATTCTAACATGTGTCTAAGGATTGCAATCCAGAAAAAGTGTTTTTTTTTTCCTTTCTCTGTCTCAGCTCCTGTGATTAGAATACTGGCTTTAGTATTCTCATCTTGAAACATTGTAGTCTATATTTTTTAAGCAAAATTCTATGTTGTGTGCAGTCGGAAAGGAGATTTTGCCACGTCACTCCTGATGAAACACCACAGCTAACAAAACTGCTGACTCAAAACACAGGAGAGTAGGTCTAAATATAAATCGGAGCAGGAGTAGGCCATTTGGCCCTTCAAACCCCCTCTGCCATGCGATAAGATTAGTTCTGCATGACTTCACTTCACTTTATTGCTTGCAGCCACATTCCCCCATAGAATGCAAATCTAATGTAACCTTGAATACATTCAGTGACCCAGTCTCTACTGTTCTGCGAGTAGAATTCCAAAGATTACTGATCCTCTCAGAGAAGAAACTTCACCTCATCTCTGCCTTAATTTGGAGACATTTTGAAGTTGTGCTCCATTCACAAATGGGAACATCTTCTCAGCATCTACTCTGTCAAGCTCCCTCCAGTAACATCACCTCCTGAGGGGCAACCTTTTCACACAGAGGGTGGTTCGTATGTGGAATGAACTGCCAGAGGAAGTGGTAGATGTGGGTATAGTTGCAATAGTTAAAAGACATTTGGACAGGTACATGAATAGGAAAGGTTTACAGGGATAGGGGCTGAATGCAGGCAAATGAGACTTGTTTAGTTTGGGAAAGTGGGTCAGTATGAACGAGTTGGACAGAAGGTTCTGTTTCTGTGCTGTATGACTCTTATGACTGTTTTTCTTCCAAACCCCAGTGAGTAAAGGGCCAACCTACTGACACGTTCCTTATAAGTCAATCTCTTCATTTCAGAAATGAACTTTGTGAGTGTTCTCTGAAGTGCCCGTGATGCAATCATCTGCCTCCTAAAAATGAAGAGACCACAACTGTGCACAGTATTCTCAGTGTGGCCTCTTTAACACCCTGTCTAGTGGTCGCAAAATGTCTTTGTTTTTACACTGGATTCCTCTTGCAATTTACCTTTTGTCACTTGTCTTTCTAATGCTTGCTGTACATTCACAATTAATAATTAACAGTTTTGTCTTAACATTTTTTATGATTCAGCACAAAAAACCCCTGATCCCTCTGTACTGTAGCATTCTGCAGTCTCTCCCTACTTGAGTAATATGCTAATTTTCTACGTTCCAACAAAATGGACACATTCCCATTTCCAGACCTTACCAGGTCTAAACTAGCCTATTGGTTCAACAATGACCCATATGTAGTACACCTATGGTTCATCCTGAAAATTGCCTTTACCAATTTGATCCATGCAATCTGTATGAAGATTAAAATTCCCTGTTATTATTGCAGTAACTTTCCTACAAATCCTTACCGTTTCGCAACTGATACTCTGCCGTGCACCACAGCTGCTTTTATGAGCTAATGAATCATTTCCATCAGTGGCACATTTCTCTCATTATTTTTATGTCCACCCAAACTGCTTCTAAATCCTGACCTTTGAGGTTCTGCCTTTTAAGGTAGCCCCTAACTGCTCAAACTCTCTGAGCAGAACTGCTTTCTTAATCCTATGTATGTCACTTGCAAGTTGTGAACAACAATTGGATCTTTCCCCTCCCAGTTGAGTTCCTCCCTGACCCTGAGGTGATGTTCTTAACCCTGGCACCAAAAAGAGAACATGGCCTTTTGGTGCTAATGCTCTCGATAGCAGCATGTATCTGACTTAACTGTGCAGTCCCCTTCTACAACCAGCACATCCTTTTTAACTCCTGTAAATTGAATGACTCCCTGCACCTCGGTAACGTTTGATCTGCTGACTCACCTTATAGTCCCTAGACTCATCCTTTAAGAGCCAAAGAACCTCCAACCCGTTGTACAGCCTGAGGCTCCTCCAGTGTTAACATCTTGCTCCACTTATCTCCCTTACTCATGGTCGCAGCCTCCTACCAACATATAACATAAGAGCACAGTATAGACCATTCAGCCTCAAGCCTGCTCCACTAATCAATCAGATTGTGGTTGATCTGTTTGTGTCTCAAATTCCCCTTCCCTAAGTACCCCGATAACCTCTGATTCACCTTCCTGACAAGAATTTGCTGACCTCCACCTCACTGCCTTGTGAGGAGAGCGACCCCTAATTTTCATACGCTGCTCTTTATTCTGGATTAGCCCAAAAGGAGTAACATCTTTTCTGTGTCTAGACCATTTAGGATTTTGTACACTTCAATCAGGTCATCCCTCACTCTCCCAAACTCCAGTGGAAACAAACCCAGCCTGCCTAGCCTGGCCTCATAAGACATTCCAGGTATCAACCTAGTAAATCTCTTCTGAACTACCCTAATGCATTTACATCTTGCCTTAAATAAGCAGACCGAGCTGTACACAGTATTTGAGATGACCCTGATTTAGGGCCAACTCTGAAAAATTTAACATAAAGGGTGTGACTGTTTTCTGGAACAAAGTATCCAGGTAGTGTTGCCCCTCATGGAGGCATCTTAGCATCTCTGATTCCAATCCATTCATTCTGAGCTGAAGTTCCTGGAGCAGCAGACACTTACTGCAAATGTGGTTGCTGTCAATCAGGCAGGTTTCCACCATCCCCCACATGCTACAGCTGCAACACATCATCTGCCTTGCCATCTATGTTTTATTTTGTTTAGCTTATTAATCTTTCAAGCTTTAAAATGTCACTCATTGGTTATTTGTAGTTTTATTTAGTAGCTTAACTGATTTAGCAGTAAATTTAATACTGCAGTTCTAGCTCCCGGATGTGAACGTGCCTAAGCATTGCGAGAGCTATAAAACTCAGCAGTCACCAACCTGTTCATTATTGTCTCAGGACTTTAGCATTCAGGGGCCAGTTTAGTATAGTGTGAACAGAGGAGGTGGCAGAATTGTATCCTGCTATATATTAATGATCAAGATCCTGGTGTGTAGGAGACCTTTACAAAGTTTTGCTAAGTTACAAGACTTGGAATGTTTGAAAACTGTGAGGAGGACAGTACAGTATATAAACAAGCTGATGGAGTGAGTGGATAGATGGCAGATGGGGTCCAGTGCAGAGAAATGTGAGAATATGCGTTTTGGTAGGAAGATCATGGATGGATGGTACAAAATACGAAAGGTGGTACTACAGTAGAAGGACCTGGGTGTATATGTGCACAGATCATTGAAGGACAGGAGTAGAGAGATGTTATTAAAGCACTTGGTATCCTGGACTTTATCAATAGGGGCATAAAACTCAAGAGCAGACAGGTTATGCTGAACATATATATGACACATATTAGAGCTCAGTTGAAGCATTGTGCACAGCTCTGAGCGCAATATTGTAGGAAGGATGTGAATACATTGGAGAGAGAGTGTAGAAGAGATTTACAAGAATGGTTCCAGGGCTTCAGTCATGAGGATGATTGAAGAGATTGGGTCTTATAGAGAAGAAGGTGAAGAAGACATCCGATTGAAGTTTCCAAAATTGTAAGGCAACAAGTTGGAGTCATTAGAGAAAGAGTGTTCTGAGAGTGGAATGAGATCAAGAATATGATGGCACAGATTTAAAGTGATTTTCAAACAAAAAGCAAATACAAGGTAGAAAAACCTAAATCAAACAGTGAATGGTTCGGGTCAGTAAGTTGCTGCCTGAAAGTGTGGCGGAGAGAGGTTCAATTGAAGCATTCGAGATGGCATTGGATGGTTATTTAAATAGGACTGATGGGAAAGGGTGGGTCATGGTGCCCATTTGTAAAGCTAGTGCAGACATGATGGGCCAAATGGCTTCCTTTGGTGTCATAACACTGCTGTGATGGTGTTATGCTTGGAAAGGGACAGTTCGGTTTTGAAGAAAGATCAAGGTTAAACTGGATGGGAGATCATAAGTGGCCAGGAGCAACATTGATTCAGAGAGTGGATGAGAGTATTCACAGCAGCTGAATTGAGGTAGGAATGGAAACAAGACAGGGTTATGGAAAGTGGATATCTGTTGTCTTGGCAACGGACAGGGCGTGATGTTGGAATTCACATTGATTTAACACCTTTCATGACTCCAACACAGTCCACAGTAAAGTAAATATCGTTTAAGCATAAGAAATGTAGTGGGAAAATGACAGAACATTTGCATGGTGCAAAGTCCATGGTGGAATGAGGAATGAATAATTTACATTTTGTGAATTTGCTTAAATGAAAGGTATTGGGCAGGACACTCGGATGACTCCTGATCGTTTTCAAAAAATGTGCACAAAATCATTTTATCCCCCTCAATTTAACAGCCATCTGAAAACCGCACCTCTGACCATGCAGCACTCCCTCAGCATGTCAGCTGAGCTTACTGATACTTAAATCCTGGAGTTGGGCTGGGATCTGTGATCTTCTGACTCAGAGGAACAAAATGCGGCTGTAAACCAAAGCTAACATCGAAATCTATTCATCACTGCATCTAAAGAAGAGCTCAGTGCAAAATGTGTCTTTTACTGGTTTGCTTTCGAACTTCCTTGTTTATCTGGAAGAATTTAATAAGAAGCATTTTTCAAGTGTAGTGTTTGCGTTTTGTTAACTATCTTGTAACCAGCTGTAAGATCATTCTCACAAGTCTACTGGTGACCATGATAACTATCACTGACTGATGTGAAAACCCATCTGAGTCACTAATGCCCCTTTGAAGGGTGAAATGTACCATCCTTGCCCTGTCCGGTGTACAATTGATTCCTTGCAGGCAACAAGATGGCTGACTCTTAACTGCCTTCTGAAATGGATGAGCAAGTCAGTCAGGTCAGGGCCATTCGGGGCAGAATTGCTGACTTTGTTGCCAACACCCACATCCCACAACTAAGAGAGAGAGGTCAGATAGCTGCCACCATGTTTCCTGTGCACCAACGTTGTCATGGTCTAATTGAATGCTGCAAACAGACTCGAGAGGCTGAAAGAGCTCCTCCTGAGGGTCTCTCCATTCTTGTTTAGCAGCTCAAAGTTTTACCTGCCCCTCAGCAGCAGTAAGTGGATATAGTGACACACCTAGAAGCTGGTTGCGTGGAGCCTCCTCTCAGGTGATCCACTTCACAGTGTTAAGCATGGTAGGACATAAGAACATAAGAAATAGGTGCAGGTGCAGGCCATCTGGCTCTTCGAGCATGCTCTACCGTTCAATAAGATCATAGCTCATCGTCGTCGTGGACTTAGCCACACTTACCCATTTGCTCACCATAACCCTTAATTCCTTTACTGTTCAAAAATGTGTCTATCATTGCCTTGAAAACATTCAATGAAATAGCCTCACCTGCTTCACTGAGCAGGGAATTCCACAGATTCACTCTTTTAAGAGAAAAGGTTCCTCCTCAGCTGAGTCCTAAATCTGCTCCTCCTCATTTTCAGGCTACGCCCCCCAGTACTAGTTTCACCCACCAGTGGAAACAACCTCCCTGCTTCGATCTTATCTATTCCCTTCATAATTTTACATGTTTCTATAAGATCACCCCCTCAATTCTTCTAAATTCCAAAGAGTATAATCCAAGTCTACTCAATCTCTCCTCATAAATCAACCCTCTCAACTCCGAAATCAACCTAGTGAACCTCCTCTGCACTCCCTCCAGTGCTAGTACATCCTTTCTCAAGGACAATGAGGGCCCACAGCATCACACTGAGCTTCCCTGTCTCCTTCATGACCCTTCCTTTACCCCCACCTTTGGCAGCTTTATGGTAAGTTTCCATTCTCTGAAATAAACAACCTCCAACTCCTCCTCCTCCTTATTTTTCAGCTTATAGCCCATTATTCCCCATCCTCACTGAAGGATCTTGGGTTGTCTTCTAGGTTAAAGCACTCAGTGTGTGAGTTTTTGCAGGGATATCGTGTCCATTTACTCAGTATTCCTCTGTGCTTTCAGCAGATCTCATGACAGAATGTGTCTCGTGTATTTTGAGAGTTGGTGCCCTGCCAAACACGTTAATTTAGCTAAGGTACAGAGCAAACACTGATGTATGACCTCACATCAACTTTGGAAACCAGAGTAACAATCCCTTCGATCTTACACTCTCTCAGTAATGTCATTATTTTAGCACCAATTATACGGTGGATTCACAAATATTGAGTAAAGTTGAAATTGTCCCAGACAGTAATTTAACTAATTTCTTTTTCCTTTATTCTCTAATGGGATGTGGGCTTGGCAGGCAAGGCCAGTATATGTTGTTCACTCCTCAATACCCTGTAACTGAGTGACTCGGTGGGCCATTTCAGAGGTTGATTAAGAGGCAACTACATTGCTATGGTTCTGCAGTCATATTAGGGCAAAGACCAGTTTGGGTATCAGGAGGTGGTCATTTGGTGGATGACTGGAGCAAGCTGGAAGTGGGTGTGAGACAATGCCCCAGGCAGACATAAAAGCCTGCTGCCTGCCTGCTTGGGTACAACATGGCTGCCCAGTGGAGAAAGTGCCCTCTCTCTCACCTACCTGCAGTTGTGCCACACTGTTGTGCTCAAGCTGCAAGGATTCTGAATGGCTTGCAAGCTTTCAGAGTCCACCCTCTAGCTGTGAGGTGAGTAATTCCAGGAAAATCACAAAAAGTGACTCCTTTCCATCCAGTACAAACTTCAGACCCCCATATGAGCTTGACAGTGGGATTCAGAAGGCCACAGGAAAAATCCTATCTCAAACAGGGAGAGAAAGGGAGAGAGGACGAGGCAGAAATAGAGATGTTATTCCATATTGTAACCCCAGGACTATGGGCTGGGGATCAGAATGTCTGACGAGGAAAGGTATCTACTTGGCTGGGAGTAATCTTCACCTTACTTTTCAATGGGTGGAGGTGTTAGAGTGTGGAATTCTTTATCACTGACAGCTGTCAAGACTGAGTCATTAATGATATTCAGGGCTGAGGCAGACGGGTTTTTAATCAGTCAGGGAATCAAGGGTTAGGGGATGAGGAAGGAAAATGGAGTTGAAGATTATCAGATCAGCCATGATCTCATTAAATAGCAGAGCAGACTCGATGGGCTAAATGGTGTACTTCTGCTCCTATTTCTGACGGGGTGAACAATAAGGGGTGAACCTGGATTATCTCGATGAGACTGCCTTCAGCAACTCAACTCCAACAGAACAATATGCACGTTTTCGACTGACTGATAGTACAACCCAAAGCATGCAACTCAGTTTCCAAAACAATTCTAATGAGCAAGAGGTGGAGAGGTGTAGGTCTAGAGTGAGTACTGCAATGAAGAAACGAACTGAAACTCGATTCCACTTAAAATTATCTGAGGTGTGTGGGCAGGCCAGCTGTTGTCATGTGTGCGTTGAATGATTTCTCTTTCTCTCGACAGGTATGGTCTAGCCCTGGCGAATGGCCATGTGTGCCCATTGTACAACTGGTAGGTTGCCATTTTTTTAATGTTATAATGAGGGGAGTAATTTGAAACAAAGACCAGCTTGACTACAGTTGCTGCAACTGCCTGATGTCCTCTGTGCCCTGTTCTTAGGGTAATGCTGACCTCAGATACCAAGATATCCACTGAACTCTGAGAGCCCCGGTTATTGAAAACTACACCCACAGGGTTTGTTTTCTGAAGAAGGGTCTCAACCCAAAACATCAGCTTTCCTGCTCCTCTGATGCTGCCTGGCCTGCCGTGTTCCTCCAGCTCCACGCTGTGTTAACCCACAGAGAGCTGCTCGATTGTGCCATGTCAAGATTTTTGGGTAGAAGGTGTTGGAATACGAAAGGGCAAAGGCGATGCCTTCAAGTAGCCTTGGTCCCACCATGTGAAGTTATTGGGACAAAAAACAGCCAAGGTGATCCAGAATTAAAATTACTTGAGCAGAGGTGGTTTACTTTTATTAAACAGCTTCTACAGACTTCCTCTGCTGGTACAAATGACTGCAGTAACTTCAAGTGAACAAGATGAATTTTTCAAAACGTTATACCCTCTTGAGTGCTGTGCTCCGTTTTGAGGTTCACACCTTAGGAAGTGTGCATTGAATTTGAGGAGGGGACAGAAGGCAGATTTAAGTTCTGTGGGCTGGATGAATAAATTTGGCTTGTATTCCTCAGTATAGAAATTTGACAGGTGATCCCATCAAACTACTTAAATTGACAATGATAGATTGGAAAAACCATTTTCTCTGGTTGGGATTCCTGGGCAATGGGGGCACGAGCGTAAAGGTAGAAATGGATGGTTCCAGAAAGACACCTTTTGCTCAAAGGATAATTGAAATCTGGAACTCTATCTCCCAAAGGGCTCTAGATACTGGGAACGTTGATAGTTTTGAAGTTCAGATAGATAGGTGTTTTGCTGGGTAAGGGAATCAAAGAATATCGATCAAATTGGTTAATGCCGATAAGGTGTGGGCCAGTATGACCTAAATGAATGGTCAAAAAGGTTTGATGAATTGAATGGCCTACTCCTGCTCCTAATGTCCCTTGGAAGTAAAATTAGATTGGAGATGGATCTAATGAGATTGGTTATTCCTTTAAACCAATTTCAGAGCTAAATGTTTATCATTCTTGGTTGGATTTGAATGGCTTGAAAACTGGAATTAAAACAGAGAATGCTGGAGAAACTCAGCAGGCTCTGGCAGCATCTGTGGAGGGAGAATCAGAGTTAACATTTCGAGACCAACGACTCTTCTTCAGAACCGAAGAGAAGTGGAAATGGTGTGTGTTTAAGCTGTTGAAATACGGGGTAGAAGCAAGTGAAGGCAGGAGAAGGATTGAGGGTGAGAGGGATTGTGGATCAATCATGTCAGCAGACAAAAGACAAAGGAGGTAGTAAAGGTTGTGGAGAAAATCATAGCATTGGTCAAGGGCAGTTGCTGAGTTTCTCTACCATTTCATGTTTTTTTTTTAATTTCAGCTGAACAACATCCTCAGTGTTCCATTTTTCTGTTTGACTTGTTTGAATGTTTGTCATAGTGAAATGAGTGAGCTTGATGTGGAACGTGCTGTTTGAGTCAATGTCTGGTCTTTGTCCTGCAGGGTGTACAATCATTCCTGTTCTCCTGACGCCTCGGTGAGATGTTGCTCTATTCAAAACATGCCCTTCGTAAGGTAAGCTGACAGTCTGATTGGTGACTCCATGTGTAGACTTGCCACAACAAGAGGATACGTTCTCAGTAACTGCGCTTTGGCGGAAGAGATTGCAGGTTGATTTGATGGAGGGGTTTAAAAATATACGATGGAAACTGATGGGATAGGCTTTTATAAATATGTAGATAAGCCTCTGAGGTGAGTTATGATATCGCTGTGACTTCAGCAGTTGTGATTTTGTGCTTGACTCAGATCTGTTGAGAGCTTGTAGCATGTAGTTCTATAACCCTGCCATCTGCAATAGCCAGTTACGACGAAATTTGTCATAAGCTAGGCTCTCAATTTTAACCTCCTTTCCCACCATGCTGAAGATTAAAATACCCCCTTGCTTCCCCTCTGAGTTGGAACCCTTCCCCAATTGAGCTGATCAGTCTGCCGCTCACAAACCTATATTGAGTTTGGTTTATTTCTGCCATAACTGGGATGAAGGCCTGGATTCTCTCCCCAGGGGCATGGAAACACAGGTTGGATCTGTTTTTGGGACCCACACCCACCCACGAGAAAGGGAAACGGGACTGGTTGGGATTTTGACATAATTGCCCCTTGAGGAAGGATGTAATGGGAAATATGAGACCGGGTGCTTCATGGTCTCCAACTTTCTAAAATCCTGGATCAAAATATGGCCGGACCTGGAAGGAGGTGGTGGGAGGTGTCACAGCCCCTATAGGGGCCTGTGGGATCACTTCTGCAGCCGGGCAAAGGGGGCTTCTAAGGGCTACTGGGTGCCCATCACAAAGGGAACCTGGAGGTCAACTGGACAATCTTAACAGGTTCAGATTGGTTGCTGAATGAATTGGCCTCACCTCTTGTACAGGGGGAGAGCCCCACAATATCCCCTCCCCTGTGCCACCTCTACAAGATAGCCAAGGAGCAAGGCGAGACTGGACAGCTGGGTATACAGACTAGCAGGACTCTAGCTAGAGGCTGGCCACGGCATCTTTCTTTGGTGGGGTCATAAGAGGAGGCCAAATCAGTCTCAATCTGATTGTGCTGCACATTGACCTTCCACAAAGTGGAGTGCTTGTACTAATGGGGGTGTATGGATATTTGGAGTTGTTACTGAGATCGACTGGTGCTGCAGTTGAGTCAGCGTCGAGCCAATTTAAGGTTGCCAATTTTGGCTGGACATGTTCTTGAAGGCTTTATCACACAATCTCCTGCCACATGGCCATATTTTTTCAAGTCATAACATTGAAAGCAAGATGGAGGGAAACGAAAGTTAATACCTCTCTGACTTTTCTCACCCAGTGGAAGTGTCCATGAAATGTATTTAGAATTCCTGGAGACCCCAGGGCAATCCTTGAGGGGGATTTGGCATCTAAGATCTAACCACTGGGGGCACATTTCTTTCGAGCACCAGATGCTGGTGAGTTCACCAATCCTACAGACCGCTGGCGATGTGGTAGAGAGCACATTAACTCATAGGTCACTCGCCTTTGGACAAATAAATCAACCTCCAGCAGGATGATGCCTTTCTTGGTGGAGTTGGATGAGCCCTCTACTGCCTTACAGCATGAACATGAAGAAGGTGGGGCCAGTGCCTTTAACAGTGGAGACGCCCATCTCAAAAATTAGTTTGTTCATGTGTCACGAAGAATGTAACAAAATTCTTAGTGTGGGTGGTTCTGGTTTTGTATGAACATTACCTAGAGACCTTTCTCAGACAATGATTGCCTCTTTATGTCACCCTCTGTTACTTCTACCCTAAAGTGTAAATGCTGTGGCTTCAACAGCACTGGAGAGCTTAGATCGTTAAGTATTAACTTGACCAAATGGGGAGCTGCTGGTAATGTTAACACAGGGAGCTAGGAACATTCTCTGGGAGCTTAGGGTCAAATTCCACTACAGCTTGCTGTGTCACCTTTGTTTTCAAATGGCCATTTGGTCATGCAGACCTTGAATATTACCGAAAAAAGTCACACATTATGTCCAAGATTTTTTGTCTTCAATTCATCTGGACAATTTGCAAGAATATCATTTATGGGAGAAAGCCAACACCTGCACTGTATGAGAAGAAAACATTGATCAGTTGACAAGTGGAGTTTGATTTATAGGAGCGTTGCCATGGAGAATGTACCCGTCAATGATCAATGACTGTTTTGAATCTCAGAGGTTTAATACGCAAGTACAGCAAATAGTTAGAGAAGCTTATAAATTATTACATTTTATTGTGAGAGGATTTGAATATGAAGGTAGGTAGGTTATACTTCAATTATAGAGGCCAGTCATAAAACCATATCTGGAGAATTTAAGGAAAGACATAAATGCAGTTCAGAGAAGGTTTACAGGCTAATACTTGGAATGAATGGACTATCTTATGAAGAAAGATTGGACAGACTGTGTTTGTATCTATTGGAGGTTAGAAATAAAAGGCTTGATTTGATTGAAACATAAAATCCTGAGGGGTCTTGACTAGGTAGATGTGAAGAGGACATTTCCTTTTATAGAAGAATCTAGAATGAGTAGCCACTGTTTCAAAATCAGGAGTTGCCTCAGTAAAACAGAGATGAGGTGTCTTTTTTCACTCAGAGGTTTGAGATTCATTGGAACTCTCTTCCTGAAAAGGTGGTTGAAGTCTGGTCCTTGAGACAAGGTGGAAAGATTCTTGTGAAGCAGGTGTGTGGAAGGTGGGAAAGAGGCAGTTGGGAATGTGGATTTGAAGTTATAATCTGTTCAGCTGTGAGCTTAGAGTAATAGAGTCATACAGCACAGAAACAGACCCTATGGTTCGACCAGTCCATGCTGACCATAATCCAAAACTCAGCTAGTCCCACTTGCCTGCATTTGGCCCATATCCCTCCAAGCATTTCTTATTCAGGTACTTATCCAAAAGTTTTTTAAGCATTGTAACAGTTCCTGCGTCCACCACTTCTTTGGAAGTTCATTCCGCACAAGAACCACACTGCGTAAAAAAACAAAGCTGCACGTGTATTTTTAAATATTTCTCGTCTCACCCCTAGTCTCGAAATCCCCCACCCTAGGGAAAAGACACCTGCCATTCACCTTATCAATACTCCTCATGACTTTATAAACCTCTATGAGGTCACCTCTCAACCTTCTGCGGTTCAGTGAAAGAAGCTGCAGCCCATCCAGCCTCTCCCCATAACACAAACCCTCCATTCCCAGCAACATCTCTCCTGAAGCCTCTCCAGCTTGAAAATATACGTCCTATAACAAGGAGATCAGAACTGGACATAGTACTTCAGAAGAGGCCTGACTGAAGTCCTGTACAGCCTCAACATAACGTCCCAACTCCTTCACTCAAAGGTCTGAGCAATGAAAGCAAACGTGCCAAACACCTTCTGAACCATCCTGTCTACATGCGACATAAACTTCGAAGAATTATGCACTTCAACCCCTAGATCTCTCTTTCTACAGCACTACCCGAGGCCCTATATTTTATTGTATAAGCCCTGCCATTGTTTTATCAAAATGCAAATCTTGTATTTATTCAAATTAAGCTCCATCTGCCACTCTTCAGTCCATTGACCCCATTGATCAAGATCTCTTTGTAATCTGAGATAACCTTCTTCTCATTGAGTATTAGAGCAGACTGGAGGAGCTAAAAGGCCTATGCCTGCTCCTTGTTTTTATGTTCATAACTACCAAACCATTGAATTCAACTAATGAATCTGGAATCAAATGCTCATCTCAGCAGTGGTGGGCCTTACATTCTCTAATGCTATTTTTTATTATTATTCAATCATGGGATGAAGGGTGTTTCTGACTAGGCCAGCAATTATTGCCCACGCCAGAGGACAGATAAGAGCCACCCACAATACAGTGGGTCTGGACTGGGGAGGGAGTTCTGCCATCCTTCCCTTACATGTGACTCCAGACCCTCAGCAATATGGTTGATTCTTACCCACCCTCTGAAATGACTTGTCAAGTCATTCAGCCCAAGGGCATTTAGGGTTGGGTCTTAGCAGTGACACTCACATTCTATGAAAGAGAGAAACCAATATCTTGTGATATTAACAGAATAAATTGCAGTAGGAGCAGGAGAGTTGTTAAACTGTAAGAGATCTTTTGGTTCATTTTCCACCACCCTAGTAGGTACATGTTATAACAGTGCAGTTGGTCATTGATCTTAATAATTCAGATCATAGGAAGAACGTTCATGGTGTAGGATAGCTGGTTGGAGACAGTTGTGGGAAACTGGGAAAATAGTGAAGAGCTGTGTTAGGGATGACTCCCTGCTGTTTTCCCACCAATAGGAATACTTTCCAGAGGAGGACAGGAATGTTGCCCACTGCCCGCTGCCCGCTGCCCACTGATAGAATATGATAAATAATAATTAGGGGTGACTTTTCCACCTTGTGGACATTGTTCCAGTCATGGAGCAATCTCCTAGCATGTGGGAAGGTGGTCTTCTCAAGGCAATCTAGGATGGGGGGGGGCGTCATCAGAATGGGCACCTCCAAGGAGGGTGATGCAGGCATCACACATATTTGCAACGATTTGGAAAAAAATTTGCAGGGTGCCCATCGAATTGGAGGATCCTATCCTTTCGGCTAACAACCACTGTAGTAATAGCTCAGAGTGTGCTTCTCTTCTTGGCTGCTGTCTGGGAGGATCAGGAGCTGTCCTCATTTAAAAGTAGCTCCCTCTAGTCTGGCTCATGGGAGGTACGGGCCTAGCGGATCCATGTGGTCCCAATGCACATGGGAAAGTCCTTCCTATTGAGTGATGGAGCATAGAGGTAGCCAGTCGGCCCATCATTCCAATGTTGGCTCTTTGGGGGAGTTATCCCACACCTCTGCTCTTTTTCAATAGCCCTGTGAATTTTTTCGCTTCAGATATTTATCCAATTCTGTTTCAAATGTTATTATTGAATCTGCTCCAGGCAGTGCACTGCGGATCACAACAACCCAGTGTGTGTGTGTGAGTGCGTGCGTGTGTGTTTGTGGGATCTGGCTGTGTGCAAGTTCACAGCGACAGAGTGAATTGATGGACCTGAGCCACAGAGGGCGTTACTGTTTGCTGAGTGCAGTGGACAGAATGGAATGACATGTGTCTGCAGTCAGCTGCACCCAGACACAGTGGAAAAGCTGTTGCCTCTCAGTGCTCTGTGTATGTACTTGACATTCTGACGATGAGACCAGAATAGATTTAATTTGAAACAGACAAATCTCAGGTTACTATGTAATCTGCTGTTTGCTGTATCCATGGCCACCTCAATGTTCTCCATCAATTGTCTTCCTTCATTCATCAGTCAGTCTTAGTTCTGCTATCAACACAAAGAAAAGTTTGTTAGAGTTTTACACTATTTAATAAAATAATGACTTTGTCATAGTAATAACTTCACCCTGATTACAGAAAGCAGGTCATCAGAGAGATTTGGCCTCAATGATCCTTCAAGTGTGATCCTAAAAATTACTGTCTAATTATGTAATTCCCTGTCTGTGCCCTTTCATCTGAGCCTGGAATCCTGTACATCAACCCGTCACTCTGTGCATCCCACTCGACCCTGTCCAACATGCCCTGGAAATGACTTGCATGGAACTGCACCCTTGCAAACATTCAAAGGACTCTCAATCCATAACTTCTGTCCCGGGACTTCAGTCATCTTTCTAGGATCTCCTAAAGCTGTGTTCGCTTGTAACTAAAACAGAAACAGAAATTGCTGGAGAAACTCAAAAGGTCTAGCAGCGTCGGTGAAGAGAAAGCAGAGTTTTCCAGCATCTGCTGTTCTTTACTTTTTCAATTGTAACTATGTTCTCCTGTAACTGAACTGACCTGTCATTGCAATCGCTTGATACTGTGTTCTCCTGAAATTGAATTTTCCTGTAATTGCACTATCCTTGAACTGCTCTTTCCTATAACTGTGTTCTGCTATAGCTGTATTTTCCTCTAACTCCTATATTGCACTTTCCGCTTACTGCCTTTTCTTGCAACTGTATTCTCCTTAGATTTTGTTCTCCTATAATTGTGTTGTCCTTTAACTGCACTTTCCCATTACTGCATTCTCCTTGCACTGCACTGTGACAAAACTGCGCTGTCCTGTATTCTCCTATAACTGTGTGAAACTACATTCTATTGTAATACAATTTTCCTAAAATTGTGAGCTCCTGCAACTGTGGTCCCCTGTAACAACATACAGTTTTAACTATATTCTCCTCTAACTGTGATGACTGGTAACTGCATTCCCCTGTTACCATGTTCTCCTATTACTGTGGTCTTGTATAACTGTGTTCTTCTTTAACAGCATTTTTCTACAACCACTTTCTCCTGTAACTGTATTGCCATATAAATATGTTCTTTTATGAGTGAATTCTTGTCCAATAGCTCTCTCCCATAACTGTGTTCTCCTACAGAGATAGTAAGAACTGCCAATGCTGGAGTCAGAGATAACGCAGCATTTCTGAAGAAGGGTCCCGATCCAAAACATCAACTTTCCTACTCCTCTGATGTTGCCTGGCCTACTATGTTCATCCAGCTCCACACTGTGTTATATCTGTGTTCTCCTACATCTGTGTTCTGTAACAGCACACTCGCTGATCTACAATGTAACAAAGTAGTGCAGGTCTTTGTGTTCTGCAGCTGCATTTTCCTGTAACCATGTTCTCCTCTCACTGCATTACTGTACAACTACTCTCTGGTACAACAATGCTCCCATGTAACTGCTTGATTTTAAACTACTTTTAGCATTTGCTTGCATTCCTCCATAACTGTGGTCTCCTGTATCTCCACTCTCCTGTTACTGAATTTCTCATAACTGTGTTCACCTATGTGTGTGCTCTCCTTTTCTGCACTTTCCTGTCACTGCGGTCTCCTATTACCGTGTTCTAACATAAATGCATTCTCATCCAACTACAGTTATATTAAAACTGCACTGTCCCCTAATTCTGTTCTCCTGCTGCATTTTTTCACAATAGTGTTCTCCTTTAACTGCGTTCTCTAATAACAGCTTCCTCCTCTAACAATGGTGTAATAAAACTGCAAGGTTTTCTAAATGTGTCCTCCTGTAACCACATACTCCTGTAGCTGTGTTCTCCTATTACAGCACTCTCAACTTATCTGCACTCAGGTAAAACGATGCTCTCCAATAACAGCTTTATCTATATCTGTGCTTTTCCATATTTGCATTGTCCTGTAATTGCATTCGCTCATAACTCTGTTCTCCTGTAGCTATGTTTTCCTATAACTGCATCTGCCTATAACTGTATTCTCCTGATCTGTGTTCTACAACTGTGTTCTCCTGTAGTTGTGTTCTGTTGTATCCTCATACAGTCTAATTAAACACAATGTCTTCTGGCTGAATTCTCGTATAACTGAATTATCCTGTAACTGCATTCTCATGTAACTGTGTTCTCCTAAACTGTTTTTTTTTTTTGGAATTCTGTTCTCCTACACTGCATCCTTCTGTAAATACATTCTGCTATTACTGTGTGGGAGGCGGTGGCCTAGTCGTGTTATCGCTGGACTGTTAATTCAGAGACCCAGAAAATGTTCTGGGGACCCAGCTTCAAATCCTGCCATGGCAGATGGTGGTGTTTGAATTCAATAAATATCTGCAATTAAGAATCTAATGATGACCATGAATCCATTGTCGATTGTCAGGAAAAGCCCATCTGGTTTACTAATGTCCTTTAGGAAAGGAAACTGCCATCCTTGCCTGGCCTACATGTGACTCCAGACCCACAGCAATGCAGTTGACTCTGAACTGCCATTTGGGCAATAAATGTTGCCTGGTCAGCAACACCCTGATCCCATGAATGAACAAAGAAATTTTTTTTTAAATTCCCCTATGCCTGCATTCTAATATTCCTCTGTAACTGCTTTCTAGGATAGATGCCTTCTTCTTGAGGGTTCTGAGGAAGGATCACTCGGCCCGAAATGTTAACTCTGATTTCTCACTGCAGATGCTGCTAGACCTGCTGAGCTTTTCTAGCAATTTCTGTTTTTGTGCCTTCTTCTATAATTCTGTTCCTACGTAAACACTCCCATAACAGTGTTGGAGTGTTCTCCTACAAGTATTTTCTTGTAACAGCATTCCCTGATAACTCATTCTCCTGTGACTGTGTTGTCCTATAAGTATGTTCTCCTGCTTCTGCATTTTACTGTAACTGTAATCCCCTCTAACAGTAATTCCAGCAGTCTCTGTGCTTATCTCAAATTCGATCATCTCATCCTCAACACTCCATGACCTCCGCCCATATCTGAAATCTCCATGCCACTTATCCCATACAAGAATTCTGCATTCCTTGAATTCTCTGTCCTTGTGCATACCTGACTTCCTTTTAGTTCCTTCAAAAAACAGGGATAGCCACAATGGGCTGAATGGCCTCAGTTGGTGCTGTGTTTCTACCAAATGCGGACACAAGGCACAGAACACAATGTATACACTGAACGAAAACCTGGCATGGGGCTGTAGTGCAGGAGGCCAGATTAATGTGCTGAGGGACTGACACAAAAGCAAAATTACAGCCAGCAATCAGGGAAACTAACAGAATATTTTTCAATTCAACATTTTTAAGGCAGAGGTGGAGAGCTTCTTGTTAATGTAACAGGTGAAAGGTTATCAAGAGTAGTCAGGAATATGGATTTAAGATTACAATCACATCAGTCATGATTGTATTAAATGGTGGAGCACACTTGAAGGGCTGAATGGCCTATTCCCGCTCCTTGTTCATATGTTCATAGGCTGAATGGCCTATTCCTGCTCCTTGTTCATATGCAAGGTCCTGTGGGTCCTGGAAGTCTGAAAGCAGAATATAATTCTGGTGTTAACGTTGTCCCTGTTAACGTTGTCCCTGACCTATTGTCTCTACAGCCGTCATCGCTTCCTTTGCCTTTAGTTCTGAGACACCTATGACTCCTGTCCTCACTCACTCTCTAAACCTTCCCTTCCTTCCACTTTGCTCACTGAAGAACACCAGTGATCCAGATTCTTTTTGAACTGGCTGTGGTAATTCAGGGTGGGGATAGGGATCTGAGTGCCATGGTGAGATTAGTGGCGGAATTGGGCGAGAAGTGTGGTGAGGCCTAGCTTGAGGCCTGAGGCCTTACTAACAACTTGCCTCATTGCTTCCAATCTTACCAAATGCCCTAAGAAGCTGAGTGTTCACAATTTCTGCATGGTAATCCAAGTGGAGACCTGGCAGATTCAAGTCACTGTTTGTTCTAAAGGATCTCCGTACTGGACTCTGAACACCAACATCCGATATGTGCAGCATCACGGTACATTGCCAATTCAGTGCTGCACCTCAGGATGCACTGGCATCTATTATTGTAACACTGCAGTGAGGACACTGTGTGTTCACGTGGACAGGTCAGGGTCTAGACCAGACTGCACCTCCAGGCTGCTCTCGCTTGGTCTCTTTGTGGTCACTCACTGTGACCTTACCTGGATCCTCACTGCACCCCTGCCTTGCCTTTTTGCACCTTGCCTCCTCAGCCAGAGATGCCAGGCTCACAGTACGACTGTCTTGCCATGCTGTTTGGGGCGAGGAACACAAATGGGATTGGGACGAGCTGAAATGTTTGGAGGGTGGAGGAAGGAAGGTTGTTTGGATAGTGGTTATCAAATACACTGTAAAATACACATGAGACTAAAATTATTCATTAATTCATTTTTTTCCCTGGAGTATAGGAGGTTGAGGGGTGACTTTGTAAAGTTTTATAAAGTCATGAGGGGTGTAGATGAGGTGAATAGCAAAGGTCTTTTCTCCAAAGTGGGAGAGTTCAAAATTAGGGGGTATATTATTAAGGTGAGAGGAGAAAAATTTAAAAGGGCCCTGAGGGTCAATTTTTTTCACACAGAGGACGATTCTTGTGTGGAACCAGAGGAAATGGTGGATTGAAGTACAGTTGCAACATTCAAATGACATTTGAGCAAGTAAATGAATAGGGAAGGATTAGAAGGATATGGGCCAACACAGGCAAATGAGACTAGTTTAATTTGGGAAATTTGGTCGGCATGGACGAGTTGGACCAAAGGGTCTGATTCTGTGCTGTATGACTCTTTGCGAAAAATAATAGTATAGACAAGCATTTCAGCAGAGTATCAGCTGATGCAGACACAAAGGTAACAATATGGAGTTGGAAAATATTAGCTTGGGATTATAAAATGACCAGAAGGTCATCTTTGGCTTAAAATGGAGGCCAATGCTGAGGACATTCAGCCCGAGGGAGAGAGTGGGAGTGAGCCTGAGGCAGGGCCAATTAAACAAATGAGATTGTGTATGACGAGTTGGAAGAAAATAGTAAATGTTCAATCTATTGTGAAGGAATTGGCGAAACAATCTAGAGAGAATGTGTGTTAAACAAAGGGTTGCAGACTGTCCTACAAAGAGAGATTGGGCAAATGGACCTGCATTCTCTAGAGTATTAAAGAATGAGAGGTATTGGAGAGAAGATGGTGGCACTTGCATTGGCAGAGTGGAAAAGTTCACTGACCTACTTCCTATGCTGGGCGTTCCTCCGGATAGCTGAGACTACACTGACCCAGGTGCCAATCTCAGACTGGACTGCCATGGCCTTTTGAGGTGGTCCTGGGGAAGAGGGCTTCCTTGCTCTGCACCATCCCACCCACCAGGTCCTCCGTGACCCTGCCTGCTCAGTGGGCTCTGATACCCACCTTCCATCTGCCATATCTGGATCAAATCTTAGGAGCTGTGCAGGATAGCCCCAGACTGACAATACACGTATGGGGGCATACTGGGTTTGTAACGATGCCAAACATACTGGTCAATTCTGAGATATCCAGGCGAGTTGTTCGGGGAACAGTACGTGGTAAGGTGGAATCTAAAATTGGGCGACTGGATCACCATAGGGAAGGGGCTGGTAGTTAATGTGGTGACTTTGGTAAAATAAGTTGAGAAAACTCACCAGGTCTTGTGGTGGGAAACCCACTAAATAAACCGATGCAACTCATACTTAGGCCAAAAAAAGTGTAAGATTCAGCAAACATTCACCACGGGGCTGACCCTTTAATTCCACTGTATTTTGACTAAGTTCGAACTGTTACCATCTGCCATGGTGGGATTTGGACATACAGCCCGATACAAATAGCAACAGATGTTAGATTACTAGGCCTACACCATTGCCTCCACACCACAGTGCTACTGCACACTTTAGGAAGGACTTGTACGTTCTTGTGGATCCTCTATTCTTAGGCTCCCCTGAACTGCTTGAAAGCCATTGAATTACTTTTGTTATAGAGAAGGAAATGCAGCAACTATCTTTCAAATGTCAAGGTCCAAAAAACAGCAATCAGAGATAAACATTTGTCTGAGTTTAGTGGTGTTGATTGGAGGTTATATGTTGGCTATTGCATTAAAAGAGCTCCTCTGCTGTACTTTACTGGAAATCACATCCCCTAAACAAGGCAAGTTTAGGCCCAGCTCAAGACTTGGTGGCATCGGCAGCATCGGCGAGGTGGACCTGAACCGGACTTGTGGTAGCGGCGTAGTCAAGTTTGGGCCAATGAGGAATCTGTGACGGCTGCATTGGTGAGGTCCAGCGAGGATTCAGAGTGGTGGGAGCGTCGGTGGAGGTGAGATGGTGCCGAAGAATGGCGGCAGCATGGCAAAGAGGACTCATGGCTGGCCACCAGGCCCATGGGTGAGCACCTAACAAGAAGAACTGTAAAGTTGAATACTATTTCTTTATTTCTTAGAGATAGCAAGAACTGCAGATGCTGGTGTCAATACATAACACAGTATGGAGCTGGAAGAACACTGCAGGCCAGGCAAGCAGCAGAGGAGCAGGAAAGTTGACGTTTTGGGTCGGGACTTCATTTCTGAAGAAGGGTCCCAACCCAAAATGTCAACTTGCCTGCTCCTCTGATGGTGCCTGTTCTGCTGTGTTCTTCCAGCTCCACACTGTGTCATTTCTTAATTTTTTTACCTTTATGTTCTGTGTTTTAAGATGGCGCCAGAGACTGGCGACACTACACAACACTTTCCAATGCATTTTGCAACAAAATATATGTGACATTAACCAAATCACATCAAGTAAATAAATCAAATCAAATGTTTAATATATCACTTCTGGCTTAGGTTTCATTTGAAAGTTGTTAGCTCCCACAGTTTGGTATGCTTTCTGTTCTCCACTGAAGTGTTAACCTGGGTTTTGTTGTAATATCCAGCAGTGTGGCATGAACCCATGACCTTCTGGCTTAAAGGCTTGTTTTGAGTTCTGTACATGAAATTATATCACTAATTTAATCAGACTGCCTTGAAACAAGGCCTGTTTGGAGCTTGACATGCAACAATGTTCAACAGAGCTCGGCAAATCTCAGTGATTTCATGTAACTTTCCAAAAAAAAATTGTTCTTGAAACTTTCTCTGCCTCCTCACCCCGACACCCTACCCTGCTGTCCCCCTTCTCCTATTGTCATACGTCTGTTTGGGCCAAACTAACCACTTTTGCGCCTCAATTTCTTATCTTCTCCTGTTTTCGCCACCTTTCTTTCTAATTTCACATTTGTACACACTTGTCCTTTTTTCCTTAAAAGAATCAGTTTTAAAAGGCTGGCAGCTATGACTCAGTGTTAAGCAGGTCTGCCTCTTAAAAAGTTGTGGGTCCAAATCACACTGTATCTGGCTTGCTGCCTCAGTACTGAGGGAGTGCCAAATTTCAGACGAGACATCAATTCATCTTTCTCAGATGAACATAAATGATCGTACATGTCATATTTTCAAGACTGAAACCAATTTTTAATCAGTAAGGGAATCAGAGGTCATGGGGAAAAGACAGGAAAGTAGAGTTGAGGATTATCAGGTCAGCCATGATTTAATTTGAGTGGTGGAGCAGATTTGATGGACTGAGTGGCCTATTTCTGTTCCTGCAGGTTATCTCAGGGTGAAGAAGAGCAGGCCAACCCTCCCTGGTGTCTTGCTGGACATTTATCGCTCAACTATAAAGACACAGAAACAGATTATCTGGTTATTGTCGTGTTGCTGTTTGTGGGCTATTGCTGTGCACACCTTACCGTGTTTACCAATGTTACCTCTCATTGTTTTACCCACAGTGTGCAACTCCGGGGTTGTGCACAGCAGAGGCTTCTGGAAGCAGATTGTCATACCCATCGGTGTGCATAGAACCTTCCTCCCAACACTGGCTGCACTTCACAAAAGTGTTACAGCACAGAAGGAGGCCATTTGGCCCATCCTGCCTGTACCAGCTTTTCAAATGGGCATCATTCCCCAGCGCCATTCTCCTGCCTTTCACCATTATTTTTGTCCATATAATCATCCAATGTTCTTTTGCTGTTCATATACTTTGTGGCTTTCTGGGCACACGAAAAGATATTGAGTAACTCCAGTTCCTCCTTAAAATGGTCTAATAGAATGTTTAAAGATGATATATTGAGCCCTTGCCCCACTCCCTCCCTCCCTACCTCCTCCATCTGCTTACACACAACCCACTATCTGACTGATGAAGACTGACATTGGAAACTGGGTCTGGGTATTGTGATAGGATCAGGAAGGCGGGTGGGCATCTTTTCATAAGACCATAAGATATAGGAGGAGAATTAGGCCATTCAGTCTGCTCTGCCATTCAATCATGACTCATATGTCTCGCCACCCCAACATATGATGAATGTACCACATAAAGATTTTCTTTGTTTTTATTCATAGAATCCCTACTGTGTGGAAGCAGGCCATTCGGCCCATCAAGGCCATGCCCAACCCTCCAAAGAGCATCCCACCCAGGCCCACCCCTCTACCCTCTCCCTGCAACCCTACATGCCTAATCCACCTAGCCTGCACATCTTTGGACTGAGGGAGGAAACCGGAGCACCTGGAGGAAACCCACATAGACACGGGGAGAATGTGCAAACTCCACAGACAGTCACCTGAGGGTGGAATCAAACCTGGGTCCCTAGGTGTTTTGAGGCAGCGATGCTAACCACTGAGCCACCGTGCTGACCCAAATCCTCTTAATGATATTTCTGTCCTAGTGTTTTACTTCCTCTTTTCATCTTTTTCACCTTGAGCTAACTCAAACAGCCTGTTTCTCTTTCTTTCTGTCCCCCTACCCAACTACTTTCTGTTCCTCCCTCACTCTCTGTCTCTCTCTCTCTCTCCATCCCACTACTCCTTACTCAGAAGAACTGGTAATGGGATACGAAGTGTACAGTGCAGGACTTGTTTTTCTGAGGAGACTGTTTCAGTCGTGGATTTAACCTGAATGTTACAGATGTTTTGTGAAACTGTGTGCCCAGTATTGAGCTCTTCTAATGGAAGTCAGGACACAAATGAGCTAGGAAGTATTACATGGCTCTTTCCATCAGGATAGAGCTTTAGTAAATGACCCCATACCGTATGGATCCGCCCTATATAAAGGCTATGAATATTGTATATAATGTAATGATTTTGTACTATTTGACAATTTCATAGAAATAATTGTGGGGCTGAATTGTGTATAATGTTCCCAGAGGTGGAAAGGATAAGGAGGTCAAGAAAGTCACATTATTGGAAGATACAGGTCAAGTTGAGTGAAAGAACAAAAGGGTCTCATGGAACAAATACACCAATTATTTCACTGGAGGCTGTTCAGAGAAGGCTCACTAGGATAATCCCCAGTAATGAGAGATTGCCCTATGAGTAAAGGTTAAACCAGTTGGGACTCTACGCATTAGAATTTGGGAGAATGAAAGGGGATCTCATTGAAATGTATAGGATTCTTAAGGGGCTTGACAGGGTAAATTCTGAGAGGATGTTTCCCCTCATGGGAGAGTCTAGGACCAGAGAGCATAGTCTCAGAATTAGAGGGCACCAATTTAAGACTGAGATGAGGAGGAATTTCTTCTCTCAGAGCATTGTGAGTCTTTAGAACCCCTTGCCACAGAGAGCTGTGGGGGTCGGGAAGGAGGCATAGTCCGTGTGTATATTTTTTGAGGTAGATAGATTTTTGATCAGTCGGGGAATCAGGATTCACAGGGAAATGGCAGGAAAGTGGACGTGCAGAATGTCGGATCAGCCATGATCCTATTGAATGGTGGAGCAGGTTCAAGGGGCCGAATGGCCTAAATCTTTTCCCATTCCTTATGGTCAAAATTGTTCCATAGCCCTGGAAAGCCCTTAAAAAAGAATGAAACCAACCAAAGGGAGTGAAGTGTAAAGTGCAAACATTGTGCCGGGTTTTTACTTAGACTGCTGAGTGTATTCTGCTTGCTGTACTGTAAAAGAATATAAATGCACTAGAGGGGGTTCAGAGGAAATTTACAAGGATGATCTCAGAAATGTGAGAGCTTATATGTCAGAAAAGATTCAGCAAGCTGGACATTTTTTCTCTTGACAAAAAAAAGCTGAGAGATGATTTAATAAATGTCCTTAAAATGATGATAGCATGGATACAGACAGAATATTCAGTCTTACAGAGAACATACAGACATATGAATGAGAAGCAAGAGTAGGCCAATTGTCCCCTCGAATCTGCTTCATCAATTGACAAGATCATGGCTAAACTGATAACTCAATGTTCCCACTACCCCAGTATCCTTTCACTTCCCCTTGTTCATCAAGAGTTTATCTACCTTTGCCTCAAAAATGTTCGAATACTCTACTTCCACTGCCTTTGAGGAAGAGAGTTTCAAAGACTTACAATCCTTTTTGAGAAAGAAATTCTCCTTATCCTGGTCTTATACACTTAATGGTAGAACCCTGGGGAGTGTTGCCAAAAAAAGAGACCTAAGGGTGCAAGTGTATAGTTCCTTGAAAGTGGAATCGCATGTAGACATGGTGGTGAACAAGACATTTGGCACACTTGACTTCATTGCTCAGACCATTGAGTGTAGGAGCTGGGATGTCATGTTGCTGCTGTACAGGACATTGTTGAGAGATAGTAGGAACTGCAGATGCTGGAGAATCTGAGATAACAAGGTGTAGAGCTGGATGAACACAGCAGGCCAAGCAGCATCAGAGGAGCAGGAAAGCTGACGTTTCGGGCCTAGACCCTTCTTCAGAAATGGGGGAGGGGAAGGGGATTCTAAAATAAATAGGGAGAGAGGGGGAGGCAGATAGAAGATGGATAAGGGAGAAGATAGGTGGAGAGGAGACCGACAGGTCAAAGAGGTGGGGGTGGAGCCAGTAAAGGTGAGTGTAGGTGGGGAGTTAGGGAGGGGATAGGTCAGTCCAGGAAGGATGGACAGGTCAAGGGGGTGGGTTGAGGCTAGTAGGTAGGAGATGGTGGTGGGGCTTGAGGTGGGAGGAGGGGATAGGTAAGAGGGAGGTGGGGACAAGCTAGGCTGGTTTTGGGATGCGGTTGGGGGAGGGGAGACTTTGAAGCTTGTGAAGTCCACATTGATACTATTGGGCTGCAGGGTTCCCAAGCAGAATATGAGGTGCTGATCCTGCAACCTTCAGGTGGCATCATTGTAGCACTTCAGGAGGCCCAGGGTGGACACATCGTCTAAAGAATGGGAGGGGGAGTTGAAATGGTTCGCGACTGGGAGGTGCAATTGTTTGTTGCGAACTGAGCGCAGGTGTTCCACAAAGCGGTCCCCAAGCCTCTGCTTGGTTTCCCCGATGTAGAGGAGGCCACAACGGGACCAGCGGATGCAGTATACCACATTAGCAGATGTGTAGGTGAACATCTGCTTGATGTGGAAGGTCTTCTTGGGGCCTGGGATGGGGGTGAGGGGCGAGGTGTAGGGGCAGGTGTAGCACTTCCTGCGGTTGCAGGGAAAAGTGCCGGGTGTGGTGGGACATGGTTGAGGCCACTTTTAGAATACTACTTGCAATTCAGGTCGCCCTTCTACAGGAAGGATGTTGCTAAATTTGGGTGGGGGCAGGAAAGATTTACAAGGATGTTGCTGGAACTGGAGAGTTTGAGCTATAGGGAGGGGCTGAATAGGCTAACTTTTTTTTCCCTGGAGCTGGTAGAAGTTTACAAAATCATGAGGGGCATGGAAAGGGTGAAATAGGCATTGTCTTTTTCCTAGTGTAGGGGAGTCCAAGCTAGAGGGCATAGGTTTAAGGTGAGAGGGGCGAGTTTTGGAAAGGACCTGAGGAGTACCTTTATCAGCAGAGGGTGGTGCATGTATAGAGCGAGCTGCCAGGGGAAGTGGTGAAGGTGGGTGCAATTATAATATTTCATAGAGTCATAGAGTCAAACGGCAACAAATCCTTTGGTCCAACCAGTCCACACTGAACATAATCCTAAACTAAACTAGTCCCACCTGCCTGCTCAGGGGCCACATCCCTCCAAACCTTCCTGTTCATGTACCTATCCAAATGTGTTTTAAACATTGTAATTATACCCACGTCCACCACTTCCTCATGAAGTTGATTCTGTACGTAAACCATCCCCTGTGTAAAAAAATTTGCCCCTCATGTCTTTTTTAAATCTCTGTCCCCTCACCTGAAAAGTGTGCTCCTGGTCTTGAAATTCCCCATCCCAGGGAAAAAGTATGTCAGAGAGTCACAAATACAGTTTTGGGTCTAAGAGTGGTCATGCTGCTGGAGCCAGTAATCCAGAGGCATGGGCTTGCAATTCAGACAACATCAGTTCAAATCTGGATGGGTATATGAATAGGAAGAGTTTGGAGGGATACGGGCCAAATGCTGGCAAATGCGACTAGATCAGTATAGGATATCTGGTCGGCACAGATGAGTTGGAAGGAAGGGTCTGTTTCTGTGCGTATAACTCTATGACTCTATAGATGGGTGACCCCTTGTTATGAAACAGCAACCCTGAGTTCTAAGAGGAAAGATCCTCTCTGCAACCACCTTGTCAAGACCCCTCAGTTTCATTCAAAGAAGAGTATACCCAGAGGCTGTCAATATAAAATAGATCCCAAGAAATCTAGTTGGGAATTCAGAAGAAACCCCTTAACCCAAAGTACAGTGAGAATGTGAACTCCATACCAGGAAGAGGTTGAAGCAAATAGTAATGATACATTTAAAGGGAATGCTGCCAAGCAAATGAGGGAGAGGGGAACAGACGTTTATGATGATAAACTGGTATAGAACCTTGGTTAGACCACATTTGGAGCACTGTGTCTAGGTCTGGTATTCATATTATGAAAGGAACAAAGCAACTTTGGAGATGATGCACAAAAGATGTACTGGAATGATATCTTAACCGAAGGGTCTGGATGCTTGAACAGGCTGAATCTCTTTTCTCTTGATAGAGAAGACCTGATGGGAGTCTTTAAATGATCACAATGTTTCCTGAGATCAACACAGAGAAGATGTTTCCACTTTTGGATGAAACTAGAATTAGGGACCATAAAAATAAGATATTTACTTTACCTTTTGGATGAGAAGTTAAACTGAGGTCTTGTCTACCATGTAAAAGATCCCATGAGACCAATTTGAAGAAGAACAAGAGAGCTCTTCCTGATCAATAATTATCCCTGAATAGACATCACAAATAGAGGTTATCCAGTCATTATCTTATTGGTATTTGTGGGAGTTTGCTGTGTAAAAATTAGCTATTATGAATCTAGCAACAGCAGGCACATTTCAGACATACCTCCTTTGGCTGTCAAAGGGCTTGGGGCAGCCCATTGTCTGAAACAGGAGCTATATAAATACAAAGATCGTAGGAACTGCCGATGCTGGAGAATCTGAGATAACAAGATGTAGAGCTGGATGAACACAGCAGGCTAAGCAGCATCAGAGGAGCAGGAAAGCTGACGTTTCGGGTCTTGACATATAAATACAAGCTTTTTTTATCTTTTTAACTAAGAAATCCAGTAATGAGTTCAAGAGAAGCATATGGTGCAGTTGAGCCAAATTTTACGTGGATAGAGTTAAGAGTTCACCATATAATCACAAGGCCAAAGAGGAAAGGAGGATACTTTTCTGGGGTACAATGAGGCAAGATGGCGAATCTTTGAAATTCTCTACCCCATGGGGCTGTGGAGACTCCGTGTGTTCAAGATAAATATAAATACATTTCAAGATAACATTGACATCAAGGGATATGGGATACCATGGGCAAATGGCATTGAGATGGATGATCGACCATTATTTAGAATAGTAGAACAAGTTTGAGGGGCTGAATGGTCTCATCCTGCACCTGTGTTCTTCATTCAAGTTTATCCATCAGTTAGAAGTCAGGAAGTTCGATTACTTTAAGATAATATCACATGATTTCAGCCATTGCTGTTTGAGAAGCAGTGATGACACCAGTTCCGTTCTGAAGCTGACTACTAATGTGCAGAATGGATACTGTTCGGGTCTCAATCATCAGCAGAGTTTCCAGTTATTAAAGTTTTCTGTGAAGTGTTAGCAGCACAAGTCAAATTTTTCAACCCTCAATTTTCCTTTTCTGCCCCAAACACTTGCCATTTCCAGTTTCTGCCTCCTCAATACGCCCATGACGAGAGCTGACGATTTGTGCAGGATAGGTTGTGCCATTTGACGTGAAATTACAGAAGGTGTGACAAAAGCAAATGAAGTATTTATACAACCATCACTTTAAATGTGCAAAATATTCAAAAATATCCCTGTTCCTTTCGCCATGATAATGGCTTGGCCAATCAGAGACAATCTGCCAATTAGTCAGCTCCCTTGCCTCTAGTTATATAAATTGTTGTGACTGTTTGAAACTTGGCATTCTTGCATGTGCCCTGATGAGTGCAAGATGAAAGCTTTGTTTCTCTTACAATGTAATTTCTCTGTACAATGCCAAGTGCTCGGGGCTTATTAACAACAGCCAGTATGTTGACTTGTGTGATTGTTTTCTGGGGTATATCAGTAACAGTATACCAAATAAAGTACAACGCAAGAGTGGATGCTGTGATCTCATCCACAGCTGCACTGATACTACAGAATTTGTGTGCATTTCATGTCCCTGTGCTCTCTTCCTAACAAACAATCCTTTTTCATACTTTGCTATTCGTTACAGCACCAGTGGAATGAACCTTCCTGAAAACTCTCTCTACAGCGCAGTGCTTAATGCAGTCTCTGTTTTATGTAAGTATATACTGTGCAAATAAAACTCATCCATTTGGACTGAGTGGCTTTTTAAAGTTGGCTTTCTTATTCAAGATTTGATTTGGTGAAGCAATGGGTTACCGTTGTTAGGGGTATGCTGATTTAGAATTGGTTGCAATAGTTAAGTGTTGCTTTCTCATTGAATGATAGCAGTGGAGGGGCTTTGCCAGGGACAACCTCACTCTCACAGCTTAATTGATGCTGGATAATTCCAGGTCAGAACATTCTTAATCTGCAGGTAAACAGTAAGCTGGGAAGGGCCACATTGCAGAGTGGTGCATTGCCCCTACTTTTGCAACAATTTCCTTGAATCCTTACAGTGTGGAAGCAGGCCATTTAACCCACTTCAAGTTCACATCAACCCTCCAAAGAGCATCCCCCATCGCTGTAACCCTGCATTTCCCATGGCTAATCCACCTAGCCTGCACATCTTTGGGAGGAAACCAAGCACCCCGAGGAAACCCACCCAGACACGGGGAGAATATGTAAACTCCACAAAGACATTCACCCAAGGGCAGAATCTAACCCATGTCCCTGGCACTGTGAGGTAGCAGTGCTAACCACTGAACCACCATGCCATGCCAATATCGCACGTTAATTTTCAGGCTGGAGTCAGAGCAAACTCAGCTCTCAATTTGTTAGAGGGAGATTTTGCTGACTAATTTGAGTTTTTTGATATTGATGATGGTAGTGCAGTGGATCTGGTTTACATGGGACTTCAGTAAGGCCTTTGACAAGGTTATAAAAGACTGGTCTGAAGCTGGCCCTTGGCATCCAAAGCAAACTGGATCTGAAATTGACTTGCAAATCAAAGGTAAAGGGTGATGGTGGAGGATTGTTTTTGTGATTGGAAGCCTGAGACCAGTGGCGTACCACATGGATCAGTGTTGGGATTTTTTTAATGTACATTAATGACTTGAATGTGAATGTAGAAGGTATAATTAGTAAGTTTGCAGATGACATGAAAATTGATGGTGTTGTTGACAGTGAGGATGATGGTCTCAGGCTACAGTCTGATATTGATCAGCTGGTAAATTTGACAGAGCAATGGCAAATGGAATTTAATCTCAATAAATGTGAGATGATCCATTTTGGGAAGTCTAATAAGGGAATGATTTACGCAATGAATGGTAGGTCCGTAGGGAGTACTGAGGAACAAAGGTATCTTGGTGTACAAGTCTATAGATCCCTGAAGGTGTTGACACAGGTAGACATGCTGGTAAAGAAGGAATACAGAATGCTTGCTTTCATCACCTGAGCTGTAGAATTTAAGAACAAGGAAGTCTTGTTACAACATTATAAAACATTGGTTAGGCCACGGATGGAATTCTGTGTGCAGTTCTGTTTGCAGCACTTTTTGAAGGATGTGATTGCACTGGAGAGGGTGCAAGGAAATCCACCAGGATGTTGCCTGGAATGAAAAGTCTCCGTCATGAGGAGACACTGGATAGGCTGGGTTTGGTTTCCCTGGAACGGAGGAGGCTGAGGAGGAATCTGATTGAGGTATACAAAATTCTGAGAGACATAGACAGAGTAGATCATGAGAACCTTTCCCCCATAGCTGATGTGTCTAATACCAGAGGGCACAGGTTTAAGGTGCAGCATAAGTGGTTTAGAGGAAATTTGAGAAAAATATTCTCGCACAGACGTTGGTTGAAATTTGGAATGTGCTGTCTAAGAGGCTGACGGAGTACTGTCACAACATTTAAGAAGCATCTGGATGTGCCCTTAAAATGCCAAGGCATGCTAGGCTATGGACCAAGTGTGGGTAAATGGGATCAATGCAGTTTAGTGTTTGTTGGGCAGCATGGACGTAGTGGGCTGAAGGGCTTTTTTCTATGCTGTATGACTCTATAACTCTATGACAAACTGATGGCAGAAAGATTTTCATTCTGTCTGGCGTAAGGGCTGTTTATTAAACTGTTTCAGGCAGCTTCAGTCTATTCACGATTGATCTGGTTCCAAAATCCAAAGGCACGCCAAATGCGGTGCCAATTGGCATTAAGATATTGGTATTCTCAATTAACAAGAAAAAAAGACTTGCTTATGCAGAGAATAAAGCTCTCACTCCAATGCCATGGGAAGTACCATTCTGTGATGTAAAAGAAGTTTTTGTCTGGTCTGCTCTACTATTCAATATGATCATGACTGCTTTTCTGCCTTGATTTCATCTTCCTGTGCTATTCCACACATCTTGATTCCTTTGCTATTTGAAAATCTGCCTGTGTCTCAAATATAATTCATGACTGAGCACCACAATTCTCTGCAGAGAATTCCAAAGATTCACAACTCTTCGAGTGAAGAAATTTCTCCTCATCTCAGTCCTAAAGGCAAGATGTTTGTTCTGAGACAGTGTCCATATATTCAAGACCACTGCCAGCCAAGGAAAACTACTTCCCGGTGCCAGTCAAAGAATTTCATGTTTCAATGAAATCACCAGTCATTTTTCTAAACTCCAGTGAATATAGGCTTTATCTACTCAGTGTCACCTCATGGGACAATCCCCTCATCCCAGGAATGTGGTTGTGAACCCACATTACACTCATTCAAAAGCATATAGGTCTTTCTTTAAGTGAGGAGACAAAATATGTATGTAATTCATCAGATGTAGTGTCATCAAACCCCTTAGTAACTGTAGTAGGACTTCATCTTATGTTCCATGTCTTTCAGAATAACAACCATCAAACTGTTTGCTGTCCTAATTTTAATCTGCTGGTCAACTTCCTGTGATTCACATAATGTTCAAATTTGCAAAGTGGGATTCAACCCCTAAATTTCCTGGATCATTTGCAGCTTCTGGTTTGATCTAGCACCATCACCACTATACCACCAGGTCTGATAATGACATGTCAAGGAGATACACTGGAAGACACTTTGAAAGGTGTCGGATCCAGCAGGCATGAGAAACTGATTAGACGGAGATTCTCCCAAGCACTGGGACTACTTCCACTGGAGCAGGGAAGGTTAAGAGAAGATTTCACGGATTCTTCTGAAGGATTTTGAGAGGGAAACAAGGGGAGAAAGCAATTCTAGGGAAACTCAGTGATGCAAGTTTGAACTTGCTACCAAAGTGAGAAGTTATTTTAGGTAGAATTTCTTTACTGGAGAGTGATTGCACATCCACATAGAAATGTGTAGAGGTTGCAGCACAGAAACCAATAATTAGTCCAACCAGTTTGTTTTGGCACTAATGATCCATTGAGTTGGTTTATGAGAACATACAATGGTTTGTCACATTTGAAACAGATGTCATCACCTCATTTGAAGGAATAATGCCTGAATATGTGACCCAAATGTCAATACAGAGTAATTAGATTGCCCAAGCAAAGTGATAGGTTGAATATCCTCCCTCAGTGCTGTAAACTTCAATGGATCCAACTGTTGTCAAATTTGCAAGAAGTAAGTACACGAGGCAGCATCTGATAAATGGTGTGAATTTAGGGAGAGTAGCCCATTTGTTAATCTGCTCCATGCTCTCATTCTTCCAGTTGCTTTGGTGTGCATTTTCCGACACGCTCAGATAGTGGAACGGAAAGTAGACGAGGCTCTGCTGAGTAAGGCCGCTATGATTATAGGCTTCTTTGGCTCCATAGGAGGCTTCATCGCTGGAAACTGTAATGTAAGTGCTTGTGTCTGTGATGGGCCTACAGATGGTTCATTGCAGGGTGAGAACGATAAGCTCTATTCAGGGTGGCCACCTTTCTGAGGACCTAGATTATGAACCCACGTTTTTCACGTCTTAACATAGACAGTTGATATATTCAAAAGATTGTAGAATAATAGAATCACTACAGGTTGGAAGCAGGCCATTAGGCCCATCAAGTCCACACTGACCCTCCGAAGAGCATCCTATCCAGAGCGACTCCCCTACCCTATCTCTGTAACCTTACATTTCCCATGACTAATCTACTTAGACTGCATATTCTTGGACACTATGGGCAATTTAGCATTGGCCAATCCACCTAACCTACATATTTTTGGACTCTGGATTGCTGCTGGCATTTGGCTTCCTTTAGTAATAGGGAGTCAGTGATTGGGGTTTAACATTGGGAGAATAGAGCATTAGTTCCTATTTATTTGTTGGTACTGTGTTGTCCAGTATGTTAACCATGCTGGAGAACTAATAAAAAACTAATAATTGACACTGTCATATTGTCTGTGATTTCAATACTTCTTGCAAATTGTATGCATACCTTTTTGAACCTTTTAATGTGTTTGTTACTAAAATGTGTGAGTGTTTTTCCATTGTCAGAGGATAAAACCTGCTGGACCTTTTTCTCACCAATTCATCAGTTGCAGATGCATGTGTCTGTGTAGGAGTGACCACCATACAATTCCCTATGGAGACAAAGTCCTTCACATTGAGGGTCCGTTCCATTGCTTTGCGTGGTACCACTGATGTGTTCAGTGGGGTAGATTCAGAACAGATCTAGCAGCTCCAAACCGGCTACCACAAACATCTGTAGGCCATCAGCAGCTGTAGAATTTATTCAAATAAATTTGTAACCTCACAGCTGGCATTTCCCCCAACTCTATCATTACATCAAGCCAGGGGATCCACCCTGCTTCAATGGAGAGTGCAGGATGGCATACCAGGCACATCTAAAAAATGAGGAATTAACCTGGTGAAGCTACAGCTAAGGCATCTGCCTAGCAATGAAAAACAGCAGAAGCAGCATTTGATAGACAAGGTTAATTGATCCTACAACCAAAGGATCAGATCTATGCTCTACAGCCCTATCATATCCAGTTGTGATTCCTGGTGAACTGTTAAACAAATAACAGGAGAAAGTGGGTCCACGAATATCTCCATCTTCAAAGGTGGGAGAGGCCAGCACATCAGTGTAAAAAGGAAGCTAGAAGCGTTGAGTGGATGTTCCATCTTAGCCTCCTCCTGAGGTCCCAGCATCACAGATGCCGTTCTTCAGCCAAGTTGATTCACTCCATGTGATATAAAGAAGGTGCTGGAAGGCTATGGGCTCTGATAATGGTGTTGAGGACTCATGCACGGAACCAACTCAACTCTTCCAATACAACTTCAACATGGTCATGTACCCAACAATGTGGAAAGTTGCCCAAGTTTGTCCTGTTCAAAAAAAGCAGGACAAATCTAATTTCTGCTGGTTGAGTCTACACTCGATTGTCATCAGTGATGGAAGGGTTGGTCAGCGGTGCTATCAAGCACCAATTGCCCAGCTGCAAACTGCTCACTGATGCTCAGTTTGGATCTACCAGGGCCACTTGGCTACTGACCTCATTATAGCCCGCATTGAAATATGGAGAAAAGAACCGAGCTCTAGAGGGAAGGTGAGGGTGACTACTGTTTCCATCAGATAACATTTGACGGAGTGTGGCACCAATGGGCCCTGGCAAAATTGAATAGGAATCAGGACAAAACCAAGTCATACTTGGCACAAAGGGAGAGGGACCTGGTTACAAACACACATAGCAGTAGGAGTAGATATCTCAGCCCCTTTCATAAGAGCAGGACTGATCTGACTGTTGCCTCTACTCCACATTCTGACATACCCCAGATAAACTTTGATAACTTTGTTGGAGGCCCATCATCTCAGTCACACAACATCACTGCAGGAGTTCATCAGGGGAGTATCCCAGGTTCAGTTGTTCATCGATAATCCACCTTTCATCATAAGGTCAGAAAAGGTGATGTTCTCTGATGACTGTACAATTTGCGATTCCTCAGATATTGAAGCTGCCTGTATCCATATACAATAAGACCAGGACAATATCCGAGCTTGGGCTGACAAGTGGCATGTACCATCCATGCCACAGCAGTGCTAAGAAATTTCCATCTGCAACAAGAGAGAATTTAACCATCACCCCCTGCCATTCAATGGCATGACCAATACTGAATCCCCACAATCCTGGGGATTATCATTGATCAGAAACTGAACTGGACTAGTCAATATAAATACTGTGGCTGCAAAAGCAAATCAGAAACTGAGATCTCACCTTCTGACTTCCAATGTCTGCCCACCACATACAAGGCATACGTCATCATATTCTCACCACTTGCCTGCAGAGGTGCAGCTCAAACGACCCTCAGGAATGTTGAAACCAACCAGAACAAATCAACCCACGTGACTGGCAAGAAAACCTGGCCCTACCAGTCACACATCTTGTGAAAGAATAAAATGACACTTGCTGTGTACTTCCTGAAGTTCTGCACTTCCTGAAGTTCTTCCTCCAACTCCCCCTGCATCTTTTTCCTTAAATCTTCAATCTCTGTCCCCTCATCCTTGTACCATCAGATAGTGGGAACAGCTTTCCTTACCTAACCTTATCTCTCACAACCTGTACACTCAATCAAGGTGTCCCTCAATCCCCTTTGCTCTAAAAACTAGAAGCCCAATTTCTCTAACCTAACCTTTCAGCTAACATCTCTCATCATTGGAGCAATTGTGGCAATTCACCTCTGCTGTGAGTGTTTTTCTTCCTTGGTTAATGAATAGTGGATAGTGTTTGTTTTGTGATTATAGACGTGTGAATTATATTTATCTGTTTGCATGCGACTGTCTGTTTGTGTGAGCCAGTGCATGTACGTGTGTAAAACTCTGTCTATCGTTCTGTGTGTGTGTGTGTGTGTGTGTGTGTGTGTGCGCACCTGTGACTCTTCCTGTTTGTATGTGAGTGAGTGACTCAATCTGTCTGGGTGTGCGTTTGTGTATCTGTGAGTGTGAATCTGAGAGTGTGTGCGTTTGTGTATTTGTGAAAGTGTGTGAGCGTGTGAAAGTGTGAAAGCGTGTGAGTCTGTCGGTGTGTGTGTGTCTGTGTCTGACTGTGTGTGAGTCAGTGTATGTCTGTGTGCGTGTGAGAGAGTTTCTCTGTGTTTGTCTGTGTGCATGTGTGTGTGTGTCTGTGTGCGTGTCCGTGTGTACGTACCATTCCCTCACCTGTAGCTAGTCAGAAATTTCTATTAGCTAACACTGTGCTGTTACTCATACTACAAACTGCTGGTTTCAGGCATTTTCCTGGTTGTAGAGGAAGAACTGATTAGGGAGGCCCTGGGACCATTTCTCCAAAGTACTCGGGCTGCACTGTATGGACTTAGTTGTCCCTGGTTTAAAGACTTCTCCCAATAAAATGGGTGGGAACTGGAGTAAATGGAAATTCTGAATGGCAGGTTGGCGGGGGTGCTGTGGTCTATGAATGTCAAGAGGAGGGGATTGGGATTGCGATTGGGAATGGCAGAGATCAACATGATGAATAATGAGGAAGTGGGAATGGGATGGGAAGGGCTCGAATGATGACAAAGGATGGAGCATGGGCAGGATGGAATGTAAGGGGTTGGTCAGATGAACAGTACTTGACAAATTCTTTTCTTTCATTAGCTCAACGCAACTTAACAGTAAGTCACTTCTTCTAGGATTTGCTGCAATCGCCACTTTGTGCATTGGTGATATTTAGTTTGGATTTGAATACATTGTATTGGTAATGAAATGACATATTTGGCTGCCCTAACATGAGTTGCTTCTCTTCCAGCCATCGGTTCTCATGGTGCTACACTACTTTGGAGCCACACTGTGTTTTGTCAGTGGCTGCATTTATACCATTTTACAGACAGCGTTAACATTCAGGCTCCATTTGACGGGGAAGGAGTGCTTCTTGGCGCCTCTACGTGCAGTTCTGACCATTTTCCAAGTGGTCTTCTCTATTTGCTGTATCCTTCATTGGTTGTGGCTGTCCATGTTTGAGGTTGCTGTCTAGTACTGCTCCCAGCCGCTACATAGAACAACAGAGAGAGGTTCTGGACATCATGAGACTTTTCAGCCCATTATAACTCTCTGAAAGAGCCAGCCAATTACAAGTCCTGCTCCTTCCATATAATTCATTTTTCTTTTCTTTGAAAACAGATTCTCCCAGCTCTTGTCGTGATCTCCCATTCTTCAATTGATTTGTCTCATTTGTCCCATGTAGGCCTGGAAGGAGAAATAAAACTATCTGGGATTGTCAGTGCTGCTAGGCAGTAGTTGTATATGGATGGCAGGTCAGGATAGGGCTGTGTTTAACTGGAACAAAAACAGAAGTTGCTGGAAAAGCTCAGCAGGTCTGGCAGCATCTATAAAGAAAGAAATCAGAGTTAACGTTTCAAGTCCGTTGACCCTTCCTCAGAAGTGAAGGGCCTTGAAACATTAACTCTGATTTTTTTTTTCACAGACGCTGTCAGACCTGCTGAGCTTTTCCAGCAACTTCTGTTTTTGTTCCTGATTTACAATATCTGCAGTTCTTTCAGTTTTTACAATGTGTTTAATTGTGATGCTTCCTTTGGTAGAATAGCTCCCTGACTATCAGAGTTGATGCTCAGTCCCAATCCCATTTACCAGTTGCTTCCAGCAGTAGAATTGGTCAAATTCACAGAGGGTTTGGCAGCAGCAGAACACACACAAAGCTACCGGCTTCATTCAAGTGGGGACTGGGGATACTGCCAAGAGAGGGAGTAAACACTCGGGATTCACCCAACTTCCTTATGGGAATGCCGATGCAAAAAGAATTTGGAATTAGAAATGCTCAATTGGCAGATTCAAAGAATGACAAGAGGACAGGGAGCAAGGGAAGGAGATAGGAGGGGAAGAGAAAGAAGAGACGAAAAGAGAAGGGAAGGAAGAGGAAAGGAGAGCCAAGGATGGGAGGAGGAGATAGAGGAGGGGAGAGGAGCAGTGAGGAGAAGGGGAAGGTGATGAGACAAAATGAGAGGAGAAGGGCAAGGGGGAGGTAAAAGAATGGGGAAGGTGACGGGGAAGAGAAGTGAGTGGCAGAGAAGGAGAGACAAGGAGATCAGAGATAGTGCATTCTTGATCATAGCAGCTCAATTAGTTACATCAAATTCCTCTTTCTGTTTCCTCTGGGCCAAGGGGCAGGTCAACCAAAGACATTTTCACATGAATGAGATACTCTGATACAAGGACAATTGTAGAGCTCAGTTGTGTATCTATCAATGTCAGAGCACGACCAAGTCTCAGAAGAATGAGGAATGTGTCCCCCAATGACTGGACCATGGAGATCTCTTCAATGGAAATGGAGTGGGTCGAAGAATTGTGCGATGAAGGAGGGAGGGAGATACTGGTGCTTACTCTTCAACAATAAATCAGCCCTTTGTTGTGACTTATCCTTAACTCTGCTCCAGATTTGGCCTTTTTTGTCCATCCAGACACCAAGAAACAACACATAGGAGCCATCTGTGAATGGATCTTGGCCACAAATTTCTACGTCTTTATCATGTCATTTTCTTTCGAATTTTACTATATAACCTCAGCAGTGCTCTATGCATTGATTAGTAGACCTGATGATGAGAAGGTCGCAATTCTGTCTGAACCCAGAGGTACAAATATGGCCACATTCGATAAATGACGTACGGATCGCCAAGTGCAGACAGGCTGCAGGATTACAGGCTGTTGGAATCACCCCATTCTCTGCATTACTTATATTATGTCGCGTAAATCTCTTAATCTGTATCAAAATGTTTCTTCTCCTTTGGAACCCACAGGTTGGTTTTTGTAATGTTTCTTAGCGAAGTCAGTTAGCACATTGTGAATCTTTGTGGGGAGCATCACTGTCCCCATATCCCTCCGAGTGCCACTGGGCAACATAGCTCCCAGCTACAAAGTGACAAGACAAGGCTGAGGCCTTTGAATGTCGAGTTTCCACTTATCATTGTGTCTGCCATAGGCGTTCCTAGTATCCATCACATGAGATATCTCTGGCCCTCCTGCATCATTGTCCTCCAGCTACTCTACAAAGTGTCAAGGCCTAGGTAATGGTGTGCCTTTCTCACTAATTATTGGTTTTGGTCAATGTGAGGACAGCCTGGGAAGGAAAGGCCTAAAGAAGGTGAGTCAGACCTTTCTCTCTTTCAGCCAATTCCTGGACCCTTGGCTCGTTTGTGGTCAGTGGCAGCCAGAAGTCAGGGAGGTCAGGCTTCAGGCCTACAGCTGAAGTTGTAATCCCAGCCCTGCAAGGCCCTGCCACTGGGTGAGCTTGTGCTGGGGGTGTCTGTGGTGCATGAGCGGGGCCTGACAAACAGGCCAAACACAGTTAAAATGTTTGGGGGGAAATCGGTGTCCCTTCTATCTGCCATGGATTTACACTGGGTACCTCGGGAGAGAGGATAGCCAATGCAACTAACAAGCAAAGCAGTTTCTCAGGGAAGTGTCAGCAGCCATGTGCAGCCTGCAGTGGACCCACAATTGGGGCTCAGCTCCCTGCCTTGCCTGACTGGAATCTCTGGACCTCTTCATGAGTTTCAGGGGAGGATTTGGCCCAAATGACACAGGAGCTTCCATTTGGAGATGGTTTTATGAAAGTAAAGATTGTAAAACCCTTCCTTAATTGTCGGACTGGGGTCTGATTAAGTTGCAATTCAATTAATGGAGGAGGGAGGGAAAGGGACCTGTCTCTTTGAGGGGAAGGGGATTTAGGGTAGCACAGCTGCAGCAACCTACCCATGTATCCAGCTTCTTCACTGATGTACAGATTGACCACTCCCTGCAGTGCAGAAAAGGTGGTGTTAAACTTACTCATCTTAAGCACTTTTGAAAATCGATAGCATGTTGTTATAGAATCTCACAGCACAGATGGAGGCCATTCGGCCCATTGTGGTTGTGCTCTCTCTTTGAAAAAGCCAATCAATTAGTTCCTCACCTCTCTTGTACATTTCTGATGAAGGGTTTAGGCCCGAAACGTCGAGTTTTCCTGCTCCTATGATGCTGCTTGACCTGCTGTGTTCATCCAGCCCCAAGCTTGTTATCACCCATACCCTGTATTTTGTTTCCCCTTGTACTGTTTGGATATTTTCCTAATCAATCTGTTATGTACTTCTGGAGTAGTTAGGACTTGAACCCAGGTCTCCTGGCTTAGAGATAGGGTCGCTACCACTGTACCACAAGAACCCCTTCTTTTGTTGCATTTATCAAATTCCCTTTTGTAAGATGCAGTTGAATCTCTAATCAGGCACTGTATTGCAGATCACAACTCCTCACTGCGTTAAAAAACAAAATCCTCATGTCTCCTCTGCTTCTTTTGTGGAGCACCTTAAATCATTGATCGTGTTCTCCCCCATTGCTCTGTTGGAGCTGCTGTTTCCTGCAGACCCTACCTCAACAGAAGGTGAGATGTGACTGATCTCTTTATGAAGCCCCATGTGCCAAAATTGTACTTTTCCTGTCAGACACGGAAGATTAAAAATGGATGTCACTGTTTTTGGGCCTATTTTCCAGATAGTTTGCGTTTTACTTTATTTGGCAGGAGAACGGACAACATACTGTATTTAGTTCTGCATTAATTTTTAACATTCCAGACTGTTAGAAATAAATTCAGTAAATCAAAGAAGCCTAGTGTTTTTGACACTGACCTCAATCGTTTTGCTGTTATATTGTTGAATGCAGTACACTCCAAATGTGTTGCCTTCCTTCACAATAATGTTGATGACTTTTGGTTCTCTGCTTTTGTCTGTTCCATTATTCTTACTCTCCAATCAACACAAATTAAAACATCTCCTGGGAAGAAAGAGTTGGGGTTTTGAAAGTTTGAGAATATCCTCACCTTGCATTGATACAGGTTTGTTCTCAGGAGCAGGCACTCTCACCTCAGAGCTTGAGGTTCAAGGGTTCAAACCCAACGCTTTAGCACAAAATCAAGTCTGGCATTCCAGTGCAATGATGTAGGGGTGTCAGTGTTGGACTGGGGTGGACAAAGCAGGAAGCCACATAACACGAGGTTCATGTGAAATCACAAGTTTTTAGAGTGCTGCTACTTCATCAGATGAAATGACTTCATAGAACCCCTACAGGCCATTCAGCCCATTGAGTCATACTGGCTTTCCAAAGAGCATCCCAACCAGAACCACCCCATCCGTGTAGCCCTGCATTTCCCATGGCTAACCCACCTATGCTGCACAACCCTGCACACTATGGGCAATTTAGCTTGGCTAATCCACCTAACCTGTGCATCTTTGGACTGTGGGAGGAAACTCATGCAGACGCAGGGATAACGTGCAAACTCCACATAGACAGTTGCCCGAGAGTGGGATCAAACCCATGTCCCTGGCACTGTGAGGCAGCAGTGCTAACCACTGTGCCACCCCACATGTTGGATGTGCCTTTGCTTGGATGAGGTGTTAACTCAAAGCTCTGTCTACCACCTTAGGTAAAAGATCCTGTGGCAGTATTTGAGGAACAGCAGGACAATTATCCCCAGAGTCCTGGTTGCTGTTCAGTTCTCAACGAATCATTAATGCAGTTTCTCCCATCACTCTTGCATTAATAGTTGTGGAAACTTGCTGTGCGTAAATTGGCTGCCATGTTTCCCATATTAAAATGGGGTGGCTGCAAAGCGTTTCAAGGATGACCTATAATCTTGCAGGTGCTTTATAAATGCAAGTAGTTTGTTTCTAACTTCAGGAGCAATGTTAATAGCAGGCTTTAACCAGACTCGAGATTAGAAGCAATAATTAGGTTGCTTGCTCCATTGAGAGAACATGCATTAACTGGATCCAAGGGAAGATAGGTCTAGTGAGTGTCAAGAGTGGTAATAGCACAGCCGTTCCACAGGTAGGCACCCACAGCCTGTCTGGGCTCTCTGGCTATATTGCCAGTCCATGAATTGAGTCTAAAATCACCACTATGGTTCTATATAAATTATTCAAATCCAGTTTACTCATTTCAAAAAGATCCAGCACTTGACTGAGACAGATGGCAGGGGCACCTGGCACTAGCTTCATGGGAAGGTGGCACATGGTCATTGGCAATGGGGTAGACATCATGACCTCCCATTTCTGGGAGTCTGTCATCCATCTTTCCACCAGACAAGAGGCCTCAAAATCTCTTTTCCCAGTCACCTCTTTGCCACAATGATATCACTAACCAATAAGGTCATGGGTTGCTTTATCTTTCATTCTCATGGGCTGTGGGCATCCCTGGCAAAACTAGTATTTGAAGCCTGTCTCTGATTGCTCTTGAACTGAGTCGCTTGCAAGGACAATTTCATAGAAACATAGAAAACAGGAGCAAAAAAAGACCATTCGGGCCTTTGAGCCTGCTGCACTGCTCAATATGATCACGGCTGAACATCCAGCTCAGTGCCCTGTTCCTATTTTCTCCCCACAGCCTCTAATCCCTTTATCCTTAAAAGTTATATCTAACTCCCTCTTGAAAACATTCAATGTTTTAGCCTCAACCGCTTTCTCCGGCAAAGAATTCCATAGACTCCCCGCTCTCCGGGTGAAGAACGGCAGTCAGGAGTCAGCCACATTGCTGTGGGTCTGGAGTCACATGGAGGCCAGACCAGGTAAGGACGGCAGATTTCCTTCTCTAAAGGGCATTAGTGAACCAGACGCAATCTTTGATCATTGACTGGTCATCATTACTGAGACTAGCTTTCAATTCCAGAATTTTATTAACTGAATTGAAATATCATCACTTGTAATGGTGATAAGTGAGCTTTCGTCCATACAGTGCAATTAGCCTGGACTTTTTGCATTAGCAGTGCCATGAGTTTATAACTGCACCACTGTCTTCTCTGAAGTGGCCTGGGTCTTCTCAAGGACATTTTGGGATGGACAATAAATGCTGTCCGTGCTATCAGGTACCCTACCCCAAGAAAGAAAACATCTTTTAAAAAAAACCATGATTTTGATTGAGATGATGCACTTCATATCTTCAGGACTTTGCAGCCAATGTAGCTTTATTTTTTCCGAAGTATGGTCACTTTTGTAGGAAAATGCATTCAAAAGACGTTTTTTTATTGTTTGTTGATTGAGGGCATCACTGGCTGGGCCAGCATTTATTACACAGAGCGCATTTTAAGACCAGGTAAGGATGGCAGATTTCCTTGCCATAAAGGAACCAAATGGGTTTTTCCTCCAACAATTGGTTCATGGGCTTTAGACTCATAATTCCAAATTTGTTCCTTTCTCCCTCATTGAATTCCAATTCCACCATCTACCATGGCAAGATTTGAACCCAAGTCCCCCAAATTAATAGTCCAGTGATGATACCACTAGGCCATTACCTCCCCTGAAAACCGGCAGTGAGAGAAACTGAGAAGAATGTAACATAAAAGTGCAGCAGATGCTGGAAATCTGAAACAAAGACAGAAAATGCTGGAGAAACTCAGCAAGTTTGGCAGCACCTGCAGAGAGAGAGAGAAACAGAGGTAATAATGATCGGGTAATCTACTTTATTTCAGTGATGTTGCTTCTGGGATAAATATTGATCAGGGTGCCATTAAAGGATTCCCCAGCTCTTCTTTAAAATGGTCTCTCTGGATGTTTTATGTCAATCCAGGACAATCTGGAAGGTTTTCCAATCCAGAGAATCCCAGAATCACAGAGTTACTAAGGAGGTAATTCAGCCCTTCATGTCTACACTGGCTCTTCAAATGAGCGTCATTACCTAGTGCCAATCTCCTGCTTTTACCCCATACTCTTACTGCACTATTTCTATCCAAATCATTACAATAATACTGCAATTGAACTTGCCTCCACCATATTTCCAGGAAGTGCATTCCAGGCCCTAAGAATTCACTGAGTGAGAAAGTTTTTCTCTCACATCACCTTTGCTTAATTTGCTCTTCACTTTAAATCCTATCTACTCTATACAGCCCACTCATCATTTTGAAAACCTTCATCAAATCTCCTTTCAGCCTTCTTGTCTCCAAGGAAAGCTGTCCCAACATCTCTCCTCACAACTGAAGCTTCTCAGACCTGGGACCATTCTTGTAAATTACTTCTGCACTCTCTCTCCAATGCATTCTCACCATTCCCATAATGTGGCGCCGACAACTGTACACAATATTCCAGCTCAGGTCTCCAATTGATGAGATATTTCAAAAACGATGTCAAACAATTCCTTTGCAAATTAGATGCAAGAAGGAAACAGTGTTGACTGAAGCAGTGAAGATCGAGTGCACACCTCTCTTCACTGTCCCATGTCACTTCCATTTGCAGGCATCCTCCCACTGCCTGTTTCTGGTAATATGTGTGACTTTGGAAAAACATGAGGGCAATGAATTAAGATGCAAGATTGTGAAAAGCCCTTGGCTGTTCGCAAAGCAGTGCATTTCAGCAAAGCAACTGTCCAAAGTCAAAGGCAATCTCATCAGGAAGTGTTTAGCAACATTTCCACAGTGCCAGCTGCCCTGTGTTTTCACAATGCTCATGTCAGTATTTCTTCAGCCTGCTGCAGGTCTGATTTGTTTTGTAAACCTCAGAACAGTGTTCCAGTACAACCAGTGTGATCGTTTCCAAGTATTACTGTTCTTTAACTGATTAATTTCTCTGCAAGTTACCTCTGTGATTTTACATTGCAAAGCCCCATGTTATGACGCAAGTGAAAAAGGGTGAATGGCTCCTGTCTGTTCAATCTCCTTGAGCTGGTCACAATAAAGGTTTAGGTTCTTTTGCCAGTTGGCTGAACAACAGATTTGCACCATAGAGTGATGCCAATAGCATGGTGTCAATTCCCACACCAACTAAGGTTACCACACAGGAGTCTCCTTATCAACCACTTACCCTCACCCGGACCATGGCAGCCCTCAGGTTAAACCACCACCAGTCATCTCTCTCAGTAGAGAGAGCAGCCCGATGGTCTAGTAAGACTATGGCAATTTTACCTTTACCTCTCGGTAATTGAAAACGTAGTTAACTATTTTTGCTCTGGGAAATGAAGACTCAATCAACAAAGTTCTCTTGCGTCAAAGAAAAAAAAAATTATTAACTGATTAGTAACTTGAGGAAAGTAATACAAATGTGCCACTAAGCACACAGCCTTCACACAATCAGTTGGGTGCATACAAACACACACACACACACACACACACACACACTTACACAAAGTTAAAGGGAAATAGTCTCCAATTCAAAGGAAAATTTTAAAAAAGCACTGTTTGGAATCCTCAGGTTGTCTCTGAGGTATAAGCTTTGAACCTGAGACTGATGTTGATTCGTCGATGCAGGCTTGATTGCAGTCAATCAGAGCAAATGTTGCAGTTATTGAAAATTCTCAGATCTTTGGTGATTTTTCTCTCTAGATGTTTTTGCGGGAACCCGGCATCAGCTTCTTCACAGAGAGCAAATGGAGACAACAGTATCTCTTCAATGAACTCCCAAAATGCTCTCAGATCCTCCCTTGAAATACTGGTTTCCATGTGTATCTTCAAGAGGATCTTTTGGAGGGCCTGTTCATGACGGCCATTGTGTTAGTATCTAGTACTTTGCCTTTGTTAATGTTCCATTTCCTGAGGTATCACGATAGGTATCAATGGGTGCCTCCATTGTTGAAGCCCCACTTTTCATAGCTCCCTGAGGGTGATTTGTTTGTGTCCCCTTGGAAGGTGGCTTTGCATTTTTGAACAGTTTATCTTGTCTCAGTCCATTTTACAGCAGTTCTGACCTGTTGGACGTCTTTAAAATTGTATCTTGAAATAAAAAGTACTGTAGCTTTATGACAAATGCAGTCTCAGATTCAAAGTAGAAATGATACTAAAGTGGACAGCCACATCTATCAGAAACTAATTGCCAAGGAACATGAACACACTGTCTGTTTTTCATTTTCCTGTTGAAGGCACTAATGTTATCAGGGCTGGTAAATGGATTTTAATATAAGCAAATGTGAGGTTATCCATTTCGGAAGGCACAAAGTTGAATACAGTGGATGTCCAATGAGATTCAGGGGTTCAGCAGAAAAGCTCTTTAAAATGCCACAGACTGATGCAGAAAATAGTCAAGAAGGTTAATGGAATGTTGTCCTTCATACCTAAAGAGCTGGAGTACAAGGATGTAGATGTTGTGTTGCAGTTATACAAAACTCTAGTTAGACCCCACATGGAATACTGTGAGCAGATCTGGACACCACACCTTAAGAAGGATGTTTTGGCCCTGGAGGGATTTCACTGCAAGTTTCTAAGGATGATACCTGGGCTTCAGGGGTTGAATTATGAGGAGAGATTAGACAAATTAGGTCTTCATTCTTTAAAATTTAGTAGATTGATGGGTGATCTAATTATAGTCTTCAGAATATTAACAGGGAAAAAGAGGGTTCTAAAGATAAATTTTTCCACTTGTTGAAGAATCTAGATCTGGAGGCATGGTCTAAGAAATAGCGCCAGGCCATTCAGGAGAGATGTTAGAAACACATCTACATGCACATAGTAGTGGAAGTTTGGAAATCTCTTCGTCAAATTTAAGTTGATGCTAAATCAATTGTTAGATTTAAATCTGAGATAGACAATTTTTTATTAAGATTGGATATCAAGGGATATGGGCCCAAGGCAGGCATATAGAGTTAGGCCACTGATCAGTCATCAACTTAGTGAATGGCAAAGCAGGCTTGAGGGGCTGACTAACCCTGTGCTCCTATCTTCCAAGGAAGGCTAATGGATTCTAGCCCTTATTTCAAGGATGTTGGAGTATAGAATCCCTACAGTGTGGAAGCAGGTCGTTTGGCCCATTGAGTCCACACTGACCCTCTGAAGAGAATTCTACCCTATAACCCTGCACACTATGGGCAATTTAGCATGGCCAATCCACCTAACCTGCACATCTTTGGACTGTGGGAGGAAACCCACACCAACACAGGGAAAATGTGCAACTCCACACAGACAATTACCCAAGGGTGAAATTGAACCCAGGTCCTTGGCACTGTGAGGCAGAAGTGCTAACCCCTAAGCCACCATGCTGTCCCACATAAGAGGAGGAAGTCTGACTGCAAATGTACAAGGTGCTGAGACCATCTGGAGTATTGTGAGCACTTTGGTCCCCTTATTTAAGCAAAGATATAATTTCAGTGGCGGCAGTTCAGGGAAGATTCACTAGGATGATCTCTGGTAGGGAGGGATTGCCTCATGAGCAAAGGCAAAACAGACAGGAACTCTACTTGCCAGAGTTTAGAAGAATGTGAAGTGATCTCATTGAAACATACAGGATTCTTAAGGGGCTTTACAGGGTAAATGCTTAGACAATGTTTTCCCTCATGGGAGAGTGTAGGACCAGAGGGCATAGTCTCAGAATTAGGGGGCACCAATTTAAGTCTGAGATGAGGAGGAATTTTTTTCTCTCAGAAGGTTGAGAGTCTTTAGAATTCCTTGCCGCAGAGAGCTGTGGGGGCAGAGTGCTTGTGTACATACTTAAGGCTGAGATAGATTGTTGACAAGTCAGCGATTCAAGGTTTGCACGGAAAATACAGAAAAGTTGGCGTCAGGAGTTTCAGATCAGCCATGATCCTATTACATGGTGGAGCAAGCTCGAGGGGGCGAATGGCCTGCTCCTGTTCCTATCTCTTATTGTCTTCTAAGCATGGTGCTTCATTGGACTAATAGTCCTCCAAGGATTATGAAATCAGATCTTTATCCCTTAGAAGTTCAACTGGAAAATCAACCATTGTCATTTGCAGCACAATAAGCAGACCAGTTCATGCATTTAAAAAATGTATTTAATGTCTTAAAAATGAGAAACTTCGCTAAGTCTTTCCTTCTTTATGACGCCATGCACCCTTTTGTATATGAGACAAGTACTCGGGAAGAAGAGGAAATGCCTGGGGACTTCATATCTCCTGAGCAATCTATGTAAGTGTACTGGAACTCAACAGAAATTCCAGATTGACAAGCTGACAAACACCATAAATTTCCTATGACATTTCGATATTGGTCTCAAGCTGCCATGCATTAAATACAGAGTGCCTCAAGCACAGGTTGAAAGATACATTGTAGAAACTGTTTGCTGACTTGTAACTAAAGACGTGGTAGTTACTACAGTTGCAAACCTTCACATCCAACATAACAATTGCAGTAATTCAGAGCAACAAATCAGAGCACAGCAAATTGTGGCACTGAGCCCAGTTGTTGAACTGACGCCAAAATGGCCAACCCATAACAGAAAGAAAGCCAAATAATGTTGAAAAGAGTCACAACTAAGCTTTTGTTTTGATCAAGTTCGAAGGGCAGAAGTCAGAAAGGTGATGCCTCATTGGCCAAATAGTCCGCCCATTCTCCATGTCAAGGCCTTTAGTCAGAACCAATCTGCCTGAAATTTTTTTCAATATGTCCATAGGACGTGGGCATCGTTGGGTCATTTCAGACCATAGTTAAGAGTCACCCATATAGCTGGAGTCACAGGTAAGCCAGATTAGGTAATGTTGACCAGTTGCCTTCCATTAAGCTCAAATCCCCAGATTACAAGCTTAGTGACATTATCACAAAGCTGCCACCTCTTCATGAAAGGGAACCTTCCAGAAAGAGGGAAAGAATGGGAAGAAAATTATAGAAGGCTGATTTAGCTTTCCGATTGAGAAGCAGAGTGCCAGTCGAGTACAAAAATCGAGTACCCACCTCTTCCCAGAGGGTTGATCAGGAAAGTATTAATTTTTGTGATTGATAGTCTCCATGGGCACAACCCACACCTCAGGACCTTCTCAAAGTGGCTGTGTGTTGGCAAAGTATTGGAATGTAATTGGCACCAGAGCTGCTCACCCTTCTGCTTTCACCCCATGCATATCACAGCAGGAGGCACTGAGCATGGCAGCTCTGATCAACTTACCCTCTCCATTTACCCAGGAAGTGGCCAGGCTGATATTTTCTAAAACTGTTTTCTCACGGGACGTGGGCATCACTGACTGGGCCATTGCCAATCCATTAATTACCTTTGAGAAGGAGGTAATGAGCTATCGTCTTGAAATACTGCAGTCAGTTTAGTGTAGACACTTTTAGAGAAGGGGTTCCAAGATTTTGACCTTGGGAAGGAACAGATATACAAAGGAACAGAGGTATAGTTGCAAGTCATGATGGTCTGTGGCTTTTTGGGGAACCTACAGTTGGGGACTTGTCATTCATCTGCTGTCCTTGTTCTTCTAGATGGTAGTGGTCTTGGGTTTGGAAGAAGCTATCGCACCAGGTTCAGGACAATGATGTTGTGCTGACAAAATTACACAAGCCATCACACATTCAAAACATGAAATGTCAATGTGGACCACACCTCTCCTGAGCTTTCCTTTCCTCAAATAATAGTAAAACAAACACTGCTCCACACCCTGATCTGGTGCGAGGATGGTTCCTCTTAATCTGCAAATCTCTCAGCAGTAGACAGGCCCAAATGAGCTGCTTTACCAGACCAGCAAAGGAAACAGGGTAAACATTAACCCCTCAGGAATGAGGGACACATATTCCTGCACTGCTCTGCAACTGGCCTTTGGAACAGAACAACAGGAGCTCGTGTTCCAGTCAAGCTTTCTTTAAAATCCCCAAGGGTGTTCATGATCAAAAAAAAGAGCAAATTAATTCTGGGGAGACAGCGAACTGAAATCCTGGTTCCCCATGGTAGGCTCATGGAGAAAGTGAAGTCGCTTGGGGTCCAGGGTGTACTAGCTAGATGGATAGAGAACTGGCTGGGCAACAGGTGACAGAGAGTTGTAGTGGAAGGGAGTTTCTCAAAATGGAGAACTGTGACAAGTGGTGTTCCACAGGGATCCGTATTGGGACCACTGTTGTTTGTGATATACATAAATGATCTGGAGGAAGGTATAGATAGTCTGATTAACAAGCTTGCAGATGACACTAAGATTGGTGGAGTAGCAGAAATGAAGGGGACTGTTGGAGAATGCAGCAGAATATAGATAGATTGGAGAGTTGGGCGGAGAAATGGCAGAAGGAGTTCAATCCAGGCAAATGCGAGGTGATGCATTTTGGAAGATACAATTCAAGAGCAAACTATATAGTAAATGGAAAAGCCCTAGGGAAAATTGATGCACAGAGAGATCTGGGTGTTCACGTCCATTGTACCCTGTAGGTGGCAACGCAGGTTGATAGAGTGGTCAAGAAGGCATACGACAAGCTTTCATTCATCGGACAGGGTATTGAGTACAAGAGTTGGCAGGTCATGTTACAGTTGCATAGGACTTTGGTTCGACTGCATTTGGAATACTGCTTACAGTTCTGGTCGCCGCATTACCAAAAGGATGTGGATGTTTTGGAGAGGGTGCAGAGGAGGTTCACTAGGATGTTGCCTGGTATGGAGGGCACTAGCTATGAAGAGAGGTTGAGTAGATTAGGGTTATTTACATTAGAAAGATGGAGGTTGAGGGGGAACCTGATTGAGGTCTACAAAATCATGAGAGGTATAGACAGGGTGGATAGCAAGAAGCTTTTTCTCAGAGTGGGGGACTCAATTACTAGAAGTCATGATTTCAAGGTGAGAGGGGAAAAGTTTAAGGGAGATATGCGTGGAAAGTTCTTTACATAGAGGGTGGTGGGTGCCTGGAACACGTTGCCAGCGGAGGTGGTAGAGGCGGGCACAATAGCATCATTTAAGATGCATCTAGACAGATACATGAATGGGCAGGGAGCAGAGGGATACAGATCCTTGGAAAATAGGCAACAGGTTTAGATAGAGGATCTGGGTCAGCGCAGGCTTGGAGGGCCGAAGGGCCTGTTCCTCTGCTGTAATTTTCTTTGCTCTTTGCTCTTTTTTCTTTGTTCTTTGTTCTTATTTCTGCCACATTTTGCACTAGCTTGTGTGTTTCCACAGGATAGAGAGCCATAGAGGGTCATTGCTTTTCCAGCATGGAGAAAGGCTGTTCGGACCATCGTGTCCATGCTGGTCATCAAGCTTCTATTTATTTTAATCTCATAGCCGTGCATGCAATGGCATTAGCTGAGGTGCTTAGAAAAAGTGACCAGGAATAGGATAATTGGCTGATGTGTACAGTCGGCTCCATCCAAACTGGAATTGTGGGGCATGTACTAAAGCTGGGTTACCCATCTCGCCGCCACCACCCCATGTTGCACCCTGTGTCCTTGCCCCTTAACGCAGTGGCACTCTCACTCACTGTCTCTCCGGCCTCCAAACACTGGAATATCTTCACAATCTGACAGAGCTTACATGATTGTAATGAAAGAATGTCCTAGTGAGCAAGACTTTTGCAGCAGCATCTGATTAAGTCAATATTTACTTTACTCAGTTATTACCTTCATTCCACCCTGTTTTATGTCCCTAGCAGGTATATACCAACCACATCTGCGTAAGTGAGGTGGAACTAGATCCTGGAGCAGTATAGTGTTTTCACTGTTATCAATATCCCCCATGATGGAATAGGTGCAGTATTTACCTTATGGGTTCGTTCACTCCCAAGCTGTTTGATTGTGGAAAGGTCTCATGTTTCATATTATACAAAATCGCTTAGGCACACCAATTTCTTTCAGGTTATCACACATTCTTTACATTGTGGTAATAGTAATCCAAAGATGCATGTTCAAATCCCTTTATGGTAGCTGCTGAAATTCCAACTCAGTTGCCAAACTCTGGAATTGAAAGCTATTCACAGTTGTGATAACCATGACAACTGCTGTAAAAGCCCACCTGATCCTAGAGAGGGAAACTTGTCCTCATCCAGTCTGGACTACAAGTGACTCCAGATCCGCAGCAATGTAATTAACCTAGCTACCCAGTGAAATGGACCCAGCAAGGCACTCAGTTCAACAGATAATTAAGGATGAGCAACAAATGCTGGACTGGCCCAGCAGCGCCCACATCCGAAGAAAAATAACTTTCCTCTGCCCAGTTTAGGTAACGTGTTTGGTAAATATGGAATCGCATTTCTGAATACTCTTAAGATATATTACTTCTCTCTAATTTCTGAGATAGCCTAGAGATACTCTTAGCTTCCTAAACCAGCTATCTTTCAGTAGTCAGTATGATTCAGTACACCATTTGGTGGGATAGCCCTGAATAGTCCTCTCCTTCAGCAATCTTCCACATCCTATGACTTTTTCAGGAGGGATGTCAATTAGGAGCAGTACATACCCTCAGCCAACTGACCAATTGTAATTACCCTATCATAGGTTCAGATGTGGCCTGCAAACTCAGCTCCACACAGGAGCCCTCTGTAGAAACCTGCAGTGTACTGAAGGAGATCATTCAGTCCATCATGTTGATGTCAGCTCTTCGAAAACACCATCTAATTAGCTCCACTTCCCAACTTATATATTATGTAGAACCAATTCTAGAATGATACCAAAGATGAGAGATTTTAGTTACATTGACACAGGAGAAGCTGAGGTCATTCTCCTCAGGGTGAACTTACAACCAGATCTCAGATAACCAACTTGCTACAACCAGTTCCTTCAGTGAGATAGCCCAGAATATTACAGTTCCAGGGAAAAGTCAAATCATTAAGCTTCCTGGTAGAGAGGAATGAACCCATTTGCCTCATTTATTCACCCATCCCCTCAGTTGTTTGCAACGTGGTTAATTTAAACACCAGATCGCTCCCTTGTTGTTCTCTTTCTCCCAGACCAAATTAATTCATATTTTAAAAGGACCAAGGCTTTCTTGAGTTATCAAAGAATAAGGTTGTTAGTTTTTAAATGTGAGATGAAATAATGCTAGAACATATGCAACTACACAAAGATTAGACATGAAAAGTGAGTTCAAAAAAGATAAATGTTATGACACATACAGATCAGTGTCTATGGATTGTTTGTGAAGAGTAGATGGTGAACATTAGAGTCAAGCAGTCAGTTTCTGTATTCTTGCCTTTACAGGGTGATTGAAATTCCTTTGTTCTGTTTCCACCGGTTTGCTGTGTAGCTGCCTCCTAGCACTCAGAGTGAGAGATTCGTTTACCTGCAATGCAGTGATGACTTTTGGGTGGTTCTTGAACTGTGACCATACTCGGTGCCCGGATCCAGGTGAATAAGTAAAGGATTTTAGAACACTGGCACAAACAAGCCCCTCACCTCACAAGTATACATTCCTCCACCAGTTCACGCTGACTAGGGTTGAATTGACTTTTAACCTTCATTCTTGTGTATATGTGAAAGGGGAAGACACAAAATATATCTCTCTCCCAGACTGCTGTTTTTTTTCTCATTATATTCACTCTTGGGAATAGCTCGCAAGTTCAATTAGTCACCCATTTCTCCAATTTTGTCCATCTCTTTAAAGCTTCTTTGTCACCTCATCATGTGTGACATTCTGGAGCATCTCTCTTTCTCTCCAGACAGTCACTGAATTTATATTTGCAGATATTTTGGCTATATAAGTGATCAAGGTTATAATCTGTGGTAGTGACAGTGGGGATGTTTAGGAGGAGATTTGATAGTGGAGTCAAAAGTCTTGAATGGTGTGGATAGAACAAATAAGGAGGAATTTCTTCCAGGAGAAGGAAGGTAAGTAATCAGAAGATAGAGATTAGCATATTGGCTAAAGAATCAAAGGCAACCTGAAGAAACATATTTTAGCACAGTGAGCAGCGGTGATGATTAACACAATGCTGGGAAAAATCACAAAAGTGCAGAAGGAGGCTATTCAGCCCATTGTGTCTGCACCAGCTCTGCAAATGTGCACCATGACTTAGTGCCTTTTTTGTCCTCCCTATACCCTTGCATATTATTTCTGTACAAATAAATATCCAGTGGCTCACTGAATACTTCAGTTGAACCTCTCTTTCAGGCAGTGCACTCAGAGTTTACAAGCAGATCCAATCATAACAACCAGCTTTATGTAAAGACAACAACATATACAGCACATGAAGAGAGTGCTGGTTGCTTGGACTATGGCTGGCACTGAGATGCAGCAGTAACTGTCAACCTTAGTTAACTGATTAAATTTAAGCCCTATGATCACTGTTACTTAAATGTTTCTGACACATGATCCATCTCATTGCCCAGAACTGTATCCATAATGCCATAAAACCATAAGACATAGGAGCAGAATTAGGCCATTCAGTCCATTGAGTTCATTCTACCATTCAATAAGATCATGGTTGATCAGATCATCATCAACTCCACTTTCCTGCATTTTCCCCCAACCCTTGATTCCCTTTCTGATTAAAAATCTATCTCAGCCTTGAATATGACCCAGCCTCGACAGCCCTCTGTGGTAAAGAATTCCACAAATTCACTACCCTCTGAGAAGAACTTTCTCTTCGTCTCTGTCATAAATGTGTGATCTCTCATGTTCTCTGGTCCTAGACCCTCTCACAAGGGGAAACAACCTCTCAGCATCTACTCTGTCAAGTCTCCTAAGAATCTTATGTGTTTCAAATCAGGCCCAACTTACACAACCTCTCTTCATAAGACAGTTCCCCCATACCTGGGCTTGGCCGAACGAGCCTTCTAAAGACTGCCTTCAATACCAGATCATGCATTCCACAGGACTGAGATGTCCTGCCAAATCTTGATTTATTAAAGTAACTAAGCTGAACAGAAATAAATTCAAGATTTATTAAAGGGCAGTCTACAAAGACTCACCAGCTACTTACCAATCAGTACCTTCCCTTTGTGTTGATATAACTTATTCTTACCTTACTCCCCGTCATTCATAATCCCTCTGACTATCTGATCATTTGCTCTGGCCTAATTTACGGACAACTTTAACTTGGGATGAGTAAAATGTGTTACATAATAGGCAGGCAATTGTGTATCATCACACAAAGTTAGGAATACCCGATTATGAGCCACATAAGATTGGCAATTCAGCACAGGTAAGTGTAAGGTGTTGCATTTTAGAAAGTCAAACCAAAGTAGGACTTATACGGTAAATGCTAAGATCCTGAGGTGTGTTGTGGAACAGAGGGACCTAGGAGGACAAGTACATAGTTCGTTGAAAGCAGCATCACCGGTAGACAAGGTGATGAAGAAGGCATTTAGCATGCTAGCCTTCATTGGTCAAGGCATTGCGTGTAGGAGTTGGAACGTTATGTTACAGTTGTATAAGTCGTTGATGAGGCCGCACTTAGAGTATTGTGTACAGTTTTGGTCACCTGTTACAGGAAAGACATAGTTATACGGGAAGTGTGCAAAGAAGATTTACAAGGATGTTGCCAGGACTAGTGGGCTTGAGTTATAGGGAGAGATAGGCCAGGATAGGACTTTCTTTCTTGGAACATAGGAGAATGAGGGTTGATCTTATTGAGGTGTATAAAATCATGAGGGGCATATAGTCTGCCCCATATAGATGAATGCATATAGTCTTTTTCCCAGGGATGGGGAATTGAAAACTAGAGGTCAGAGGTTTAAAGTGAGTGGAGAAAGATTTAAGAAGGACCTGAGGGGCAATTTCTTCATGCAGAGAGTAGTGCATAAATGGAATGGGCTGCTGGAGAAAGTGGTTGAGGCAGGTACAATAGCAACATTTAAAAAACATTCGGATAGACTCATGGATGAGAAGGGTTTAGAGGGGTATGGACCAAACGTGGGCAATTGGAACCAGCTGAGTGGACGCCATTGTCAGCATGGACCAATTGTGGCTGAAGGGCCTGTTTTCATGCTGTATTACTCTATGACTCTATAGACAGGTTGATTGGGTGGGCAAAAATTGGGCAAATGGAGAATAATGTGGGAAGATGTGAAATTGTTCATTTTGGCAGGAAGAATGAAAAAGTTCTGGGAATTATTTAAATGGAAAATGACTTTGGAATTCTGAGGTGCAGAGGGATCGAGATGCGATTCACACTTAAGTTTACCAGGTACAGCGTGTAATCAAGAAGGCTAATGGAATGCTGTCCTTTAATAAGAGAGGAATTGAACATAAAAGTTATGATATTATGGTTCAGTTATACAGGGCACTAGTGACACCACATCTTGAACAGTGTGTGCAGCTTAGGTCTCTTTACTCAAAGATGTAAATACATTGGAAGCAGTTCAGAAAAGGTTTACTAGATTGATACCGGGAACGAGCAGGTTGTCTTATGAGGACAGATTGAGCTGGCTGGGCTTGTTTCCACTGAGTTTGGAGGAGTGAGGTTGACTTGACTGAAGTGTATAAGATCACGAATGGTCTTGACAAAGTGAATGTGGAAACGAGGTTTCCTCTCGTGGGTGAGCATAGAGCCAAACAGCACTGTTTTAAAATGAAGGGTCACTCTTTTAGGAAAAAGATGAGATGCATTATTTTCTCTTGCAGGGTTGTGGGACTTTGTAATTCTCTGCCTCAGAAGGTAGTGGGGAAAGGAGTCATTGAATATTTTTAAGGCGGAGGTAGATGGATTGTTGTTAGGCAGGTTGTCAGCTATTCATGGGGATGTTAAATTCAGAAAACAAACAGGTCAGCCACGGTCTTATTGAATGGTGGGTCGGCCATCATTGCCAATCTCTACTTATCCTTGAGAAAGTGATGATAAGCTGCCGTCTTGAACCACTGCAGCAACAACATTTACTGCTCTTGATTTCCTTAGTGGCTGGGGTCACAGATTAGGAGTCAGGCTGTCAAAATAGGATTGGCAAAATGTCGGGAAAAACTAGAAGGAAGCTGATCTTCTCATTGGAGGCAACTGTCAATGGGATAAAGATTCAGGTAGAGAAATGGGGCCAGAATGACTCCAACAAAAATGAAATTCAGGAGAATTGAGGCCCTGTGTCAGCAGGAATGAACCAAGAAGGGCCAGAATGGCCATCGTCACCTCCTTGTATTTTATCATACCATGACACAAAGGGCAGCTGCACAAGTTGCTTTAACAGCTGAATACTATTTACATTGGCTTCTCAGCAAACATTTAACCACCTGCACTGTAATCACCAGTCAAAATCAATGTTCTCAGCTTTAGTCGACTTTATTATATGACTTCAATGTATTTTAATATTTTGCCATTATACAGCTCTGGCACAATGTCAAATAATAACCCATTTAGACTGTATTTTTGCTGCTGGCTTCAACAACGTCTATTCCCAGCCACCTCATCACGTTCGAATCCTGTCTTTGTGGAATCTCCCTCAGGTGCGGTGCCTCCCAAGGATTCAATCCATTCTCAGCCCAGCCCATTAAACCTAAGTATGACTCATTCCCAGCCAGAAGCAATTCTCAGGCCATCACTCAACAACAAGGTCACAGAGGCATCCGCTAAAGATTTCCAGACTGAGTGCCAAGGCTGGGATGAGGCCAGGAAGGAGTGCTGCCTATTCGCTGCTGACAGTTCCTCTTCGGAGCTGCTGCCTTCTGGAAGTGGGTCTCCCAGTGCTGGCCCTGGGAAAGTGCAGCTATAACTGAGGAAACGGCCCAGGAAGTAAACCACTACTGTTAAATTTCCATTACCAAGCACAGAAGTTTTTGAATCTCACTATGAAAACCTGAGGACCCTTAAGGATACTTGGTGTGAATGCAGCTAACCCTCTGGGCCAGTTTAAGGTTAAGGCCACACTGAACCCAATTGTGTGGGTCACTCCCTCACTGAAATCCTGCATCGAGTGCTGAGCAGTGTTTCCCTTGGTTAGAGGAAAATCTTGCAAGGTTCAGATTCTTGATTACCATACTGTAACAACTATTCCAATGAAACAAAAAATGAGGAAAGAAATCAGACCTTGGAAACACCACTGGTAGAATTGATTCGCTGAATTTTATGGAAGGTATCATAGAGTTTTGAAAGTCAAAAATAAGTTTTTGCTGTATTCTATAAATTCTGGGCACTGTCTGCATTGCTTAAAGTGAAAGTTGAGCTTTGTTACTCTGTCCTCAGCTTTTGCCGATCATTCCTCAATCGTGGAAGCCAAGGCACTGGGGGATGGAGGGAGGGAATGGTGGGATGGAGGGGATTGGTGAGGGGACAGGGAAATTGGGGGG